>LR738710.1:937649962-937707965 GCA_902687465.1 Secale cereale
ATCGAGCAGACGTTGGGGGGGGGGTTCTGTCACCGAATCTGCTCCGACTTGATCCGGCAAGTCCGCATAACCTGCTGTGTCACAGAACAAGAGGAATGTCCCACGGTCAAACCCATATGGCACAAAGTCAAAGCCGTGGACCGCACGGGCCCACAGATGGTCGGAGCGTTGAAAACCGCCCCGAGGAGGGTTCGGAGACCACGCAGGCTTGTGTGGGCCCCCGATATATCGACACAAGGGTGGCTAGATGCTCAAATACGGCGTTCACAACATTGATGTGGCACCTCCCTCACAAACCGGATAGTCACGCTGGAAGGTGCAGGACGTATAGCATGGCAGCCCCATTCCCTGGTTCTAGGCAAAAGTACCATTATATCCAACTTTCTTCTGTTGTCAACATTACATGTTTGCCTTTACATGCAACTCACACACCAAACTTCTCTTATTGAACCTGTAGGCAAAAACAGACCCCATGAGACCCGATTTTAAAGTGTTGCCCAAAGGTTTACGATGTGAATGGGTATCACGTCCATACCCATCATTATGACATGACACGACCCAATCAACAGAAAATTAATAGCGGGGTATTAACACCAGGGACAAACTATTTGATTACTATGGAATCGATGAAATGATTGATTTCTACTACGCAACCTTCTTCTTGTAGACGTTGTTGGGCCTCCAAGTATAGATGTTTGTAGGACAGTAGCAAATTTCCCTCAAGTGGATGACCTAAGGTTTATCAATCTGTGGGAGGCGTAGGATGAAGATGGTCCCTCTCAAACAATCCTGCAACCAAATAACAAAGAGTCTCTTGTGTCCCCAACACACCCAATACAATGGTAACTTGTATAGGTGCACTAGTTCGGCAAAGAGATGGTGAAACAAATGCAATATGGATGGTAGATATAGGTTTTTGTAATATGAAAATATAAAAACAGCAAGGTAACTAATGATAAAAGTGAGCACAAACGGTATTGCAATGCTTTGAAACAACGCCTAGGGTTCATACTTTCACTAGTGCAAGTTCTCTCAACAATAATAACGTAACTGGATCATATAACTATCCCTCAACTTGTAACAAAGAGTCACCCCAAAGTCACTAATAGCGGAGAACAAACGAAGAGATTATTGTAGGTTATGAAACCACCTCAAAGTTATTATTTTTGATCGATCTATTCAAGAGTCCGTAGTAAAATAACACGAAGCTATTCTTTCTTTTCCATCTATCCTAGAGTTCATACTAGAATAACACCTTAAGACACACATCAACCAAAACCCTAACGTCACCTAGATACTCCATTGTCACCTTAAGTACCCGTGGGCATGATTATACGATATGCATCACACAACCTCAGACTCATCTATTCAACCAACACAAAGAACTTCAAAGAGTGCCCCAAAGTTTCTATCAGAGAGTCAAGACGAAAATGTGTACCAACCCCTATGGAAAGATTCCCAAGCTCACGGAACCCGCAAGTTGATCACCAAAACATACATCAAGTGAATCAATCTAATACCCCATTGTCACCACGGGTATTCCATGCCAGACATACATCAAGTGTTCTAAAATCCTTAAAGACTCAATGCGATAAGATAACTTCAAGGGAAAACTCAATCCATTACAAGAAGATATAGGGGGAGAAGCATCATAAGATCCAACTATAATAGCAAAGCTCGCGATACATCAAGATCGTGCCATCTAAAGAACACGAGAGAGAGGGAGAGATTAAACACATAGCTACTGGTACATACCCTCAGCCCCGAGGGTGAACTACTCCCCCCTCGCCATGGAGAGCACCGGGATGATGAAGACGGCCACCGGAGAGGGATTCCCCCCTCCGGCAGGGTGCTGGAATGGGTCTAGATTGGTTTTCGGTGGCTACAGAGGCTTGCGGTGGCGAAACTCCCGATCTAGGTTATTTTCTAAAGGTTTGGGTATATATAAGAGGTGTTGGAGTCGGGAACAAGTAAGGGAGGTCCCCGAGGCAGCCACAAGATAGGGGGGCGCGCCCAGGGGGTAGGGCGCGCCCCCACCCTCTTGGTGGCCTCGGGACTCCTCTGGTCCATCTCTGGTACTCCGTGGGCTTCTTCTGGTCCCAAAAAAGCTCCGTTGAGTTTCAGGTCAATTGGGCTCCGTTTGGTATTCCTTTTCTACGATACTCAAAAACAAGGAAAAAAACAGAAACTGGCACTGGGCTCTGGGTTAATAGGTTAGTCCCAAAAATCATATAAAATAGCATATAAATACATATAAAACATCCTAGATGGATAATATAATAGCATTAAATAATAAAAAATTATAGATATGTTGGAGACGTATCAATGATCAAACTGGATTATGGTTTTGGCAATAACTGTAACCCCGTTGTATTTAGATGCCATTAGTTCTATCCAACCAGAGTCAAACGTATGCCAACCATTGGGCTGGTCAAAATTGATTGAACGTCAACGTATGACAGAGATGATGCCTGTATTTTAGCTAATCAAGCCACACAAGTTTTTTATCTACCGTACGCGTGCACAACTATGAAGCACCTGAAAGACTACGAGTTGTGATCATGGTACCAACGCATACTGCAGCAGCTGTTCCAAATGATGAAGATTACCAGCGCATAAACCACAACACATATGAGAGAGAGTTTTACCAAGAAGATTGCATCATAGGGCAATTCAATATTCACTTGCCCATTGATGAGGACATTTAAGTACACATTGAGGAACAAGAACTTGATGGCATGGAAGCAGATGATGTGCCTGACGGCGATGAAGACTTTCAAAACTTGGAGGACCTACATTTACTTGAATGGGTCCGTCTAGGTAAAGAAGATGACCTGGACGGTCCACCTCTCGGCTTCATTGATGAATGACGGGGCGAAATGCATGATAGCGATGAAGAAACTCCCGAGCCACTCGATGATCCGGAATATCACGACTCTGGCTTCTGAAACTACTCGATGTACTCATGGAAGCAAAATTTGCATAGTGGAACTAGTTGATGTACTCTTGGATGTAAAATTTGCCGAGTATAACTACTCGATGTACTCCTAGATGTAAAATTTGCTGAGTGCAACTACTTGATGTTCTTCTGAACCGTTTTCCTGCTTGTGCTTATCAACTATTACTCTTTGTCCTTCTTAACTGCATTACTAATTGCGCTTATTGACTTTTAATTATTCTACTTGTGCTTTATGAACTTTGCTCGCTTGAACTGCTCTACTTTTTCGCATATGAACCTTCAAATATTCCTTTTGTACTGCTTTAATTTTGCATATGAAATGTTATACATGAACTAATCCAAATACTCTTTTGTCATATCAGGTGATTGAAAGATGCGTAGCGAGAGCAACGAGAGGGGTGGCAAGACGAGCAAACTTGCCAGGCTTCGTGTGATAGCGGAGAGGCTAGCCATGCAGAAGCCACAAGAAGCTCCCATGTGCTCACGGTCAGGCACAGGTGCTAGAGGACGGGGTCGTGGAGGTGCGTACCATCATCCTAGCCCTGTCCACTCAGCCCATTACGAAGAGTCAGAGGCGTTAGAGGAGGGGGTGGCGGAAGAGGAGTCCGTTCAGGAGGAGTCCTCACATCTTGGGGATCATGAGTCCGACGATGATGAGGATGACGGAGACTATGTGGTGCAGGATGCTGCAAAGAATATGCAATGGCCGGACCCTCAAGAAAAACCGGTATGGTTGCGCGGCGTGCCCAAACTCCCACATCGACCATATGCATCTAAGGGACACCTAGTCAAACCAAAGGAAAAAAAATTAGTGCTTCTTTTTCTCTCTCCCTTAATATTGTTTTTATATTGACAAATATCTTTTCCCACATACTTATCCACTAGACTTTCCATTGTTTTAGTTCCTTGGTTGTTCTTGGAGATGGTCAGACACACAACCGAAGTAGGATCATTGGGTGTCTCGTCAAGCATTACTAACCTGGACTTGTCAAAATTGGAGAGAACAAATATGAGCACTGATGTCTACTACACAATCTTCTACTTGTAGACTCGTGTTGGGCCTCCAAGCGCAGAGTTTTGTAGGACAGTAGCAATTTTCCCTCAAGTGGCTGACCTAAGGTTTATCAGTCCATGGGAGGCGTAGGATGAAGATGGTCTCTCTCAAACAACCCTGCAACCAAATAACAAAGAGTCTCTTGTGTCCGCGACACACCCAATACAATGGTAAATTGTATAGGTGCACTAGTTCGGCTAAGAGGTGATGATACAAGTGTAATATGGATGATAGATATAGGTTTTTGTAATCTGAAAATATAAAAACAGCAAGGTAACTAATGATAAAAGTGAGCAAAAACGGTATTGCAATGCTTCGAAACCATGCCTAGGGTTCATACTTTCACTAGTGCAAGTTCTCTCAACAATGATAACATAATTAGATCATATAACAATTCCTAAACATGCAACAAAGAGTCACTCCAAAGTCACTAATAGTGAAGAACAAACGAAGAGATTATTGTAGGGTACGAAACCACCTCAAAGTTATTCTTTTTGATCCATCTATTGGGCTATTCCTATAAGTGTCACAAACAGCCCTAGAGTTCATACTAAAATAACACCTTAAGACACACATCAACCAAAACCCTAATGTCACCTAGATACTCCATTGTCACCACAAGTATCCGCTGGTTTGATTATAAGATATGCATCACACAGTCTCAGATTCATCTATTCAGACTAACACAAAGGACTTCAAAGAGTGCCCCAAAGTTTCTACCGGAACATCAAGACGAAAACGTGTGCCAACTCATATGCCTAAGTTCACAAGGTCACCGAACCCGCAAGTTGATCACCAAAACATACATCAAGTGGATCACAGGAATATCCCATTGTCACCACAGATAAGCACATGCAAGACATACATCAAGTGTTCTCAAATCCTTAAAGACACAATCCGATAAGATAACTTCAAAGGGAAAACTCAATTCATTACAAGAAGTTGGAGGGGGAGAAATATCATAAGATCTAACTATAATAGCAAAGCTCACGGTAAATTAAGATCATGCCAAATCAAGAACACGAGAGAGAGAGAGAGAGAGAGAGAGAGAGAGAGAGAGAGAGAGAGAGAGATCAAACACATAGCTACTGGTACAAAACCTCAGCCCCAAGGGTGAACTACTCCCTCCTCATCATTGAGACCGCCGGGATGATGAAGATGGCCACCGATGATGGTTTCCCCCTCCGGCAGGGTGCTGGAACGGTATCCCGATTGGTTTTTCGTGGCTATAGAGGCTTGCGGTGGTTATTCCTGGGGTTTTCAATAATTATAACAATTTTTGGCGTCGAGAACAAGTCAGGGGGGCCCGCGAGTCAACAACAAGGTAGGGGGACGTGCCCTAGGGGGGGCATCCACCCTTGTGGATGACTCGTGGCTCTTGTGGCCCAACTCTTTTGCTTCGTGGGCTTCTTCTGGTCCATAAAAAATCACCAAAAAGTTTCATTCCGTTTGGACTCCGTTTGATATTCCTTTTCTGCGAAACTCACAAACAAAGAAAAAACATAAACTGGCACTAGGCTCTAGGTTAATATGTTAGTCCCAAAAATCATATAAAATAGCATATAAATGCATATAAAAATCCAAGATAGATAATAAAATAGCATGGAACAGTCAAAAATTATAGATACGTTGGAGACGTATCAAGCATCCCTAAGCTTAATTCTTGCTCGTCCTCGAGTAGGTAAATGGTAAAAGTAGAATTTTTGGTGCGGAATGCTACCCAACATATTTATCAATGTAACATTCTTTATTGTGGCATGAATGTTCAGATCCATAAGACTCAAAATAAAAATTTCTTAATATCAAAACAATAATACTTCAAGCATACTAAAGCAATCTATAAAGCTTCAAAAATAACATGGCTAAAGAACATTATCCCTACAAATCATATAGTCCTTATGCTCCCTTTTCTTAACCCAAAGCACCCCTCATGCCCATCCCGGAGTCAGCCAAGCAATTGCTTTCATGCTCTACTCTATCAAACCTTTCAACTCTTCATGCAATATATGAGCGCGAGCCATGGACATAGCACTATGGGTGGAATGGAAGTGGTAATAGACAAAAGGTGGGAGAAAGTCTCACATCAACTAGGCAAATCAATGGACTATGAAGATGTTCATCAATTGATATCAATGTGAGTGATTAGGGATTGCCATGTAACGGATGCACTAGAGCTATAAGTGTATGAAAGCTCAAAACGACAACTAGTGGGTGTGCATCAACTTTCTTGCTCATGAAGACCTAGGGCATTTGAGGAAGCCCATCGTTGGAATATACAAGCCAAGTTCTATAACAAAAAATTTCCACTGGTAATATATGAAAGTGACAACATAGGAGACTCTCTATCATGAAGAAAATGGTGCTACTTTGAAGCACAAGTGTGGAAAAGGACAGTAACATTGTCCCTTCTCTCTTTTTCTTTTTTTTGGGGCTCTTTGGCCTCTCTTTTTCGTTGGGCTTCTTTGGCCTCTTTTATTTTTGATAACCTCACATGGGACAATGTTCTAATAATGATGATCATCACACTTTTATTTACTTACAACTCGATATTACAACTCGATATTACAACTCGATACTAGAACAAAGATATGACTCTATATGAATGCCTCCGGTGGTGTACCAGGATGTGCAATGATCAAGAGTGACATGTATAAAAATATGAACGGTGGCCTTGCCACAAATATTATGTCAACTACATGATCATGCAAAGCAATATGACAATGATGATGCGTGTCATAATAAATGGAATGGTGGAGTTACATGGCCATTTATCTCAGAATGTCTATCGTAATGCCAAAGTAGGTAGATATGGTGGCTGTTTTGAGGAAGGTATAAGGAGGGTTTTATGCACCAGCGAATTTTGCGCTACACTAGAGTGGCTAGAAAAGTGGAAGGGTGAGAGTGCGAATAATCCAGGGACTCGCATTAGTCATAAAGAACTCACATACTTATTGCGAAAAATCTACTTATCCCTCAAAGAAAAGCACTACGATGCATGCCCCTAGGGGGGAGGTTGGTAGGAGTTAACCATCGCGCGCTCCCGACTTTCCCGCAAAGAGGAAACAATCAAGATACAGTGTGCGTCAATTTGGTTATATAGGCCATACGTGCATGCTTCAGGGATCCCAAACCTTAACACAATTATTTCTTTAAGCTCACAAACTACCACTAGCATGACTCTAATATTACCATCTCGACATCTCAAAACAATTATAAGGAGTCAAACTTTTCATAGTATTCAATGCTCTATATATGAAAGTTTTTATTATATCTCCTTTGGATGCCTATCATATTAGGACTAATTTCATAACCCAAGCAAATTACCATGCTATTTAGATACTCTCAAAATAATATAAGTGAAGCATGAGAGTTCATCAATTTCTATAAAATAAAACTACCGTCGTGCTCTAAAAAGATATAAGTGAAGCACTAGAGCAGCTAACAAACTACTGCAAAAGATATAAGTGAAGATCAATGAGTAGTCAAATAATTAACTAGCTATGAGAAGACCCTCTCTCATTTTATAATTTCAAATCTTAAGTACTTTATTCAAACAACAAGCAAAGCAAAATAAAATGACATTGGAAGGATAGCACATATCATGTGAAGAAGCAAAAACTTAGGCTCAACCGATACTAACAGATAGTTGTCGATGAAGAAAGGTGGGATGCCTACCGGGGCATCCCCAAGCCTAGATTCTTGAGACTTCTTGAAATATTAAGAAGGTATGCCCTGGGCATCCCCAAGCTTGAGCTTTTGTGTCTCCTTAATTCCTCTCATGTTGCGATTTCCCTAAATCTCAAAAACTTCATCCACACAAAACTCAACAAGAACTCATGAGATAAGTTAGTATAAATCAAGTCAAAACCTTATCATTCTCTACTATAGCAAATCACTTAAAATTAAAATTTGACATTGCATACTAAATGCCTCTACATATTTAATACTCACATCCTCAAATAGGATCATTCAACACGCAAACATATGCAAACAATGCAAACATAACATGAATCTTTCTAAACATGACAGTTTGTAAAGAGTGATTTTTTACTCATACTTCCCTAGCTCAAACAATTTTGAAACATTACCATGTTACAGAGAACTTATTCACGCTAACTGTCTAAAAATTTCAAGAACTGGTCACGTTCTGACTATCCAGAAAAATTCAGACAACATATATACTTGCAAAATAAGCATGGTAAAGGCTATACTTGACTTTTTTTATTGAAATAAAAGATACTAAAACTTATTCTAGATAATATCAAGCAAATCTAAACAAAACAAAATGATGCTCCAAGCAAAACACATATCATGTGGTGAATAAAAATATAGCCTCAAGTAAGGTTACCGATAGACCAAGAAGAAAGAGGGGATGCATTCCCGGGGCATCCCAAAGCTTAGGCTCATGGTTATCCTTGAATATTACCTTGGGGTGCCTTGGGCATCCCCAATATTAGGCTCTTGCCTATCCTTATTCCATAGTCCATCAAAATCCTTACCCAAAACTTGAAAACTTCACAACACAAAACTTAACGGAACTCCGTGAGATGCGTTAGTATAATAAAGCAAATCATTCACTTGTGTACTATGAAAGACAAGATTCATAATTGTCCACATACAATTCCTATTCTATCTTATCATTTCCACAATTTATATCACCTAATATAAGCTATGCAAACACTAAAACAAGCAAACTATGCATTGAAAACAGAATCTGTCAAAAAAAAGAACAGTCTGTAATGATCTGGTCAACCATCATACTTCTACAACTCTAAAAATTCTGAAACATTACAACAACGTAGGCAATTTTATATCAATCATGTGTCAAAATTTCAGCTAATTATCATGTCCAGTGGTTTATTTAATTTTCTGCACTGGACGCAAAAGTTTCTGTTTTTGCACAGAATCAAGTCAACTATCAACCGCACTACCCCAAAGGCTTTACTTGGCACTTTATTGAAACAAAAGCTATAGACATGATTACTACAGTAACTTAATCATGTGAACATGCAGAAACAGTAGGTAAAAGTATTGGGTTGTCTCCCAACAAGCGCTTTTCTTTAATGCATTTTACCTAGGCATGATGATTTCAATGATGCTCACATAAAAGATACGAATTGAAACACAAAAGGGAGCATCATGAATCTTATTGCAAGCACATTTAAGTCTAACCCACTTCCTATGCATAGGTATTTCGTGAGCAAACAATTTAGGGGAACAAGAATCAACTAGCATAGGAAGGCAAAACAAGCACAACTTTTTTTCAACACATAGAGAGTAAACTTGATATTATTGTAATTCCTACAAGCAGATGTTCCTCTCTCATAATAATTTTCAGTAGCATAACGAATGAATTCAACAATATAGATATCACATAAAGCATTATTTTCATTATCTACAAGCATCTAAATTTTACTTCTCTTCACATAAGCAAATTTATTCTCATTCGTAGTAGTGGGAGGAGCAAATTCAACAAAATAACTATCATGAGATACTTGATTGACATCATGATGACAAGTTTCATGGTTATTTGTATTCTTTATAACATAGGTGTCATCACACTAATCATCATAAATAGGAGGCATGCTTTGATCATAATAAATTTGATCATCAAAACATGGGGGACTAAAACATCATCTTCATCAAACATAGCATCCCCAAGCTTGTGGCTTTGCATATCATTAGCATCATGGATATTCAAAGAATTCATACTACCAACATTGCCATCATGCTCATCATTCAAAGATTCTATGCCAAACATTTTATGAACTTCTTCTTCAAACATTTGAGCACAATTTCCCTTTCCATCATTTTCACGAAAGACATTAAAATGATGATGCATATGAGATAACCTCAATTCCATTTGTTTAATTTTATTTTATAAACCAAACTAGTGATAAAATAAGAAACTAAGAGATTCAGTTGCAAGATCTAAAGATATACCTTCAAGCACTCACCTCTCCGACAACGGTGCTAGAAAAGAGCTTCGTTGACGGGATGTGAGTGCCGCTTACCTAGCCTCCCCGGCAACGGCGCCAGAAAAGAGCTTGATGTCTACTACACAACCTTCTTCTTGTAGACTCGTGTTTGGCCTCCAAGCTCAGAGTTTTGTAATACAGTAGCAAATTTTCCCTCAAGTAGATGACCTAAGGTTTATCAATCCGTGGGTGGCGTAGTATGAAGATGGTCTCTCTCAAACAACCCTGTAACCAAATAACAAAGACTCTCTTGTGTCCCCAACACAACAATACAGTGGTAAATTGTATATGTGCACTAGTTCGTCGAAGAGATGATGATACAAGTGTATTATGGATGGCAGATATAGGTTTTTATAATCTGAAAATATAAAAAATAGCAAGGTAACTAATGATTAAAGTGAGCAAAAATGGTATTGCAATGCTTTGAAACAAGGCCTAGGGTTCATACTTTCACTAGTGCAAGTTCTCTCAACAATGATAACATAATTAGATCATATAACAGTCCCTCAACATGCAACAAAGAGTCACTCCAAAGTCACTAATAGCGGAGAACAAATGAACAGATTATTGTAGGGTAGGAGACCACCTCAAAGTTATTCTTTCGGATCGATCTATTGGGTTTTTCCTATAAGTGTCACAAACAGCCCTAAAGTTCGTACTAAAATAACACCTTTGGACACACATCAACCAAAACCCTAATGTCACCTAGATACTCCATTGTCCCCACAAGTATCCGCGGGTTTGATTATACGATATGCATCACACAATCTCATATTCATCTATTCAAACCAACACAAAGAACTTCAAAGAATGCCCCAAAGTTTCTATCGAAAAGTCAAGACGAAAACGTGTGCCAACCCCTATGCATAAGTTCACAAGGACACTGGACCCGCAAGCTGATCACCAAAACATACAGCAAGTGGATCACGTACATATCCCATTGTCACCACAGATAAGCACATGCAAGACATACATCAAGTGTTCTCAATTCCTTAAAGACTTAATCCGATAAGATAAATTCAAAGGAAAAACTCAATCCATTACAAGAAGGTAGAGGGGGAGAAACATCATAAGATCTAACTATAATAGCAAAGCTCGCGATAGATCAAGGTCGTGCCAAATCAAGAACACGAGAGAGAGAGAGAGAGAGGGAGAGAGAGAGAGAGAGAGAGAGAGAGAGAGATCATAGCTACTGGTACAAAACCTCAACCCCCATGGTGAACTACTCCCTCCTCGTCATGGAGACCGTCGGGATGATGAAGATGGCCACCGGTGATGGTTTGCCCCTCCGGCAGGGTGCTGAAACAGGCTCCCGGTTGGTTTTTCGTGACCACAGAGGCTTGTGATACGTCTCCAACGTATATATAACTATGAAGTATTCATTCTATTATATTATCCATCTTAGATGTTCTATATACATTTATATTCTATTTTATATGATTATTTGGGACTAATCTATTAACCTAGAGCCCAGTGCCAGTTTCTGTTTTTTCCTTGTTTTTGAGTTTTACAGAAAAGGAATACCAAACGGAGTCCAATTGACCTGCCAATTTTTGATGATTTGTATGGACCAAAAGAAGCCCCTGGAGTAAAAGAGTTCGGCCAGAAGAGTCCCGGGGTGTCTACGAGGGTGGGGGCGCGCCCACCCCTGGGCGTGGGCCCCTATCTCGTGGACGACTCGGAGATCCCTGGACGTGAAACCAATGCCAAAAATTCCTATAAATACAGAAACCTCCAGAAAATAACCTAGATCAGAAGTTCCACCACCACAAGACTCTGTAACCATGAGAAATGAATATAGGTCCTCTCTGGCACCCTACTAGAGGCGGCCATCATCACCGGAGGCCATGGAGAAGGATCTCGGAGGGGCCATCATCGCCATGAAGGCCAAGGACCAGAGGGAGAACCCCTCCCTATCTAGGGGGGAGGCCATGGAGGAGGAAGCACAAGGGGGAGAACCTCTCCTCCTCTCTCTCGGTGGCACCGCAGTGCCATCGGGAGGGGAATCATCGCCGCGGTGATCGTCTTCATCAACATCACCATCCTCATCTCTTTTACGCGGTCCACTCTCCCACACCCCGCTGTAATCCCTACTTGAACATGGTACTTTATGCCACATATTATGATCCAATGATGTGCTGCCATCCTATGATGTTTTGAGTAGATATCCTTTGTCTTTGGGTTGATTGATGACCTAGATTGGTACGAGTTGTATGTTTTATTTTGGTGCTGTCCTATGGTGCCCTCCGTGTCGCGCAAGCGTGAGGGATTCCCGTAGCAGGGTGTTGCAATACGTTCATGATTTGCTTATAGTGGGTTGCTTGAGTGACAGAAGCATAAACCCGAGTAAGGGGATTATTGCGTATGGGATAAAGGGGACTTGATGCTTCAATGCTATGGTTGGGTTTTACGTTAATGATCTTTAGTCGTTCCGGATGCTTGCTAGAGTTCCAATGATAAGTGCATATGATCCCAGAACAGAAAGTATGTTAGCTTATCCCTCTCCCTCATATGAAATTGCAATGACGACTACCGGTCTTGTAAACAATTGCCTAGGACAATTCCGCACACCGATCCATCATTATTCCACACTCGCTATTTATAATATTTAGTAATATATTATACCTTTATGATAACAGCACCTACTTTTATATTTTACCTCTCCAATATCATGCGAAGTTATCCTCTTCATACCCACAACGTAGTTTTATTTCTCGTTTCTAGTTGGAAGCAAACATTCGGTGTACGTAGAGTCGTATCAGTGGCAGATAGGACTTGAGAGAATATTGATCTTACCTTTATCACCTTGTGGGTTCGACACTCCATACTTATCACTTCCAGCATTGGGCATTGCTACGATGATTCTCTGCAAACTCCCGATCTAGGTTTATTTCTGTGGGTTTCGGGTATTTATAAGAATTTTTGGCATCGATAACAAGTCAGGGGGGGGCCATGAGTCAACCATAAGGTAGGGGGCGCGCCATAGGGGGGTGCCCTCCACCCTTGTGGATGACTCGTGGCTCTTCTGGCCCAACTCTTTTGCTTCGGGGGCTTCTTCTGGTCCATAAAAAATCACCAAAAAGTTTTGTTCCGTTTGGACTCCGTTTGATATTCATTTTCTTCGAAACTCAAAAATAAGGAAAAAATAGAAGTTGGCACTGGGCTCTAGGTTAGTAGGTTAGTCCCGAAAATCATATAAAATAGCATATAAATGCATATAAAACATCCAAGATAGATAATATAATAGCATGGAACAATAAAAAAATTATAGATACGTTGGAGACGTATCAAGCACCCTTGGTCCTGGGAGCATTGGAGATGCGCTCCGGACACCGACGACTTGTTTCACGAGGCTTATGAAAATGTTGCACTGATCACTATCCAATTTTCCTTGATGCACATTTTGTAGGATTTCTTCACTTGCCTACCAACTATGGGGAATGAGGGTAATGAGGTTGTGGAAGATATTGCAAATAAGATTGTCTCCGACATGCACTACGAGGCGCGGGTGGACGCCGCAGTCAAGTATTTTGCGAACGAACACAAAATGCTTCTCCCAAAACCGATAGCTAGGAGAGTGCATCTCACCCGTTTGATGTACTTGAAGGTAATCATCATTTAACTTTGATTGCTTGGATGACCACTGAGGGAGTCATCGACTGAGGGGTCCTAGGGGCACCGGCCCACCGTCTATGGGTCGGACTGATGGGCTGCATAGGAGCTTCAATAGAGTGAGCATCTGTGTATCGAAAGGAAATCTTTGAGGACCTGGTGCGCCCTCCAAGTCAAGGACAGCATGATCTTTCCTTCATTGTAGCTCACCTCATGTAAATCTAACCCTACCGGTGTCTATATAAACCCAGGGTTTTAGTCTTTAGGGTTAGAGATTCATTCATCATCTCTCCCATCTAGGGTTTAGCTCGCCTAATCTCGAGGTAGATCAACTCTGTAACCATACACATCGAATATAATCAAGCAGGAGTAGGGTTTTACCTCTTCGAGGGGGCCTAAACCTGGGTAAACCTCGTGTCCCTTGTCTTATGTTCCTCATCGATCCCAGATCCATAGCTCGGGACACCCTACCCGAGATCTGCCGGTTTTGACCCCGACATTGGTACTTTCATTGAGAGTTGCAATGTTGGGTTGCCGAAAGGATCGATGGCTCAATCAGTCATTAGAGACCCTACCCATGTCGAGGGCATCTTCGCTGCTGGCCAGGTACTCATATTCGGCGACATATTATTGCACGTAAACCCCACTGGTCATCTGGACAAGATCGAAAACCATGCCCCTGTGAAGGGACTCGTCGGCCCAGAGGCATCAACCCCAGGGCCAGCAAACCCAAAGGAATCAAGTGCCACCCAGAGCTCAGTCTTAAAGCATGAGCCTGACGGACCGCCCGTGAGATCTCCTACGAATACCCGGAGGGTTCGGTTCCCACGTGTGCTTATTTGGTAGACCGCTTGGTGATTCAATTCTGCTCCATGGAAATCCCCATTACTGGGCCAATGGCCTATGATCGAATTGGGCTTAAACCTGACAATCGAGAAATCAACACCCCCCGGTCACACACCTCGTTGCCACCGTCGAAGAGGCTGAGGAAGGGCCGCAGCCTCCTAAGCTAAAAATCATGTACACCTGGATCTCCAGCTCGGAGCTGTACACCAGCCCGTAAGGAAGTCTGGACTCGAGAAATGGAGCAGGACCCAGACTCGAGCTAACCCAGCCGCACATCGGCCCGAGTCCGAACCCCGCGCGATCAAAGCCGGACACAAACCGACATCCCACGGAGGATAATCTGGATCCGGCGCAGATGGGAATCTCCAAAATTTTCCAACACACCTCACACACAAAATACTCCCCAAACACACTAAATTAGGATGCATGGGCCCTCATGTACGTCAAATAGCAACCAAATGAGACAGTCCATCATTACTGGGCTAGATTTATGTTGGTGAATGATACGTCCATCTTTCATCATGTTTTCCTACTGTTATTTATGATGTTTTTATGCATAGTAATTCTTTTTGGGGTAATTATAATGCCTTTTCTCTCATAATTTGCAAGGTATACACAAAGAGGGAGAATTCCGTCAGCTAGAAATCTGGACCTGTAAAATCTACGCCAGGCAACCTATTCTGCACAACTTCAAACAAGCTGAAACTTCACGGATAATTTTTATTGAATATCTGAGGATTATTGGAGTCAACAACCACCAGAGGGGGCCCACCAGGTGGGCACAAACCACCTGGGCGCGCCCGGGTGGGTTGTGCTCACCCCGGCCCACCTCCGGTGCCCATCTTCTGGTATATAAGCCATTTTGACCTAAAAAAATAAGGAGAATACTTCCGGGATGGAGCACCACCGTCTCGAGGCGGAACTTGGGCAGGAGCACTTTTGCCCTTCGGTGGAGCAATTCTGCCGGGGGAACTTCCCTCCTGGTGGGGGAAATCATCGTTGTCATCATCACCAATAACTCTCCCATCTTGGTGAGGGCTATCTCCATCAGAATCTTCAACAATATCATCTCATCTCAAACCCTAGTGCATCTCTTGTGTTCAAACTTGTTACCGGAACTATAGTTTGGTGCTTGTGGGTGACTAGTACTGTTGATTACATCTTGTAGTTGACTACTATATGGTTTATTTGGTGGAAGATTATATGTTCATATCCAATATGCTATTTAATACCCCTCTGATCTTGGGCATGATTATCATTTGTGAGTAGTTACTTTTGTTCTTGAGGTCACGGGAGAAATCATGTTGCAAGTAATCATGTGAACTTGATATGTGTTCGATATTTTGATAGTATGTATGTTGTGATTCCCTTTGTGGTGTCATGTGAACGTCGACTACATGACACTTCACCATATTTGGGCCTAAGGGAATGCATTGTGGACTAGTAATTAGATGATGGGTTGCGAAAGTGACAGAAGTTTAAACCCCAGTTTATGCGCTATTCCGTAAGGGACCGATTGGATCCAAAAGTTTAATGCTATGGTTAGAATTTATTCTTAATACTTTTCCCGTAGTTGCGGATGCTTGCGGGAAGGATAATCATAAGTAGGAGGTTTATTCAAGTAAGAACAACACCTAAGAACAAATCCACCCACATACCAAATTATCAAACTAGCGAACACGAATCGAACCAACATGATGAAATTGACTAGTTGAAATTCCCGTGTACCCTCAAGAATGCTTTGCTTATTATAAGAGACCATCTTGGCATGCCCTTTGCTTCGAAAAGATTGGGCTACCTTGCTGCACTTTTTCTACTACTATCGTTACTTGCTCGTTACAAAAATATCTTGCTATCAAACTACTCTATTACTTACAATTTCAGCACTTGCAGACATTACCTCGCTGAAAACCACTTGCCATTTCCTTCTGCTCCTCGTTGGGTTTGACACTCTTACTTATCGAAAAGAGCTACAATTAATCCTCTATACTTGTGGGTCATCAGTGAAAAACAAGATGGCGCCTATTGCGACAAAGTGGTAATCGAAGCTTTCTGGTTCACCTGCAAAGACGAGGGTCTCCTATATGCCCTCGCCCGTCGCCGAATCCAAAGCATCACCGAACTATCAGACATGGTACGCAAGTACTACGCCATGGAAAGCGCATGGCGGATGCAAAAGATGAACATAGAGCCACCGCCTGCCATACAACACAGAAAGGCTCGCTTTAAACGAGCATACACACGGAGGTCGCCCGAACAGGAGCCCGCCGAAAAGAAAACCAGACCTAGATCGGTCCTGGACGAGTTGCTGGATAAACCATTCCCAATACACTCGGCCCGACTAGACACAAACTCAACCCATAGACTTCGAACCTATTGGGTGGTGAGGGAAGTGGCCAAACATGGCAAACCAATCTTGGGCCTTACACCTCTAGATAGGCAGTTCGAACACCAACACAGGACCAAAGTGTCATGAGTGTTTATGAGAAACTCCCTTCAAATAATAAAAGGAAAAAAGCTCTTCGAGAGCTCGGCCAGATCTATCAAGTGACAGTCGCACAGTCATGGGCTGCCACACCTATCACCTTCGATGAGAAGGACGAGCCAAGACCCCGTCCCAGTCGTGCACCTGCCGCACTAGTCCTCGACCCCATCGTCGATGGCTTCACGCTAACTAATGTGTTGATGGATGGATGCAGCGGCCTCAACCTCATCTATGAGGATACTATTGACAACATGCAGCTCGACAGGTCTCGCATCGAACGCAGTTACACAACATTCCAAGGAATAATCCCTGGCAGGGAGGCACACTGCTCGGGATGCATAACCCTGGACGTTGTATTCGGCACACCCGACTACTACACATCCGAACCCTTGTCATTCCACATCAAGCCCTTCCTTAGCGTATACCACGCCTTATTAGGACGTGAGGCATTCTTGATATTTTAGGCTATACCACATCATGGGTATATGAAACTCAAAATGCCAGGTCCCAATGGGGTGATCCCACTCAAAAGCGATCCAAGCAAAGACATGCGAGCTAAAAACAAGACGGCATCCCTCACCCTTGAGGCCCTATCCGAGGCCCTTGCGGCCGAAGAGTTATCAACACTCCTCACTAAAGTCAACTGGGATGATGTAGTCCTTAATAAAAGGCCAAAATCCACGTCATTTAAGACAGCATATGAAATAGTCAAATTTCAATTGCATCCAAGAGACCCCAATAAAACGGCGTCAATGGAGCACAGCTGGACCCCGCAGTAGACGAAGCTCTAAGAGCATTCTTACGTGAGAACTGGGAGTTATTTTCCTGACACCCCTCAGATATGCTAGGAATCACATGCAGGCTGGCAGAGCATAGCCTAAACATCCTAAAAGGCTTCAAGCCAGTGAAACATACTCTATGTCGGTTTTCCGAACCCAAGCGACAAGCTATGGGCGAGGTACTCGCAAAACTACTGGAGGCCGGGTTCATACGTGGGATTAAACATCCCGAGTGGTTAGCAAATCTGGTCATGGTGCTTAAGAAGTACAAGTCCTGGCGGCTCTGTGTCGATTTCAAAGACCTCAATTAGGTCTGCCCCAAGGACCCTTTCCACTCCCAAGAATAGACCAGATCATTGACGCTACGCCGGTTACGACTCGCTATGCTTCCTCGACGCATACTCCGGATACCATTAGATTAAAATGAAGGAGTCCGACCAAGCGGCAACCGCGTTCATCACTCCTTACGGACCCTTCTGTTTTAACACAATGCCTTTCGGGCTGAAAAAAATAGGAGCCGCGTATAAGCGCATGATTCAAAAATGCCTCGGAAAACAAATTAGCAAAACAGGTCGAGGCATACGTGGACGATGTGGTCATTAAAACCAAAAACATGGACCAACTCGTAGACGACCTCTGCCAAACCTTCGATAAATTAAGAGCTTATGATATAAGACTCAACCCGGAGAAATGCGCCTTTGGGGTCCCCGCTGGAAAACTGCTCGGCTTTATCGTCTCCCATAGAGGAATTGAGGCTAATCCGGCCAAAATCATAGCTCTGTCCCACCTCGCAACACCAACAGAGCTCAAGCACGTCCAAAAGTTGGCAGGATGCGTAGCAGCTTTGAGCCGCTTCATATCTCGATTCGAAGAAAAGACGATGCCGCTCTATATACTGCTAAAAAGACAAAGAACTTCAAGTGAACAAACCAAGCAACAGCGGCGCTGGAGAAGATCAAAATACTGCTCGCTGGCAATCCCATCCTGGCTGCTCTAGGCATTGGCGAGCCCATGCTACTATATATTTCAGCCACCGAACAAGTGGTCAGCGTGGTGCTCATCGTGGAACAAGAATATGAAGGACACAAATTCCAAGTCCAGAAGCCAGTCTACTATTAATCCGAAGTACTCACGTCGTGCAAATCTCGACACGCACACTATGAAAATATAGCCTACACAGTCTTCATGGCATCCCGAAAGCTACAACACTACTTTCAAAAGTGTTCGGTCATGGTGGCATCGGAAGTTCCCTTGAATGATATAATCAACAACAGGGATGCCACGGGCCGCATAGCCAAATGGGCTATCGAGCTCCTTCCTTTCGAACGAATGGACTGAAGTCGAGCTACCCGGAATACAGTACATATTCGCATTGGATAATGTACTTTGACGGATCAAAAATGTTAACGGCTGGGGGCTGGGGTGATTCTCATATCCCCCACAGGCGACACCGTTCGTTACATTCTACAAATTATGTACACGGAGTCCAACAACGCGGCCGAGTACGAAGCGCTACTGCATGGTCTTCGGATGGCCACATCAATGGGGGTTCAACGACTCGAAGTAAGGGGAGATTCAAATTTAGCGATCTCCCAGGTCAACGGTAAATTCGACGACAAGGACCCCAAGATGGCGGCATACAGAAACGCCATCCTTCGGATATCGACCCGGTTCGAGGGCCTAGAATTCCACCACGTCTCTAGGGACATCAACCAAGCCTCGGACGTCCTCGCCCGCATGGGTGCCAAGCGTGACCCAATTCCAAAAAACACCTTCCTCGTACGGATTTTCAAGCCCTCGTCGTATGGCAAGATGGGGACAACGGCGCATCAGTCAATGAGCCGGCCCAAACTGTCACCTCGGAAAGCGACCCCGACGAAAATATCATCGGTGGCTCCACACTCGAGGAAACACCTTTGGCCCATGAAATCATGGTCGTAATCGCTCCTTGGACCGAACCCCTGCTCGCCTACCTCCTACGATAAGAGCCTCCCGACGATCAAACGGAGGCACGATGTATAATCGGCCGCTCTAAAGCATACCTACCACGAGGGCGAGCTCTATAAAAGGAGCACCATAGGGGTCCTACAAAGGTGCATCTCGGTACAAGAGGCTTGCAGAAATACACGCTAGCATGGGCGACCACCACATAGCAGCTCGGGCCATCGTTAGTAAGGCTTTCCGAGCAGGATTCTTCTGGCCCACAGCTCGTAAAGACGCCCGCAGCGACGCTTGGGGTGTCATCTAGTTGAGAAAGTGTGGCCATCCGTTGATATGTGCTACCTTTCTATTTTTCATAAAACATTTACATTGACTCACAAGTATTCTGATGTAAAACAGTTACATTGACTCGCAAGTATTCTGATGTACTCCCTCTGTCTCATAATGTAAGACGCTTTTTGACACTAGTGTAGTGTCAAAAAGGGTCTTACATTATGGGACGAAGGAAGTACGTTATATTCTATCCTGATAAAAAAATGGTAGTTATAACCTAATTACTGGATAGCCATATTTTTGTATGATTTATTTTACTGTAACCAATCATACACTCGCCACTGTGTATAAAGAACTGCCGGACATACACGATACGTTGGGGATCAATGAAAAAATTACTCGAGTATCCACAATAAAATGGTTTGTGCATACCCAACTGGACGCGTGGATATAATTACCATGAATTACATCTACAGAAAAATGTTCACAAAACTGAGTACTGGGGGCATACTTTAAATCAGATCAGAAAATATAGTTAGACAAAATCAATACCTTAATTATGACAAATCTTAACATACCTACTAATAAATATCGAATAATTATGACAAATGCTCGCATACCTACTGATAAAGGTGCTTCGTATTTTATCATATACTCCCTCTGTTCCTAAATATTTGTCTTTCTAGACATTTCGAATGGTTACAACATACGGATGTACGTAGACATATTTTAGAGTGTAGATTCGCTCATTTTGCTTCGTATGTAGTCACTTGTTGAAATCTCTAGAAAGATAAATATTTCGGAACGGAGGGAGTATTACTTACCTATCCTATTTTATCCCCCGCATATAAAAACCTACCCATTTCAAAAAGGGCAACAATTTATTTTTAATTGGAATATTCTCTCAGGCAGCACAATTAATGATGCAAACCAATTAGGAAGCTCTAATCATTTTGATAGCAGCAACGCCATGTAAATCATTTGGAAGGTATGCATGTGACATCCGTGGGTATGCACAAGCAAGAAATATATGATAACAATACAAAATTTGAATCCATGTGTTCACGGGTATAACCAGATAATCCGTTTCGCCATCTGAACAGCAGAACGATAAAAGAATTGAACGGCATCTTCGCAAGGTGTCTGGGCACCTAGGCGTCCCAAATGATCATCGTATATATTGCGATGACATATGGGAGAGCTACTTATATCAGGAAAAATAGCTACTTTTTTTTTTTTGAGGATTCTTATATCAGAAAGATTCTTTAAAGAGAGAAGCACGTTCAGTTGACGTGGTGCCGGTGATGTTTTATTGGGTTCCCCCTCACTCTTAGCGCATCTCCAACAGATGATGTAGATGCAAAAATAACTAACTTTTGCATCTTCGAGGCCCAAAACCCCCTATCTAAAAGATATGTAGATGCAAAAAAGTTACATTTTCCATCTTTTGGAGATGTAAAATACAACATCTGGAGATGCAAATTTGCATCTCCGCCTATTGCAGATGTAAAATCGGTGGCCGCACGCCAACCGCCCAACTGCCTTCAGTTTGCTTCCGCTCGCCCAACACCCGCCCGCCCGACGACTGCCCAACTCCACCACTGGTGAATTCGCCCAAAATCACCGCCGCCACCGCCCGCCTGACCAGCTCCGACCCCGCCGCATGCCTTGCTGGAGTAGCGACGGCCGCAACCACCGATTCGATTTCGGCTGCTGCTTCAAATCGAGGATTCGTCGGTGGTCCGGCTGCCGCAATGTCGTCGAGGGCTTGGTCGTGGACGAGATGGGCTATTAGCTAGCCTCGACCCACCGCTGGAGCTTTGGGAGGCGCACCATGCCGCCCGCCTGATGTCTACCTGTCTCCGCCGTTCTACCCGCCGCGCGACGACGCCCGCCCACACTCGGGGCTGCCGTTGTCTTCTCTGCAGGGTCGCCATCATAAGGATTTGATGGAGGACTACTAGAAATGGCACGGCGAAAGAGTCGCCTAGTATCATTATTGGTTTGTTGTACTGTGCAAGAACTTTGTTGTATTTGTGTTGCATTTGATGTTGTGGATTTGATGAATTATGTAATAATTTGATATTGTGGACATGTGAAAATTTTAAGTTTTTATTTCAATTTATGGGCTGGACACAGCTGCGCAGCCGGCGACCGGTTTTACATCTCCACTTTGCATCATCTATTGGAGTTGCTCTTTTACATCTCCAATATACATTATTTGTTGGATTTGCGTCTTTTTTTTAGATGTAAAATATACTTTTTGAACATATAAATTATACATCTCCTACTTTTACATCATCAAATTTGCGTCATCTATTGGCACGTTCAGCTTCCAGGGAGCACAGGACACCGGGTGCAAAATTATTTCCTTGGTAATTTTGTGTATAGTATAGTATGTGACACCCTGTTTTTAGATGTATAGTATGTGTGATTTTACACTGGGACACCGGCTCATTTTGGCTCTGGGTCCGCCCCTGGGAATAAAAACCATCAGATGTCAGATGTGTAGGGGCTTCGAAATCAGGGTCAACTTTGATCTTTCATGCATGTTAGCATCATTTAATGGTGATTGATGCAGATTCGTTCCCCACTTGCAGCTGAGAAGTACTCTGTCCTAGGTAGCCACTTGCTCACACCCTTGCACGCAACTCAACCGTACCTGCCAAAGGGATATTTTTCTGGTTTCCAGTTGTACATGCATGTGCTTTCCAGATTCATAGAGACGCCAAATCTATGATGCTTGTAAAATGCATCAGATCTGGATACTTTCATAGAATGCGTGCTGCTTATTTTCCCTTATGTTTGTATTAATTGGCATGTTGGCTTTACTCATGAAGCAGTAGTACATATCACCTTGAAAAGACAACATTAGATATGTGTATATTGTATACTATCATAAGATAACATTTTTTTTGCGAGAAAAACCACGCCTGATTGCTGTTAGATAGCTGAAATTTGACGTAGTATAATCACTTTACAATCTGGCAACCTGTAGTCTAACCGCCGTAAATCCGTGCTTGTCATCAGCCAATGTAGACATGGTGACACCATGTAATTGCTTATTAGCCAGATCGCGACATCTCAAGCAAAAAAGAGGTTCATACCATATACGCAGCTCCACACTTTGCGTTCGTCGGGTGTATTTTAGTAACTTACTATTAGTATTTGGCTTGGCCATGAAGGAAACTAGATTTCTGTATACCACTCCCACGTTTGGCTCTTTGGTCAATGTGCGTGCATGAGTCCTCCATGAACCAAAAATTACACGGCCCCCAAGTTTCCTTTATAATGCCAAAATTTACCATCTTACAACTACTCTCCATCCTCTTCTTAACCCCATCTCTGTGTGCAGAGTCGATGCACAATTCCCAGCATCGTTTGCAGTGCAGCATCACACTGCACGCCCTGCATTCCGATGAACGTGCGTGCACGACGCCTCCATCAATCACCCGATATTAATTCCATTTCTTACACGACCTCCAAGTCTCCTTTACATTGCCAAAATTTGCCACCTTATAGATCCTCTCCATCCTCTTCTTAATCCCATTTCGGTGTGCTGAGTTGATGCACAATTCCCAGCATCAGCCAGCATCCATCAGTTGCTAGCCACACCACAAACACAAACCACACATTACACAAGGAGACAGACAAAGTGGGAGATCATCAATGGCGGACTTCGCGCTTGGGTTAGCCAAGACGGCGGTGGAGGGGACCCTGAGCAGGGTCCAATTTGCGATCGAAGAAGAGAATAAGCTGAAGGCGGCGGCGCAGCAAGATCTGGTGTTCATCACTGGTGAATTCCAGATGATGCAGTCCTTCTTGAAAGTCGCCAGTAAGGAGCGTGCCGGGAATGAAGTGGTGAAGACCTGGGTTAGGCAGCTCCGTGACCTGGCCTTTGATGTCGAAGACTGCGTCGAGTTTGTTATCCACCTGGATAATGACTCGGCCATGAATTGGGTGTGGCGCCTGGCTCCCTCCTGCATGGCACCACCTCGGACTCGGGACCTCGACGACGCCGTCGCTGAGTTGAAGCAGCTCAAGGCGAGGGTCGAAGAGGTGAGCCAGAGGAACACCCGCTATAATCTCATAAGTGACTCCGGCTCCAATCCGGTCTCACAGCCACCGGCTGAGCAGCTGGCCAGTACCGGCCCATCAACAATCAACATCCTCATGGAGCTATGGGAGGCCAATGGAAGGCACCACGGGTTATGCAACCTCCAAAAGTTGATAACCAACGAGGGCAATGGTCTTCAGGTAATCTCTTTGTGGGGAAGTAATGGATCCGATATTGAGGGGACGCAGATTATCAATAAGGCTTACTGCGACCCCGAAATCAGCCGCAGATTCAAAAGCCGTGCCTGGGTAAAGCTCATGCATCCATTTAATCCCGACGAGTTCCTCAAGAACTTGCAGACTCGGTTACAAGCCAGCTCTAGGTCTTGCCAAGCTGTAGATTTCAAGGGCAAGGTTTTAGAAGATGATCCCATGAAGCAATTGACTGAGGAGAGATATCTGGTCATCCTTGAAGGAATATCCAGTGTTGTAGAGTGGGAGATCATCAGAATGTACCTGCCAGACAATAACAATGGCAGCCGGATCGTTGTGTCCACCAAGCAGCTAGGGGATGCAATTTTTTTCACCGGGGAGAACTACCGGGTATCAGTGCTCAGGGAGTTCGGTGGTGGTCATTATCTTTGTGCATTTTATAACAAGGTAACACCCTAAGCCCCAGGAAACACTAATTTGTTGTATGTACTTTTTCTATGCGTAATATAAGTAGTACGTACTTATTCCTACTAAATTAGTTCGTCCTTGTAAACTTTCTCGCTTCATTTTCATATCATATATAACGTGTGGGTGTGAATTTATTGATGCTTGCGGCGTTCTTCTAAATATTTAAGAATTTGAATACAAATATTTAGAAAATCAGAGCCACCCCTAACCTAAAAATTCTGAGAAAAGAAGCATAAAGACGGATATTCTGGAATCCAGTAAGGTAATTGACTTTCATAATTTGTAGATAAGTAACTCATAACGTTGTGATGGCGAGGTTATATAGAACTTTCTATTGTAAGAACGCCAGAGAAATATTCTGAGATTTACCAATGGATGTTATGCACAGCTCAAAACAAGCTCCTGGTTTGAATCAAATGTTACATTTGCCACGGATCGTACACACGATCTCGCCAACGCTCACACAAGAGCTGGGACCAAAACAGACGCACACAAACACATCAATTCAAAATTAGTCTTAGGCAAGTAATGTACCTCATGTATTTCTCCTGCTGCATATGTAACAACACAACAGCTACCTGACTGTTGGCAGTAAGAGCATCTCTAATGGCTTGTCTAAATTTGATAGTCTATATCTACATATACACAATGGTGTAAAAAGATTTTCTTTTAGACAACCTAAGTTTTCCAGCGGATTGTCTATATACATGATGTCTATATTCTCTCTCATATATTTTAATAGTATCTTATAGCAACTATATTTTCTAAAAATCTTATGTTGGTCATTTTTGAGTTGTTCTCATTTATTTTTTCATCTGCAAGACATACAAAGGATAAAATAAACCAGCCGTGAAATTATTTTAGGTTCAGCACTAGCAACACCCTATATAATTTACGAGAAATAAACAATAGCAAAAGGTTCAGCCCTGATGAGGCGACGGTCCAGACGCAACAGCCTCCGTGACCAGCGCCGGCGCGGCCACCTCCCCGCGGACGTCCTCCAATTGCTCCGAATTGATACATGGGCGAGCTCATGAGCCAGCATTTTTGGTTTAGACATTGTGGCTTGGTTGTCTAAATATGGACGACGGGTAGCTAGTTTGGACATTGTCTAAATTTTAGACGATACAATAGACAAGCCACTCAAGACGTTTTTTGGCATGTGGTAGTCTAAATATGACATAGACCAGCATTTGCACAAGTTACTAGAGATGCTCTAATTAATCTTTGCTGCAATCTAGGCTTTAGAGTTTCCTCACAGACCAACACAATACTTTTTGGCACACTTTGACCCTTATAAACTTTTCAGTTAGTCACCCATCCTTATATTGCTCTCAGCCCTTGGGGGGCGAGCTTTCAGAAAATAATATGCACATTTTAACATGGATGGTACTATAAATCTTACTAAAGGAACTCACTGCTTATATACACGCACCCAGGACTACAAAAGTTGACTCATAGGTAGACTCGGTGAACTTTTTTGGCACATGACTCGGTGAACTAAACCAACTCATAGGAACTGAGACTCGGTGAACTCTTTTGGCATATTTTGTTTTTCGGCACATAACTCGGTTAACTAAACCTACTCAAGCAGAAACAAAACTATGGCATGCAACCCGCGTAGGACATGCACACTTTTCTAAGTACTGGTAACAATTGACCAGAATTATCGTAAACCTACTCAGATAGAATAGTACCGCTAGACTTAGGCATACGAGTCGGCTCATTCTAGAATGGATAGCTTGCATGTACACATAAATATACAAAATTAATAATACATGGAAACTGAAAAATGTTTGGATTAGTTTCTAACATTGCATCCATGCTTACTCTCCTTGTTGTAATATTTCAACACAACTCACAACAAGGAAAGACCATATTTTAATTTAAAAAATTAGAGGAAAATGTGACAATGTTTTGCTAATTCATGCAAGTAGATGCTCCTGGGTGTTGCAATATTGTAACACATCACCAATTCATCACGATGAATCTTACTTGACAAGTACCTAAGTTTAAAAAAACATTATTACCTGCAGGGATCATTCCGTCAAAATATTATGGGCAACCTTATTCGGCAATTAAGATGTCCTGGTGTGATCTCTGTTTGGGGGACTGGTGATGACAAATCAACTCTTGTGAGAGAACTGCTCGACTTCATACCAAATAAGAATGAAGAAAGATTAAACTCTCATTCGCAAGTGGCAAAACATATATTGTACGGATGGATTGATGTGGCCTATCCATTCATTTTGAAGGACTTCTTTTTGAGCTTGTTGCAGTCGTTCCGTAAGGATGATACTGAATCCGGCGAGGATGATACCAAATCCGATGAGGTTATTGTGAAAGGTCTTTGTAAGGTTCTTTCTGAACACGACTACCGGTGCTTGATCATTATTAACGGTCTCCAGTCCACAAAGGAGTGGCAGTTGATAAAAAGTAAATTTGCAGAGTTTGATATTAAAGGTATTATCATTGTCATAACCAATGATGAAAGTGTGGCAACAACTTGCGTAGATCATGAAAATCGTGTGTTCAACATCAACGACGTGGCCCTTCATCCTTCCATGCAGGTATGCTTACTCCATCTAATAAGTTTAATTGTCTTCGACTTTCTTCATGTAGTCTACCAACTAGTTTAGCTTCCGTACCTATTTTTAATTAGATCATAAATTACATCAAACCTCAGACGTCTCGGCCAATGTTTGATGTTGTTATTCTCACGTCTTTGTGTCCCTGTATGATCTAGGTGCACCCATTTGGCGGTGTTCCCTCTCTATCATATGCATGGATGAATGATTCTTCTAAATTTTTAATTTAATTTAAAAATAGCTCTTAAACGGATAACCCGATTGACGATCCGCTTTCACAGTTATGTTCGTTGCGACGAGGTCTTCCAAAATTAGATCATATACTTGCCAAATAAATTGATTTCACTTACTAGTCATATTGTTAGCCACTTAGTTTCCAGATTAAATTTACTTAGTTGCTAGATTGCTCGACGTCTATATACACAATAAAAAGCCTTGCCTCGTGGTACTGGTGTTGTTTAGGCCTCTTCTTTCTTTTTGTTAATCCTTAAACACTCACAATCTAAAAACATGCAAAATTATTGCCTGGTAATACATACAATCATTGTGGCAACTGTTCATGATGAAATATGTTATCCACATGGTGAAATATCTGGCAACTGAGTGCGATGACTATTTTTGTCAAAACATACCATGGATCTTATTTTCATGCCCAGCTAGACAAACCCATTGGTGAAGACGGGTTGTTAATCGGATTAACTGTTTGTGAGATAAATCATTTTGAAAATTCCAAAAAAATAGTGCTATGATGTCAACATGACGTCTAGCATTATTGCATGAATGTGCTCTCCATATATACTCAAACTCACACTGGAAAAGTAGCGTCATGGGAAGACATGCATGCATGCTTTGCAACATGATTTTCTCATCATCTAAACAACTTTGGTGTACTATCCAAGAAGTTTGTAGTGTTCACATTCCTGAATGCTAGATTTCACATCAGTCGTAGCATTTGCACATGCTTGTTTTGAATAATCAGTACCACTCCCTCAGTTCAAAATATTTGAAGTTTTGGGTTGAAAGTCAAACCTATTTAAGTTTGGCCAAATCTATAAAAATATAGAAACATCGAAAACTTCAAATTAGTTTCACTATGTTCATCATAAAGTATATTTCCATAGTATATATATTTTGTGTTGTGGATATTAGTACATTTTTTTTATAAACTTGGTCGAATTTAAGTAAATTTCACTCAAGAAAAAACGTATAACTTAAAATAATTTGGAATGGAAGAAGTATATGCCAAAATAGGAGCTATATATAATAAGAAACGTAACTGACAAACTTCTAGTTTACCCAAAAAGGCTATTGCCCCACTTTATATATAAAGCACCGAACCACAAGCACCACGATACAAACTCACACCACCAACGCACACAACACACACCCAAGGAAAGATGCAAATGTGTCGAGCACCGCCACACCACCTCAATGACTACCAAGCCACTACATATGAGTGAAGACGAACCGCTTGGAGCAAACAGAGACCTCCTCCTTCGAGGAGAGGTGAGACGGAAAACGACGGAGCAAGGACTCCAAGATGGTCCCTCCTAGAAGGGAACGGCCACTAATAGCCGCCACCATCTGATCCCGAAGATCGGTTTTTCACCCAGAGCATCATGAAATACTATGGACACCGTGACAAAGCTTTCATGAAAGATACGACGTCGACAGACGCCGCCGTCTTCGACCAATACAAAGATAGGGCAACTTATGTAACCCGGCACTACCACCCCTTCGACGCATCCTAGCTTCGCCAACCACTAGCGACCACCCACTCGTATGGCCATGGCTGCTCACCCGCACCTAAGATGCAAGTTTCGTCGACAAACATCGTTCCTCCCGCCGCAAGGGCCACTGCCTTGCATCGAGACAACCCCAAGACTGACCAAAGTGACCGGTTTTGTGCCAAAGAACACACCCGACCGAAGAGACTGCAACATACGCCCCAGCTCGAACAACGCCGGCGCATCGTCTTCCCACACATGGCCGTGGAAATGGGGAGGAGGTGGGGCAGACGCATTCGCGTCGGTACACCTCTGTGCTGGCAACGGGTGGCCTGAGTTGGTTGGCAACTTCCATCCCTCCAGCCTGCCACCCCACCAGACACCCCCTTGTCGCCCCACCTCGGCGGCGGATGCAGCTCCACGTCAGGCCACCAACACGCAAACGTCCACCAGCACGGAGAAATCCCAAGGGTCGCTGCCAAATGCCAAGGAAGCTCATCAAGGAGTCCATCTGTAGTCTCTGCTGTCATCCAGCCGTTGTAGCCCCTGGATTCCTGCCAGCCGCTGGAGTGTCGCATTACCACCCGCCGCGGCCATGGCAGGTGCAGAGATCTACCGCCCGCGCCGTCTAGCCCTGGATCTGACCTCGACGCCGCCGTCCCTAGTGACTAAGGCGCGTCCACCATCTGGTCGCCCGCTGCGGGGGAGCAGCAGCGCCAGGGCTCCGCCCCTTCCCACCACGCCACTGCGACACCTGGCGCCAGCGTCACACTTTGGCCCAGGGCGGTGGCCAGCGCCAACGCGCCCAAATGGGAGGATCAAGAAGGCGCCGCCACCGTCTGTGACGGCTAATCTTCGCCCGGCCGCACCCCCAGGAGGCAGTGAGGGAGGAGGAGGGTGGGGGCAAGGACCGGCGGGGATTAGGGTTAGCCCTCCGGTCGACGCGTAGTGGCGACGTGGTTGGAAGGGAAGCTGGCCAAGTTTAGTTCATTTAGGGCTCATTTACAAATGGCGCGGCACCGGAGGTTCTCCAAGTATATCATTATTTTCTCTACTGCAGTTAAAAATGCTCAAAAAAAAAAAAAAAAAAAGAAGCTCCAACGGACATGCATGCAAACACATACGTACGTGTGGCCGCCCCTGAAGGCTCTTTGTATGCAGCATACACATGGAACAGGAGGAGATATCGTGTTGGTCATTACTCTCCGTCGATCTAGATGTTTTCCAGTGAGGTCAAGAATACCCAGGATGCTCTCTATGCCTTTTCATCCTATCACGAGAGCACGCAATGAGCTGGTACATGGTCTCGCTGCTGTCGCTGGGAGCCAAGGAGAACTTTTTATGGTAGCTGACGTCCCCAAATAGCCTTCGTCCGTTTACACTTTCTGAATGTAATCAGGCCATATTGAGTAATCTGCTTCTACCCAAAAAAAAAAAAAAAAAGAGTTACCCTAAATATTCGTAGGTCTTAATGTTAAGGGTGTGGCTAGGTCTCAGTCGACCGAGATTTAACCAGGTCTTAGTCAAGTGAGATAACATGCAGAAGAGAAAGAAAAAAAAAACAGAAAAGAAAATTTTGCACGAATCTCAAGGTAAGTTCTCATGGATATAACATCGACTGAGACTTCGTTAAGTCTTAGTCGACTGAGACTTAGCGAGACTGTAATGTTAATGCCAATCAAGTGTTTGTTGTGTCTTATTTAACCGAGTCCCCTAGCCTACAGTAACATATTATGTTAGTACTTCTCATTAACTACATGCCACATAAGCAAATCGAAGTGCGTTATGTTAGACCTCTCCCAATGCATTGGTGCTGAAGTGAGGTGCTAAGTGCATTAAAATGCTTAGCAACTAGTATCCCCAATGCATGGGTGCTTAGCTTTTGTAGCTAAGCCTCCTTTATTTAATTGTTTAGTGATAAAACTCCTACATGTATTGGTTGGTAGTTTTTTTGCATAGGTTCACATGCTTAGCATTGGTTCTTCTTGGGGTTACTATAATGCTCTCTCTCCTTTTTAATTGCTTTGCCACATCATTTTTTTTGCCTATGTAGCACCCTTAGCACCTGTCCACCGTGGAGCACTGGGAAGGGCCTTACTACCTAACTTAATCTCACTATGATTAGCCGTATAATACTCCTAATTAAATGTTTATTGTCTTAATTACGTGCAGATCCATGGCTATATGGACGAACTCTTTTGGCGACTACGACATCGTAGGGTGATCTGCATGTGTGGGGCTGACGGTGACACATCAACTCTCATAAAACAAGTGTACAACGGCATAAAGCATCAGCATGTGGGATTCAAGGAGGTAGAAACATTTGAGTGTTACGTATGGGTGGACGCACCCCATCCGTTTGATAAGGACGAATTCCTTAATCGCTTGTTCCAGGCATGGGTTCCGGATGAAGATGACTTTGACGAGTTCGTTAGAAGCATTCATAGGGCTCGTGGAAAGAAATGCATTTTCATTATAAACGGTCTGCAATCCACGGAAGAGTGGGCGTTGGTAAAACCATACATCGTGGACGGGGTTTCTGAGAGTCGTGTCATTCTTATTGCAAATGAAGAAAGTGTGGCCAACAATTTTGTAGAACATCTGAAAGCCGACCCCTACAGTCGTCCCTTGGCAAAGGTATCATAAGCTTCACTACAAGAATTGTTTGATCATCTGTTGCATCATTTCGTAATGCTCTCCAGCACTAACGGCAGAAATTTAACATCTATCTCTCTCAATCTCTCTCTCTCTCTCTCTCTCTCTCTCTCTCTCTCACACACACACACACACACACTTGCAGGTTTCTAACTACTATGGATACGGAGATAACAAGAAGACTTCTCAGAGTATCTTTCTGTCCAACAGAACACAAACGAGATTGGTCATCAGCTCTCAATTGGACGTGTATGTAAAGATCGGGGAAGGTTTGGACCGTAGTGGGGTCACCTCGGTATGGGGCATTGCTGGTGTTGGGAAATCAACTCTTGTCAGAGATCGATACAATGAACGGATACAGGAATGTTCATTCGCTGGGAAGTTTGCATATGTCGAGGTGCCGGATCCGTTTGATTTGGTGGAATTTTCTCGGCTCTTACTTCTTGATTTCCATCGATGTGATCGTGAAGCCGTGGAAGCTGCAGCAATTGGTATTATCCAGGGTCAGGACCCAATTCAAGGGTGCCATGAAATTCTGCGTAAAGACGGGTATCTCGTCATTATTGATGGTCTGCAGTCCACATATGACTGGGACTTGATTGAAACTGTCTTTTTATCCCCGATTACTACAGAATCAAGAATAGTTGTTATCACAACTGAAGAAAGCATCGCCAAACATAGTGTCAAGCAGCAGGTAGATCGAGTGATCAACATCAAATGTCTAGAAGATGACGAGGCCTATAGTGCCTTCGAACAGGTCCGTTTAATTTCTCTGAAACATTGCCTTCCTCTACTTACAGCAATTTTACATTATTTCATTTTTCTAAAAAGTACGCACTGATGAAAGCTGCAAACTGGCAGAGTTCATATACATAAGGTAATATTGTTCCTTTAGAGACAGTAAAATTGTGCACTAATCTAGCCCTCTCAGGCCATTAGCGCTTTAAGGATTGTTAATTAGCTAAAAATAATGAAGATTTAGATTAATATTTGAGGGCCATCTTCAAACTGCAAGAAGCCACATAGTTTGTAAATCGTGTCTGTCACCTGGGAAGGAAAAATGTGCTCGATAACCAGCTGTAGTACATGGTAGGGGTCGTATACTAATTTAACTCCTATATACACGAGAAATGTGTGCTGTAATACACACATATAAAACTGCAGGCGTTGGCCCCCTTGTGGACTAATTAGTACACTCACAATCTATATTAGTATAGTTAAAGGACGCATGCATGGCCCCTCTCTCTTTTCTGACTCACATGTGCATACCAGGACACTTGTATGTCTCTCACATTATCTCCAATCTCACCCTCCCCAAATCCTCAACTTTTATTTACTTTCTATAATTTAGATGACACATATCGTTGAAACCAAAATTCCTATATATGGGAAATTACATCCTGCTGCCGGGTGTAATTACACCCATATGACTCATATACTACCATGTGGTAGTATATATACCAAATTATCATTTTTAGTATGTTTATATATTGTATTCAAGATACTCCAAAGCGAGTTCTGTGAAAAAATTGCAGGTGAGCCCATATTTTTTTTTCATATTTGTGAAATACATACATATTCGTACGTAAAAAGGAGTATGCTCAAAATATAATACAGATTACCTAAAAATAGTATATATATATTACGTAAACATTCTTAGATACTACTTACCGCTCATACATACACTCCAGTTGTTGGGGAACCTTGCATGAAAAACAAAAAACTAATTATACGCACACGCAAGATCTATCAATGAGATGAATAGCTACGAGAGGAGGAAAGCATCTACATACCGCTGTAGATCGCTAAGCGGAAGTGTTTATCAACGTGGTTAATGTAGTGGTACACCTTCACACTCCATCCCGATCTAGCACCGAACATACGACACCTCCACATTCAACACATATTCAGCTCGATGACGTCCTCGTCTTCTTGATCCAGCAAGAGGGGCGAAGTAGTAGATGAGTTCCGGAAGCACGATGGCGTGATGATGATGGTGGTGACACTATTCCGTAGGGCTTCGCCAAGCACAACAATTTTTGGACGGAGGAGGAACTTAAGGGAGAGGGGGTGCCGCACACGGCTTAGGGATTCATGGTCCGTGGCGCCCCCTCTCCTTCCTCTCTTATATATAGGTGGAGGGGGGGTGGGAGGCAGCCTAGGCGCACCCAAGGGGGCCAACGCCTGCCCTAGGCGCCCTCCATCTTTCTTGGCGCATGGGGGGGGGAGGAAAGGGGTTGGCTGCCTTATGACGCATCCCCTTCCCTTTCCTTCCCTAGGCCGGCGGCCAGGAGGTGGGCACGCCATCCCCCTCATGGGTTGGCTGCCTTATGATGCTATATTACCGAGAGATATCTGTCTGTCATACGAAGTGACAAATCCTAATCTCGATTCACGCCAACTCCACACACACCTTCGGAGATACCTGTAGAACACCTTTATGATCACCCAGTTACGAAATGACGTTTGATAGCACACAAGTATTTCTCTGGTATCCGGGAGTTACATGATGACATGGTCGAAGGAATATGTATTTGACATTAAGAAATTTATAGCAAAAACTGAACCATCATATGCCATGCTAACGGATGGGTCTTGTCCATCACATCATTCTCCTAATGATGTGATCGCATTATCAAATGACAACTCATGTCTATGGTGAGGAAACCTTAACCATCTTTTGATCAATGAGCTAGTCTAGTAGAGGCTTACTAGGGACTTGATATTTGTTTATCTATTCACACATGTATTTAAGTTTCCAATCAATAAAATTCTATCATCAATAACAAATCTTTATGATGAACAATAAAATATGATAATAACCAATTTATTATTGCCTCTAGGGCATATTTCCAACAGTTTCCCACTGGCACTAGAGTCAATAATCTAGTGCACATCGCCATGTGATTAATACATAATGAGTTCTAAGGTGTGATCATGTTTTGCTTGTGAGAGTGGTTTCAGTCAACGGGTCTGTAACATTCAAATCCGTGCGTACTTTGCAAATATCTATGTCTACAATGCTCTGCATGTAGCTCCTCTAGCTAATTGCTCCCACGTTCAATACGTATCCATATTGAGACTCGGAGTCGTCCGGATCGGTGTCAAAGCTTGAATCGACGTAACCCTTTGCGACGAACTCTTCATCACCTCCATAACCGAGAAACATTTCCTTAGTCCTCTTTAGGTACTTAAGGATAGTTTTAACCACTGTCCAGTGATTCGCTCTTGGATCACTATTGTACCCCCTTGCCAGACTCATGGCAAGTCACACATCAGGTCTGGTACACAGGATGCATACTTTATAGAAACTATGGCTGAGGCATAGAGAATGACTTTCATCCTTTTTGTTTCTTTTGCGGTGGTTGGACTTTGAGTCTTACTCAACTTTACACCTTGCAATACATGCAATAACCTTTTCTTTGAATGATCCATTTTGAACTTCTTTAGATCTTTCTCAAGGTATATGCTTTGTGAAAGTCCTATTAAGCGTCTCGATCTATCCCTATAGATCTTGATGCCCAATATGTAAGCAGCTTCACCGAGATCTTTTATTGAAAGATTCTTATTCAAATACCCTTTTTATGGTATCCAGAAATTCAATATCATTTCCAATCAGCAATATGGCATCCACATATAATATCAGAAATGCTATAGAGCTCCCACTCACTTTCTTGTAAATACATGCTTCACCGTAAGTCTGTATAAAATCAAATGCTTTGATCACCTCATGAAAGAGTATATTCCAACTCCGAGATGCTTGCACTAGTCCATAGATGGATCGCTGGAGCTTGCACACTTTGTTAGTATCCTTAGGATCGACAAAAGCTTCTGGTTGCATCATATACAACTCTTCTTTTAAGAAACCCGTTAAAGAATACAGTTTTGATGTCCATTTGCCAGATTTCATAATCATAAAATGCGGCAATTGCTAAGATGATTCTGACGGACTTAAGCATCACTACAGGTGAGAAAGTCTCATCGTAGTCAACCCCTTGAACTTGTCAAAAACCTTTTGCGACAACTCAAGATTTGTAGATAGTGATATTACCATCAGCGCCCGTCTTCCTCTTGAAGATCCATTTATTCTCAATGGCTGGCCGATCATCGGGCAAGTCCACCAAAGTTCATACTTTGTTCTCATACATGGATCTTATCTCAGATTTCATAGCCTCAAGCCATTGTTCAGAATCTAGTCTCGTCATATCTTCTTCATAGTTCGTAGGTTCGTCGTTGAATTCCAGGACAACATTATCGTACCACTCGGGTGCGGAACGCGTTCCGGTCGACCTACGAGGTTCAGTAGTAACTTGATCTGAAGTTTCATGATCATTATCATTTGCTTCCTCTCTAGTTGGTGTAGGCATGACGGGAATGGTTTTCTCTGATGTGCTACTTTCCAACTCGAGAGATGGTACAATTGTGTCATCAAGTTCTACTCTCCTCCCACTCACTTCTTTCAAGAAAAATTCCTTCTCTAGAAAGGACCCATTCTTAACAACAAAGATTTTGCCTTTGGATCTGTAGTCGAAGGTATACCCAATAGTTTCTATAGGGTATCCTATGAAGACGCACTTCTACGCTTTGGGTTCGATCTATCATGGTGAAGCCTTTTGACATAAGTGTCGCATCCCCAAACATTAAGAAATGACAGCTTAGGTTTATTGTCAAACCATAGTTCATACGGTGTCGTCTCAACGGATTTAGACGGTGCCTCATTTAACATGAATGCAACTGTCTCTAATGCATAACCCCAAAACGATAGCAGCAAATTGGTAAGAGACATCATGGATCGCACCATATCTAATAAAGTACGGTTACGATGTTCGGACACACCATTACGCTGTGGTGTTTCAGATGGCGTGAGTTGTGAAACAATTCCACATTGTTTTAAATGAAAGCCAAAATCATCACTGAAATATTCATCTCCACGATCAGATTATAGAAACTTTATTTTCTTGTTACGATGATTCCCCACTTCACTCTCAAATTCTTTGAACTTTTCAAATGTATCAGAATTGTGTTTCATCAAGTAGATATACCCATACCTAATCAAATCATATGTGAAGGCTAGGAAATAACAATACTCGGCGCGTGTTTCAACACTCATTGAACCGCATCGGTATGTACTATTTCCAATAAGTCATTAGTTCGCTCCGTTTTTAAGAAGAACGGAGTTTTAGTCATCTTACCCATGAGCCATGGTTCACAAGTATCAAATGATTCATAATCATGTGATTACAAAAGTCCATTCTCATGGAGTTTCTTCATGGGCTTTCCACCAATATGAACTAAACGGCAGTGCCACAAGTATGTTGCACTATCATTATCAGATTTGCATCTTTTGGCATCAATATTAAGAATATGTGTATCACTACGATCGAGATTTAACAAGAATAGACCATTCACTGAGGGTGCATGAGAATAAAAGATATTACTCATATAAATAGAGCAACCATTAAATCTGAACATGGGGATGGCCATAAGTCTACTTCATTATTATTTTTCTCCACGCCTTAAATCTGAACTGAACTCTTAGATCACGATTCATGTCATCTAAATATTACAGTTTAAACAGGACAATGGTGGAAACTTTAGCAAACAATATTTTTTCTTTGGTTTGTAAAGTTATCACAATATATTTTGGAGGCAAAGCTATCCCTGTAGAAGGTGAGCAAACTTGAATACAGCAGAACACCCATAAGCTTTATACTGAATCCCTGATTTGTTGGAAAAACCAAAGACAATAGTACCGAATACCAATTAGATAGCTGCATAGTACAGCCTGCTGCCCTAGCAGCTAGGGAGTATGCCTACTCGTACTATCTTAAGATCAAGCTAATTTTGTGGCGCACATGGCCATCTCCTGAAGCGGCTGATGCAAACCAAAATTTGGGACCAATAAACCGAATAGCATTTGAACAACGCTCCTAATAATTCGGACTACCAATGGTTCTGGTTTTGCTTCAGGGTTCAGGCTACCATCTAGCGCCTCATATACGGCATGTTTGGCAAATGATGGGGAAAGCAAAAGGAGATTAAAGGATAGAGTTAGAAGGGGCCTCAGCAGACCGATATTTAATGAACAATCTAACCTGAACTTGAGTGAGATGACATTCTCCTAGATCTTGAATATATAGTAGCTGTTTCCTTACTGGGAACAAACTTATACAAGAAAGCACAGCCAAAGCATGAACCTAGCAAGTAAATAAAGATCTAAGGTAGCCAGATATGATTGCAATTATTCATCACTTTACTGATTAGGCTTCGTGCACACTTCTCCTCCTATATAATATATGCTAATTAATCCAAATGGCAGTAGCAAAGTGAATAATAAGAACATACACACTAACACAAGCATTGAGAGAGAGAGAGAGAGAGAGAGAGAGAGAGAACCAGTGTTGGCTTGGGTGGCAGCTATGCGACAGAGGCCATGGAACCTGTGTTGGCTTGGACGTGAGCGAAAAAAGGTAGCCAGATATAACTTGGGTGGCTTGTCGCTGCTGCTACCGTGCATCTTAGATGGAGGAACCCGCCTCCAGAAGCAGACATGCAAAAGGCCTCCGGACGTGAGCCAAAAAGGGGATGAGCGACTCGGGCGGATCCCACGAGCGCGCCACCGCCTCTTCCTCCTCCGATTCTCCTCCCCTCGCCGCTGCCGAAGGACGCCACCGGTCTAAGACTGCGAGGATGGCGGAGGTGGCAGGTCCTCATCCTCCTCACGCGACCGATGGCGGCGGGGGGACCATCGCTCTCGCGTTGCGGGATCTTCGGCTGGACCTCCATGGTGGCCCTGGACGGCATGGTTCTTATAGCGGAGATGGGCGCCCGGGCGGCGGCCCCGGATTTCTCCGGCGATCACGACTGTCGTTGTGGCTGCGAGGGCAGCACATCCTGTGGTTCGGGCGGCTCGGTGTGGCTCAGCTACTCACCTCTGCATGGTGTGGGTGGTGGTGGTGGAGCCGACTGAGATCTCCAGCCTGCTGTTGGGAGCCGGTGGATGGCGTGGTCCTTTGGTTCTTTTTGCTCTAAGATGGTGTTCTGCCAGTTGTCGACACTCATGGATCTGGTCATTGACAAGTTCCGGAATGCTCCGCCGAAGCTTTTCATTGGGTGCTTGTCGCCTATGGAATTCTGGATCGCATGGGATTCGGTCATGTGCGCCCCGTTTTCAGCCCGAGTGGAAACGTCGGTATTTCGATTTCCATGGTGAAGACAGTGATAGATAACGGATCTAGTCTTCCTGGAGCTGAGGACTTTTCTTGGTGATTCGTGACTAGTTGCAGCGGTATAGGCAAGTGGGGGCGGCAGCACAGGCGGAGTACAATGTCTTAGCTTTCACGGTGAAAGCCCAAGGGTGCTCTTAATTGGTTGTGCATGGCAGTGACCTTGTTGAAGGCATTGTTTTGAGAGCGCAGATCTTCTCCAGGGCGAAAAACTAAGATCTAGGATCGGGTGATGATGGTGCTTCTGCATTGTTTCCTTCTTGGAGGCATCATTTTTGAAGAATTAGGACTTCGGTTGTTGTCTAGGTGGTGGTTCATGCTGCAGCTATGAAAAATTGATCACTGTTGCGGGATCTTTTTTTCTTCTTGTTCTTCCTCTTTTTTTCTTTTGACATCTGGAGCCATCCGTTGAGGGTGGAAATTTAAGAATAAATAAGTTTTAAGCAAACTTGTTTAGTCGTCTTTTTCAAACTATGTTTTATTCATATGATAGAATTTTAATATGGTGTGCATATGTAATGTCTTCACGATATTGTGTTGTTGCAGAGACCATGTGTAATTGATATCTCCGCGATATTAATATATTTCCTTCATAAAAAAAATCTTATATATAGGAGGGCAATGGTGAGCTCTCATTGGACAGTTCACAGAGACGGCCTCGGCTTTGTCTCTGCTCCCCTCCTTATGTCGCCGTGCGCGACGAGGAGAAGAGGAGCGGAGAGTGGATGCAGGGTCCGCGGCCGGCGTGTCGACAAGAATACAACGGTGAAAATAGGGGAGCGCAGGTTTTTTTTAGAAAAGGAGGATGTAGCCCCGGCCTCTGCATCTAGATGATGCATGTAGTTAGAGCAATTTCAACAGGCCGATCCAAACGGACGGCGCATTTGTTCGCTTTTTGTCTGTTTGGCCCGGCCGCCCGCCCGGCGTCCGCCCAGTTTTTCATTTGGGTCGACAGCGCACCCAACGCGTCGACCTATTTCATGTCCGCACTCAATTTTTTGAAAAAAATGTCCGCATGCCAACGGCCATGTCTCATGCCGGCACCATGCCAACACCGTCATACAATGCCGGCTTCAGAAAATATCACCACAGTTCATGCTAGCGCACTCGCCAGCCAGCCGGCACACATGTCAGCACACAAAAAATGGGTTGGGACTTGAGTTCGACCATGCCATCGCGGCTCCCGTGGTCATGCCAGCACACCTGCCAACATACAAAAAAGATGGTGCTCGCCGCCATAGATCACTCGTCGTCGAACTTGAGCATGTCGGCCTGCATCTTTTCGAACCACGACCTCTTCGTTGAACAAGGGCTCCGCTTTGATGTCGCACTCGTCCTCTTCCTCTAGCCCGTAGTCGTCCGGGAACTCGTGGTCGAGTGGGAAGTCGTCCAAGTCGATGCCGACCTGATCACGCATGAAGGCCGCCCGATCGGGATCATAGGCACTGGCCGGCGTGAAGGCCCCGCGGCCGTCCTGGCTTTGTGTCTCGTCGGGATCGTAGCCAGCGGCCGGCGCACCGCCCTGGAAGATGAGGTTCTGCATGTAGTCCTCGTCACCGACGAACGGCATTCCCTCGAACAGGTTGCGGGCGTCCTGGAGCACGTCGGGCGGCGTCTGCCGCGCGCATTTCCTGGCGCCGCCGGATGACGAGCCACCTGCCACCGGGGTGGCGTTGAGGTCGATGGGCGCGGGCGTGGAAGGCGCGACCACGCTCATGTCGGGCGAGCACTCACCAGCGAGGCGGGAGGTCTGCTGGTAGAAGTGGAAGCCTGGCACTGGATTGCAAGCCGACGCGCAGGGCGAGTCGGGCAGCACCATCCGAGGAAACACCGACGAGCCGGTGCTGGCCGCGGCGACAGCGGCTTGGACGAGGCCGTGCTGGCCAGGGTTTAACCCTAGCATGTAGAGGGCCTCCCTCGTTGCCTGCGCGACGCGTGCGTTGGTGACCTCCTGCTGCGCGGTGGCCTGCGCGGCGGCCTCACCCCTTCCTCTTGGCCGACTCCCTTGCCCGCTAGTCGGGCGTCAATGTCATCTTTGGCTTGGTCGCGGCGGCGTTCTTGCGCGGGCCACGAGTCTTGCCTTTCCCGGAGGCGGCGGCGGCGGCGGCGGCGGACGAGGCGAGGGAGGCGAGGCCGGCGCCGGCGTCAAGGTCGATGGAATCGTCCATGGCGGGTGTGGGGCTGGAGCGCGCGGGCGGGAGGGTTTTTGGTGGAAATGGTGGTTGCTGCCACCGACTGGCGGGCCTGAGGAGAGGAGTAGGCGCGCACGCGTCCGTCTCGTGTGCGCACCGACGCAAATCCGGCTCAAAATTGGGCCGGGAATGGGTCGGTATGCTGACGCCAAGCGGACGTGTGTCCGTTTGGGTCGGCACGTTGGGCCGCCTTTTGTGTCCGCGCCGACCCAAACGGACGGCGGTGGACGAAATGGGTCGCTCCGTTGGAGTTGCTCTTATTTTATTAATTATTCACAAAGATCATACAAGGTGATACATCAATAAAGCCTAAAGCCACCATCTTGGCAACGCCCTGTTGCTACTCTTATCCTTTTTATGAAGATAATGTCTGGGTCTAATACAAAACAGACATCGCACAAAATCCTAACATCTAAAGTCGGATGTCCCATCCAAGCTACTACCTGGACTGGGTCACACACTAGTCCGACACACTCCCAGTGAGCACCGCACGTTGCAAGGGCCGTCACCTCCATCTTTCATCTATCCATCCTTAGAGCAGAACTGATGCACCGACCTTGCCAGGCTTCTCTGCCATCGACGCCACCACGACGCCAGACAGCGTCGTCCTCCTAAGCGAGTCTGCCGACCCGCATCAAACGCTGAGACTCCACAGCGCCACGCTACCGAGATCCGTCAGCGTCGATGCGTATGATGAAACACCGCTCCACCTTCTATTACAGATCGCGGCCAACGCCCACCCAATGGTGTCCATATAGTCACACAGCTCCCAAGGCGGTGCCTTCAAGAAGCGAACGACGCCAAAGACACCGTCGCCATCCACCGTAGTTAGGTCTTTCACCCGAGAGACAAATGACGCGATGGAAATAGAAGCAGATCCGACGAGCGTCTCCATGGAGAAGAAAGCGGCGCCCGCCGCTGAAAGGTCGACTAGGGATTTCTCCCGATCTAAATCCTCACCTCCAGCTCCGTCCGCATCGAGGATCGGCAAGTCTTGCGACCCACATCCGTACGGAGAAGCACACCTAGAAGGGGACGAAGACTACAACGCGTCCCGATACAAATCAGGCATCTCCGGGCGAGCCCAACCGCCGGTGTCACGAACGGCCGGAAGGATCAGACGATACAGCCAGGTCCGATCCATGGGCTTACGGTTACCATGGATCGCCGCACCGGCTGACCACGCAGAGGCAATCTCCTCCGAATGGCCGGTCAGATCAGGCGGATCGGATCGTGGCGCCTGCCCGAGCGCGAGAAGCTCCCCGCCGTCACCTTCCTTGGCTGCGTCCAAGGCCTGCCCGGTGCCAGCCTCCGGCAGCGGCGAGGAATGAAGGGGATGCGGGGAAGCCTAGCGGCGGCGGCGCGAGATCACCCCCGTGTCAAAAACTCAAAATAGCTCTCTCCATCGCCACGGGGAAGGAAGGGCCCGGGTGATGGAGGCGGGCCGCCACTCTGCCGCCGCCGAAGAGGCCGCCACCCGCCGTGAAGCGTCTTTGCAGCACCGGCCGCTCGCCTCGGTGCTGCCTCCGGCAAACGGGGTACCACAGTGCTAGACGTATCCGTGTCCAGCAGCAGGTGCCCACAGCTCGCCGTCGAAACTTCCCACCGCTCGCCTCCGAAAAACTGCTCGCCGCTTCGATCCAAGAGTGCGGGGTCAGTATGGGGGCAGTATCTTGCTGGATACACATGCCTTCTACCGTATCCGCATAACGTAACAGACCACTAATCGCTGGCATGTTCAACTTGCAAGATCAAGAAACGCTTAATAACACATCGTTTGTCAAGACAGAGCAAAGATATATCCAGCTGACCAGCTCTGTTTTCCATTTTCACGTTGCTTTAAAGATTTTTCTTCGTGTTCAGTACAATCCATTCCTTTGTCTTTTGTTCTTCGGTCCAATCCATTCCTTTGTACTCCCTCCGTCCCAAAATTCTTGTTTTAGATTTGTCTAGATAGGGAAGTATCTAACACTAAAACATGACTAGATACATCCGTATTTAGACAAATCAAAGACAAGAATTTTGGGATGGAGGGAGTAGTAAGCAGTGTTTTTTTCTCAAAAAGTTTCAGTGGTTTCTTAGTTTCTTTTACGGGAATTCATTTTTCAACATGTAACTACCATATTTATGAGTTTCATATTATGATTTTTTTTGAGCTACAGATTATTGATCCTGAGGAGCTAGCAAGTATAAGGGGAAAAGTTGACCTTGCAAAGCTTGTGGTGAAATGTGGTGGGCTTCTGAAAGTAGTGTCAGCTATAGCCAAAGTCTCGGGTTCACTTTTGGAGCATATGAATGACAACTTTATGGTGAAATTGGAGACCGACACTCAATTCCATAGTTTGAGAGGTCTATTATCTTGGATGCATTCCTATTTTGATGCTTGTTCAGATTTAGTAAAGCCATGCATCTTCTACCTGTCTGTCTTCCCTGCAAGCAGCAAAATCAGGCGACAACGTCTCCTGAGGAGATGGATCGCTGAGGGATACACAAGGGACACAGCTGGTTGTACGGCAAAGGAAAATGCGGAAAAGCTCTTCTCTGAGCTTATTGAACTGAGCATAATCCAGCAATCAAGTAAAAATGACATTTGTCAAGTCAATAGTTTCTTCCGTGAATATATCATCTCGCGGCCAATGGAGGATAATCTTGTTTTTGCGTTGGATGGACGCTGCAGTCCAAACACACCACGCACAGGACAGCATCTAACAATAATGGCAGACTGGCACAGGGACCAAAATGTGTTTCAGAGCATCGACCTCACACGGCTACGGTCTTTGACAATATTTGGGGCGTGGTGTTCATTCTTTATCTCTGAAAAGATGAAGCGGCTTCGAGTGCTGGACCTTGAAGACATGATAACTGTAACAAATGATGATATTGAGCAGATTTTTGTGAAGCTATTGAGCCTCAAGTTTATCTCCCTGAGAGGATGCAGGAAAATTAGTCGTCTGCCGCATACATTTGCGGGGCTCATGCAGCTACAGTCTCTTGATGTAAGATTCACCTCCATAGTCATGTTGCCATCTTCTATCATCAAGATGAAAAATCTGCTGTACATCCGTGCTGGTACAGATCAAGAGTGGACATCGGCATCATTACAACACGGCCAACTACCAGCAGCAACATCAACAGATAGCAGCATATCTGCAGGCCGGCCAAAAGTACCAACATCTCCTGGAAATGGCATTGCCGAAAGCCCAGCACAGGCAGAAACAACACCAGAAGCCCAGCACAGGCCAATGCTACAAAAGGTGGGATGGGCATCCAAACTGTCACGTGCTTCAGTAGTACCTCGGTTGCCCAAGTTTCCACCTGTTACCTGGACCTTGTGTGGGTCGGAGAGAGAGAAAGAGGCCCAAGTTCATAGTGCTGGTGTTGAGGTTCCTATAGGGATTGAAAAACTTGAGGCCTTGCATAGTCTTGGTGCCGTGAATGTCAATGCATCAGGTGGGAAGGCATTTCTGAAGCAGCTCGCAAGTCTAACCCAATTGCTCAAGCTCAGAGTGTGCGGCATCAATAAGAAAAACTGGAGGCTCCTGTGTTGTGCCCTCTCGGATGAGAATTGCCATCTGGAATCCTTGTCAGTGCGATTCGATGAGGATTGCCTTGACGATTGCTTCAATCCACCCAAGACCCTAAAGAGCCTTAAGCTCTACGGGCTTATAATGAAATTGCCAGACACAATTAAGGATCTTGTCAATCTAGAAAAGTTGGATCTTGAGATGAGTATTACGAGGCCAGACGACATGCACTTATTCTTGACAGAAAAATTGCCACGTAAAGATATCCTAAATCGTCTCTGCATCAAGGTGCAGGGAGACCAAGAAATAAATTTTAGCTCACTGGGTTTCACTTTCTACAGCTACCATGATTTCCATCCTCGGGTCGTCAAGATGGATTGCTGCTCCAAGTTAGAGGTAACTTTGAAACCTGACGACATGCTCTACCATTGTGAGGTGCTGATAATCCAGTGCTGTAAAGCATCATCTTTCCGGCTTTCTGGGAGGGACGCACTATGTCATATGTGGAAACTCAAGACAGTCTGGCTTAAGGGGTCCTACAGCGAGGAACAACGGCAGCACCTGAAGGAATTTGTTGACGGACATTTTAGCAAGCCAGTCTTGAAGCTGGAGCCACTGTAATAGTACATGCTTTCTTGCTTGCCTTCCTTCTATCGTGTTTTTTTTTTTTTTTTTGCGAGGACCTTCTATTGTGTTTTTATCTTTTCCTGTATCACTTTGAAATGTATCTTTCTTTCCGCATTGCCCTGAGAATTAAAAAGCTGGATTCCTAGCTTGAGCAGCAGAACCCGAAAATGTATGACGGGTTTTGTTGTAATCAGAAGGTTTCTCATCTTGGTGAATTGTGACAAAATAATTTTTTCTATATATGCTGGCTGTGTCAGCAAGCATGTGCGTCAAAGAATCACTACCAGACATGACTATTGCTGTTGGAGTTGATCACGTCTAACAAACGTGAGAAAGAAGAGGAGAGGTGGTGGACCATGCCCCACACCTAGGAGCCTTGATCGGAGGCCCCTACCCAACTACTCCCTCCGTCCCAAAATTCTTGTCTTAGATATATTTAGATACGGATGTATCTAACACTAAAATGTGAATAGATACATCCGTATATAGACAAATCAAAGACAAGAATTTTGGAACGGAGGGAGTACTATTTGGTTCCGGTCCCCAGCCTTCAGCACTAGACATATATAAATAGGGGTTGTTATCATGTGTTAGCGAATGCACGTGACTAACCACCTAAAACTACCGATCCTAAAGTGGTGCCTGGAGGCAGGAAGACCGACGACCACAGCCCGCCACTAGGAGGGTACTGTTGGTGGTGTCCAGCACTTTGCACGTCCATCTCCCAGCTGCTGCTTCTTCCCCAACAAGCTCCACACTGCTGGAGACTCACGGCAGCTGCATGCATGGAACCCCTGTTAGCTTTTGATCCTTAGATCAAATCACCCAGAAACTATGCATGGGAAGTGCAAAGCTAGCTAGACGAGCTTGATTGATTCTCAAGCAGCACACATCGTAAACGTAGTTGTATACGTCAACTTGACCTGGCCGGCGGCCTCTGCGGAACGTCTCGGCGTAACTTTAGCAAACGGAAAAACTGATCAGGACGAGAGACTTTTGTTGATAGCTACAGGCTCGTGTCAAGCCTGGGCTTTTTCTTTTGTATTGCTTTTCGTTGGTACTAAGATTACAGGGGGTGTATATATATATATATATATACTACTAAGCCAGCAACCTTAGCTAACCTAGTCGGCTAGGAGTTCTAGCACCACACGGACACGTACTCGAACTGGTACATGGACTTGTAGTCGGACATCAGGTTTAATCCTAATTTTCACCCCCCTAAACATGACGTCCTCGATGCGACCTGGATCCCAAATGCGACTGCTGCTACTCATATGTGTTATCCTTGGCATTGCTTTTGCCGTTTCTTGTAGCATTTCAGGGACCGTCTTTGCTGTCGTTGGCTCATCCATAGCTTGACGCCGGCGCTCCTTCTTGATTGTGTCTTCAATCTTCACCTCTTCTTCGGTGCTGGATCGACTATCTTTCGGATTCTTGAGGGGACATCTTTTGAACCCGAGTGTGACCAAATTTCGGTCTAACTTTGAGTTCCAAGCTCTTGGCGCTTGATTCAGCCCGTAAAGTGCCTTCTTGAGCTTGTAAACTTTTCTTTCTTCGCCTTTCTTCTCGTAGCCGAGGGGTTGTTCCACGTACACTTATTTTGTGAGGTCACCGTTGAGGAAAGCAGATTTAACATTCATATGATGAACCTTCCAATCCTCTTGTGTTGCCAAAGCTAGGAGCACTCTCACCGTCTCGAGTCGAGCAACCGGTGCAAACACCTCCTCATAGTAAATTCCTTGACGTTGTACGTAGCCCTTTGCAACGAGTTTTGCCTTGTACTTCACAATGGCACCCTTCGTGTCCCTTATCTTGTAAACCCACTTCAAACCTATTGCCTTTTGGTTCGGAGGCCGGGTTACCAAAGTCCACGTGCCATTGCTCTCGATCGCCTTCATATCCTCATCCATGGCGTGCATCCAACTTGAAGTTTTGCTCGCCTCTACGAAGTTTGACGGCTCCTCAACTCCGAGTAAACACAAATCGGAGTACTCGAGCGTAACTGGCTTTGCGTGCTTGTAGACTTTCTTGAGGGTCTTGTAGCGACGAGGCCCGGAAGAATCCGTTGTGGCTTGCGAAGGAGGCGACACAAATTGTGTCGGCGTCGATGCACTTGAGGAAGACGGTTGAGTCTCGGGCGTGGTAGATGCCGGGTCATTGGCATCCGCGTCGTCGGCGTAGTCGTCGTGATCGTGACCATCATCTTGATTGTCATCATCACTATGCGCCTTGTTGTCGATGTTGTTGCCGAGATCTCTACCTGTGTCTTGCGCGTCATTGTCGCTATCACCTTGCGACCCATGCGCATCGTCGTCGATGTCGGCACCATGATGATCACTACCATTGTGGTCACCTTGGTTGGGCGTCTTGCCAACCACCTGGACGTCTTCCCCTGCATCATCATCAGTTGGAAAATCAACTGTGAATATGTTACCGTTTGGAGCATCGCCGGCTGCTGCGCTCCAATTCCACGCTTTCTTTTCTTCAAAAACAACGTCGCGTGAAATCCGTAGACGCTTGGTTCGTGGATCGTAGAAGCGGTATGCCTTTGTGCCAGAACTCCTCTCATACCCGATGAACACCATCTTGGTGCTCCGATCGGCAAGCTTTGAGAGATGCGGATCCGCCGTCTTCACATGGGCCACGCACCCGAACAAACCAACAACCCCCTCGGTGCTGGCGGCGCTGCTGCCGCTCATCACGTAATGCTGGTGCTGCCCTTCTTTCCTGGCCATTTCCTCGGTACTGGAGGACCCAAGGTGCAGCCATCAACTACTAATAGATTTAAAATGATTCTGGTTAATACCTAATCTTTCGCATATGTATTTTGGTGTTCTAATCACGAGATTAAGATCATGTCATGTTAATCCTAAAGATTAACAATAACATTGCTATCTAGAGCAAAGTTAATCTCGGTTGGAACCCCAATTCACTAGTAGAAAATAGGGCTTCGGTCCAGACCGGGGGGCCCATTAGTCCCGTTTCCCTCACGAACCGAGATCAATAGGGGCATCTGTCCCGGTTTGTGAGGCTAGGGGCCCTGCCGGGGCTCGGTGGCCATTGGTCCCGGTTGGTCTAGCCCCTTTGGTCCCGGTTCCAGACACGAACCGGGACCAATGGTTGTAGGCCAGGAGCGAGGCTCATTGGTCTCGGTTGGTGGCTGGAACCGGGACTAACCGGGACCAATGAGGTGCCTATATATGCCCCCCAGCCCACGAGCAGAGCAGTCCACTGCTTTGTTATTTTGGCCGGCCGTATGAGAGAGCTTTGTGGTGCTTTTAGCTCACCTCCTATGCACATGAGATGTTCGATGAAATGCCCGAGCCACACTACTTAAGATTTCTCCTCTCGAAGCTCCTTGTCCAAGCTCCATTTTCCTCAAGATTTGTCCAGGTTCACTAGTGGAAAAAGGGCCATTTGTCCCGACTCATAAGGGCCATTTGTCCCAGTTGGGGAACCGGGACTAAACGGTCGATACAAATGCCCTAGACCTTTAGTCCCGGTTCTTATACCAACCGGGATAGATGGGCATCCACGTGACTACTGTGGCTTGCCCAGGCAGGGGGGCCCTTTTGTCCCAGTTGGTAGCACCAACCGGGACAAATAAGCTTCCACGCGTCAGCAGTTTAGGGGCTAGGGTTTTTGTTTTTTTTTCTAAAAGGGGGGAGGGGGTTTGGGGGGTTTTATAGGGTTAATTTAGGGGTTTCATATATTGTGTTAGCTAGCTAATAGAGAGAAGTGTCCTCTCTTATCTCCGTGCTTGGTCGACGCTACGTACTATACGTATAGATCGGAGGACTCGACACGCTAGCTAGTAAGAAAATGAAGGAAACCATTAAGTACAGAAGATCGTCACATATACAGAGAGAAGTGATGATCGACCTGTCTCCTTCTCCGAGAGATTGGTCGAACAACAAGTTTTCGTATATCTATCCGACGCTACTGGCTACTGTTGGAAATATGCCCTAGAGGCAATAATAAAAGAGTTATTATTATATTTCCTTGTTCATGATAATCGTTTATTATCCATGCTATAATTGTATTGATTGGAAACTCAAATACATGTGTGGATAAATAGACAGACTTTGTGTCCCTAGTGAGCCTCTACAGGACTAGCTCGTTGATCAAAGATGATCGCGGTTTCCAGGTCATAGACATGAGTTGTCATTTGATAACGGGATCACATCATTAGGAGAATGATGTGATGGACGAGACCCAAACGTTAAACATAGCTTTTGATCGTGTCAGTTATCGCTATAGTTTTCTGCATGTCAAGTATGAGTTCCTATGACCATGAGATCATGTAACTCACTGACACCGTAGGAGTGCTTTGTGTGTACCAAACGTCGCAACGTAACTGGGTGACTATAAAGGTACTCTACAGGTATCTCCGAGGGTGTCTGTTGAGTTGACATGGATCGAGACTGGGATTTGTCACTCCGTGTGACGGAGAGGTATCTCCGGGCCCACTCGGTAATACGTCATCTCAATGAGCTCAAGGTGACCAAGTAGTTGGTCACGGGATTATGTATTACGGTAACGAGTAAAGAGACTTGCCGGTAACGAGATTGAACTAGGTATAGAGATACCGACGATCGAATCTCGGGCAAGTAACATACCGACGAGACAAAGGGAACTGCATACGGGATTGCCTGAATCCTTGACATCGTGGTTCATCCGATGAGATCATCGAGAAACATGTGGGAACCAATATGGGTATCCAGATCCCGCTATTGGTTATTGACCTGGGAGTGTCTCGGTCATGTCTACATTGTTTCCGAACCCGCAGGGTCTGCACACTTAACGTTCGGTGACGCTAGGGTTGTTAGTGAGAAAAGTGCATGGTTACCGAAGGTTGTTCGGAGTCCCGGATGAGATCCCGGACATGACGAGGGTCTCCGGAATGGTCCGGAGACGAAGATTGATATATAGGATGAAAGGTTTCGGAGTCCGGAAGTGTTCCGGAGAGCATCGGGAAATCGGCGGAGTACCGGAAAGGGTTTCGGGGGTCCCGGAAGTGTTTCTGGGCCTACTGGGCCACAAGGGGGAACACCACAGCCCTCAAGGGGCTGTGCGCCCCCCCTGGGCCCTCTCCTTGTGCGCCAAGGCAGGTGGGACCCCCTAGGGTGGCCGCACCCCCTTAGCCTTGGGGGGCAAGGCACCTAGGGGGGAAACCCTAGGGCCTGCCCTGGCCGCCGGCCCCCTAGGGGAAACCCTAGGGCGCCCCCCTCTCCTCCTTCCCCCTATATATAGAGAGGTAGAGGGAGGGCAGCCAACACAAGTTCGTGCCTCGGTGCTGCCCTCCCTCTCCCACAACATCTTCTTCTCCCGCGGTGCTTAGGCGAAGCCCTGCTGGAATTCTTCTACACCATCACCACCACGCCGTCGTGCTGCCGGTTCTCCATCAACCTCTCCTCCACCCCTTGCTGGATCAAGAAGGAGGAGACGTCCCCGAGCCGTACGTGTGAAGAACGCGGAGGCACCGTTGCTTCGGTGCTAGGATCTTCGGCGATCTGAATCGCGGCGAGTACGACTCCATCAACCGCGTTCTTAACGCTTCCGCTTAGCGATCTACAAGGGTACGTAGATCAAACTCTCCTCTCGTAGTAGCATCTCCTAGATTGATCTTGGTGAACGGTAGGAAAATTTTTGTTTCCCATGCAACGTTCCCAAACAGTGGCATCATGAGCTAGGATCTTGCGTAGATGCTTTCTCGAGTAGAACACAAAAGGGTTTGTGGCGTTGATGTTTAAATTGCTGCCCTCCTTAGTCTTTCTTGATTCAGCGGTATTATGGGATGAAGCGGCCCGGACCAACTTTACATGTCCACGTACATGAGACCGGTTCCATCGACAGACATGTGACTTTTGTTGCATAAGATGGCTGGCGGGTGTCTGTCTCTCCTATCTTAGTTGAATCGGAATAGAACAAGGCGGTCCTTGTAGAAGGTTAAATAGCAACTTGAATATCACCGTTGTGGTTTTGCGTAGGTAAGAAGCGTTCTTGCTAGATACCCATAGCAGCCACGTAAAACATGCAACAACAAATTAGAGGACGTCTAACTTGTTTTTGCAGGGTATGTATGTGATATGATATGGCCAATGACATGATGAGATATATTTGATTTATGAGATGATCATGTTGTAATAGTTAATATCGACTTGCATGTCGATGCATACGGCAACCGGCAGGAGCCATAGGGTTGTCTTTAATTTTTGTATGACCTGCGTGTCAATCATTAAGCGCTTTGTAATGCTTTACTTTATCGCTAAACGGTAGCAATAGTAGTAAGAGCATGGTGGGCGCCGACAACCCCGATGGCGACACGATGATGGAGATCATGATGATGGGGATCATGGTGTGGCGCCGGTGACGATGGAGATCATGCCGGTGCTTTGGAGATGGAGATCAAAAGCACGAGTTGATGGCCATATCATGTCACTTATGATTTGCATGTGATGTTAATCCTTTTATGCATCTTATTTTGCTTAGGACGACGGTAGCATTATAAGATGATCCTTCACTAAAATTTCAAGATAAAATTGTGTTCCCCCCGAGTGTGCGCCGTTGCGAAGGTTCGTCGTTTCGAAGCACCACGTGATGATCAGGTGTGATAGACTCTACGTTCGCATACAACGGGTGCAAGCCAGTTTTGCACATGCAGAACACTCGGGTTAGACTTGACGAGCCTAGCATGTACAGACATGGCCTCGGAACACGGAGGACCGAAAGGTCGAGCATGAGTCATATAGTAGATATGATCAACATGTTGATGTTCACCATTGACACCACCTCATCTCACGTGATGATCGGACTTGGGTTGGTGAATTTGGATCATGTCACGCTCGAATGACCGGAGGGATGTCAATTTGAGTGGGAGTTATAAATAATTTGATTAGGTAATAACTCACTTATCATGAACAATAGTCTAAAATGTCTTTGCAAATTTTTGGTTGTAGATGGCTCGCGTAGTAGCTCCCCTGAATTTTAATGCGTTCCTAGAGAAAGCTAAACTGAAAGATGACGGGAGCAACTTTGTGGACTGGCTCCGCAATCTGAGGATCATCCTCACAGCTGCCCAAAAGGTTTATGTCCTAAATGCACCGCTAGGTGAACCCCCCGCTCCTGGAGCCTCTGCGGACGTTATGAACGTCTGGCAGACGCGTTCGGATGACTATTCGATAGTGCAATGTGCCATGTTGTACGGCTTGGAAGGAGGACTTCAGAGGCGTTTTGAACGTCATGGTGCATATGAGATGTACACGGAGTTGAAGTTCATCTTTGAAAAGAATGCTAAGATCGAGAGGTATGAGACCACCGATAAATTCTTTGCTTGCAAGATGGAGGAGAATTCGTCTGTCAGTGAGCACTTACTGAAGATGTCTGGGTACTATACCCGCATAGCTGATCTGGGACTTGTGTTCCCGGATGAAGCTATCATTGACAGAATTCTCCAGTCACTCCCTCCAAGCTACAAGAGCTTCGTGCAGCAGTACAACATGCAAGGGATGAATAAAACCATCGCCGAGCTGTTTTCAATGCTGAAAGTCGCTGAGGCAGACATCCAGAAGGAGTATCAAGTGTTGATGGTCAATAAAACCACCAGTTTCAAGAAGAATGGCAAGGGCAAGAAGGGTAACTCTAAGAAGGGTGGCAAAGCAGTTGCTCATCCAGTGAAGAAACCCAAGGCTGGGCCTAAGCCAGAGACTGAGTGTTTCTATTGCAAGGGGAACGGCCACTGGAAGCGGAACTGCCCCAAGTATCTGGCGGACAAGAAGGGGGCCAACAACAACAAAGGTATATGTGATATACATGTTATTGATGTGTACCTTACCAACTCTCGTTGTAGTGCCTGGGTATTTGATACCGGTTCGGTTGCTCACATTTGCAACTCTAAACAGGAACTGCGGAATAAACGGAGGCTGGCGAGGGACGAAGTGACGATGCGCGTGGGAAATGGTTCCAAGGTTGATGTGATCGCCGTCGGCACGCTCGCTCTTCGATTACCATCGGGATTAGTTATGAACCTGAATAATTGTTATTTAGTGCCTGCGTTAAGCATGAACATTATATCTGGATCTTGTTTATTGCGAGACGGTTACTCATTTAAGTCAGAGAATAATGGTTGTTCTATTTATATGAGTAATATCTTTTATGGTCATGCACCCGAAGTTAGGGGTTTATTCTTATTGAATCTCGAGAGTGATGATACACATGTTCATAACATTGATGCCAAAAGATGTAGAGTAGATAATGATAATACCACTTTCTTGTGGCACTGCCGTCTCGGTCATATCGGCGTGAAACGCATGAGGAAGCTCCATGCTGATGGACTTTTGGAGTCTCTTGATTTTGAATCACTTGACACGTGCGAGCCGTGCCTCATGGGCAAGATGACAAGGACCCCGTTTTCAGGGACAATGGAACGGGCAAGTGACTTATTGGAAATCATACATACTGATGTGTGCGGTCCCATGAGTGTAACGGCGCGCGGTGGATATCGTTATTTTCTCACCTTCACTGACGACTTAAGTAGATATGGGTATATTTACTTGATGAAGCATAAGTCTGAAACTTTTGAAAAGTTCAAGCAATTTCAGAGTGAAGTTGAAAATCATCGTAACAAGAAGATCAAGTTCCTACGATCTGATCGAGGGGGAGAATATCTGAGTTATGAGTTTGGTGATCACTTAAGAAAATGTGGAATTGTTTCACAGTTGACACCACCTGGAACACCACAGCGTAATGGTGTGTCCGAACGTCGTAATCGAACCCTATTAGATATGGTACGTTCTATGATGTCTCTTGCCGATTTGCCACTATCGTTTTGGGGATATGCGTTAGAGACAGCTGCATTCACTTTCAATAGGGCTCCATCTAAGTCCGTTGAGACAACACCGTATGAACTGTGGTTTAGTAAGAAACCGAAGTTGTCTTTTCTCAAGGTTTGGGGTTGCGATGCTTATGTCAAAAGGCTTCAGCCAGAAAAGCTCGAACCCAAAGCGGACAAATGTGTCTTCATAGGATACCCAAAAGAAACAGTTGGGTACACCTTCTATCTCAGATCCGAGGGCAAAGTGTTTGTCGCTAAGAACGGGTCCTTTCTCGAGAAAGAGTTTCTCTCGAAAGAATTGAGTGGGAGGAAGGTAGAACTTGATGAGGTTATTGAACCTCTGCTTCAACCAGAAAGTAGCGCAGCACAGAAAGATGTTTTTGTGGAGCCTGCAGAGGTTGAAGAGGAAGCCAATGATGATGATCAAGAAGCTTCTGATCAAGTTACTACCGAACCTCGTAGGTCGACAAGGGTACGCACTGCACCTGAGTGGTATGGTAACCCTGTCTTAGAGGTCATGTTGTTAGACAACGGTGAACCTACGAGCTATGGAGAAGCGATGGTGGGCCCAGATTCCGGCAAATGGTTAGAGGCCATGAAATCCGAGATGGGATCCATGTATGAAAACAAAGTATGGACTTTGGAAGTATTACCTGAAGGCCGGAAGGCCATTCAGAATAAATGGATTTTTAAGAGGAAGACGGACGCTGACGGTAATGTCACCGTGTATAAAGCTCGACTTGTGGCAAAGGGTTTTTCACAAGTTCAAGGGATTGACTACGATGAGACTTTCTCACCCGTAGCGATGCTTAAATCCGTCCGAATCATGTTAGCAATAGCTGCATATTTCGATTATGAAATTTGGCAGATGGATGTCAAAACGGCGTTCCTTAACGGTTTTCTTAAGGAAGAGTTGTATATGATGCAACCGGAAGGTTTTGTCGATCCAGAGAATGCTGACAAAGTATGCAAGCTCCAGCGTTCCATTTATGGGCTGGTGCAAGCATCTCGGAGTTGGAATCTTCGCTTTGATGAGGTGATCAAAGCGTTTGGATTTATACAAGTTTACAATGAAGCTTGTATTTACAAGAAAGTGAGTGGGAGCTCTATAGCGTTTCTAATATTATATGTGGATGACATATTGCTGATTGGAAACAATATAGAATTTTTGGATAGCGTGAAGGGGTATTTGAACAAGAGTTTTTCGATGAAAGATCTCGGTGAAGCTGCTTTCATATTGGGCATCAAGATCTATAGAGATAGATCAAGACGCTTGATAGGACTTTCACAAAGCACATACCTTGATAAAGTTTTGAAGAAGTTCAAAATGGATCAATCCAAGAAGGGGTTCTTGCCGGTATTGCAAGGTACGAAGTTGAGTAAGACTCAATGCCCAGTGACTGCGGAAGATAGAGAAAAGATGAGTGTCGTACCCTATGCTTCAGCCATAGGCTCTATCATGTATGCAATGCTGTGCACAAGACCAGATGTCAGCCTTGCCATAAGTATGGCAGGAAGGTTTCAAAGTAATCCTGGTATGGATCACTGGACAGCGGTCAAGAATATCCTAAAGTACCTGAAAAGGACTAAGGATATGTTTCTCGTTTATGGAGGTGATCAAGAGCTCGTCGTAAAGGGTTACGTCGATGCAAGTTTTGACACTGATCCGGATGACTCTAAGTCTCAAACCGGATACGTATATATTCTCAACGGGGGAGCGGTAAGCTGGTGCAGTTCCAAGCAGAGCGTGGTAGCTGATTCTACATGTGAAGCGGAGTACATAGCTGCCTCGGAGGCGGCTAAGGAAGGTGTCTGGATGAAGGAGTTCATGACAAATCTTGGAGTTGTGCCTAGTGCACTGAACCCAATGACTCTGTTCTGTGACAACACTGGTGCCATTGCTCTAGCCAAGGAACCAAGGTTTCACAAGAGGACCAGACACATAAAGCGACGCTTCAATTCCATCCGCGATTCGGTCAAGGAGGAGGATATAAACATTTGCAAAGTACACACGGATTTGAATGTTGCAGATCCGTTGACTAAGCCTCTTCCACGGGCTAAGCACGATCAACACCAAGACTCTATGGGTGTTAGATTCATTACCTTGTAATACTAGATTATTGACTCTAGTGCAAGTGGGAGACTGTTGGAAATATGCCCTAGAGGCAATAATAAAAGAGTTATTATTATATTTCCTTGTTCATGATAATCGTTTATTATCCATGCTATAATTGTATTGATTGGAAACTCAAATACATGTGTGGATAAATAGACAGACTTTGTGTCCCTAGTGAGCCTCTACAGGACTAGCTCGTTGATCAAAGATGATCGCGGTTTCCAGGTCATAGACATGAGTTGTCATTTGATAACGGGATCACATCATTAGGAGAATGATGTGATGGACGAGACCCAAACGTTAAACATAGCTTTTGATCGTGTCAGTTATCGCTATAGTTTTCTGCATGTCAAGTATGAGTTCCTATGACCATGAGATCATGTAACTCACTGACACCGTAGGAGTGCTTTGTGTGTACCAAACGTCGCAACGTAACTGGGTGACTATAAAGGTACTCTACAGGTATCTCCGAGGGTGTCTGTTGAGTTGACATGGATCGAGACTGGGATTTGTCACTCCGTGTGACGGAGAGGTATCTCCGGGCCCACTCGGTAATACGTCATCTCAATGAGCTCAAGGTGACCAAGTAGTTGGTCACGGGATTATGTATTACGGTAACGAGTAAAGAGACTTGCCGGTAACGAGATTGAACTAGGTATAGAGATACCGACGATCGAATCTCGGGCAAGTAACATACCGACGAGACAAAGGGAACTGCATACGGGATTGCCTGAATCCTTGACATCGTGGTTCATCCGATGAGATCATCGAGAAACATGTGGGAACCAATATGGGTATCCAGATCCCGCTATTGGTTATTGACCTAGGAGTGTCTCGGTCATGTCTACATTGTTTCCGAACCCGCAGGGTCTGCACACTTAACGTTCGGTGACGCTAGGGTTGTTAGTGAGAAAAGTGCATGGTTACCGAAGGTTGTTCGGAGTCCCGGATGAGATCCCGGACATGACGAGGGTCTCCGGAATGGTCCGGAGACGAAGATTGATATATAGGATGAAAGGTTTCGGAGTCCGGAAGTGTTCCGGAGAGCATCGGGAAATCGGCGGAGTACCGGAAAGGGTTTCGGGGGTCCCGGAAGTGTTTCTGGGCCTACTGGGCCACAAGGGGGAACACCACAGCCCTCAAGGGGCTGTGCGCCCCCCCCCTGGGCCCTCTCCTTGTGCGCCAAGGGAGGTGGGACCCCCTAGGGTGGCCGCACCCCCTTAGCCTTGGGGGGCAAGGCACCTAGGGGGGGAAACCCTAGGGCCTGCCCTGGCCGCCGGCCCCCTAGGGGAAACCCTAGGGCGCCCCCCTCTCCTCCTTCCCCCTATATATAGAGAGGTAGAGGGAGGGCAGCCAACACAAGTTCGTGCCTCGGTGCTGCCCTCCCTCTCCCACAACATCTTCTTCTCCCGCGGTGCTTAGGCGAAGCCCTGCTGGAATTCTTCTACACCATCACCACCACGCCGTCGTGCTGCCGGTTCTCCATCAACCTCTCCTCCACCCCTTGCTGGATCAAGAAGGAGGAGACGTCCCCGAGCCGTACGTGTGAAGAACGCGGAGGCACCGTTGCTTCGGTGCTAGGATCTTCGGCGATCTGAATCGCGGCGAGTACGACTCCATCAACCGCGTTCTTAACGCTTCCGCTTAGCGATCTACAAGGGTACGTAGATCAAACTCTCCTCTCGTAGTAGCATCTCCTAGATTGATCTTGGTGAACGGTAGGAAAATTTTTGTTTCCCATGCAACGTTCCCCAACAGCTACATATATACAATATAAGATCTCAAGAAGAAGAAGAAGAAGAAGAAGAAGAAAGAAGAAGAAGAAGAAGAAGAAGAAGAAGAAGAAGA
>LR738710.1:937708163-937719719 GCA_902687465.1 Secale cereale
AAGAAGAAAGAAGAAGAAGAAGAAGAAGAAGAAGAAGAAGAAAGAAGAAGAAGAAGAAGAAGAAGAAGAAGAAGAAGAAAGAAGAAAGAAGAAGAAGAAGAAGAAGAAGAAGAAGAAGAAGAAGAAGAAAGAAGAAGAAGAAGAAAGAAGAAGAAGAAGAAGAAGAAGAAGAAGAAGAAGAAGAAGAAGAAGAAGAAGACAATTCCCTAACATCTAATGTCAAATTCCACATGGTATTCTCTGGCTTTATTTATGACGTGGTCAAGAAAGAATCCCGCCAATTCCTCTTAAATTGCCCGTATGCGATCTTGTGGTAGGAGTTCATCCCGCATCTTTGATACGTCTCAAACGTATCTACTTTTCCAAACACGTTTTATATTGTTTTGCCCTCATTCTTGCATCTAACACGGACTGACGCTGTTTTCAGCAGAGCAGCATGTATGATTTTATTGTGTGCAGGAAAATGGATTTTTAGGTGTCTCAGAAAATTCCAAGAAAAATCACAGAAAATCCACGCACCCGAAGTGCCATTGTGCCAGAAGTGGGGCCAAAGGGCAGCCAGGGGGGGGCCAGGCGCCCTGCTAGCGCGGCCCCACCCCTGGCCGCGCCAGGAGGCCGCCTGGGAGGGTCCTCCCCCCTCTGGTGCCCTACCTTGGCTCCTATTTATTCCCGTGGCGAGGAAACCCCAAAACAGAAGTCGTTTTTCCAGTTTCCGTCGCGGAGCCGCCGCCACCCTCTGTTCTTCTTCGGGAGGGATAATCTAGAGGCTGATTTGGCCTCCGGAGAGGGGAGATCGTCGCCATCGTCATCATCATCACCACTCCATCCTCCCTCCATGACTTCTCCTTCCATGTGTGAGTAATTCCCTGCTGTAGGCAAAGGGGATGGTATGGATTGGATGAGTTAGATCATGTAATAGTTTATCAGATTGTTAGGGGCATGTTGCCTATCATCTACTTTGGTGTTTATCATCTTTGCTTCAACTTGTTGCTCTTAATGCTTGTCACTTTGGGCCCGAGTGCCATGTTTTCAGATCTGAACCCTATGTGTTTGCATGAATATATTTGTGTTCTTGATCCTATCTATGAGTTGTTTGCACCTGTTATGGTCCGGAACCGGCGATCCCAAAGGTGACAGCTTGGGACACCAAAGGGGATGGTCCATAATTTGAGGATTCCATGTATCCATTGAGTTTATTGCTTTGTTCCGGTGCTCTTTGACAGGAGTACCTTAATCTCCATAAGTTCCTTTTGGCCCCGTTCGTAGCGGGATGGTAGGACAAAAGATGTTGTGCAAGTTCTTATTGCAAGCACGTACAACTACCTGTGGGATACATGCCTAATGTTTGATATTTGCCTAGATGATCATTACTTTTCTGTGTGCCTTGCCCCAAGTTAGATTCATGATGTATCTCATCCATGCAGCGCCCAACCATCCATCTCCCTAGCCTACAGTGTTTCAATCCTGCTGGTTATTAGTTGTTACTTTTGCTGTTCACTTTTGCTGTCACCACCATCACTATCATATCACCGTTACCACTTATCTTTTGTTGCAAGTAAGTATATTTCATGTGCGGTTGAATTGACAACTCAACTGTCAAAGCTTATAAATACTCTTTGCCTCCCCGTGTGTCGAATCTATAAATTGGGTTATTCTTACCCGCGAAGACTATCTCGATCCCTTACGGTTGAGGGTTATCAAGTATCGTTTTCTGGCGCCGTTGCCGGGGAGCATAGCAATATTTACAAGTCTACTTGAAGTATCCTACCTGCTGCACTTCATCCGCTATGGGTAAGAAAGGAGACACCAAGGTTCCGATCTTACTATCCACTACAAGAAGAGGTACTGTTCTGAACACTAGTGCTACACTTGATTCACCTTCTGTTATGAGTAAGTTTGCCTCACCACCACCACATGATGCTTCTACTGAATCTGTTACTATGTCCGATACTTTTGATGATGCTTCTACTACTCTTGATGATATTGGTTCACTTGGTTATGCTCTTGAGAAACAGATCGCTGCTGCTGCAAAAAAAATATGGAATTGAAATTCCTGTTACTCGCTACCCTATTGGTGGAACTTATGATTATCCTGATTTGAGTAAACTGAAGGAGAGACTCCTTGATGATGATTACATTATGCTTGATGATGATTTATGTAGGGAACTGACAGAGTTTGCCGACTCTGACCCTGAAGCTATTAAGAAGCTGCTTGAAAAACACTCCTTGAAGAACAAGACTGTTCCTGATCCTGAATTTGCTACATCTCCTATATGCATCAATGATCCTAATTATGATTTCTCTGTTGATCTTTCACTTATATCTATGGTTGAAGCTGACCCCTTTTATGGCAGAGAAAATGATGATGCTATTGCACACCTGACCAAACTCACTGAGTTGGGTGGCTTGTTTACCACGAATGAAAAGATACGAAACTTTTATGTGACTAAGCTTCTTCCTTTCTCTTTGAAGGAAGGTGCTAAAACATGGTATGATGCACTACCATGTGGTTCCATTAAGAGTCCTCAAGACTTAGCTCACTCTTTTGTTGATAAGTACTTTCCTGCTCATATGCAACATGCTGCTTTACAAAGAATTTATAACTTTAAACAGTTGCAGGATGAGCACCTCCCTAAAGCTTGGGGGAGGTACTGTAGTCTGATCCAGGCTAGACCAGGACATGGAGTCCCTAAGAATGAATTAATCGATATATTTTATGCTGGTCTAACTGATGAATCCAGGTCCTATTTGGATAGTTGTGCTGGTTGTGTTTTCAGGAAAAGAACACCGGACGATGCAGAAGAATTGACGGGCAGGATTGCCAAAACCCATGAAGATTGGTCCGTCCCTGAACCACCTCCACCACCAAAGAAGAGGGGCATGCTTGTTCTAAGCCCCGAAGATATGCAAGAAGCAAAGAAGTCTATTAAAGAGAAGGGTATTAAAACTGAAGACGTGAAGAATCTACCCCCTATTGAGGAGTTGTGTGAGCCTACCACTCACCCTCCTATGGTAGAGGTACACTCTCTTTTAGATTTCAACGCAAGTGACATCCCTCATGGTAAGCCTCCTGATCAATGTTTAGATGAGCTTGATAATTTTATTATGAAGCAAAGTCATTTTAACGAGAGGATACAAAGTCAATTGCATGATAATTCCCTTGCTATCAAAAGTTTGCTTGATGTTCTAGGTAGAACAGTTAATGATGTTAAATGTCTTGTGAAGCATTTTCATATGGTTCAAACTCAGCTTGAACAAATTTCAAATGTGCAAAAAGATTTGCTTGCTAACAATACCAAACAAGATGATTTACAGGCCTTCGGGGTTAAGACCCGAGGAGGAACTAGCACTCAAGATCCTCTCTATCCAGAGGGGCATCCGAGGAGAATCGAGCAAGATTCTCAAATGCAGGAAGAAGAAATTGTTGGCTTTCCAAAGAAGAAGAAACACAAGGAGGCTGACAATTCCAATGATCCTATTACAAGTGAAGAGCCAGCCGTTGATCCCAACAGTATATCTACCTCCGATGCTGAGACTGAAGATGGTGCCGAACCTGAAGATAAGGATAAGGAGAAGAATGATCCGCCTGAAGTTCGAGAAGAAGAAGCACCTGACAAACGCAAGAAGTACACTAGAGAAGACTTCGTCGCAAGAAGACATGGGAAGGAAAGAGAACCATGGATGCAGAAACCCATGCCCTTTCCAGGCAAGTCTCTCAAATCTAAAGAAGAAGAGCATTACAATAAGTTTTGTGAGTGGATGAAACCTCTTTTTCTTCAAATCCCTTTGACTGATGCTATTAAGTTACCTCCCTGTTCAAAATATATGAAAGATATTGTTACTAATAAAAGAAAAGTTCCTAATGAAGCAATATCTACTATGCTTGCTAACTACTCTTTCAGTGGCAAGATTCCTGAGAAGCTTGGTGATCCAGGTATACCCACCATTCCTTGCTCCATAAAGAATAATTATGTCAAAACTGCTTTATGTGATCTTGGAGCAGGAGTGAGTGTTATGCCTTTCTCTCTTTACAAGAGGCTTTGTTTAGAGAAACAAATTCCTACAGATATCTCTCTTCAGATGGCTGACAAGTCAACAGCCGTCCCGATAGGTATTTGTGAGGATGTTCCCGTAGAAGTTGCTAATTGTTTGATCCTTACTGATTTTGTCGTGCTTGACATGCCCGAGGATGGGAGCATGTCCATTATTCTTGGTAGACATTTTCTTAACACCCCAGGTGCTATTATTGATTGCAATAAAGGAAAGGTTACCTTCAATGTGAATGATAAAGAACACACGGTGTATTTTCCAAAGAAGACCGACAAGAGGCATGGCCTCAACTCTATAGAAAATATCGAGACCGTGAAGATTGGAGAATGGGACTGTCCACTACATGTGGACCACAAATACAAAACTATTATGGTGGGGACAATGTCCATTAAAGTAAAGGTGCAATGATCACTTCGTAAGAGGTGGGACTTTTTGCTCTATATATCGACGGTTTGTTGGTAAGACTTGATCAACCTTACTAGTGAGCATGTTTTATATAGGTAAAAAGTTGAGCTTGTTATGTTTTCATTTGTTTTAGCTTTTGTTCTCGTTGTTGTACCAAGTGTTTGTGTTTTTGAAGCTTCACAATTCTAATCACTGCTTTAAGTTTTCAGAAAGTTTTGCAGCTTTTTGAACTTCGAAAAAATTTCAACAGTGAAGTTTTCAGAAAAATTCCAGAAAAATTAAAATTAAAATTTCCATGCCGGGAGTGACCCAGAGGCACCTGGGGCTGACCAGGGGGGCCACCAGTGGCCCAGGCGGCCAGCTGGCGCGGCCTGCCCCCTGGCCGCGCCCATAGGGCGCCTGGGGCCCACAGATCCCGCCTCCAGGTGAGTCTTCTTCCTCTCTCTCTCTCTCTCTCTCTCTCTCTTTCTCTCCGAAAACACGAGTTATGCACCTGTTCTTGCGTTCTTGCTGTTCTTGGAGGCAATTTTCGATCTCTCTCTACAGCCTATCATTCGAGCTGAGATTTTGAACAAATAATCCCTGGTATGTAACTCCTCCACCCCTCCAATTAGATTTTTGGTTGGTGGCTTCATTTGTGAGTATTTAGTAGTTCTTGGTGCTGTGTAGATGAGCTTGCATGCATGTGTAGAAATTTATTTTCCAAGTTTTGATGCAAGTTTATGCCTTAGGTAAGTGAGTTGAGTAGTTTGCCTTAACCCACTTTGTTTAAATCCTTGTTTTTGTAATTTGCCAAAAAATTCAGAAATGAGTTTGTTAGGAAGGGCAAAGGGGTGGCTTGAGAAGAAGAAGCTCGCGCGTTCCGATCGAGTTACTAGAGCCGCAGCTTCACCCTCGACTGCTAGGGTGAGCTACAATGAAGATCATGTGCCCCTAGAGTTGTTGGAAGACACAAATCCAGCACGTGTGATGATGTTCCCATGTGATGAATTCCTTGAAGCTGCAGGAATTAAGGATGAGTTTTATAACCTTTGTGCTAATGCAGGTCTGACACGGCTCGTCACGTGCCGTGTTGCTCAGTATCAAAAACTCACCTCCGGTTTCATTAACAGTTTTAGATATAACCTTGATACTACTTCTATTGAGTTTAAAATTTACAATAATTTTTTGACCATGCCCTTGGAAAAGTTTTTTGAAATAATAGGTGTGCCAAACGTTGGGCGGACGGCGAAGATGACCTCTCAGCCCTCCGAGCTGAGAACTGTCTTCAACTCTCTCTGCAGCATGGATACGAGGGATATTCATCGGTCAAAAATCTCCAGCATCTTATTCCCTCACCTCAGGTATTTTGCGTATTATGTTGCTAGAGGGGTGTTAGCTCGTGACAACACAAGCATCATTTCTGCGCCGGATATTGCTATCCTGGCAACCGCCCTCTCAGGAAGGTTTGATTATAATGTGGGTGCCTTAATTGCTCGACGCCTTGCTATGAATGGTAACAAGGGAAATTTATTTGGTGGCGTTTATGCCACACTTATCTTAGAGTATCTTAAAGGCACCCCACACCCTGATGATAAGCCTTTTACTTATTTAAGTTTTGATCTTGCTGCTATGAAAAGGCATAAGTTTGTTACCATGACTTCTGAGTTTGGTAACCTTGTTTATATCTTGCGTTTCGGAACTACCGCGGAACGCAAGATCCGTCTACCTGCACCTCTTTTGTTTGATTTTTCTCGCAGGAACGGATGGTCCTTTGATGTTATCCAGTTCGATGAGTTCATGGTCCAGCATCAGTTTCATAACCCCATGGAGGGGGTTGTGCCCGACGAGGAGGAGCACGGTGAGTTACCACCTTTTCAGGGGGGGACCGTCACCCAGTTTGGTGAAGGGTCTTCCTCTGCTTGGAGTGCGGACCCTTCTTCGTGGGAGGATCCGAGGACTTTGGTGTACGCGCCGGAATCCTTATACGACCCTTGGACTCACCAGTACCACCCCGGAGCATGAGGCTCCTGGGGGCAGTAGCTACTACCAACTTAGGCCAAAAGCCTAAGCTTGGGGGAGTACGTGCCCTTCTCACTTTTCCATTGTATTATCCGTTTTATTTTTGTTCGCTTTGATCTTTTCGAAGTTTTTGCCCGTTCTTCTTTGTTTCTTTCTTTGCAAAAACAACAAAAAGATTTTCTCTTTCTTTTGCTTTCGTTCAACCTTTGAAAAAAAACCAAAAAGATTTCCTTTCTCTCTTTAGTTTGCTTTGTTTTCAAAGTTCAGCTCGAGTCCGTGATGGAATTTAATTATATTTCCGACGTTCGATCGTGCAAGTGACAAGGCAGTAATGACGAAGATCGACGGAAGGGAAGCAACAAGGAAAACCGGTATGAACTCTTCCTGTTTCTACTTTTGTACATATGCCTGTACTTATGATCTAGAGACCAGCTTGTAGCGACATAGTGCTATGTTTACAATGCTTTCCCAGTGGTTCATGCTTTCCTTGTGGCTAATCTCAAATAGCTAGAGTATATAATGTGTTATTGAAATGATTTACAAGCATTGCATTGTTCATAGTTTGGTATACTAAGGTGGTATTTCCCTTTGGAGAATTCTTGGATTGACTTGGCACATGTTTACACATGTTTAAGACTAAAAGGTCTGCTTTGCCTTGATGATCTTTGAGTTTCAGAATAGTTATATCACTTTCATGCCCAATTCAATGTTGCTTTGTCGCTCTGCATGATTATGACCGTTATTGCTCTCTAGTTGGTCGCTTCCCAGTCTCTTGCTAGCCTTCGCTCGCACTAAGCGGAATTCTGCTTGTGCATCCAAATCCTTTCAAACCAGTTATTCCATATGAGTCCACCATACCTTCCTATGTGGTATTTACCGGCCATCCTAACGGAGACTTTCTTGTACCATCTCGAAATTATTCAAATTTACTCCTGTTTTGTGCCTCTGTTTTAGCTCATGAGGAAGTAGTAGGTAATTCATGATCTTCTTATGTTGGACATGTTTTATCCCGGGATTGCATGTCTAATCTGCAAACCCCTAATACGAGGAGGGACTGGCATGAGTGCGCCCAGCTCACAAAAGATAATCACAACCAACAAACCCTCCTTCACGCTTTGTTTATGAGAAATCAGAAAACTTTGGTAGTGATAAACAAAGGAGATTAAGGGGATGTGATCGTCCCCATCTTGGGAGCCGTTCCTTGAAACATGTCTAGCATAAGAAGTGATTGGGTTGTCTACTAGCATTCGTTGACGAAATATGCACCTCCCAAAATCATTTTTACCTCTGTTTTCAAAACCAAGAGCTCTAGTACATGTTTAGTCTTTGCTTCCAACCACGGGTTTTCAACCTCGCCATCAAATTCCACGGTTCGAGAGTCTCCACCTTCTTTCTTCAAAGCACCAACTAGGAGAGCATAATTGTCATTCTGAGTGTAATGTGCATTGTCCCAATGTATTACATTGTCTTCTGCATGCTTGTGGTATTATTTATTCTGAAATTCTTAGTTCTAGTCTCCTTTAAAACTCTGGAGGAGTTTCTGCATTTATGTTTTGCTTCACTCATGGAGGCTAGCGAGATACCACTCTAGTATGTTCAAGCTATGTGCAATGTAATCTTGCCTTGATTTTCAGTAGCATATTATTTACTTTTAGTTATTTGTGATTGGTCACTTGAAAGAAGGATTGCTTCGTGGATTGTCCTCATAGCATTGTTTCAATACTTTCTAGACTCTTTTCGTAGTACATGCTTATATACATCTAATGAAGCAAAAGAGTTTGTCAAGGTTTTCTTTGTCGCGTCCAGTTCGTTGAACTGAATTGCTTGCGGACAAGCAATATGCTAAGCTTGGGGGAGTTGATACGTCTCAAACGTATCTACTTTTCCAAACACTTTTGCTATTGTTTTGCCCTCATTCTTGCGATAATGATCGATTGAACTTACTTGTTAAGCATTTTAGACATGTCCGCATAGTCATCGGGATCTTTCCATCTCGAGTCTAAGACGGTTACTAGTCCCTGCTCAAGCTTAATCTCTAGGAGAATATAGTGGAAACTGCGCACGCATGCATATAACTCATCAATTACATTAATTACTATAACCTCAAGTAATAATTAAGGGAAACCGAATATGCACAAGACAGTAACACTCACTTGAAGTTGTAAGGAAAGAGTATTTTATCTTTGTTTTGAATTATCAATGATCGTAGAAAGTTGGCCTCGGCTTCTTTGGCATGAAATTGAACCTGATAATCATCTACGAGATTTGTGTTAATGAACCCAATATCATAGATATCAGGTTTTTTGCATTCGACGATCTTCAATCTGCATAATATAGTGAGGATAATTATATATACATGCAATGAAAGAGCTGAGCTATATATAGAGACTTAATGACAGAAGTAGTACTTACAGACAGTAGCAAGTGATCGTTGGTTTATCGAGGGCCTTTTGATTGAAAAACTGGAAGATGTCCTCAAATGTAACAGACAACAGCTCAATTCCAACGAGGTCGTGGTCCTGTTTAGCTTTCAGCATCAAAGTATCCTGGTCACCAGAGTCTCTGCAGGTATCCAAGTACCAGTCTTGCAATCTTCGCATCATCGTGGTTAGAATAGTGACATCTTTGACGTGAGGTTTCCCGTAACGGTATTTGTGTTCATCCACCTCTAACATATCAATAACTACATCATCGGCAAGGTAATCTGCAAGATTGGTACTGGGCGCCATCCCCGGATGATTAGGGACGATGTCGCTAGGCACCTTGAGCGGGGGGCACGATTGGTTCTCTTATTCGCCGAGCTGGGGATTTTTTTCCCAATTTTTTGTTGTGCTAACCTTCAATCACTGCAAGTACTTCCCGATCACTCCACTTCGATATATGACTTTTCAATAATGCGTTCATAGTTGGTTTTTGGCGGAGACGGTGGTGGTTTCTCCAGGGCATCAATAGTGCGCTTCGCTCTCACCGGATCTATCTTCTCCTTTGGAGGTGGAGGTTTCTTTGCAAAAAAGTCCTTCACTTTGGCTTTAGAGATCTCCGCGTTCTCCTCGTCGGTCCTCTCGTATGCTAACCTCTCTAAAGGCTTGAGAGATGGACCGTATTTGTATTGCCTCCTGCCTCTGGTTGTACTGCTAGACGCCGGAGCAGACTGAGCGGCTGTGGCTCTCTTCTTTTGTTGTTTACAAGGTGGAGAATGAGGCGGAGTGCTACCATGCGCCGGAGCAGCCGAAGCGGTGGCGGCTCTCTTCCCTCCTTGCTGACGAGGCGGAGGAGGAGGCGGGCTGCTCGGACGCGCCGGCGCAGGCAGAGAAGGAGGCGGAGTGCCGCCACGCGCCTGAGCACCCGGAGAAGGAGGCGGAGTGCCATGATCCCTTGCCGGAGGATGAGGCGGAGGAGGAGGCGGAGTGCACTGACTTGCCGGAGGAGGCGGGGGCATCCAGTTCGGAAGGTTGATGAGGTCCTTCCGCCATAGGCATGGAGTCTTCAGAGAAGAACCTAGCCGAGTCTCCCCTTCACCGGTATGGTGGTGAAGCTCAAGATCCTCAAACCCCTCCGTTATTTGATCCACCATCACCCTAGCATATCCTTCTGGAATCGGACGGCAGTGAAAAGTTACGCCGGGTTCAGCAGGAAAAACAGAGCCTAGAGCCGCCTTGACTTTGAATTGCAGCCATTGCGTCATAAGGTGGCAACATTGAGACTTCGTGATAGCATACACGGGGTAGCTAGCAGGAGCCGTGAAGACAGGCTCCAGAGGCAGCACGGTGGAAGCCACGCTACTTTTCCGCTGAGATGGAGGGGTAGCTTCGGCAGGTCGCTTGCTGCGAACTGCTTCTCGTTCGTCCTCTAGGGCTTTTACCCTTGCGTGCAGCGCCTACAGAGTGCTCTGATCCACTTTCTTCTTCCTCTCCCGGCATTTCTAACCGCCTGCATCGGGAAATCCAGCCTTCCACGAAACGGAGCCTGGCGTGCCTCGTGTCCGTCCAGGGTGCTCAGGATTCCCGAGGGCCATTGTGAGCTCGTCGTTCTCTCTGTCGGGAACGAACGTCCCTTCCTGCACTGCTTCGATATAGTACTGAAGCTGCGTGATGGGTATTGCCAGTTGCTCGTCCGTCCAAACGCACTTCCCTGTTTCAGGGTCCAAGGTTCCCCCAACCTCAAAGAATCAAGTCCTTGAACGGTCTGGCCAGTGTAATGTCTGTGGTTCGACCCCTTTAGCAAGTAGGTCATTCTCGGCCTTGTCTCACAACGGCCGGGCTTTGAGGTAGCCACCTGACCCCCTGCGATGGTGATGCTTCTTCATCGCAGCATTTATCTTGTTTCTCGCTGACATCTGCTTACTCTTTTCCGATTTCTTGTGGGCCACAAATGCGTCCCAGTGATCTCTGATCTTCTCAAACCGGCCGGTGAATTCTGGAGTCTTATGTTTGTTAACAAACTTTGCATTCAGCTCATTCTTCCACCTCTTGAATAGTTCCCCCATCTTCTTAAGAGCGGCCTCCTTGACCAATGGCTCTATAACTTGTGCCTTCTCTGGATCCTCCTCTGGCGGTAGGGTGAAATTGGCCTTCAGCGCGGTCCAAAGATCATTTTTCTGCATATCGTTGACATAAGACACCCGAGGGTCTTCGTTCTTAGGCTTGTACCATAGGTGTGAAGGAAATATGCCCTAGAGGCAATAATAAAGATGTTATTTGTATTTCCTTATATCATGATAAATGTCTTTTATTCATGCTAGAATTGTATTAACCGGAAACTTAGTACATGTGTGGATACATAGACAAAACAGTATGTCCCTAGTATGCCTCTACTAGACTAGCTCATTGATCAAAGATGGTTATGTTTCCTAGCCATAGACATGAGTTGTCATTTGATCAACGGGATCACATCATTAGGAGAATGATGTGATGGACAAGACCCATCCGTTAGCATAGCACTATGATCGTTTAGTTTTACTGCTATTGCTTTCTTCATGACTTATACATGTTCCTATGACTATGAGATTATGCAACTCCCGAATACCGTAGGAACACCTTGTGTGCTATCAAACGTCACAACGTAACTGGGTGATCATAAAGATGCTCTATAGGTGTCTCC
>LR738710.1:937719729-937732728 GCA_902687465.1 Secale cereale
GGAGAGGTATCTCTGGGCCCTCTCGGTAACACACATCACAATAAGCCTTGCAAGCAAAAGACTAATGAGTTAGTCACGAGATGATGTGTTATGGAACGAGTAAAGAGACTTGCCGGTAACGAGATTGAACTAGGTATAGAGATACCGACGATCGAATCTCGGGCAAGTAACATACCGTTGACAAAAGGAACAACGTATGTTGTTATGCGGTTCTGACCGATAAAAGATCTTCGTAGAATATGTAGGAGCCAATATGAACATCCAGGTTCCGCTATTGGTTATTGACCGGAGATGAGTCTCGGTCATGTCTACATAGTTCTCGAACCCGTAGGGTCCGCACGCTTAACGTTTGATGACGATCGGTATTATGAGTTTATGAGTTTTGATGTACCGAAGGTAGTTCGGAGTCCCGGATGAGATCACGGACATGACGAGGAGTCTCGGAATGCCCGAGACATAAAGATTGATATATTGGACGACTATATTCGGACACCGGAAGTGTTCTGGAAAAGTTTCGGATTTAACGGGATTGCCGGAGGGGGTTACCGGAACCTCCTACGAAGGGGGATGGTCCATAGTGGGCCTTATGGAAAAGAGAGAGGCAGCCCATAGGGCTGGCCGGCGCCCCACCTAGGGTTCCTAGTTGGACTAGGAGTTGGGGGGCGCCACCTCTTCTTCTTTTCCTATTCCCTCTCTTCCTTCTTTGGTGGTTCCTACTAGGAATAGGATTGCAATCCTATTCCTAGTAGGATTGCACCCCTAGCCGCACCAAACAAGGGTCGGCCGGCCTCCGCCCTTGCTCCTTTATATACGGGGGCAGGGGGGCACCCAAAGACACACAAGTTGAATTGTTCCAGCCGTGTTCGGTGCCCCCCTCCACAGAAACACACCTCGGTCATACCGTCGCGGTGCTTAGGCGAAGCCCTGCGCCGGTGAATACATCATATCCGTCACCACGCCGTCATGCTGACGAAACTATCCCGTGAAGCTCAACTGGATCAAGAGCTCGTGGGACGTCATCAAGCTGAACGTGTGCTGAACGCGGAGGTGCCGTACGTTCGGTGCTTGATCGGTTGAATCGTGAAGAAGTTCGACTACATCAACCGCGTCACTTGATGCTTCTGCTCCCGGTCTACGAGGGTACGTAGACACACTCTTCCCTCTCGTTGCTATGCATCTGGTAGATAGATCTTGCGTGATCGTAGGAAATTTTTAAAATACTACGCTCCCCAACAGTGGCATCATGAGCCAGGTCTATGCGTAGATGATATGCACGAGTAGAACACAATGAGTTGTGGGCGATACTAGTCATACTGCTTACCAGCATGTCATACTTTGCTTCGGCGGTATTTTGAGATGAAGCGGCCCAGACCGACATTACGCGTACGCTTACGCGAGACTGGTTTCACCGTTACGAGCACTCGTTGCTTAAAGGTGACTGGCGGGTGTCTGTCTCTCTCACTTTAGCTGAATCAAGTGTGGCTACGCCCGGTCCTTGTGAAGGTTAAAACAGCACATACTTGACGAAACATCGTTGTGGTTTTGTATACGTAGGTAAGAACGGTTCTTGCTAAAGCCCGTAGCAGCCACGTAAAACTTGCAACAACAAAGTAGAGGACATCTAACTTGTTTTTGCAGGGCATGTTGTGATGTGATATGGTCAAGACATGATGAGTTATACGGTTTTGTATGAGATGATCATGTTTTGTAATGTTATCGGCAACTGGCAGGAGCCATATGGTTGTCGCTTTATTGTATGAAATGCAATCGCCATGTAATTGCTTTACTTTATCACTAAACGGTAGCGATAGTCGTAGAAGCAATAGTTGGCGAGACGACAACGATACTACGATGGAGATCAAGGTGTCACGCCGGTGACGAAGGTGATCATGACGGTGCTTTGGAGATGGAGATCAAAAGCACAAGATGATGATGGCCATATCATGTCACATATTTTGATTGCATGTGATGTTTATCTTATTATGCTTCTTATTTTGCTTAGAACGACGGTAGCATTATAAGATGATCCCTTACTAAATTTCAAGGTATAAGTGTTCTCCCTGAGTATGCACCGTTGCGAAAGTTCGTCGTGCCGAGACACCACGTGATGATCGGGTGTGATAAGCTCTACGTTCAAATACAACGGGTGTAAGCCAGTTTTGCACATGCAGAATACTCGGGTTAAACTTGACGAGCCTAGCATATGCAGATATGGCCTCGGAACACTGGAGACCGAAAGGTCGAGCGTGAATCATATAGTAGATATGATCAACATAAGATGTTCACCATTAAAACTACTCCATCTCACGTGATGATCGGACATGGTTTAGTTGATTTGGATCACGTGATCATTTAGATGACCGGAGGGATGTCTATCTAAGTGGGAGTTCTTAAGTAATATGATTAATTGAACTTTAATTTATCATGAACTTAGTCCTGGTAGTATTAGCATATCTATGTTGTAGATCAATAGCTCGCGATGTTGCTCCACGTTTATTTTTTATATGTTCCTAGAGAAAACCAAGTTGAAAGATGTTAGTAGCAATGATGCGGAATTGTTTCGTGATCTGAGGATTATCCTCATTGCTGCACAGAAGAATTATGTCCTTGATGCACCGCTAGGTGACAGACCTATTGCAGGAGCAGATGTAGACGTTATGAACGTTTTGACAAAAGCTCGATATGATGACTACTTGATAGTTTAGTGCACCATACTTTACGGCTTATAACCGGGACTTCAAAAACATTTTGAAACGCCACGGAGCATATGAGATGTTCCAAGAGTTTAAATTAGTATTTCATACTCATGCCCGTGTCGAGAGGTATAAGACCTCTGACAGTACTTTGCCTACAAGATGGAGGAGAATAGCTCAACCAGTGAGCATGTGCTCAGTTTGTCTGGGTAGTACAATTGCTTGAATCAAGTGGGAGTTAATCTTCCAGATAAGATAGTAATTGACAAAGTTCTCTAGACACTATCACCAAGTTAGTAGAACTTCGTGATGAACTATAATATGCAAGGGATGACGAAAATAATTCCCGAGCTCTTCACGATGCTGAAATCGGCGAAGGTAGAAATCAAGAAAGAGCATCAAGTGTTGATGGTTAACCAGACCACTTGTTTCAAGTAAAGGGCAAAGGGATAGAAGGGGAACTTCAAGAAGAATGACAAGCAAGTTGTCACTCCCGTGAAGAAACCCAAAACTAAACTCAAGCCTGAAACTAAGTGCTTCTACTGCAAAGGAAATGGTCACTAGAAGTGGAACTGCCCTAGATATTTGGCGGATAAGAAGGATGGCAAAGTGAACAAAGGTATATTTGATATACAGATTATTGATGTGTATTTTACTAGTGTTCATAGCAACCCCTCAGTATTTGATATTGGTTCAGTTGCTAAAGAGTAGTAACTCGAAATGGGAGTTGCATAATGAACAGAAACTAGTTAAAGGATGAAGTGACGATGTGTATTGGAATTAGTTCCAAGATTGATATGATCATCATCGCACACTCCCTATACTTTCGGGATTAGTATTGAACCTAAATAAGTGTTATTTGGTGTTTGTGTTGAGCATGAATATGATTTGATCATGTTTATTGCAATACGGTTATTCATGTAAGTTAGAGAATAATTGTTGTTCTGTTTACATGAATAAAACCTTCTATGGTCATACACCCAATGAAAATGGTTTGTTGGATCTCGATCGTGTGATACACATATTCATAATATTGAAGCCAAAAGATGCAAGGTTAATAATGATAGTGCAACTTATTTGTGGCACTGCCGTTTAGGTCATATTGGTGTAAAGCGCATGAAGAAACTCCATATTGATGGACTTTTGGAATCACTTGATTATGAATCACTTGGTGCTTGCGAACCATGCCTCATTGGCAAGATGACTAAAACTCCGTTCTCCGGAACCGTGGAGCGAGCAACAGAGTTGTTGGAAATCATACATACTGATGTATGCGGACCAATGAGTGTTGAAGCTCGCGGCAGGTATCGTTATTTTCTGACCTTCACTGATGATTTGAGCAGATGGGGTATATCTACTTAATGAAACACAAGTCTGAGACATTTGAAAAGTTCAAAGAATTTCAGAGTGAAGTAGAGAATCATCGTAACAAGAAAATAAAGTTTCTACGATCTGATCGTGGAGGAGAATATTTGAGTTACGAGTTTGGTCTTCATTTGAAACAATGTGGAATAGTTTCACAACTCACGCCACCCGGAACACCACAGCGTAATGGTGTGTCCGAACGTCGTAACCGTACTTTATTGGATATGGTACGATCTATGATGTCTCTTACCGATTTACCACTATTGTTTTGGGGTTATGCTTTAGAGACAGCTGCATTCACGTTAAATAGGGCACCATCTAAATCCGTTGATACGACACCTTATGAACTATGGTTTAGCAAGAAACCAAAGTTGTCGTTTCTTAAAGTTTGGGGCTGCGATGCTTATGTAAAAAAACTTCAACCTGATAAGCTCGAACCCAAGTCGGAGAAATGTGTCTTCATAGGATACCCAAAAGAGACTGTTGGGTACACCTTCTATCACAGATCCGAAGGCAAGATATTCGTTGCTAAGAATGGATCCTTTCTAGAGAAGAAGTTTCTCTCGAAAGAAGTGAGTGGGAGGAAAGTAGAACTTGATGAGGTAATTGTACCTTCTCCCGGATTGGAAAGTAGTAAATCACAGAAAATTGTTCCAGTGATTCCTACACCAATCAGTGAGGAAGTTAATGATGATGATCATGAAACTTCAGATCAAGTTTCTGCTGAACGTCGTAGATCAACCAGAGTACGTTCCGCACCAGAGTGGTACGGCAACCCAGTTCTGGAAATCATGTTACTAGACCATGATGAACCTACGAACTATGAGGAAGCGATGATGAGCCCAGATTCCGCAAAATGGCTTGAAGCCATGAAATCTGAGATGGGATCCATGTATGAGAACAAAGTGTGGACTTTGGTTGACTTGCCCGATGATCGGCAGGCCATCAAAAATAAATGGATCTTCAAGAGGAAGACCGACGCAGACGGTAATGTTACTGTTTACAAAGCTCGACTTGTTGCAAAAGGTTTTCGATAAGTTCAAGGAGTTGACTACGATGAGACTTTCTCACCTGTAGCGATGCTTAAGTCTGTCCGAATCACGTTAGCAATTGCCGCATTTTATGATTATGAAATCTGGCAAATGGATGTCAAAACTGCATTCCTGAATGGATATCTCAAAGAAGAGTTGTATATGATGCAACCAGAAGGTTTTGTCGATCCAAAAGGTGCTAACAAAGTATGCAAGCTCCAGCGATCCATCTATGGACTGGTGCAAGCATCTCGGAGTTGGAATATACGCTTTGATAAGTTGATCAAAGCATATAGATTTATACAGACTTACGGTGAAGCCTGTATTTACAAGAAGTGAGTGGGAGCACTACAACCTTTCTGATAAGTATATGTGAATGACATATTGTCGATCGGAAATGATGTAGAATTTTCTGGAAAGCATAAAGGAGTGTTTGAAAGGAGTTTTTCAAAAGAAAGACCTTGGTGAAGCTACTTACATATTGGGCATCAAGATCTATAGAGATAGATCAAGACGCTTGATAAGACTTTCGATGAGTACATACCTTGATAAGATTTTGAAGTAGTTCAAAATGGATCAGTCAAAGAAGGAGTTCTTGCCTGACTTGTAAGGTGTGAAGTTGAGTAAGACTCAAAGCCAGACCACGGCAGAAAAATATAGAGAGAATGAAAGTCATTCCCTATGCCTCAGCCATAGGTTCTATAAAGTATGTCATGCTGTGTACCAAACATGTTGTGTACCTTGCCATAAGTTTGTCATGGGGGTACAATAGTGATCCAGGAGTAGATCACTGTACATCGGTCAAAATTATCCTTAGTAATTGGATGACTAAGGAAATGTTTCTCGATTATGGAGGTGATAAAGAGTTCGTCGTAAAGGGTTACGCCGATGCAAGCTTTGACACTAAATCCAGATGACTCTAAGTATCAATCTGGATGCATATTGAAAGTGGGAGCAATTAGCTAGAGTAGCTCCATGCAGAGCATTGTAGACATAGAAATTTGCGAAATACATACGGATCTGAATGTGACAGACCCGTTGACTAAACTTCTCTCACAAGCAAAACATGATCACACCTTATTACTCTTGGGTATTAATCACATAGCGATGTGAACTAGATTATTGACTCTAGTAAACCCTTTGGGTGTTGGTCACATGGTGATGTGAACTATGGGTGTTATTCACATAACGATGTGAACTATCAGTATTAAATCACATGGCGATGTGAGCTAGATTATTGACTCTAGTGCAAGTGGGAGACTGAAGGAAATATGCCCTAGAGGCAATAATAAAGATGTTATTTGTATTTCCTTATATCATGATAAATGTCTTTTATTCATGCTAGAATTGTATTAACCGGAAACTTAGTACATGTGTGGATACATAGACAAAACAGTATGTCCCTAGTATGCCTCTACTAGACTAGCTCATTGATCAAAGATGGTTATGTTTCCTAGCCATAGACATGAGTTGTCATTTGATCAATGGGATCACATCATTAGGAGAATGATGTGATGGACAAGACCCATCCGTTAGCATAGCACTATGATCGTTTAGTTTTACTGCTATTGCTTTCTTCATGACTTATACATGTTCCTATGACTATGAGATTATGCAACTCCCGAATACCGTAGGAACACCTTGTGTGCTATCAAACGTCACAACGTAACTGGGTGATCATAAAGATGCTCTACAGGTGTCTCCGAAAGTATTCGTGGTGTTGGCATAGATCAAGATTAGGATTTGTCACTCCGAGTGTCGGAGAGGTATCTCTGGGCCCTCTCGGTAACACACATCACAATAAGCCTTGCAAGCAAAAGACTAATGAGTTAGTCACGAGATGATGTGTTATGGAACGAGTAAAGAGACTTGCCGGTAACGAGATTGAACTAGGTATAGAGATACCGACGATCGAATCTCGGGCAAGTAACATACCGTTGACAAAAGGAACAATGTATGTTATTATGCGGTTCTGACCGATAAAAGATCTTCGTAGAATATGTAGGAGCCAATATGAACATCCAGGTTCCGCTATTGGTTATTGACCGGAGATGAGTCTCGGTCATGTCTACATAGTTCTCGAACCCGTAGGGTCCGCACGCTTAACGTTTGATGACGATCGGTATTATGAGTTTATGAGTTTTGATGTACCGAAGGTAGTTCGGAGTCCCGGATGAGATCACGGACATGACGAGGAGTCTCGGAATGCCCGAGACATAAAGATTGATATATTGGACGACTATATTCGGACACCGGAAGTGTTCCGGAAAAGTTTCGGATTTAACGGGATTGCCGGAGGGGGTTACCGGAACCTCCTACGAAGGGGGATGGTCCATAGTGGGCCTTATGGAAAAGAGAGAGGCAGCCCATAGGGCTGGCCGGCGCCCCACCTAGGGTTCCTAGTTGGACTAGGAGTTGGGAGGCGCCACCTCTTCTTCTTTTCCTATTCCCTCTCTTCCTTCTTTGGTGGTTCCTACTAGGAATAGGATTGCAATCCTATTCCTAGTAGGATTGCACCCCTAGCCGCACCAAACAAGGGCCAGCCGGCCTCCGCCCTTGCTCCTTTATATACGGGGGCAGGGGGGCACCCAAAGACACACAAGTTGAATTGTTCCAGCCGTGTGCGGTGCCCCCCTCCACAGAAACACACCTCGGTCATACCGTCGCGGTGCTTAGGCGAAGCCCTGCGCCGGTGAATACATCATATCCGTCACCACGCCGTCGTGCTGACGAAACTCTCCCGTGAGGCTCAACTGGATCAAGAGCTCGTGGGACGTCATCAAGCTGAACGTGTGCTGAACGCGGAGGTGCCGTACGTTCGGTGCTTGATCGGTTGAATCGTGAAGAAGTTCGACTACATCAACCGCGTCACTTGACGCTTCCGCTCCCGGTCTACGAGGGTACGTAGACACACTCTTCCCTCTCGTTGCTATGCATCTGGTAGATAGATCTTGCGTGATCGTAGGAAATTTTTAAAATACTACGCTCCCCAACAAGGTGGATGCTGATCGGGATCATGTCCCTAACAACAACCCCGCACTGAGCAGAAAATGCGTCCTTGGCCTTGATGGGTTTCATCGGTAGGCCATCGTGCGATTTCTTCGATGATGAAATTTTCATCCTGGCGCAACCTTTTCTTCGGGCCTCGTCTCCTTACCGAACTTTGGCTCAATCCGGAGCGCTAGAAAAGAAGAAAGAAGAGAGTTAATACGTGTACATACCAAAACAGTCAATGCATCAATTAGCTATAGTTAGCACATGCTAAATTTATATATATACCTGGCCGGACTCCGTTCGGTCACCGGAGCCGTCATCACGGTGTCCTTCTTCCATCGGTAATCGGTCACCGGAGCCATCATAATCATGTGTTTCCTCCTCCACTGTAGCATCGTAGCCTCCTTCTTGATCACCATGTCCTTCCAGACCATCGTAGTCGACGTTGAGATACAAATCAACAGCAGCTCCGTCTGCGATTATGTCCCCCAACACCTGTTCTGATACCTCGTCTCGTCCTATCTCCATAGTTTCTGCAAATATTACGACATGCCAATTATTATATATACATGACAGATGGATATATTAGTGGAAAACGTAGACCTAGATAGCTAATCACAACAAGGAACCATATTAGTGGCCTCGATGCTTCTCTAGGGTTTGGGGTGGTCTCGGCAACGCCTCTCTCATGAACGCTCGGTGATCCACGACCCTCTACCCCTAGTTCCCGACCCTCGACCCCCTCATGTCATGTTTGTCTAGTGTCAAAGGATTAAACAAATCCATGCCTTCATCATTTGCCGTAAGTATCCGGGGCATGACGATGGTACGAAGCTTTTCAAAGTTGTTCTTGCTAGCAGCAGAGGGCCTGTCGTGCCTTTTTAAAATCAAAGAGTGAGTCATCCAACTTGAGTGTTCTGCAGGTTGCTCCGTCGGCGCCACCTGTGAGCCATATTTTATTCGCTAATGACAGCCTGCTGTTTTTCAAGGCCAATGGTGTGGGTGCTAACGAGGTGTACCATGTGTTGGAGACCTATTGCAAGGCAACTGGGCAGCGGATAAACCATGCAAAATCTTCCATATATTTCAGCAAGGGGGTTCCTGACTCGGTAAGACAAGAGATCAAAGACATACTCCATGTCCCTAATGAGACTCTTAATGAGAAGTATTTGGGGATGCCATCTGATATAGGGAGTTCAAAGAATAGTGCTTTTAAGTACGTGAAAGAACGACTGCGGAGTAAGGTCCAGGGTTGGATCGAACGCACCATCTCCTCTGCGGGGAAGGAAGTGCTAGTTAAATCAGTGGCCCAAGGAGTACCAGTTTTCTCTATGTCGTGTTTTAAGCTTCCAAGATGATTATGTGAACACCTGAATATGCTTATCAGAAAATTCTGGTGGGGTAGCAAGGAAGGAAAAAGGAAGCCTCATTGGGTGTCCTGGAAGACAATGACACAGCCCAAGGGCATGTGGGGTTTAGGGTTCAAAGATTTTGAGCTCTTCAACCTAGCAATGTTGGTGAAACAAGCATGGGGGCTGCTACAAAATCCGGAGACTTTGAGTGCACGTATTTTTAAAAGCATATATTACCTTAACTCGGATATACTTGATGCCGAACTGGGGAGTCACCCTAGCCAAGTCTGGCGCGCCATCGTCGAGGGTAGGGACACACTAAGGCAAGGACTCATCAAACGTATCGGGAACGGAGATTCCGCCAATATTTGGACTCAGAATTGGCTGCCCCGAGAAGGGATGTTTCGGCCCCTCGGAAGCATTGCTCCAAACCCACCTACTAGAGTGTCTGAGCTAAGCCTCGTGGAACGCGCAACAGCCTCGTGGAACGGGCAAGTGATCCAAGAAAATTTTACGCCAATAGATGCACAGGTCATACTTGCAATTCCTTTGTGCACAAGGAATATGAGTGATTTCTGGGCTTGGCACTATGAGAAACACGGAGTCTTTTCCGTCAAATCTGCGTACAAGATGTTGGTTGCTACTAAACTAAGAAGGGAGGCTTGGTTAGAAGGCTCTGCGGGACCTTCAAACTCCATTGCGGAGGAGGGATCATGGACGAGGTTATGGAAGACGGAGGTACCAGGTAAAATTCGCATGTTCTTATGGAGACTCTCGAAACACTCCCTTCCAACAAACGATGTTAGGGCACACCGCCACATGGCTGACACGACCAGTGCGGGCTTTGCGGATCCCGGGATTCGTGGCGTCATTCTTTATTGGAGTTCTCATCATCAAGGAGTGTATGGGCTCTGATTGACGAGGATATCACACATAAAATCATAGAGAACACGGAACCGAGCACGAGGTAGTGGTTGTTCACACTCATGCAGATGTTATCACAAGAGCAGTTTATCCTCACAACAGTTACGTTTTGGTCCATCTGGCATGCGCGTCGTAAGGCCATCCATGAATCCATATTTCAGAGCCCACAAGCTACCTACGGTGTCATTGGCCGTTTCATTTCTGAACTAGATACTATCAGAACAAAGGAACCAGGGCGGGGTGCTACTCCGGCGGTGGCTCAACATAGTCAGCGACGGCCGAAGAAACCTCCTGCTGGCTATTGCAAGACTCATGTTGACGCAGGGGTTTTGACAAGAAGAGGAGGATCAGTTGCGGCAGTTTGCAGAGACGATGAGGGAAACTAAATGTGCAGTTCCGCTCTAGTTGTTCAGGGAGTGGTAGACCCGACAACCCTTGAAGTTGTAGCTTGCCGGGAGGCTTTATCCCTTGCGGAAGATATGGGCATCCTGAAATTTGTTGTCGCCTCGGACTGCCAGCAAGTCGTATCAGATATCAATAGGAAGTCACATGGGACGTATGGAGCGATCATCGCGGAAATAAACCTTAGAGCATCTACTTTTCATTGTAAATTTTCTTTTGAGAGTTGTGCTGTTAATTATGAAGCACATAGCTTAGCCAAGTTTTCCCTCTCTAGAGGTCCGGGGCGCCATGTCTGGTTCGGCGCGCCTTATGACTAGAGATGTATCCCACTTCATGTGGACTTTAATGAATAAACTTGGTTTTACCCCTCAAAAAAAAAGGTTAGCAATTCTTACTCTTACGCAAAGACAATTGCAGACGGCAACAACAGTGTGGTCAATTCCAGAGAAGAAAGTTGAGTCAGCAAACTAATCAACATAAATCTAACCATCAATCGTCTACGCTCCCAAGCAGGTAGGCATGCATTCCAATATCTCAATGCAAGCGAAAGTAGAAAATTAGGAACGGAGGAACTATATATAGGCGGCAATGTGGATCATGGTAGGATGCTGGTGAATAAGGAGGGCATGAAGTTGGTGCAGCAGCTACTTCCGGAGACTCCACTGTAGCTACTGCGGCTTCCCCACAGCCTTGCACACCTGATGCAAGTTTGCTTCTCCATCTCAACCAGTCCGAGCATCTATTGCAGTTACGGTCAATTCACATTGTGTTTCAATTAATTTCCCTTCTGACGTGTTTCCCCCAATGTGCACTCCAGGCTCATTTGGCTCTCCCAACGTGGCACTCTCAGTGTCCAGCATCATGACAACTTTAGACATCGGTGGCCTGTTCCTGGGATGCACGTCGACACACAGGAGAGCAACCTGTATGCATCTCTGCACCTGACTGTGATCACAGCTACCGCCCATCATCGCCTCATCCAGTAGTTCCATGCTTCTGCCTTCCTTCCACAACGTCCACGCCTGGAAATTAAAATGACAGTCAACATGATTTCATATTAGTAACATACATAATAACTAGTAAAATATCGATGGCATTTGGGAGCTAATCATGCTTGTGTATTACATATCCAAGGAGGCTCAGATCAAGCTCGACATTGTAAAAGCCTCGATTCTTCTTGCCGGTGATGATCTCTAGAACCATGACGCCGAAGCTGTAGATGTCAGATTTCATGGAGAACACGCCAACCATGGCATACTCCGGAGACATGTAGCCGCTGATGAGGACAACCATGAATCTCGCAGGTCAGCATATATATGACACCCCATCTAGCTACAAAAAATACTCCTTCCATTCCCTTATACAAGGACACTTCGTTTTCTGTGTCAAACTTTGGCTTATAATTATGGTCGACAAAATATAAATTATATGTAATAACAACTATATCATCAGAAAGTTGTTTGAAATGGCCATCCGGTGGCGTTCTTTCCGTCGCATATAACTCACCTTTTGGTGGTAAAATTAATTGTCAAAGTTAGATATAAAATAAGAGTGGCCTTGGCTTGTATAAGGAAATGAAGGGACTAACAGGTACATATACCGGGCGGGGTTGCGAGATGGTGCTCACTATGTCCCGATGATTTTCAAGGTGTGTGCAGTTGTCTGATCACCTATGAACATCCTGGCGGTGCCAAAGTCAGAGATTTTGGGGATCATGTTCTTGTCTAGCAACACGTTGCTTGCCTTCATGTCCCTATGGACGATCCTGAATCTTGAATCCTCTTGGAGATAGAGCAGGCCCCGTGCAATTCCTTTAATGATCTCAAAGCGTGTGTTCCATCTTAGTAACTTGCGCTTTGCTCCATCTGCATGCATGCTCGACTCAGATTTACAAACAATATGTACATTTTGTTAAGCAAATTAAGCGCATGCATATGGATCGAAAGTTGTTTTGAACGAACTAACCACCAAATACGAAGGTGTCGAGGCTGTTGTTGTGCATGAACTCGTAGACCAGCATCCTCTCGTCGCCGTCGATGCAGCAGCCTAGCAGCCTCACAAGGTTTCTGTGCTGAAGCCTGGCTATTAGTTTCACCTCGTTCTTGAATTCTTCTACCCCTTGTGCTAATCTCCTAGACAACCTCTTCACAGCCACTTGTTGCCCGTCCTCAAGCCGTCCCTGCATGCATGCTCATTTTTATTTGTAGTAAGCACGACATTTTTTTTTTTTTTTTTTTT
>LR738710.1:937732883-937765015 GCA_902687465.1 Secale cereale
TTTTTTTAGAAAAGGAGCTTGGGCTCCGGCCTCTGCATCAAAATGATGCATACGGCCATCTTATTAGAAGTGAAACCGTCCAACAAAGGTCTTACAAAATCTGAGCAAAAATTATGAAAAAAGAGCAAAAAGCTGGATCGCCACAACCGGCCGGCAAAAGAAAGATAAGCTGCTAAACACCTATCCTATTACATGACCGCCATCCAAACCGGTTGTAGATATCCCGAGCTACCATCTCCCAACGGGTAGACGCAGTAACCAAATGCTCCCTGGCCTCCGTCTGAGTGAGTAGCGACCACATACGGATAAGAGTAGTGGTTCTGAAGATAACCTGCAAGAAATGGATGTTTGTTGTTCTGTTAAAAACCAAATCATTTCTACAATTCCAAATTGCCCATAGTAAAGCACATACTCCCACTCGGATATGTTTTGCTATTACCGGATCAATCCCATGCAACCAAGTCCCGAATAACATATTAATCGAACTAGGTGGATTGATATTAAAGGCTATTTGCACTGACCTCCATAAGAGTTTGGCCATAGGACAATCAAGGAACAGATGTCTAATAGATTCATCATGATCACAAAAACTACATCGTTTAGATCCTAACCAATTCCTTTTAGCCAAATTATCTTTAGTCAGAATAACTTGTTTATGAACGAACCACATAAACACTTTGATTTTTAGAGGTACCTTAACTTTCCAAACGTGCTTCGAGCTAGGAATCACACTAGTGTTGATAATATCCAGGTACATGGACTTCACAGAGAAAACCCCGTTTTTGGCTAGTCTCCATTGCATCTGGTCCGGATTGTGAGACAGTTGGACATCCATCAACCGCCTCACTAAATGGAGCCACGCTTCCCAACGATTCCCCACCAAAGCCCTACGGAACTGGATATTAAGCGGAATGGTATTGAATATTGTAGCAACATAAGCATCTCTCCGTTGAACAATATTATAAAGTGTTGGGTATTGTAGTGCCAGAGGAGTCTCTCCTAGCCACGTATCTTCCCAAAATCTAATAGACGTACCATCTCCGACAATGAATTTAACTCTGTTGAAGAAAGCGGATTTCACTCTCATTAACCCCTTCCAAAAGGGAGAATCCGTCGGTCTTAACATCACCTGGGACAAGGTTTTTGACTGCAGGTACTTATTACGGAGGATCTGTGCCCAAGTTGCATCCGTGTCGCCAGCTAACTTGAACAACCACTTACTAAGTAAGCATCTATTCTTCACCTCTAGGTTTTCAATCCCAAGACCGCCTTGGTCTTTCGGTCTGCAAATAATGTCCCATTTAGCAAGCCTATATTTCTTTTTGGATTCATCGCTCTGCCAAAAGAATCGAGATCGGTAAAAATCTAACCTTTTCCGCACACCAACCGGAACTTCGAAAAAGGAGAGGAGAAACATAGGCATACTGGTTAAAACCGAATTAATGAGAATTAATCGACCTCCGTATGACATAAGCTTACCCTTCCAGCAGCTTAGTTTTTTCTCAAAACGGTCTTCGATAGTTTTCCATTCACTATTTGTGAGCTTTCTGTGATGAATCGGAATGCCCAGATAGGTGAATGGCAAAGACCCCACGTCACAGCCAAACAACTCTTTGTAGGCTTGTTGATCTTCTTTAGCCCTCCCAAAGCAAAACACTTCACTCTTGTGAAAATTGATTTTTAAGCCCGACAGTTGCTCAAACAAACATAACACTAGCTTCATATTCCTAGCTTTTGCCAAATCGTGCTCCATGAAAAGGATAGTATCATCTGCGTATTGCAAGATAGAAACACCCCCTTCCACTAAATGAGGCACTAGGCCTCCGATCTGACCTGCCTCCTTCGCCCTACCAATGAGAATTGCCAACATGTCAATGACGATATTGAATAAGATTGGCGACATTGGATCTCCTTGTCGCAAACCTTTGTGTGTTTGAAAATAATGTCCTATATCATCATTGACCCTTATACCAACACTCCCTTTCTGAGTTAACGAAGCAATCTGATCTCTCCAAGATTGATCAAAACCTTTCATGCGCAGCGCCTGCTGCAAAAAAGGCCATTTCACCTTGTCATACGCCTTTTCGAAATCCACTTTAAAAACCACGCCGTCAAGTTTTTTGGTGTGAATTTCATGCAACGTTTCATGTAGTACCACAACGCCATCCAGAATGTTTCTGTCTGGCATGAACGCTGATTGAGACGGATGTACCACAGAATGCGTAATTTGCGAAAGCCTGTTCGTTCCAACCTTTGTAAAGATCTTGAAACTGACATTTAGCAAGCAAATAGGTCTGAATTGCTCAATTCGAACTGCCTCAGATTTCTTTGGAAGCAACGTAATCGTTCCAAAATTAAGATGGAACACTTGCAGATGTCCCAAGAAGAAGTCCTTGAACATCGGAAGCAAATCCCCCTTGATGATATGCCAGCATTTTTTGTAAAACTCCGCTGGGAACCCATCCGGACCCGGAGCTTTACCGTTTTTCATTTGGGTGATTGCATCAAAGACCTCTTTCTCTGAGAAAGGGGCAGTCAAAATCTCATTCTCCTCGTTAACCAACTGAGGTACATCATGAGTTCGCGATTCATCCAAAGAAACAAAATTATCGTCGGGAGGCCCGAATAATTGTTTATAGTAATTTGTGATGTAGGTCTTAAGATTGTCCTGACCCACAATCGTGCCTTCATCTTGTTCAAGTTGGAAAATTTTCTTCTTTCGATGTTTGCCATTCGCAATCATATGAAAGAACTGCGTGTTATCGTCTCCCTCAACGATTTTTCGCACTTTAGCCCTCAAAGCCCATTTTAATTCCTCTTCACGAAGTAATTCTTTGAGCTTTAACTCAGCCATTCTCTTAGCTTCCAACTCATTGGCATCTAAGATTGAATGCTCCGCTTTGATATCAAGATGTTTAGTCAGCAAAAGAAGTCTTTCTTTTTCTGCCTTATAGATACCTTCAGTGTGCTTAGCCCACCCCCTAAGAAATCGTCGGAGGTGCCTAATCTTATTTTGCCAACGATCGATGTTGGATCGTCCTCCGACATCCTTCGCCCATTCCCTAGCAATCAGATCCATAAATCCTTCTCTATCAAACCATGCGGTTTCGAAAGAGAAGGGGCGCCTATTACCAAAGTTCGTGGCTTCCCCCGAATCAACTAGTAATGGTGTGTGATCTGAGATTTCCCGTGACAGTGCTTGTACCGTCACAAGAGGGAACTTCTGTTCCCACTCAACACTCGTGAGAACCCGATCTAACTTCTCATAAGTAGGATTAGGAAGATTATTGGCCCATGTAAATTTCCTACCCGATAACTCAATCTCGCGAAGGTCCAGGCTTTCAATGATAGTATTGAACAAAAATGGCCATCTGCCGTCAAAATTATCATTATTTTTTTCCTCCCGGCGACGAATAATATTAAAATCACCCCCAACCAAGAGAGGGAGATGCTCGTTCCCACAAATGCGAACTAAATCAGCCAGAAACTCCGGTTTTAACTCTGGCTGCGCAGCCCCATACACTGCCACGAGCGCCCAGTCGAAACCGTCCACCTTCGACCTGACTCGAAATTTAACCGCAAAGTCACCCATGATGACGCTTCTCACTTCCAGCGAATCACATTTAACCCCAAGTAAAATCCCACCGGATCTTCCTCTTGGTGGTAAACAATGCCAATCAAACTCCACCCCTCCCGACAGTGATCTAAGAAACTGAGGGGAGAAATTCTCCCGTCCCGTCTCCGAAAGAGCTATGAAATCGAGCTTATGCTCAATCAACGCATCCGCAAGGAACCTTTTCTTAGCCAAGTCTTTAAGACCTCTGCTGTTCCAGAAAATGCCCTGAGAAATCGTCGGAGGTGCCTAATCTTATTTTGCCAACGATCGATGTTGGATCGTCCTCCGACATCCTTCGCCCATTCCCTAGCAATCAGATCCATAAATCCTTCTCTATCAAACCATGCGGTTTCAAAAGAGAAGGGGCGCCTATTACCAAAGTTCGTGGCTTCCCCCGAATCAACTAGTAATGGTGTGTGATCTGAGATTTCCCGTGACAGTGCTTGTACCGTCACAAGAGGGAACTTCTGTTCCCACTCAACACTCGTGAGAACCCGATCTAACTTCTCATAAGTAGGATTAGGAAGATTATTGGCCCATGTAAATTTCCTACCCGATAACTCAATCTCGCGAAGGTCCAGGCTTTCAATGATAGTATTGAACAAAAATGGCCATCTGCCGTCAAAATTATCATTATTTTTTTCCTCCCGGCGACGAATAATATTAAAATCACCCCCAACCAAGAGAGGGAGATGCTCGTTCCCACAAATGCGAACTAAATCAGCCAGAAACTCCGGTTTTAACTCTGGCTGCGCAGCCCCATACACTGCCACGAGCGCCCAGTCGAAACCGTCCACCTTCGACCTGACTCGAAATTTAACCGCAAAGTCACCCATGATGACGCTTCTCACTTCCAGCGAATCACATTTAACCCCAAGTAAAATCCCACCGGATCTTCCTCTTGGTGGTAAACAATGCCAATCAAACTCCACCCCTCCCGACAGTGATCTAAGAAACTGAGGGGAGAAATTCTCCCGTCCCGTCTCCGAAAGAGCTATGAAATAGAGCTTATGCTCAATCGACGCATCCGCAAGGAACCTTTTCTTAGCCAAGTCTTTAAGACCTCTGCTGTTCCAGAAAATGCCTTTCATTTTTCATCATGAAATTTTTTAGAAGTACGAATTCTAACGCTTCTACGCACAGCCGAAGTTGGGTAGATCTTACGCGTCCACTTACGTTTCGATCTAACTTCATTCTCCGGTCCAACTCCATGACCACCATCACTACTGATATTCCCACGCACCCTCTCCCAGGTCGAGTCCCCCCTCTCCAGTCTTGGAGACGACAAGTCCTCTTCATCCTCCGATACCAGGGAGGTAGGATCAAGATCCATGCAAAGGGTACCAATTGTGTTTATACCCAACTTAGCCACCTCCGAATCATTCAAAGGTTGAATAGCTGCTAAGTTATTAAGAATATCAATAGCACGATCTGCCTCCAGATCCAAAATATCATTAACGGAATTAGCTACTTCTTTGTCACTCCTACCCAACGATATCCCCAGTTGAGTGGCATTATTAATAATCTCATCCGCAGAAAAATGCAAAATGGAATTGGAAGTGTTAACGGACATACCAGTAGTGGTCTGAATATTATGAAGCTTGGCCACTCGCTTGGCACATCGAAGCTGCATATCATCAACATCCGGCTGATCCTGCAAGCGACAGCTCATCCGCCGCCCTGCAGACACTGGATCCGGAATCCCACCAAAAGAGATGACCTCGTCGCGGGAAACTCCGCCGGGAGCCAGGCCGCCGGCCATACCTCCCACCGGGCTCAAAAGCAAAGCACCATCATGCGCCGAAACCTGCGACCGCAACTCTGTCACACCAAGATCTGCCACCACCGCCACACCAGGGCGCTCCGGACTCCCGTCAAGAACCATCTCCCCTCTGTCCAGAACTAGGGCAGTCGGTATCACCGGAGATCGTGGGTGATTGGAAGCAACAGCCTCCCGAGAACAAACCATATCCATGCCGGCCGTCGGGGAAGGAGGGTCGTGGGTCACCTGCCCGCCCTCTCCACACTCACCTCCCTCGGACCTGGGAGGTGTGGCCACCATACCGAGAGCCTCTGTCTGGCCCTCACAGTCAGTCACGTCCAAAAGCGGTGGTAGCACAGACTCCACCGGATCCTCCGACTCCACCCTAGCGCTCCAGAGGCGACTCGGCGCCGAATGTAACTCAAAAGACCCGATCCGAAGAGATTTGGCAGGTGTCGAAGTATTCGGTGGCCCCGAGGCCGTCCCGGCCGAAGTGACAGACGGGGGTAGCGGCCCTTTCGCCATATCGTGCTGCGAGCCCTCAGTCCCCATATTCTGATTGCCAGCACCTCCGCCACCCTCTGTCGTATCCATATCCACTATGTCCTCACCCTCGCCATCCTGAGCTATTGGCGTATCCTCAATCTCAAGTTCAAGCACAAAAGTAGTTCCAGCATGAGTCCACTTGACCACATCCGGTACATATTCCACGCTAACAACACTCACTAGTAGTCTAGCCGCTCCATGAGACCGAGTGAACGGCATATCCACTTCCTCGGTCTTCCCAATGAGAGAACCCAAGCTCCAAGCAATCAAAAAGTTATTAATGAATCGACGAGGTGCCCCAAAAAAACGAACCCAAACCTTCTCCAACGGTGTGCCAACTGGATCTTTCTCCTTCCATTCATCGAAAGTGAGATAAATACTGGTGCTAGGATATCTGCACATACCCCACTTGAGCATATACAGCTGATCCTCCTTTGTGGGGAAGTCAACCTTGAAGGTCTGGTCCTCTAACTTGACAATGTCCCACTGATGATTACCTGGAACCAAATCCTGCAGTTGACGCACAATCTGAGCCTCTGTCAAGCACCCATTGGCCACCTTGACTACTGCCGGAAACGAGCTATCTGGCATCTGAACAGAAGGTGCCATATCTGGTGACTCGAAAAACATCAGCTCCTGGCAACATACGCCATAAATAGTACAGACCGGCTTAGGGCCCACAAGCAACGGACAATTGCTGGAAGCATGCTGGGATCTGCAACAATAGTCACAAAGCGTCGTGGTACACTCAGCCACAAAATGTCCGGCCTCACCGCAACGATAGCAAGGCAGCTTCTTCTTCTTAATGGCCCATTTAGAAAGTTTGTCACCATTGCGTTTATCCACAGCCTTGTCAGTACCCCCATCAACAGTCTTCACCTCCGGTATACTCACCGCTGCCAGAGCCTGGACAGCATCAACCGCCGCTTGCGGTAACACGGGAGGATTGGCCTGAGCAACCGCAGGCGACACATCCGCAGTAACAGCAGCCGCAGGCGGTGTAGGCTGCCTTGGAGGAAGAGGATGTCGTCCCCCACCACGCCCGCCTCGGAACGCACGATGGCCCCCCCGCTGCGGACGGTTAGAAGGGCCACCAACACCCTCAACGAACGAACCAGGTGGTCCTTGAAAGCCACGACCCTGACCATTGCCATTGTTCCATCCAGAGTTCCGACCTCCGCCTGAAGATGACCCGCGGTGCTGGCCGTCACCGTAGGCGTTGTATCCGTCGTCACCCCAGGAACCATATCGATTGAACCGAGGTCCGCCGCTGTTACCATCAAACTGCCCATCATGCTGCGCGAAACCACCACGCCCACCGCCATGGGCACCCCCTCGCCCGACGAAAGGAGCACCTCCGCGGCCTGTAGTGGGAAAGCCGGGCCGCCCACCTGCCTGGGCTCCGCCCCGCTGGACTTGCTGCGCTCCGCCCCTCCCAACGACCAGCACCGGCGGCGCCCCGCCCCGTCCAGCACCAAGCCCAGCCGGCACGCTCGCCAGGGGGACCTGCTCCTGGCCGGCGGAGCCGATCTTGGCCTGCGGCCCAGAACCTCTGCCCGCCATACCTAGGGCACCAGAGATCGCCGCGCAAGGAACTCCTCCCCTGGAAGAAGCCCTACGAGCCCGACCTGCTCCTAGCGCTAGGAGCGACGGTCGCCACGAACTAACAACCCTAGGCCTCGGACGAGCGACTCGATCGCCTTCAGGACGTCGTAGTTGATCCCTCTGGATCACTACGTGGGCCACTTGCCCCGTCCCTTCGTTCGCTTGGCCCAGAGCGGCACTTTCCAGCCCATCTTGGCCCAAAAGATGATTCAAACGAAACTGCCTCAAATCACGGATCCCGATCGCCGACCACGCTGGATCCTTCGCCGCCGGCGGCTTGCCTGGCTTCCGGCGACCTTGCACAACTTTCCAAGAGCCGAGGAAATCTCCAAAAGTGAGGGAAGGAAGACGAACCTTGGGAAGAGGGCCCTTCCAAGGCCGGATCGCCGTCGGTGCCGTTCGCCGGTGAACAACTCGCCGGAGCACCTCCATCTTGTCCGATCTTGCCAGCCCAACCCATGCATGATCCTCCTTGGGCACGATCCCATCCACGCATTCAGCGACTTCCTCCTCCGTGTACCCAGCCCCGAGGACCTCGCACACCTTGTCACTCGGCGTCGGAGAAAACTCGCCAGATCCGCCGCCAGAGTCGTCGGAGTCTTCGTCTTCCGCGGCCCCTAGGGCCCAGAACCTACTCCCATGGCCAAGCGAAGGCCCCGGCCGCATGGCGGCGGCTGCGCCGTTGCGCGAAGCCCTCCACCCGCGCCCGTCGCCCTCCTGGTTCCCGACCTGCCACGATTCTCTTCTGATGCCTCGTGGTCTTTGACCATTCGTTATCACATTATTTGTTGAATTGTGTGAAACTAATAAACAAAGTAGTTATCATAGATAGAGTGACCAAACTAATAAGCACGACATAGATAGAGTGACCAAACTAATAAGCACGACATAGATAGAGTGACCTAGCTAGCTATCATAGATTATTTACGGTGCAAGTGTTACTCGACCTTACCAGATAAACGGGGCCAAATCCACCTTCGCCGATCCTACTGTGGGCAGCAAAGTTGTCTGTGACGGCCAGAATCACAGCTAGATCAAACAACCGAAGGTCAAGATCTTCTTCGCCGCTCATCTTGCTCTCATCGAAGAACCGTTGATCATCTCGCAGGTGTCTTAATGGAAGGACGGCTTCCGGAGCAGCAGCCTGACGCTTCCCCCTCGCTTTGTTTCTCCAGAAACAGAAGCATCCAAAGGCTCCCAGAAGAAGAATGCCACAAATAGTCGCAGTCACACGTACGGCCTTAAGCACACGCACAACATGGCTTCGGCGGTTAGCTGAAATCAAGCAGCGCGCGGGACGTGAGACAGTTTAACAAGTACTGCATTTTTTTTTCTGATTTTCTGTAGCTGCATTTAACCGCACACACCCGCATATTTGACTAACGAAAAATGGAGTAAGTATTATCTGTGATGAAAATTACTACATATTTGCAGTTATAATTAACAGTTTTGCTAGAACTCATCTAGATGAGATATAATTTGGTCTCATTCACGTTTTATAGTCATTGGATGTGATGCTATAAGATGCCTGTGTGCTGATGTGGGTTGTTTATGTTCTTATTTTCAAAGTGAATGAGACCAAATTATGTCTCATCTAGATGAGTTATAGGTACTCTCATTAATTAGTACACTATGTGAATCCAATAAATGTATTTTTGGCTAATCGGTCTAATCTATGATCTATAAGCACGCCCGACCGTATTATCCGTGGACAACTATTGTAAGAGCTGTTCTATTGAATTAAACCGGGAAATCTGCTTCAAAAATCAGCACGAAAGAGAACTAACCTGCAGCGCTAAAGGCAGCTACCTCGGACTTTGCGAGCCGGATGTACACATCCTGCACGTCCCCCGGATACTGCTTCATGTCAATAAGATCGACGGCCCAGATGACGCACCCGCGGTCGACTCCCCCCTTGACGTCCGCCGCGGCGTACGCCAAGCAGCTACAGTTGCCAAGGCACACCTGTCTGCACCGGTCTAGAGTCATGCCGGTGTGGACCGTCGCGCTGGTCGCCTCCGGCAGCTTCATCCGGTGTACTTGCCAGAACTCATCCTGGGTCCCGCAGCTCAGGTTGGTCTTCCTGACGCAGCCGCCGGAGCCGGACTGCTGCGACTGGAATCCCGGCAGGCAGCTGCACCGCGGGGACTGGCCGACATCGCAGTAGCCGAACGCCCCGCACCTGGCGTAGCTTTCGCACCACTCGTTTGGAAAGTTCCAGAAACGGCTCCAGCCGCCATTAAGCCACGAGAAGCGCTGCACCTGCCCCGTCGTGCCATTGAGAACGAGCCTCGACAGCACCGACGGGTTGCTGATGTGGTAGGTGTAGTACGTCTCCTCGTCGGGGTACGAGATGATACTGAATGTCAAGTTCTTGGACTTGGAGTTGATCTCTGGCACGCCGGTGAGCGGCTGTGTTTGTTTCAGCTTTTGGAGCAGTTTTAGGATTGAAAAAAGCTGAAGCTAAAACAAACAGGTTATTTAGAACAGCTGTGGAACCACAACCCAAAACTGTTTCGGGAGATTTTCAGTGTAACAGCCTAAAGCTGGTCTCGGTGTACTTTTGGGCCAAAACTGTTTCCCTAGCCCCTCTATCTTTGGCGTTTGGTCATAATTATGTCGTAAATGCCACCGTAGGCATGACATATCTCTACGTTCGCCCCCCTCCTCCTGAAACATAGCGTTTTCACCAGCTCACAGTCGTTTCCACAGCTGCGTTGCCAAACAGCTAACCTTCACTACAGCTGTTTACTCAGCACAGCAGTTTTGCCAGCACAGCAAGTCCACAGCTGAAACTGCTGAAACCGAAGCTCAAACAAACACAGCCAGCATCTCGCCGTTCCACGGCCCGCTCGAATACACCTTGGACAGGCCCCTGAAGAGGAAGAACTCAGGCAACCCGCCGCTGACAAGCATGAACGTGTAGGTACCTTGCGAGGGGTCAGCCGTGCTCCTCCATGATGTGATGTTCCTGGCGATGCCGCTCCTGATGTCCACCCCGAGCTTCATGCCGGGGAGCAGCGTGTCCGTCGGGTAGTCGAAACTCTCCCACACCACGCTATGTGTCGTCAACGCCGACCCACCTCCCCCGCAGTGCGTCACGACGAGGTTGCCGTCGTCGCGAAGTTGAGCGGTGGGTTGGGTGGTTGTGCGGCCTGCCGCGTCCGACGACCACACGGTGGTGTTATGGCCGTCCTCCAGGATTACTAGGCAGCCATCGGCGGTGAGACTGAGGACGCCGGGGGATCGGATGACTGGGTTCTGACGATTGGCGACCCACACGACCGTCTGTTCTGGGATATTGGCGTACCAGATGCCGATGTAGGTTCTGCCGTCGGAGTTGCCAGGCGGGCTGAAGAAGCCGAGCCTGAATACCCCGCCGGCAGACTCCAGCGTCTGGTTGCCGGTGATGGAAGTGGTCTGGCCCATTTTGTCGGTGGCTATTGAGAGGGACAGGAAGGTGGCGGCGACGAGGAGAAGAAGAGAGAATGTACGCGCCCTCATCTTCCCCCGCCCTCTCTCTCTCTGGTCTCCGATCACTATCTCTCTCTCTATCTCTCTCTTTCTTCATGTAATGTGGCTGCTCATGACATGGTTGTGTGACTGGAAGTCGATCAGCTGTATGAACGAGCGCTGTGGTTATCTATCGGGGGAGAAATGACCTTGGAATCTGCATCATCAGCGTGAAACAGCAGTAAAAAATCTCTAAAATAAATGTTTACGGGTAGCAAAAAAGGTGGGCAGGTGAGCTGCTTCCACACGGGTCCGAACTCCACCAAATTGGACGGTACCCTATGCACATGCTCTATATTACTAGTATATTTACGATTTCCTACTAGCTAGTGCGGCATCCGATCTGAATTTTGTTAATACCAAATTGAACTACGTATGATGATACCGATGATCGAATCTCGGGCAAGTAATATACCGATGACAAAGGGAACAACATATGTTGTTATGCGGTTCGACCGATAAAGATCTTCGTAGAATATGTAGGAGCCAATATGGGCATCCAGGTTCCGCTATTGGTTATTGACCGGAGAGATGTCTCGGTCATGTCTACATAATTCTCGAACCCGTAGGGTCCGCACGCTTAACGTTCGTTGACGATATAGTATTGAATGAGTTATGTATGTTGGTGACCGAATGTTATTCGGAGTCCCGGATGTGATCACGGACATGACGAGGAACTCCGGAATGTCCGGAGATAAAGATTAATATACGGGATAATAGTGTTTGACCTCCGGAAGGGTTCCGGAATTCACCGGAAGGGGTTCCGGATGTTTCCCGAAATGTTTGGGTACGAGAACACTTTATTTGGGCCAAAGGGGAAAGCCCACAAGGTTTTTATGATAATACTCAGTGTTCAGGTCCCCTTTAAGCAGCCAATGCTCATGGGACTGTTGGAGCCAGAAGATTTCCTCGTTCACTAGCAGCTCATGTAACTCGACACTAACATCAACTTTCCTACTATAGAGGTCAGCTGGTAACACGTCTATTTCTTCTAACTCCTCCAACATGGAAAGTTCCATGCGTAGTTCCTCTTTCCTTTTTTTTTATCATGGCCAAATCCATCCGATCCCCACCCTTTGAAGTAAGTCCTGAATCTTTTCAGTTTGATATTCAGCCATTCAGGACATCTATACGGTCATCTGAGACAACTTTACTAGCCCAAATTCTCCAAACATTAGGTAATAATTTGTCATCTTTGATCCAGGATAAGTCAAAACGAAATTCTCGGCGTTTCGGGGCTTCACGCCCTTCTTCCCCGGAAGAGAGTAGTAGAGGGTTATGGTCAGAAATTTCCCTGACTAGTTTCCTCACATAAACAAGTGGAAAAATATCCTCCCCGCTTTCAGACATAAGAATACGATCCAGCTTCTCTAGTGTGGGGTGGGCCTGATTGTTAGTCCAGGTGTATTTACCCCCACTGATGTGGATTTCCCGAAGGGCTAGGGTGTTGATAATAGAGTTAAACAGATCAGATGCCTTGTGGTTCATCATTTTCTTATTCTTCTCTCGAGGATGTCTCAGAATATTAAAGTCCACCCCCAACTATCTATGGAACACTCATGTTACTGCGGAAGGCAGCTAGCTCAATCATGAATTCTTCTTTGAATTCATCATGCGCCGAACCATAAACCACTAACAGCCCCCATTGGATATTCTTTTTTCTATCATGTAGTATCACTTGGATAATATATTTACCCCTAGTACATGAAACTACATCAAGGGTATCTCTCCTTACCCCACATAAAATGCCCCTAGATTTGCCCACAGAAGATACCCAGTTCCAATCGAAAACGTCGAATGGGTCAATTCTGCTTAGACATTTAGGAGTGAAGTCTTTTTTCATGGTTTCTTGTAGACCTAGGAAGTCTAGGGAATGGTCACTGATCATGTCTGAGAGGCAGGTGGCCATTCCCTTTCTTGCCTACCCCCCGACAGTTCCAAATGAGGTCTCTCATTTGGAATGCTTTTTTATGAAATTTGGAACGAGTAATCCTACCAGGGGGCGAGGTAGGATGACATAATAGATCCTTTTCTGAAATGGTCTTTTTCTGATTCCTAGTCACAGGCCTAGGAACCTTGACTGCAGATTTGTGCTGCTTTTTCTTTTTGGTTCTAGTAGAGGATATATGCTCACATATATGCTATTCCTGGTCCAACTAGTCTAGATTCACAAGTGTGTCCCTACCCAAACCATCAACAGCAACGACGTCACAATGATCCTGGTTTGTTGTTTCACTCTCTATTTTTATCCTCTAATTCCCGCCTAACACATTCAAGCTCTCTAATAATGTCAACAGCGGTAAAATCATCATCAGGGATGTTTACCCCCATCTTATTAGCCCAACTGATCAGCTCATTATTAGATAGGTCATAAAAGGAATTTCTGTAAGCAGATGTTTTTGTACCTTCCAGATCTTTCTTGCTAGCAAGCTTCTTGGCTTTGTTCTCCACCTTATCCCGCATTCCGGAGGCGTTACGCTTGTTGAATCTAAGCGGAGCTTCAGGTGCTAGTGGAGGGGTAAGGATGATCTCTTCAAGACATTCAGGAGATGGGAGTTGTACCATGTAGTCACTTGAGGTCTTTAGCCCAGGGTCCACCTCACCAGTTACCTCCACAACCTGAGAAGAGTCAGCGGCAGTTGGGTAAAATTCAAAAGTTTTGTTAAGGGGAGTTTTTGTCACCTGAATATCTTGGGCAACAGTCCCAGTAACACCAGGTTTCCTGAGAGCAATCCAGTTAGAGGAGTCCACGGCTTTCTCTCGCATTTTCATCATTCTCTCGTTGCATCGTTTCAATAGGTAAAGAATTATAAGCATCACTTTCAGAGGAGATAGAATCAACCTTCTCATCGCCTAGTAGGCGACATGCCTTACCACCACGATAAGAGTCCCTAAATTTGCCATGATCAGCAGATTTAGTATGTGATTCACCCTTATCTTGGTCAGAACGTTTCCTCTTAGGGGTGTTATCTGGCTTAGTTCTATCGTCAGGAACATGGTCCACTGTTTCTTTCTCAACAGGGTTTCTTATCAGGACCTCCTCCACCTCATAGGTGAATCTGTAGAAACACCCAGCTAGAACCCCTTGAGAAGTGGCAGGGAGCTAAGCTACAGACCGACGCCCAATCTTAGCTCGGACTGAAGAGGGACGATTTATAGTTGACATGTCTACTTCCAGAGTAATCCCAACTAACCCTCCTGCATAAGCTACAGTCCTATCACATCTTTTGTTGGGCGGAATCTTCCCGATCCTAACCCAAGCGATCTCCAGCAGTCCCTCAAAGTCGATGTCCTCAGGCCAAGGAGAGAATTTGACGCTAACACCACATTTTTTCAGCTTAATGTTTTCAACAAACAGAGCTCTCTCCACTTCCCTAGGATTCGGCATTCTCATAACAAATTCTTGAGGAGCGAAGAATCTGACAGAACAGCGCCATCCTTGCCCAACATAGACACTCAGTTCATGTAAAATATCTTTGGTTTGAGCAGATCCACTTCCCTACGAGTCACATACGAAGCAACAATCCCCTGAAACAGTTTTAGAAATGGAGCTTCGAGCAAAGAGATCGAAATCCGCGGGTTTGAGAGCAACAACACAAGAGAGAGCAAATGGTGAATTTTTTCTAGAGGTAGGTGATTATGTGGTGTAAAGATATAATTGAGGGGACCCACGTGAGGACCACAACCCACCAGGGCGCGCTTGGGGGTCCTGGCGCGCCCAGGTGGGTTGTGCCCACCTGGTGCACCACCCTCTGATATTATTTGCACCAGAAATTCTTGAATATCCAGAAACAATCGTATTAAAATTTCAGAGCATTCTGAGAACTTTTATTTTTGGGTCATTTTTTATTGCACGGGAAATTCAGAAAACGGACAAAACATGGCATTTTATTTTATTTAACTAGTAAAAACAGAAAACAAACGTTAGGGATAAAAGGTAGTGCTCACTAAATTCATCAACTTCATACTTCTCAAAAATGATTTGTTAATAAGGTTGATCAAGTCTTATTAACAACCAGTTTCGAATAGCATGAAACCGAAGAACTTTCGTAAATCACTAAGTTACCTCAACGGGGATATGAATGTCCCAAACAATAAGCATTTCATATTTCTTCTTAACAGTAGGAGAGGTATTTGAAAACTTCCAATAGTGATTGTCGGAGATTTTTCAATAACATTAACACCATTCACTTGGAATTGTTTCTTCGGAAAGTGCACTGTATGCTCATTACCATTGATATGAAAAGTGACCTTGCTTTTATTGCAATCAATGATAGCCCATGCAGTATTCAAGAAGGGTCTACCAGGGATAATCGACATGTTGTCGTCCTCGGGCATCTCAAGTATAACAAAGTCAGTCAAAATAGTAACATTAGCAACAACAACGGGCACATCCTCACAGATATCGATAGGTATGTCCGTTGATTTTTCAGTCATTTGCAGAGATATTTCCGTAGGTGTGAGTTTATTCGAATCATGTCTTTTATATAAGGAGAAAGGCATAACACTAACACCAGCTCCAAAGTCACATAAAGGAGTTTTCACATAATTATTTTTGATGGACCAAGGTATAGTTGGTATTCCGGGGTCTCCAAGTTTTTTAGGTACTCCATCCTTAAAGGTATAATTAGCAAGCATGGTGGAGATTTATGCTTCTGGTATTTTTCCCTTATTGGTGATGATGTCTTTCATGTACTTTGCATAAGGAGGCATTTTCAAGATATCAGTCAAGCGAGTGCGCAAAAAGACTGGCCTCAGCATTTCAGCAAAGCGTTCAAATTCTTCGTCATCTTTCTTTTTAGTTGGCTTGGGTGGAAAAGGCATAGGTTTTTTAACCCACGGTTCTCTTTCTTTACCGTGTTTCCTAGCAACAAAGTCTATTTTATCATATCTTTTATTCTTAGGTTGTGGGTTATCAAGATCAACGGGTGGTTCTATCTCAACATTATTATCTGGTTCCTTTTCATTGTTTGGTTGAGTATCTTCATGAAGATCAGCATTATCTTTTTCATTATCACTAGGTGAATGTTCATTACCAGATTGAGTTTCAGCATCAGAAATAGAGACTTCGTTATCATTATCAAGAGGTTTTTCTACTTAAGGTTCACTAGTAGCATGCAAAGTCCTATCATTTTTCTTTTTCTTCTTCTTTTTAGAAGGACTAGGTGCAGTTGTGTTTTTTCTATGTGAATCATGTTCAATTCTTTTTGGGTGTCCCTCAGGATAAAGTGGTTCCTGTGTCATTTTTCCTCTTCTAGTTGCAACTCTAACAGCAAAGTCATGTATGTTGTTATTCATTTCATCAAGCAATTCTCTTTGTGATTTAGCAACTTGTTCTAACTGGGTTTGTACCATAGAAGCATGCTTTCCCACACCTCTAACATCATTTGAGATTCTAAATAAAAAGTCACTCAAGCAAGCAATCATATCAGAATTGTATTTCAATTGGTTCATAACATTTGTATAGAAGTGATCTTGTTTCCTAATGTAATGTTCAAACTCATGAAGGCATTGGCTAGGGTGCATATTGTGAGGATTGTCATTATCATTGAATTTCATTAAAGAATTTACCTCTACCACCTTAGGAAGTGGAGGTGTATCAAGCCCATGTATTTCTTCAATAGGAGGTAAATTTTTAACATCCTCAACTTTGATACCTTTTTTCTTCATAGATTTCTTTGCCTCTTGCATATCTTTGCCTCTTATTTAGAGTGGGTTTAGGCGGTGGTTCAGGAAGAGTCTAATCATCATGATTTTTCAATATGTTATTCAATAATTCTCCAGCTTGTCCAATAGTTTGTTCACTGAAAACACAACCAGCACAACTATCTAGGAAGTCCCTAGAAGCATCGGTTAGTCCATTATAGAAGATATCAAGTATTTCATTTTTCTTAAGAGGATGATCTGGCAAAGCATTAAGTAACTAGCAAAGCCTCCCCTAAGCTTGTGGGAGACTATCTTCTTTAGTTTGCACAAAACTAAATATTTCCTGTAAGGCAGCTTGTTTCTTATTAGCAGGAAAATATTTTTCGGAGAAGTAATAAATCATATCCTCGGGACTACGCACACAATCAGGAGCAAGAGTATTGTACCAAGCTTTAGCATCACCCTTTAATGAGAATGGAAATAGCTTGAGAATATATTAGTAACGGGTTTTCTCATCATGAGTAAAAAGGGTGGCTATGTCATTCAACTTAGTGACATGTGCACAACAGTTTCAGTTTCATAACCATGGAAAGGATTAGATTCAACCAAAGTGATAAACTCTGGGTCGACAAAGAATTCATAATCCTTATTATCAATAAAGATAGGTGAGGTAGCAAACTTAGGATAACATTTCATTCTAGCATTCAGAGACTTTTCTTTATACTTGTATAATAATTTCTCTAGATCATCTCTATCCTTACAGGCAAGAATATCTCTAGTTGTTTCCTCATTCATAACATAACCTTCAGGTAACTTAGGCAATTCATATCTAGGAAGGATAGTTCTAGCAGGTGTTTCAAAAAAAATTAGTTTCAAGCTCATCATCAGATTCAACAACATCATGTTGTCTTACCATAGTAATTTGTTCATCAAGAAATTCACCAAGTGGCACATCATCATCATGCAAGGTACTAGCATCATCATGAGTATCATTCATAGCAGAAGTAGAATCATCAATTACTTGTGACATATTAGGATTAATAGCATGTGGTGGTGTTGCAAGTTTACTTATAACAGAAGGTGAATCTAAAGCAGAACTAGATGACAATTCCTTACCTCCCCTCGTCTTAGAGGGAAAAAATTAGTCTTAGCATCCTTCAGATTCTTCATAGTGATAGATTGATAATAATCCCAAGTTACTCAACAAATGTAGCTATGCTCCCCAGCAACGGCGCCAGAGAAAGGTCTTGATAAACCACAAGTATAGCGGATCACAACAGTTTTCGAGGGTAGAGTATTCAACCTAAATTTGTAGATTCGACACAAGGGGAGCCAAAGAATATTTGTAAGTATTCACAGCTGAGTTGTCGATTCAACCACACCTGGAGATTAATTATCTGCAGCAAAATGATCATTAGCACAATAATATGATAGTTTTTGATAGTAGTGGTAGCAGCAATTGTAACGGTAATAGTGATAGCAATATTTTTATAGCAAGTGCATCAGTAACGATACCAGTAGTAACTTAGCAAGATCAATATAGGATAAATTCATAGGCATCGGATCGGTAATTTGTTGGATGATATTCATCATATGACAGTCATAACATAGGGTGCTACGGCACTAGCTCCAATTCATAAATATAATGTAGGCATGTATTCTGTAAAAAATGAAATTTGAATATAACTTTTTTCTTTTCAGAATTTAAGGATTCTAAAAAAATGCAAAACGGCCTACGACGACCAAAATCGGATGCGGATTTTCGTGCTCAATATTTTGATATATTATACATTTTTTTCGACATCGTATGCAAAAGATATAGTCGTTTTACTTTTTCGCTTTTTTGCAAAACATGTCGAAATTTATGTTTTAAGATTTCCCTAACTACTAGATATAGTAACATAACTACATCTCGAAGGATTTTAATTTTTGAAGTCTTTCCCATTTTCTTTTGGTTTTTTATCAAAACTGAAAAGGCGATACAACGGGGGTAGAGTTTGAAAATTGCCCTTTAGACCCGGTTTGCGTCTCCAACCGGGACTAAAGGTTAGACCCCTTTAGTCCCGGTTTGTGACACAAACCGATACTATAGGTTACACCTTTAGTAGCGGGTTGTGCCACAAACCGGGACTAAAGGGGCTCGTTGTGCCCCGGCCTGACGCCAGCCTGCCACCACCGCATTAGTACCGGTTCATGCCACGAAGCGGTACTAAAGGTTCAACACGAACTGGGACTAATGCATAGCCATTCGAACCGACACTAATGGTACCATTAGTACCGGGCCAAAATCGAACTTGTACTAATGTGTCTCACGTAAGGTCGTTTTTTTACTAGTGTATCCCCCTCTCCGGAGCCCCAAATAGACTCCAGATCTGGCCTCTCGATGAAGAACAGGAGGTGACGGCGGCTTCGTCTCGTTGATCGCGATAATTCTTTATCCCTGATTTTTTTTCGTAAATGTGTATATATAGTGTCAGGGTTGAGGTCAACGGGGCCACCAGGTGGGGACAACCCACCTGGGCACGCCTGGAGGGGTGCGCGCCCTGGTGGGTTGTGTCCACCCAGGTGCCCCCCTTCGGTGGTTCTTGGCTCCAGTATTTTTATTTTATTGTATAAAACATTCTCGCAAAGTTTCGTTCCGTTCCGAGAACTTTTATTTCTGCACGAAAACAACACCATGGTAGTTTTACTAAAAACAACGTCAGTCCGGGATTAGTTTGATTCAAATCATGCAAATTAGAGTCCAAAACAAGAGGACAAGCGTTAGGAAAAGTAGATACGTTGGAGACGTATCAGCAACCCTGCAGACGTCGTGGCCTAGGTGAGCAGCAGTTGCACCGCGTTGTTGCTCTGCCTCCTCTCTCCCTATCTATCTCTCCTCTGTCTCACTCAACCCTCTCTCTTTTCTTCAACAGGAAGACCACCATGCCCGCTGCAGGAGCTTCGTGCTAACCCCGCAGCATGGAGACCACCGCCGACCGTCCGTCGTAGGGAATCAGCAGATCTGGCCCGTCTCTGAGCTGTCTCGCCGTCCTTCGCCCATTCCCGACGTCTCCCTCGCGCCAGGAGCTCAGGCGAGCGCCGCCGAAAGACCCTGCCTCCTCTGCCCCGAAGCCCGCCATGGTGCCATGGAAGTCGTCGCTTCTATGTCTTGATCGGTCTACCGGCGAATCCACGTTGGTGTCCTCCAGGGAACCGCCATGGAAGTTCCGCCTCTCCCGTCTCGATCCTTCCACCACCAGATGCATGGCGGAGCAGCCAAGATCCACTGCCTCGGCCCGCCAAGTTGCGCAGGAAGGCCAAGGGACTTGCCAAGTAGCGGGAGGACTTGTAGGCTAGGCTCGCATGCCGCTAGAGTGCCCCCGTGCCGGCCAAGGCAACCTTCAACGACTTCATGTCCGCCGCGCTCTCGAACGCTCACTGTGACACCGGGGTTTTTTCTACAAAAAACTAAACATTATCTTAGGACTGCGGGATTCTAGAGTGCCACTTAAACAGGGACTATGGGTTGATTTCAAAGAAACAGAGGGGCCTTTTCCCAAAAACGCCGACGACGTACGACTAGAAACCGTAATCTCTTTATTATTAGGTAAAGATATGGAGTCGTGTCCTAATAGAAAACTAAGAGCAACTCGAACGGGGCGACCCAAACGGACGCGCGCTTTGTCCGCTTTTTGTCCATTTGGGTCTGCCAAGCGGACGTGCACGTCCGCATTTTAAAATGGGTCGGTGACGAGGTTACGGACCTAGGGTAGGGTCATAGGCCTGACCAAAGGGCCCCACCCAAGGTCACTATCCTAGGAGATCAAAAGACAAGACCCATGACAGTGGAGACAGTCGACTGTGGCGATCCGAGGTGACGCTTCACTCGACTGACTCATGTACCCAGGACGACTCAACTCCACTCGACTGGATTAGGCACTCGACCTCCGAAGACTAAGCGCCTCTCGGAGGAGCAACGGTCCTATATTTACTCACTGTAGTAAACCCCCTTAACTACCCTTTACTGCAGGCGTTATCAGTAACGCCTGCCTTAATGTACCTTTAAGCCCTTGGTATCGTGGAACATGGCTGGGGTCTTGGCATACTATATAAGCCACCCCCTCCTCCAGAACAAGGGTTTGCACCTCTGTAACACATACATATACACATCAGTCGACCAAGCCTCCGGGCACCGAGACGTAGGGCTTTTACTTCCTCCGAGAAGGGCCTGAACTCGCTAAACACCCCGTGTACAACCTCGCCATAGCTGGAACCTTGCCTCTCCATTCATACCCCCTACCTTCACTGTCAGACCTAGAACCACGACAGTTGGCGCCCACCGTGGGGCAAGGCGTCTCAGCGACATTTGGTGAAGTTGCGATCCATTCCCCGACCACTTTCATCATGATGTCAGGCGGCGCTTTGGCGTCGGGCCACGAGGTCCGGCTCGGCGCACTGGTCTTTGTCGCCGACGACTCCGCGTGGCATCAGGAAGCCCCGCTCGACATTGAGGCTCTACCCGCCCGCGGAGCCACACACTTTCGCGCCGGAGCCGGCGGCGTCCTCCTTCTGCAGCCGTCGACCCGGTATTCATCGTCCACCATCCCCGCTGGACACCGCCGTAAGCGATCCGGTCGTTCACGGCTCCAGCGGTGGGTAAAACACACTACAAGAAATTTGTTCGTTGTTGACCCTCAACTTTAGTCACTAAATCGTCATTATTTACGTTTTACGACCTTTTTATGACAAAATACAGAAGGTCAATAGTTGACCGTCAAGAACGAACAAACATGACCTTCCTGGAATTTTGGTCTTAGATCTCTATTGACCAAATTTTCGGTTTGGTCATTACCCATTTGCCTGAGCCACGGACGATCTGATGTGGCTGAGCTGACGTGGCATTGTTAGTGACCAAATGGAATCATCATAAATTTCATAGCCCAGTCCACCAATCTAGCCTATGGGCCTGGCCCAATACCTAATTCTTAATTGAAATGGTCTGATTTATTTGGGCTGATGCATTATTTTTCAGAAGCATGAATATCTCAGGTCTAAAAACAAGTACAACAGAATACAATATTTCAGAGAAACTGTATATTTCATTTCAGTTAAACATCACATGGAATACAATACATCACCCATCGACTCCTCTACACATCAAGGTCCAAGGTCCAACAAGTGCACAGCAAAATAATTCTACAAGTGCTAGTGCACAGAAAAAACACCAAGAAGTGCACAGGCGCACAATAACATAGTTATACAAAGATTGGACGAGATGGGCAAATTTTAGTTGATCACACATAACATCAATGTGGAACGAAGCGCTTCTTCTGCCCTTTGCTTCCTCTGAGTGCTTCAGATCATCCTGGTAATTGGAACAATCAACCATAAGAAAGCATATAAAATATGAGCAAACAACAGATAAATGGAGGTTTTACATTCAGCAATTAACAAGACTTATGGCATGCTCCCATAGAAATTTTAGGAATTGCAAGATTATTCTTGTGTAAGGTCAACACTTTGTGCAAAAAAGCTTATATTAATAACTTCCAACATCAAGAGATGTGAATCGTGTATCTTTAACACAGTAAAATAAATAGCAGCTATATGTGCAGCACAACACAACACAGCTCATAAACCACCAAACCAAACAGATCACTACAAATTATAAGTTGACCTCAACACAAAAAGCACATGCACACAAAGTATGCATGGCTGAAACACAACCTCAGATGTAGATTTTAACATAATTCATGAGTTTAAATCGGAAGAGTAACAATCAGAACCATTTCTTGTAGTGATCTCAACCTTTATTGTTGAACAGGAAAATGCTAACAGCTAGTTAGAGATAAACAAATGAAATAATCCTCCCAGAAGATTCTTGGCGATTTCCATTAAATATTAACATGGTTGCAAAACTTCAGTATTAAAGAGGGTAGCATATTTCTTTAGCCTTTACTTGACTAGAATTACAAAATGAACTCACTTTAATCTTGTTTATACTTTTCTTGCAGATTAAGATGTGGGAAAAGATCATTACCTTGATGGATCTCAGTAGAAGCATACAACCTGGACAGTGTAGACTATGGAGGAAAAATATTACATTTTCCCAAAGGTGAGATTGAGCTACACATTGCCAAACAACCCTTGCAGTCACTTGGTTCAGATCTTCCCTATGAGGTGATGAGCATTCCACTGCAGCAAACAAATAGAAATAAAAATCAAAATATAACCACTTCCATGGAGACTACTACAAGCCAAGTTTAGCTAATATGACTTCTATAGCATGCAAGATATTTCTTAGATCAACAAAAGTTGGATGAACATTCTAAAATTAATCTATTAACTAGACTAACATATGAATGCAGATTTAATAAAAACAAGAACAAAAGCTATGATGGGGAACCCTTGAGCGACATATAATGAGTAGAGTGTTCAAAGAAGGTCATATTTTCCACAAGACTGATCAAAAAAGAAATATTCAAGTCTACTAATTTATTACTGAATCACATAGCATCATAGGAGAAAACAATGATTTTCAAGTTTAAGTAAAACATACATATGGGCTAAGGAATAAAGTCACAGCCAAAAGCATTTTGACTTCCATTTATTTGCACCCACAAAATCATCATGTGTTCGCGGTTCAGATCAGGTTATTTAATTATGTAGCTTCCCACTGTTGCTGGCCTGACTAAACTTGTCCTCCAGCATACGGGGATACAAAAATTTGATTAGGTAAGGATTATATGAATTTTAAAGGACATTGCTACAGGGGAAAGCCTGATGTGGTGTTTGCAGATTATTTGCGACTACACTTATTAACAATATTGACATTGTTTATGACTTGGAAGTCAGTAAGCCACTAGCTCAGCTGGTGCAGAGAAGTTGATTATACGTGTTTGTGCTGCTACACTGACTGGCACTTATTAACATTATTAACATTGTTTATGACTAGGAAGTCAGTAAGCCACTAGCTCAGTTGGTGCAGAGAAGTTGATTATACGTGTTTGTGCTGCTACACTGACTGAGGGTTTCCATGGAACACTCTCAACTAACCAAGCTTTTTCTCAGTGATGATAGTATCTACTTGCTCTCTATAATCGCTCAGGATTGTGTTCTTACCATGCATGCTCAGGCATATTTACGCAAAAAGACTTTGCCATCGCTAGTAAGATACACTCACACGCGTCCGTGCACTACTCATGCATGCCTAAAATTTATTTGTTTGTACACTAGCTGATAATTGGTTACACAGTTAAAAAAATGGCATGAACATATATCTTAGCAGTAGATACTGTACTGAACCCACCATTGATTAATTCCCTCACCGACACTGACACCTTCGGAGCAGCAGATTTTAGTTCCTATACATAGCAGCAAATTTGACACATTCACACATTAATTTGAGCAGCCACAAACACATTCATCGATCGATAGTGCTCAGAAAGAAAACAAAGAGACTGACCGATGCTGAACTCTAAGGCGACGACGATAGTGAGGATGGCCAGACGGGGTTGCGAGCGGCGCAGTCACCTTGGCCGCATACACGGGATCCCTGGGGGCCTTGCGCGGGAACGCACGCATCTCCTTTGCCGCTGCGAGCACCACCGCCGGCCGCACAGGCCAATCGTTCGGCGCCTCATCGCCACCGACGCTGGGGCCATTGGAGTTGACCAGTCAAGCGACGTGGTCACCCAGCACCCGCTGGTCCAGTGACAAGCACAGCGTTTGCTGCTCCGGCTGAGGCGGCAGCGACCTCATCGGCGATGCAGTGATTCGTCAAGCCCCGCCCTCCGTTGTGACGCACGCGGTTGGTGCAACCGAGATCTTGGTACCCCGCCGCCGTCGAGGTCTCGAGATGGTTGGTGGTTCCCACCGCCGTCCTGGTGACCTGCCGCCACAGCTGCGGGATGGTTAGGCCAGATCCATTAGATCCGTGTGTGGATTGGATGGATCTGGCCAGATTGAGGCTCGACAAGGAGGAGGGGAGGGCGTCGTGGGGAGAGTGCCAGAACCGGGGGAAGGGGAGGGGGTGGCGGCGCTGGAGGGGATTCGAGAGGAGTTAGGGTTTCATACATTTTATATGACATGGGCTGCTCTGGTTTGGGCCGAGAAGGCGCGCGTGGGTCATCGATTTGAAGAAAAATAGGCTGGCAAATTTGGCGCGAGCTGAAAAATTGCTGTATATATGGCGCGAGTCTGTGTTAGGAATTGAGGTTGCATAGCCGGCATTTGGCGCTATCACATCACTGTTTAGTTGTGGTCAGTGGGTTCGATACAAATTACTAGTGCCACAAGTGTATAAGAAACAAGTATTCTTTTTTTTTGGCAAAGAAGTATTATATTTTGCTACTTCATCTGTCCCATAATGTACGAAGTTTTTTAGTGTCAAAAAAATATCAACAGTATGACTCATATATACATAAGTCCAAAAGATGTTTTATTATTTGGATATGAAATAATATTGATAATCCACAAAAAAATTAGAAAAGGGTTGAAGCAAATTTGAATCCTCCAACAATTTAAGTTTTTTAGTTGAAAGTAAACAAAAAAGAATAAAAGTGAAACCCTTGCATTTTTAACACTTGTCGCGTGTACATATACCTAGTTGGTCCTGCCTGCGTAGGTTGATTTGACACGCATGGCTAACACATAAACAAAATTATTATGGGGTATACATGACATAGAGGAAAAATTGTTGAGGTGCCTGCCCAGTCACCCTTACTCGGGCCTATGACCATATTAATTTGGTGAAGGGGGGGGCTGAAATAAGGCCACGAATAGTCTTATACCTTTTATGACCATTTAACGTGATGCGGCTATGACCTTCTTGACAGATATTGTCACAATGGTGGGGGGTTTGGACCCCCTTGGGCACCCCTTGACCATTTTTCTCAATTTTGGTCACTGATCTATGACCAATAAACCATGGTCGTTATATTTTTGTCATAAACGGACGTATTTCTTGTAGTGACATGCGGCGGCTCGTCAAACGGCCACCCCGCAAGTCGCGACCATCGAGCCCGACGGTTACCTTTACGGGCCGGCCGATCAGTCGATCGGGCTCGAAGATTCCGTTTCCGAGTGCGGAAGCAGTGACCCCACGGCGGAAATCCTCATGGTCGATCCGCGCCGTAGCCCGCCAGGTTTTCCTCGCGGGGAGAACGGCGGCAGCGGTGGCGATCGGGCGCACGACAATGACGGTTACGTCCCTCAGCCCCTCACCACTGAGCAAAGAGCTGAGCTCTGTCGCCGCAACGAAGATGCACTCTTCACCCCCATCGTGGGAGATTCCCCAGAAGCTTTGGCCCTCGAAGCCACGCGCGTGGCCACCTTGGCCGAGCGTGCGCGCCTGGAAAACATCCAACGTTCACTCGACGAACAGGCCCGCCGACTGGCCCCCGAGTCCAGTCGACGGCCGCGGCAATCACGTCAGCGTAAGACTCAGGTGTTCCGCACACCAGTCCAAAACCTCGAAGCCGCGGCCCGTATCGCGGAGTCGATCCAGCCCTCCCAGTCGGAAGCTGGAAGAGGCCTTCAGTAGATCCGAGCACTGCTCCGAACGGCTGAAGAGCAAAACGCGGCTGTCTCTCAGTCGCGCAACAGGATTCACAGCAGATCGGTGGCTGCAGACACCGTATGGTCGGCCCACTGTCCAAGATCGCCCCTGAGGCGTGAGGAACGTGGTCCGCGACATGACCGGCTCCTGGGTCGGAACGACGACCCACTCGACCGTCGACACGGACGCAACGACCGTCGTCGAGCGCCTACCCCTCCTCCGGGGAGTGGGTCGCATTCGCCCCCGCGGCACGTGGGCAGACGCTTGCGAGACGACGAGCGTAAGGTTCCTCCGGATCCCCGGCGGCCGGGCTTCGACGCGAGGTCCATCCTTGTGCAGGGTCGGGTCGACCGCAACCGGGCATCCAGGGACGAGCGAGGCGGAGACCAACCCTCCGGCAGCCGAGCGCCGGCCTCCGGGCCCGAGTGCTTCTGCAGCGCAATCAGGGCCGCGGAGATCCCCCCGAACTTCAGGCTGGCGGCCGGAGTAAGCAAATTCACCGGTGAGTCGAAGCCGGACACGTGGTTGGAAGACTACCGAGTGGCCGTGCAGATCGGAGGAGGCAACGACGACGTGGCCATGAAACACCTCCCCTTGATGCTGGGAGGCTCCGCTCGGGCATGGCTCAACCAGTTAGCCCCCAGGAGCATTTACAGTTGGGAAGAGCTCGCTCGGGTGTTCGTTCGGACCTTCGAAGGCACTTGCAAGCGACCTGCCGGGCTCGCGGAGCTTCAACATTGCACGTAGAAGCCGAGTGAAACTTTGAGGGACTATATTCAGCGGTGGACCACTTTGCATCACACGGTGGAAAACGTTTCCGAGCACCAGGCGGTGTGCGCTTTCAAGGAAGGCGTGCGCAATCGAGAGTTGAATCTGAAGTTTGGGCGAACAGGCGACATGTCCCTGTCGTGAATGATGGAAATTGCCAGTCGGTACGCCAATGGCGAAGAGGCAGATCGGCTCCGTAGCGGCAAGAAACCAGTCGGGCTGGATGACCAGAATCACAATCGGAAGAACAAGCGTAAGGCCGACCCAGCTGCTCAGGGGGAGGCCGCAGTGGTCAACCAAGGGAAGGGCAAAGGAAAGCCCAAAGGCTCCTGGGCCCCCAAGAAAGGAAAGGGTCAGGCTGGAGATGATATACTCGACCAGCCGTGTCCCATACACACAAAGAAGGACAAAGAGGGAAACTTGGTGTATCCCAAGCACACCACTCGATAGTGTCGACTCTTGATCCAGAGTTTCCAGAAGGACCAGTCTACTGAGAAAGAGAAAGAATCAGAAGGGTCCGAAGACAAGGAAGGGGACGGAGGATACCCCCGCATCAACTCCACCTTGGTGATTTTCGCAGACGTCGAGAGCAAGAGTCGACTGAAGATCATCAACAGAGAAGTGAACATGGTTGCTCCGGCGACCCCCACGTTCCTGAAATGCTCGAAGACCCCCATCACATTTGACCAGTCCGATCATCCAGCGCACATCGCCACCCCTGGGCGGCAGGCGTTGGTGGTCGACCCAGTGGTAGAAGGCACCCGCCTGACCAGAGTTCTTATGGATGGAGGAAGTGGCTTGAATATCCTGTATGTAGCAACCCTCCGGGATATGGGCATTCCGATGTCCAAGCTAAGGGAAAGTAACATGAGGTCCATGGGGTAATCCCAGGGAAGAAGGCCGACTCACTTGGTCAGATCTCACTCGACGTCGTCTTTGGTGAGTCCAAGAACTATCGAAAGGAGAAGCTGACGTTCGAAGTGGTAGATTTTAACAGCACATATCACGCCATCCTGGGTAGGCCAGCCTACGCCAGGTTCATGGCTCGACCATGTTACGTCTACCTCAAGCTGAAGATGCCGGGACCCAACGGCGTCATTACCATCACTGGGAACCGGCAGAAAGCGGAAGAATGCTTCCAGAAAGGCTCGAAGATCGCCGACGAGCAGATGGCAGCAGTAGAGATGGAGGAGTACCAGAAGCAAGTGGATCCAGGCGACCTGCTAAGGGCAAAGAAGCCGGCTTCCGAGCCCGCCTTTCAGTCGGCCGGGGACACGAAACCCGTGCACATCCACCCCACCGACCCCAACGCAGCGCCGACCCACATCTCCACCACCCTCGACAGCAAATAGGAAGAAGCGCTCATCCAGTTCCTCCGTGAGAACTGGGACATCTTTGCATGGAAACCATCGGACATGCCGGGTGTGCCTAGGGGGCTGGCTGAGCACCATTTGCGAGTCGACCCGAAGGTGAAACCTGTGAAGGAACATCTCCATCGATCCGCTGCGGAGAAGCGAAAGGCGATTGGCGAAGAAGTGGCTTGACTCCTAGCAGCAGAGTTCATCCGCAAGATATACCACTCCGAGTGGCTCGCCAACGTCGTCATGGTCTCCAAGAAGGACAAGTCTCTCCGCATGTGCATCGATTTCAAGCACATCAATCGGGCCTGCCCGAAAGATCATTTTCCTCTCCCCCGCATCGATCAAATAGTCGACTCGACTGCGGGATGTGAGCGTTTGTCCTTTCTAGACGCATATTCCGGATACCATCAGATCTGTCTATATGGAGCCGATGCAATAAAGACAGCCTTCATCACCCCTTTCGGGTGTTTTTGCTATGTCACCATGCCTTTCGGCCTCAAAAATGCCGGCACCACCTTCATGCGCATGATCCAAAAATGCTTAATAAAGCAAATCAGTCGGAACGTCGAGGCGTACATGGATGACATCATGGTCAAGTCATGGAAAGGTTCCGACCTACTGACTGACCTTGCTGAGACATTCGCGAACCTCAGAAGTTACGATATCAAGCTCAACCCGTCAAAGTGTACATTCGGAGTTCCTGGTGGCAAGTTGCTCGGTTTTCTCGTTTCCGAACGGGGAATCGACGCCAACCCACAGAAGGTCGGCGCCAAATGAAACGCCCCGAGCGTATACACAGCGTCCAGAAGCTTACTGGTTGCTTGGCCGCATTGAGTCGATTCATTTCTCGTCTCGGGGAGAAGGCATTGCCTCTCTACCGACTCATGAAGAAATCCGACAAGTTCGAGTGAAATCCCGAAGCTGAAGCAACGTTTGAGGAACTCAAAGCCCTGCTGTCCACCCAGCCGGTGCTCGCTGCCCCAGTCAGCGGAGAGCCTCTTCTACTGTACATTGCTGCCACCGGACAAGTCGTCAGTACTGTACTCACGGTCGAGCGGGAAGAAGAGGGCAAGGCATACAAGGTCCAACGCCCGGTCTATTACATATCCGAAGTTTTGACTCCCTCCAAGCAAAGGTATCCACATTACCAAAAGCTTGTGTACGGGATTTATTTGACTGCAAAAAAGGTTGCCCATTATTTCTCGGATCACTCAATCTCAGTCGTGGGCGACGCCCCATTATCAGAGATACTAAACTACCGAGATGCAACCGGTCGAGTGGCAAAATGGGCGATTGAACTTCTTCCGTTAGATATCAAGTTCGAAGCGAAGAAAGCCATCAAGTCTCAGGCCATAGCGGATTTCGTGGCTGAGTGGATAGAACAAGAGCTTCCGACTCAAGTTCAGTCGGACCATTGGACTATGTTCTTCGATGGGTCCAAAATGCTGAACGGATCCGGTGCAGGCGTGGTCCTGATCTCTCCCAGGGGCGACAAGCTCAGCTACGTCCTTCAGATACATTTTGATTCATCAAACAACGAGGCTGAATACGAAGCACTTTTGTATGGGTTGCGTATGGCCATCTCACTCGGCGTCCGTCGCCTGATGGTCTACGGTGATTCCGACCTAGTGGTGAATCAAGTAATGAAAGAATGGGACGTCAGGAGCCCGACGATGACCAGTTATTGCAGTGTAGTACGAAAGCTTGAAAGGAAGTTTGAAGGCTTAGAGCTCCATCATGTGCCCAGAGCAAAGAATCAGCTAGCCGACGATCTCGCAAAAATTGGGTCGACTCGGAGGTCCATACCCAAGAATGTGTTCCTAGAGCATCTGCACACTCCCTCTGTCAAGGAAGACCCCTTCGCGGAAGAGCCCCCGCAGCCAGTCAGTGCAACCGATCCGACTGAGGTCGAAGTGCCTGCCGTGGTCGACTTGATCATGGAAGTCCTATTAATCACACCTGATTGGACTGTGCCATATATATCATATATGCTCAGGCAAGAACTCCCAGCAGATGAAGAAGAAGCGCGCCAAATCATCCGCCGATCCAAAGCATTCACAGTCATTCAAGGTCAGCTCTACAAAGAAAGCGTCACTGGAGTCGCCCAGCGCTGCTTCGATCCAGAGGAAGGTCGACTGATCTTGGATGAAATCCACTCGGGGACTTGCGGCCACCACGCTTCCTCTCGGACTATCGTGGCCAAAGCATACCGAGCCAGATTTTACTGGCCCCGCGCCAACGAGATGGCCAAGGATATTGTGGATAAATGCGCAGGGTGCCAGTTCTACTCCAACATGTCGCACAAGCCAGCATCCGCCCTCAAAACCATCCCGCTGGTCTGGCCCTTCGCTGTTTGGGGCTTAGATATGGTCGGCCCCTTCAGGACAGGCAGGAGCGGATTCACTCACCTTCTAGTGGCAGTCGACAAGTTCACCAAGTGGATTGAGGCCAAACCCATCAAGAACCTTGAGTCGAGCACCGCCATCAGCTTCATTAAGGAGCTAATATTCAGATATGGGATCCCTCACAGCATCATCACAGACAACGGCTCCAACTTTGACTCGGATGAATTCAGAGCTTTCTGTACTTCCCAAGGGACGCGAGTCGACTACGCCTCCGTAGCACACCCTCAGTCGAATGGACAAGCGGAAAGAGCAAATGGGCTGATTCTCCAAGGCTTAAAGCCACGGCTCATGCACGACCTCAAGCATGCCGCCGGGGCTTGGGTAACCGAGCTGCCCTCCGTCCTGTGGGGTCTGAGGATAACTCCGAATCGGTCGACTGGCCGTACCCCTTTCTTCCTGGTCTATGGGGCCGAAGCTGTACTACCGAGCGACTTATTACACAATTCCCCCAGAGTAGAACTCTTCTCCGAAGCTGAGGCAGAGCAAGCTCGTCAGGATGCAGTCGACCTTTTAGAAGAGGAAAGAGAGATGGCCCTGATCCGGTCGACCATCTATCAACAGGACCTGCGTCGATTCCATGCCCACAGCGTGAGAAGTCGAGCGTTCCAGGAAGGAGACCTGGTCCTCCGAGTGCATCAGAAACATCCGCACAAGCTCGCCCCAGCCTGGGAAGGCCCGTTCATCATCACGAAGGTGCTGCGCAATGGATCTTACCACCTCTACAATGTAGCCCAGAAGAAAGACGAACCTCATTCGTGGAATGCAGACCTACTCCACCGTTCTTTCACTTGAAGCACTCGACGGTCGAGTTGTAATAAGGATTCCCCAATTTGTTTCAAAAGCAAGATAGCAATGATTCCCTAACGATTGGTGTCCTCCAAATCCCCCAGTGGGTGCTTAGCTGCGATCCTCCGAGCTACGCCACAAGTACAAAGCGGTTCGGTCCTCCGAACTCCGCCACAAATACAACGTAGCTTGGAATCGCCTAAGTTATAAACATTCTACTCCGAGTGAAGAGCGACCCTCTCACTCGGAGGCTTAGCTGCGACCCCGTGACTCGCCTAAGTTACAACTATCTACTCCGAGTGAAGAGCAACCCTCTCACTCGGGGGCTTAGCTGCGGTCCTCCGAGCTACGCCACAAGTACAAAGCGGTTCGGTCCTCCGAACTCCGCCACAAGTACAACGTAGCTTGGAATCGCCTAAGTTATAAACATTTCTACTCCGAGTGAACAACGACCCTCTCACTCGGGGGCTCAGCTGCGACCCCGTGACTCGCCTAAGTTATAAACATTCTACTCCGAGTGAAGAGCGACCCTCTCACTCGGAGGCTTAGCTGCGACCCTGTGACTCGCCTAAGTTACAACTAT
>LR738710.1:937765269-937786372 GCA_902687465.1 Secale cereale
GAGCTACACCACAAGTACAAAGCGGTTCGGTCCTCCGAACTCCGCCACAAGTATAACGTAGCTTGGAATCGCCTAAGTTATAAACATTTCTACTCTGAGTGAAGAGCGACCCTCTCACTCGGGGGCTTAGCTGCGACCTCGTGACTCGCCTAAGTTATAAACATTCTACTCCGAGTGAAGAGCGACCCTCTCACTCGGAGGCTTAGCTGCGACCCCGTGACTCGCCTAAGTTACAACTATCTACTCCGAGTGAAGAGCAACCCTCTCACTCGGAGGCTTAGCTGCGGTCCTCCGAGCTACACCACAAGTACAAAGCGGTTCGGTCCTCCGAACTCCACCACAAGTACAACGTAGCTTGGAATCGCCTAAGTTATAAACATTCTACTCCGAGTGAAGAGCGACACTCTCGCTCGGGGGCTTAGCTGCGACCCCGCGACTCGCCTAAGTTACAACTATCTACTCCGAGTGAAGAGCAACCCTCTCACTCGGAGGCGAATTTAGTCGGAGACGTCGACTCAAAGATTCAAATAGTCAGAAGAAGAGCGACGAACCAAAAGATCAAAATCAAATAAAAGCCCCGCAAGGTTCGGGTAAGAGTACTTGGGCCACAGACCCACCAGAGTTTAACAAGTACAAATCCACGTGGCATTCCGCGGCAAATAAAGGTTAATGTATCAAAGTCATGGCTCGGGGGGAGGCGGGCTTGTAGGCGCGACAAATTCGTCCAAATCGATCCCATCGGCGATACGAGTGGCAGCCTCCAAGAAAGTCTCCATGAAGGACTGGAATTGAAGCTCCTTCGTGTTTGCGACCTTCAGCGCAGCAAGCTTCTTCTCCTTCACCTCCCTGCAGTGCACACGGACCAAAGCCAGCGCCACGTCTGCTCCCCCGCGGGCGGCCGAGTTCTTCCATTCTTGCACTCGGTCGGGGACCTCATTGAGTCGAGTCATCAAGGACTCGAGGTCGTTCTCCTGCATGATTCCCCTCCAGAGCGCGGCATCGATTCGGGCCATCACCGCCTTCAGTCGTCCCAGATAATCAGTGGCCACAGTAAGGCGAGACTCCAGCCTCAGTATGTTCATGGAAACCTCGTCCTTCACAATGGAGTTGGTGGGGTCCAAGCCAGGCTCAACCCGGCCTGTCTCCTCTGCGAAATTATGACAGAACTCTGCACCAAGAACAGCAGTCGAGTTAGCAGATGGAACATGGGTCGACCAGCCCAATTTCAACCAATCCAAAGAGGACATACCTTCGAGCACGAGGTACCATTTTTTGGTGATATCGCCCAGATACGCCTCAAGGTCAAGCCTCTTCCGAAACAGAGCCTCGTACTTGACGTTCAAGTCGGCCCTGGACTTCTTCAGCTGATCCACCTCCTTGTTGGCCGCGTCGAGTGAGCCTCTCAGTCGGATAATCTCCGCCTCGAGTGCGCCCACAGAAGCCAGCTTCTTCTCCGCCAGCTCCAACTTCTCCTGGGCCGCCTGCTGCGCCGCCACCAAGTCAAGATCCTTTTGCTCCAAAGCCGCTCTCAGTTGACCTACCAAGGCGGCCACTGGACAGATGAACATGAAGGAACACTCTAAGCGAAAGGTCAGTCGTCAGGAGACAGAAGTAAGTTACCGGCCGCATCGTCTTGCGTCTTCTTCAGATGGTGCCGGGCCAACTGCAAGTCAAGATTAAGCTGGATTTGCTTCTTCTCAAGATCTGCAAACTTGGCCCCGAACTCGCAAGATTTCTGCATCAACAAGACAAAGCAAAGGTTATAAGACTACAGTCGAGTCAGATCACTCAACCGCAGCCTCGGGGACTACACCCAGTGGGTGCACTGAGCGTGCCCCCACTGGTTTCACTCGGCCAAGATCAGTCCGGAGCGAGCTCAAAAAAAACATGGAAGTTCTATAGTAAGACCATGGCCGACTGCAATCAGTCGACCACGGTCTCGGGGACTACACCCAATGGGTGCACTGAGCGTGCCCCCACTGGTTTCACTCGGCCAAGATCAGCCCGGCGCGAGCTCAAAAATTAAGGGAAAAGAAGAACACCCAATGGGTGTGATACCTCACAAAACAAAACAAGCAGATTTCTCCCGAAATCAGAAAGCACTCCGACAACATACCTGGACGTTGGCCCGAAGACCAGAGCTGGCGTTGTAAGCCGCCATGCTGGCCTCATACGCCGCCTTCGTCCGCCCCATCATCACCTCCGCCTGGCGAACGGCCTCTTGTGCCGCCCCCACAGGGTCCTCCGGGAGGCGGTGATGGGCCTCTAACCACTCGTTGGTTACCCCAAGTGGAAGGTGTGAGATGCAGTGTTGTGGAAGTTTTTCCCTTAGCAAAGATGCCAAGGATCGAATCCCCAGAGACTCCTAGGTTCAACAAGTAGGTGTCAACTGCTAACGGCGCCAGATATTAGCAATCAATGTGGACCTGCACACAGATACAAATAACTTTGCTCCCAACGAGTACAGAGAGGTTGTCAATCCCTCCGGCCTTGTAGTTCACAAAGGATTAAACGCAAATGATAGTAGTGATAGATAATGTTTGCAATAGTAAATAATAGCGAAAAGTAAATAGCGGATGTGATCAATGATGGTAATATGGACCGGAGTCTCATGATGTTCACTAGTGATGTCTCTCTCCCAAAAGACGATAAAACAGCTATGTGAGGTAAACGAATTACAGCTGGGAAATTGACAGGACCACGAACGCAAACCAATGCTGACTACATTGCAAGAAAGGTTGAGGTTCAAAGCATGGGCGGTACGCCAAAGTAAGTCGACCGAAATCCATCAATATCTACTACTAATCATCCACCTTGAGATATCTATCCAGAACATCTCGCTGGTATTAAGTTGCGAGCCCCACCCATAGTGTAAACTCAAAGCAACAAACAACTGCATTAAAAGAACTTTGCGTAAAGTAAACAATCCTTGCACCCGCGGGCACAAGCACCGTTGTTTTCCCCCTTGTGGCAACAGCACATCCCCTAGACTCATGTTTCTGTCACTCAAGCTAGTCATCGAGGGGCATGAACCCACAATCAAGCATAACGTTCCCTCTTGGAGTCACTACGTATTACTTGGCCAAAGCAATAAATAACAACGGAGAACATGCGAGAATTACTTATGAACATAAATATAAAAGAGGTAGATCAAATATATTACTCAATCACAATCTGAACATAATCTCATAATCCATCGGATCACAGCGAACTCATCATAGCAACAGCATAAGGATTACATATGTGCCTCGATCATGTAGGGCAGCTCACGAGGACTAATTAGTGAAGCACAAGAACGGGAGGAGAACATCACATAGCTACTGGTCATGGACTCATGGTCCAAGGGAGACTACTCACAACTCATCCGGGAGGCGTCCATGGTGGTGGAGAGGCTCCCGATGGTGATCCTCCCCTCCGGCAGGGTGCCGGGAAGAGTTCTCCTGGTGCTCCCGATCTTGGAAGCGGCGGCGGCGGCGGAACAGAGATGAGATCGCGAAAAATAGTTCCCGTCCCGAGGGTTTCGAAGGACGCTCTAAATATATGCCAAAGGGGGGCACCAGACGGGGCTCGGGGGGCCCAGGCGCCCCCCCGGCGCAACCCAGGGGGAGGCGCGCCGCCAGGGCGCCTGGGGCCCTGGTGCCCCCCCCCCCCCGGTTGTCCTTCGGGCGCAAGGTAGGTTCTGGAATGCTGATTTTTTATATAATTTTTCTGGATTTTTCCTGACAGTTCTCGTAATGTGAAAACCTGAAATACAAAAACAGCCGAAAACAGAAACTGGCACTGGGGTGCACTGGATTAGTAGGTTAGTCCAAATATGATCAAAAGTGTATGGAAGTGTATAAATATCATAGCAATATCACCCAAAAGTGGCATGGAGCAAGCAGAAATTATAGATACGTTTTGGACGTATCAACATCCCCAAGCTTAATTCCTGCTCGTCCTCGAGTAGGTAAATGATAACAAGAATAATTTCTGTGGTGACATGCTATTAACCATATAGGACTTTTTATAGTCATATGACAAAAGCTTACTGAGACAATGATTCTATAGTAATTAAGTTGCCTCATGAGAAAATCACAAAGGACTGAAAGTTTTACAACATGACATTGAAGCATCAAATAGATTTGCAATGAACATGATGTGCAAATATGATAAAGTGATATCTAGCTTGCCCCCTTTAGTGATGCAAAACATAAATGCAGGGGCACCTTCAAGGTTTAAGTGATGACTAGATACAATGATTTCAAAATAAACGATATCACAGTCATGCAAAAGACAATGCTACTTTGGGACAATGCACATTACACTTAGAATGACAATCATGCTCTCAGTAGTTGGTGCTTGAAGAAAGAAGGTGGAGACTCAAAAAGTAAAAGAATGGTTATGTGCTAGAGATTTTTATTTTGAAAACATAGAAGCAATTTTGTCAACGGTAGTAGTACTTCATATGTGTCATGCATAAGACATCCTATAAGTTGCAAGCCTCATGCATCGAATACCAATAGTGCTCGCACCTTGTCCTAATTAGCTCGGATTTCCATGGGTTATCATTGCATTACATATGTTTCAACCAAGTGTCACAAAGGGGTACCTCTATGCCACCTGTACAAAGGTCCAAGGAGATAGATCGCATTTGATTTCTCGTTTTTGATAGATCTCAACTTGAGGACATCCATACCGGGACAACATAGAAAATAGATGATGGACTCCTCTTTAATGCATAAGCATATTCTCATAAGAGATTGAGGATTAAGGTCCAAGCTAAAACTTCCACCATGATACATGGCTTTGGTTGGCGGCCCAATGTTCTTCTCTAACAATATGCATACTCAACCATTCAACCCATGGCAAATCACCCTTACTTCAGACAAGACGAACACGCATAGCAACTCACATGATATTCAACAAAAGTGTGACAGTTGATGGCGTCCCCAGAGACATGGTTACCGCTCAGCAAGCAACTTATAAGAAATAAGATACATAGGCAACATATTCTTTACCACAATAGTTTTTAAGCTACTTTCCCATGAGCTATGTATTGCAAAGTTAGTCTGCTTAGTACAGGTGGAGGTTAGCAAAAGACTGGGAGCGACCAACTAAGAGAGCAATGACGGTCATAATCATGCAGAGCGACAAAGCAACATTGAATCAGGCATGGTAGTTATATCGCTACTCAGAAATAAAAGATCATCAAGGCTTGACAGACTTTCTTTACAATCTTAAATATGCGTGAGCATACGCCAAGTCAATCAAAATAAATTCTCGAAGGAAGATATTACTAAACCATACCACATCATAGGCAAACAAATCAAGTTGGTACTCCAATAACACATTGGGAATCCCCCAGCTATTTGAGACTAACCATAAGAAAACCTGAACTACTAAGCGCCATTATGCACGTAGCATCTTTATCATAGACATATTAACCAATGGAACGGAAGCAAACTCTCTTAATAAGGTGAGCATGGTAATTAAAGAGAGTTCAAGCAACCAACTAGACAAAAACTCTTTGAAAAGATAAGCATGAATACTAAGAGCAGAGCATGATAGTAGCTATTAAAAGACAAAGAACACACACAGCAAAGATAAACATGAAAATTCTATGTTATGTTCTAGGTAGAAGTGGAGCGTGTTTCTCTCCCACATAAAGAACGCTAAGTTCCGACTCGTTATGAAAAACTAAAAAGAAAACTAAAAGCAAGATGCTCCAAGCATAGCACATAACACATGAAGTGATAAAAATATAGCGGAACGAAAGACGAACTGATAATGTTGACGGAGAAGGGGATGCACGGGGGCATCCCCAAGCTTAGATGCTTGAGTCTCCTTGAATATTTCTTGGGGGTGCACGGGGGCATCCCCAAGCTTGAGCGCTTGACACTCCTGAATCTTTTTATCATGTTCCCTCGCACACTTGAAAACTCCCTTCATACATAACTCATCATAATCTGATTAGCGAGGTTAGTACCCTTACTAAAATAATTGTTCCTTGCTGGAAATAAAGATATTCTTGAAGGTCTACTGTTTCTCAAGATTGCCAAAAGGTTTTTGCAAAGAAAAAGCAAGCTCTTGGTTTGCAAAATGAAGGAAAGGTAAAACAGGACAGAATCTGTGAAAAACAGAACAGCAGGTAGTAATTGATTTGTTCGGGGTACTTCTGCAACTCAAATCAAAAAACTCAGAACAGACGCACGAAAGACAATTATATAGAGAACGCTGTCGAAAAAATTCAGACCAAAAAGATGATCTGGTGATTTTATACGAATTTTTCTATCCAAGGACAGAATATGTTTCCTGGACAGCACCTCACAACTTTTGAACTTTCTAGCAATCAGAGGCTATACTTGGCACAAATATGAAAAGCAAAGATACAATGATGATGCTACTGTAGTAAACAACATCAAGACACAACAAAAGCAAAATATAAAAATTTGTTCATGTGGGCTGCCTCCCAAAAGCGCTTTCTTTTATGCCTTTAAGCTAGGCATAATGCAAAGAGATCAAGTTGTATCAATTGAACCATCATCAAGATCATCAAAAACCTCTTCAATAATACAACTAGTCTTAAGAGGACTCTCAAATAAAGGCCTCATAGAGATACTCCTAGGTAGAAGACCAAAAGGATAAAAGTCAAGGGAAGATTCATTTATAAATTTATCAAAGACAGGTGTTTCTTCCAAGGTCTTTACAGTTTCAACCCCTTTGGCAATAGATGGATTACTTTTAGAACAGGGAGCCTTTGGAACGTGAACAAACTTAGGCTCCCTCTTTGCCGGAGTTTCTACCTTTTTGGTTTTGATCGAGGAGAAGGTAGTTCCTAGGGTATCAAATATTTCCTCAATCTTGTCTATCCTAGAAGAGTCCAAGTCATGGAATTTGACGGTCTCCAAAATTTTAAAAAATTTATGCATGGAGCTATCAAGTCTATTCAAAATCCCTTGAATCTTACGATCCAACTCATTTATCTTATTAATGCTTGGCATCTCTAGCTCTATCTTTTCAAGTTTTTTCATAATGTGAGCTAGGGTGATGTCCTCTCGAATGCTAACAACAGGGAGATTCCCAACAAGATTTTCAATAATACTAAGGGACTCCCAAACTGGGGCCTCTAGGAAATTCCCATTGATAGCAGTATCTAGAATAAACCTATTCCAAGAAGTAATTCCAACATAAAAATTTCTAAGCAGGATAGTAGTGGGTTGCTTCTTGGTGGCTCTTTTTTGTGAATCATTAATTCTATACCAAGCATCTTTCAAACTTTCCCCACCTCTTTGTTTAAAGGTGAGAACTTCTGCCTCGTCAAAGACAAAAGGACCCGACATAATGACAACTAAAGAACGAGATAACTATTTTTGTGATTTTCGATAAAAAGGTACTAAAGCAAAAACTGAAAGGTAAACTAACAAGACTAAAAAGCAAAGGTAAAAGATAGCATGCAACTCCCCTATCCTGAAGAGTGGAGTCCCCGGCAACGGCGCCAGAAAAACTCCTTGATGGGCCTCTAACCCCTCGTTGGTTACCCCAAGTGGAAGGTGTGAGATGCAGTTTTGTGGAAGTTTTTCCCTTAGCAAAGATGCCAAGGATCGAATCCCCAGAGACTCCTAGGTTCAACAAGTAGGTGTCAACTGCTAACGGCGCCAGATATTAGCAATCAACGTGGACCTGCACACAGATACAAATAACTTTGCTCCCAACGAGTACAGAGAGGTTGTCAATCCCTTCGGCCTTGTAGTTCACAAAGGATTAAACGCAAATGATAGTAGTGATAGATAATGTTTGCAATAGTAAATAATAGCGAAAAGTAAATAGCGGATGTGATCAATGATGGTAATATGGACCGGAGTCTCATGATGTTCACTAGTGATGTCTCTCTCCCAAAAGACGATAAAACAGCTATGTGAGGTAAACGAATTACAGCTGGGCAATTGACAGGACCACGAACGCAAACCAATGCTGACTACATTGCAAGAAAGGTTGAGGTTCAAAGCATGGGCGGTACGCCAAAGTAAGTAGACCGAAATCCATCAATATCTACTACTAATCATCCACCTTGAGATATCTATCCAGAACATCTCGCTGGTATTAAGTTGCGAGCCCCACCCATAGTGTAAACTCAAAGCAACAGACAACTGCATTAAAAGAACTTTGCTTAAAGTAAACAATCCTTGCACCCGCAGGCACAAGCACCATTGTTTTCCCCCTTGTGGCAACAGCACATCCCCTAGACTCATGTTTCTGTCACTCAAGCTAGTCATCGAGGGGCATGAACCCACAATCAAGCATAATGTTCCCTCTTGTAGTCACTACGTATTACTTGGCCAAAGCAATAAATAACAACGGAGAACATGCAAGAATTACTTATGAACATAAATATAAAAGAGGTAGATCAAATATATTACTCAATCACAATCTGAACATAATCTCATAATCCATCGGATCCCAGCAAACTCATCATAGCAACAGCATAAGGATTACATATGTGCCTCGATCATGTAGGGCAGCTCACGAGGACTAATTAGTGAAGCACAAGAACGGGAGGAGAACATCACATAGCTACTGGTCATGGACTCATGGTCCAAGGGAGACTACTCACAACTCATCCGGGAGGCGTCCATGGTGGTGGAGAGGCTCCCGATGGTGATCCTCCCCTCCGGCAGGGTGCCGGGAAGAGTTCTCCTGGTGCTCCCGATCTTGGAAGCGGTGGCGGCGGCGGAACAGAGATGAGATCGCGAAAAAGAGTTCCCGTCCCGAGGGTTTCGAAGGACGCTCTAAATATATGCCAAAGGGGGGCACCAGACGGGGCTCGGGGGGCCCAGGCGCCCCCCCGGCGCAGCCCAGGGGGGGCGCGCCGCCAGGGCGCCTGGGGCCCTGGTGCCCCCCCCCCCCCCACCGGTTGTCCTTCGGGCGCAAGGTAGGTTCTGGAACGCTGATTTTTTATATATTTTTTCTGGATTTTTCCTGACAGTTCTCGTAATGTGAAAACCTGAAATACAAAAAACAGCCGAAAACAGAAACTGGCACTGGGGTGCACTGGATTAGTAGGTTAGTCCAAATATGATCAAAAGTGTATGGAAGTGTATAAATATCATAGCAATATCACCCAAAAGTGGCATGGAGCAAGCAGAAATTATAGATACATTTTGGACGTATCAGGCGGTAGGTGGAGCAAAGGACAGACGAAGCAGCAGGCGTCGAGCCGGCTGCAGGCGCATGCGCTGGATCGACGGCGCGAATCGGCGCTGAGTCGACAACCGGAGTGGACGCTGGGTTGACAACCGAGGCGGGCGCTGGGTCGACGCTCGGCGCAGACGGTGGGTCGACGACGGGCACGGTTGACACAGGGACGGCGAACGAGACCGCGGTTCGGGCCGCATCCTCTGGTCGCTGGGCCCCCGAGCCAAAAGGCGCCTTTCGGCCCTTCTTCCTTGCGCGCCGACGGTCCTTCCCCAGCTGCTCCTTGTCCTCGTCGTCGTCCGGCAGCTCTATGACAAGGCGCGGCGCTTCGAATCAAACAGGGAACCAAGTCAATCGACTATCGCCCGCGAAAGACAAGAAGGACATAAACGAGTCTCATATAGTCCATACCTGCTCGAGATGTCGCGGCATCCGCGACCTCCTCGTCATCTCGACCCCGGTCGATGTCCATCGAGGTCGTTGAAGCGGCGGCTCTGGAAAATTCGGTCAAGAAATGAGTCGACCAAAACTACAGTCGACCCCCAAGAAACAAAGAAAAGCAAGTCCGAGCGACACTTACATGGAGGCGATGGGCACGTCCACCTTGATCCTTGGCAGGGCCTTCCGGGGCTTGGTGGTGGTGACTTTGGGCTACTTGGGCGTCTTCTCAGCTGGCTCGGGGGTGGTCGTGTGAGTACGCTTGGGTGTCCGGGACCCCGAGGGACCCACATGAGGTCGAGCGGCCCCTGGGTCGTTCTTCTCCTTGGATCGGCGCTCGACACCGGTAGGTGACTCGACCTCCTCCCCGCTGCTGTACTCCTCGCTCTCCTCGGTCTCCTCCTCCGACTTCCACTCGGCGGCGTCGCCCGTACCCTCCTCGACCTCCTGGCCCGAGTCTCCGTTGGGCAGCGAGTACATCTCTGTATATATCTGCAAAAAAAGGAAGTTCACCAAATACCAGTCGGGACCATCAATAAGATCACAAATCAATCGACAGATACGTCACTAGGAAGCGGAAGGCTAACCTTGTCTGGCAGGTGGTCAGCATCGAATGGGATGATCCTCCCCGACCCCCTGGGGTTGTCCTTGTTCCCGGTGATGCTCTTCAAGCACCGCACCACGTACTCTGGGTGGGCCGCCTCTGGGTGGACTCGCGACGAGTCGTCGGTACCAGAGTACAGCCACATCAGGTGGTCCTGGGCTTGAAGCGGCTGAATCCTCCGCGTGATGTACACCTCGAACAAGTCCATCCCCGTGACCCCCTCTTGGACTAACTGGACAACCCTCTCCATCAGCATGTCTACCTCAGCCCTCTCGGCCTTGCTCACTACCATGGAAGGAGGCGGGCTGGCTCGACCTAGGGTAAATGGAGGAAGGCAAGTCGACTGACCCGGGGTCGGACTGTCCCTGTAATAAAACCAGGTCGACTGCCAGCCCCGGATCGACTCTGGAAGGTTCATGGGAGGGAAGGCGCTCCTATTCCTAAGCTGAATCCCGAGCCCGCCGCACGCCTGGAGGACGTGCGTCTTGCCGTCACTCGGGTTCACTCTCTTGACAGTCTGGGAGCGGCAGGTGAAGATGTGCTTGAACAAACCCCAGTGCGGTCGGCAACCGAGGAAGTTCTCGCACATGGAAATGAAAGCGGAGAGAAAGGCGATGGAGTTGGGCGTGAAATAATGCAGCTGGGCACCGAAGAAGATCAGAAATGCGCGGAAGAAAGGGTGTGGGGGAGTAGAGAAACCTCGGTCGACGTGGGTGGCGTGGAGTACACACTCACCCTCCTGCGGCTGGGGCTCGAGCTCTCCTCCCGGCGCCCGCCAGGAGCCGCCGGCGATCAGCCCCTCCTCCTCCAGCTCCTCCAGATCCTCCACCACGACGGTGGACCGGATCCAATCCCCCTGGATCCATCCAGCGGGGAGCCCGGACCTCGACGACGATCCAACCCGGCCGGCTCGCCGCCCCTTCCCCGACGCCGCCTTCTTGGAGCGCTCCATGGCCGCAGTCTTGTCCTTAACCATGGCTCGCGAGACGGCGGTTCCAGCGGAGAGAAGCAGGGAGGATTGGGGGCGCGGCAGAGAAGCAAGGACGCTGCGGAGAAGACAAGGCGAACGGGGGAAAGCTAGGCGCACAGTACCCTCCGCAGCGGACTCGGCGCGCTTTTATAATGGCTCGGTCGAGTGGCTGACCGGTGGCCCCGGGCGATCTTATCCGATCCCGTAACAGGCGCTGGCGCGATACGTGGCGAAAAAGGGGGCGCGGGAATCGAGGCGTTCGAACCGCACCCCTCCGATTGATGCGGCACGCCCCGTCCCGCGCGCTTCCCCAAATTTCGAAAGCCCCGCCGAATCCGGCGGACAGAAGGCAACCGATTCCGTCGAAAACGGCACGCAGTCATGGCGCCCGACGCCTGGCGCAAAACCCAGTCGACGCAAGACATCCAGTCGACGCAAAAGCAACTAATTCACCAATGGCTTCGGAATGGACCGAGGAGACCAAGACACGACTGAGGGGGCCTACCCGAGTCGCAAGCTCCAAAACAATATGCCCCAAGGACGATGAATCAAGACCAGAGCCTCCCTCAGCGTCCCCTTGCTCAAACCCCGATCCATTCGGGGGCTACTGACGAGGTTACAGACCTAGGGTAGGGTCATAGGCCTGACCAAAGGGCCCCACCCAAGGTCACTATCCTAGGAGATCAAAAGACAAGACCCATGATAGTGGAGACAGTCGACTGTGGCGATCCGAGGTGACGCTTCACTTGACTGACTCATGTACCCAGGACGACTCAACTCCACTTGACTGGATTAGGCACTCGACCTCCGAAGACTAAGCGCCTCTCGGAGGAGCAACGGTCCTATATTTACTCACTGTAGTAAACCCCCTTAACTACCCTTTACTGCAGGCGTTATCAGTAACGCCTGCCTTAATGTACCTTTAAGCCCTTGGTATCGTGGAGCATGGCTGGGGTCTTGCATACTATATAAGCCACCCCCTCCTCCAGAACAAGGGTTCGCACCTCTGTAACACATACATATACACATCAGTCGACCAAGCCTCCGGGCACCGAGACGTAGGGCTTTTACTTCCTCCGAGAAGGGCCTGAACTCGCTAAACACCCCGTGTACAACCTCGCCATAGCTGGAACCTTGCCTCTCCATTCATACCCCCTACCTTCACTGTCAGACCTAGAACCACGACAGTCGGCTTGACCGGCCAACGGGGAGGCCGACCCAGATGTGCCGGCGTGAAAAAAAACAAGTTGCACGAAATAAACATAATAAATGTAATTAAACATAAAAGTGGCCAGTCAAACACCGGCCAAAGTCCACCTAAATCTAATAAACATTAAATAAAAAATTAAATAAAAGTCTGCGCCCGCCTGCTACCGCCCCACACGCTGCCCTAGACGTCATCGGTCTTGCCCTTGCCCTTGCCGTTGCCGCCGTCGTTGTCAGTGAGGTCGATGAAGACCGGAGCAGGGCCAGCCCACCCGAATGCCTTCCTGTAGGCTGCCAGGGCATCCTCTTCCGGCGTCCGCTCGGGCGGCGGCATTGCTGCCAGCCCCGCGCGCTCCTCCTCCTCCTCCTCAAGCCGGAGCGCCTCCTCATCACGTTGGAGCATGGCCTCGTAGCGCATCTACTCCTCGCCGTCGGCCTGCTCCTGGCGGAGCCAGTGCTCCTTCCAGCGCTCGAGGTGGGCCTCCTCCTCCTCCGGCGTCGCGGCGAAGTGGACGGGAGGCGCGCTCACCCACTCGCGGTACTGGCCTGTCCACGAGTAGGCCTCCTCCGGCCAAGTGGGTGGAGGCGGGGAGCGCTTACGCGTCGGCTTCGGCTCCGGCTTGGGATGGACAGGCGGCGACGATGGCGGTGGCGGCACAAAGAGCGGGGTGTGGACGGAGTCCCCCGCCGCCGACAGGGCAAGGGCTTGCTCCAGCCCATCCCAGTGCGCATTCTTCTCGAGGTGGCTAGTCTCCAGCGCGTCCTGCAGGGCCTCCTCGAGGGCGGCTTGGTACTCCGCCTCCGCATCCATGTCCTCCGACTCTACCTGCGGGGGCGGCGGTGGGAACGGCGTCGACACCCATGTGCCGTTGCTCCTCATGTTCGAGGGCGAACCACGCCTCCCAGTTGGGAGAGTCGGCAGCCGACGCTGCTCCGGCGTGAGCAGCGCGCGGCGCCTGCGCACCTCGTCGTCGTGCGCCCGCTGGCTCCGCGAAACCGCCGGCACCGGGATCCGCTGTGGATCCAGATGCCAATGGTGCGGCAGCGTGATGTCAGGATACGACAGCGGCGGCCTGTACTCCTAGTGCCACCGCGCTTGGTGCACCGGGATGTGCAGGCGCCGGCGACCAAGGCGGAAACGCGGCGCCGTCAGAGAAGGAGGGGGAAGGGGGGCACGGGAGGACGAGGCGCCGGGGGTGCCCTTGCCCTTGCCATTGCTGCTGCCGAAGAGGCCCATGGGCGCCCTAGGGTTTGCGGTCGCCGGCGAGGAAGCAAAGGGAGCGGTGGGGGGCCAGATGTGGACGGGAGAAGTGGATGAGGCCGGCCCCGCCACACGCGTGTTTAAAAAAGGAAGTTTCCACTGGCTGACGCGTGGGTCCGCTGTCGGTGGTCGTCATAAATAAGACTACCGGTGGCGGTTGGGTGGCCGCCGGGTGGGGACGCGGCAGACGGCAATGAGACGCGTGGCGCGTCCGCACCGACGCATTCCAGGCGCAATTTTGGGTCGGAAATGGGTCGGCGCGGACACGATTTAAGTTTGGGTCGGCGCGTTGGGCGGCCACTTTTGTCCGCGCCGACCCAAACGAATGTGGACGGACAAAATGGGTCGCCCCATTGGAGTTGCTCTTATATCCTAGGCCTCTCATATATAGCGAGGGTAGACAGACGATGTAACATATGCCAACATAATAGCACATGAACGCAAGGGAAGCCGGCGGCATGTACCGGCGTCCAGGACAGCCGGGTGGGGTATTACAGCGGTATCATGAGGAGGAGCATCCATAGTCAGCCCCGAGATGTAGCCATACCGACGAACCTCATTAACAGATTTTGATGTCGTGCTCATGTAATTGCTTGGTCCTTGAATGATCAACAATAGCTTCGATTTTATTCTAACACCGCCGGTGATGCGAGAACAGTACCATGATGGCGACGGCGCCAAGGATCGTGCAACACCAGGAGGATGTTAACGCCGGCGAAGAACTTAAAAAAGACGACGTCGCGCCACGACCTCAGGTCGTCTAAGTAGTCCAACGACTTGCTCATCTCATCGCGGCCGGCATATAGTTCTGTACGGCGGCTGCAAAATGTTGTGTGCATGCGTGTAAGTGTGTGTTTGTGCGTGTTAATTAAATATGCATAGCACTCCATAGATTTAACACCAAGTTGTGTAGGCACTGTGGTTAGCGTACATGGGCGTCAGCAATATCCCTGGTTTGATTCTCCTACGAGGCAGAGTTATTTTGTAACTGACAGTCCAGACCCACATAGATATAGAGAGAGGGTGATGTGTTGTTTGACGGAGCAAAATACGAAGCTATAAGATGAGGCAGTGACCGTATAGTAACCTCAAATCGTAAGCTTCCGACACAAATTAAATGACCGTGTATGCATTTTACTCTTTCTTAGATATAAGAGCCTCAAGGCCCCACCCGGCGTGGAGGGAACTTGACCATGTATACAAATTAAAGGCGCATCGCAATGTCGTGGTCTGATGCCGGCGGCGTCGTAGTCTGTCGATAATGCTATGTCGTTTGCTACGTCGTTTGCAGTGGCGGAGCCAGAAAAAAAGAATGAGGAGGGCCGAGTGTTGCCTAGCCTTGTCAGGGAGGGCCAATCCACCATGATACACCATTTTCATAGTAAATAATCACTTATTCATATGTATATTAGGCTCAAATTAGTTGTATTAGGGGGGGCCAGGGACCCTGCTGGCCCCCCTGTCTCCGCCACTGGTCGTTTGCCATCACTTGTGACCGTGGAATTAAAAGACAATCGATAATGTTGAATGATATGTCGTAGTCTGTCTAGTTTGTTTGTGAAGTCTATGTACATGGATGTAATTGATACTACGTCAATTATAAAATTACTTCACATATGTAAGATTAAAGTGCCGCTAAAAATTAAAGGAGTGATCTTGACGAAAGACAATTTGATTAAGTGAAACTGGGTTGGTAGCTCTTGTTGTGGTTATTGCGATCAGGATGAATCTATTCAACACCTCTTTCTCGATTGCTCTTTGACAAAATTATTATGGCGTACGATACATATAGCCTTCAACGTTAATCCTCCAATTTACATGAACACGTTATCTGAAACGTGGATAAATGAAGTGGATTTAAACATAGCAAGACATATTTGGATAGGAGTATGCACATTATTATGGGTTATATCAAACACTAGGAATGACATAATCTTTAACGGAAAAAACTTTACCAACTTTTTGCATGTTATCTACAGAGGTACTGCTTGGATCCATTCGTGGTCGTTACTCACCCATGTGGATTCCAGGGAGCGTTGGGATACTGGATGCAACCGATAGGAGCCTGTAGCATGGGGTATCTTCAACCAATTTGAATGACGAGCTATTAATAGGTTAGGTGTGCAAGCATCGTGGCCTGTTACTGTTTTTGCCGGATGTGGCACCTTTTTATTTAATTTTTGTTTTGCTTCGTTTGAGAGCCAGACATGCACTACAGACTTGTTATCGTACTTGATTTAATAATATGACTGCATGCATCACTCTGATGTAGAGATCGAAGGTTATCGTCATTTTCAAAAAAAATTGTCATGGTCTGATGCCGCTTCATAGTTTGTGACCGTGGAATACCCGAATGTTTTGTCGTTGCCACCACTTGTGACCGTGGAATCAAACATGGATCGTATCCACACACTCCCAATGTTCCCGCACTGCAAACACGTCGGGGCGTCTGTGGTTAGGTTTCGGGGCTGGAAAAAAATTGGTCTGCTGGCAAATTGAAAATATGTGTGACAAATCGAATCTGGTCTGCGGCGAAGCTCGCTGCTGCTACCATCGCAAATAAAGATCGGATGCCGCACTAGCTAGTAGGAAATCGTAAATATACTATTTCCTTCGTCCGAAAATACCTGTCATCAAAATGAATAAAAAGGGACGTATCTAGATGTATTTTAATTCAAGATACATTTTTTTTGTCCATTTTGATGATAAATATTTTCGGACAGAGAGAGTACTAGTATAGAGCATGTGCAGTCGACCTAGATCCATCGAATTAGTTTGAACACCCTAATGCATATGCATGGGGTACCGTCCAATTTGGTGGAGTTCGGACCCGCGTGAAAACAGCTCACCTGCCCACCTTTTTTGCTACCCGTAAACATTAATTTTAGAGATTGTTTACTGCTGATGATGCAGATTCCAAGGTCATTTCTCCCCCGATAGATAACCACAGCGCTCGTTTCAGTCATGAGTTTTTTGAAAGATCCAGCAAATTGCTGGCTTGATTCAGATTTAGCAGAAAGCAATGGAAGAACAACATGGTGAAGATCCGAAGAACAAAAGAGAAAGGAAAAACTGTGGCCCTAACAGCTGCAGAGAGGAACACCCATCACAAACAACATGACTACACAACCGAAGCACCTGTCCTAAGCTGAGCATCACCACCGCGTCTCGAACAACGCCGATCACATCCGAAGACAGCAGTAACTCCCACTACAACTTCCCTCGCCAACGCACCATCCACCCTGGAAGCAGGGGATAGATGGCGGGACTTGGTTGATCCCAGGAAGAGCTTCGTCTTGGACTCATCGATGATTTCGTACATTGCGCCTGGAGCTTCAACTTGAACAGCGGCGAGCACCGGAGGAGCGCCGCAAAGAGCTTCCAGGAAATGTCTCCAAACGTGATGCTCCCAACAAAGGAACGACGTCAAACACGCCGCCATCACGCCGATCCAACACCGGACCAAGGATTTCGCCCAGAGACAAACCACCATCCGAGCACGAGGAAGATGCCGACATACCTCAGGTGACGCCTCCAAGGAGGAAAATGACACCCACAGGCGCCATCGCCACCGGCCTCTGGTCGTGCAGGACTTTCGTCCGTATCGCCGCACACCTTCGTTCGTGCCCACAGAAGCTCGTCCATGTAGCCTCGCACCGCCACCGCCGCAGAACCTAGTCGCAGAAGCCATGGAGTCGTGACCCACCCCGCCCACGGCGAGCCTGCAGTGACCAGATCAGTCCCTGCATCCCGCATCTATCACGGCCGGAGCTGCCTGCTCCAGCATCATAGGACCAACGCTGCAGGGCCGGCGCACGTCCAACACACCACGGATCTGGCCAGGGTCGTCCAGATCCGGCCGCCACACGCCGAAGGGGCGCCGCCCCGCCAGCCCGCGCCGAATCCGAGGCAACCACCAGCACGCCACCCTCGGAGCTGGCCAGGCCCGGCCGCCACTCACCCGGAGGCACGTGCTCCCTAGCCCCCTGCGAAGAGCGACCCATGCCTGGACCGCGGACCTCCACGCGCCCTCACCTGGCCGCCACCACGCCAGGCCGCGCTCACTCTGGGCCGCGTCCGCTCGCGCCCTCGCCTGGCCGCCACCGGGCCAGGCCGCGCACCACGCCCACTCGCCCCTGGATGCGCGCCCTCGCCGACACCAGATCCGCTCGCCTAGCCGCCTCCGCGGCAGGCCGCGCCAAGCCCTCGCCGACGCCAGGTCCGCCCTCTCCTGGCCTCCCCAACGCCAGATCCACTCGACTGCACGCCGTTCCTGGCCACGCGTGCCACCACGGAAGCCGGACGTCCCGCGCCGCGCGCGCCTCGTGGGGAGGGAAGGACCCCGTCACCGTCGATGCACGCACGGGCTTTGCCCGGCGTCGTCCCCTGGCCGCGGTGAGCGAGGGGGAGGCGGCTGCGACGGACTAGGGTTTCGCCCGGCCGCTCGCGGGAGCGGCGCGAGCGAGATACAGTTGTTCCAGTCATGAGTGGCCACAGTACCCTTTTTTCGACAGACCCAGCAACTGGTGGCTTTCATATACTTAATCACAGGGAAACGGACAAAGGCGTTGTTGTGGTGGTCAAGTGATCGCGGCAAGCATGGGCAGTGCCAGAACCTTAAAGCGCACATTACATCTCTAGAGGGCGAGAGAAGATGAGGGCGCCTACATTCTCTCTTCTTCTCCTCGTCGCCACCACCTTCCTGTCCCTCTCAATAGCCACCGACAAAATGGGCCAGACTAAGGCCATCACCGGCGACCAGACGCTCGTGTCTGCCGGCGGGGTATTCAGGCTGGGCTTCTTCACCCCACCTGGAAGCTCCGACGGCAGAACCTATATCGGCATCTGGTACGCCAAGATCCCGGAACAGACAGTCGTGTGGGTAGCCAATCGGCAGAACCCGGTCGTCAGATCCCCCGGCGTCCTCAGCCTCTCCGCCGATGGCCACCTTGTAATCCATGACGGTCATAACACCACCGTGTGGTCCTCAGACGCGGCCAACCCAGCAGGCATAACCACCCACGCCACCGCCCAACTTCACGACAACGGCAACCTCGTCGTGAGCCACGGCGGGGAAAGTGTGTCGTCGACCCATAGCCATAGCGTGGTGTGGGTGAGCTTCGACTACCTTACGGACACGCTGCTCCCCGGCATGAAACTCGGGGTGGACATCAGTAGCGGCATCGCCAGGAACATCACATCGTGGAGAGTTAATTGCAAAAAACCACCACATTTGGGGCTTCTTCCGCAGAAAACCACCTGGTCCCTAATCATTTGCAAAAGCACTGTGCATTCGGTAAACTTTTTGCAAAAAGCACTGATCGCTTGATTTGCAGCCTCTGACGGTGTTTCCGATAGGTGGGACCCAAAACACGTGACGTGGCGTAACGGCGAGGCGGACGGCGCCGTTAGTCACTACCTGGTCAAACCAACGTGGTCGGCTCGCCCGAACGCACCAGCTCTCTCACTCTCTCGCCCACACTCTCTCTTCTTCTCGCCCGCGCTCTCTTGCTCCCGCCTGCTCCTCTTCCTCTTCGGTCGCCGTCGTCCGCCATGGTGTCTTGGAGCGAGAGCGAAAGCACTGAGGGCTCCGCCGCGCAGTACATCTCCACTCCCGACTCCCCTATCAAGGTCAGTTCTTTCTCTGGTTCTCTGTTTGGTTTGGCCTCCGCTCATTTGTGTTCTAGGGTTCTACTAGTTCTGCTGAGTTCTCCTCGATTTGAACAAGTTTGTGTTGGATTGCCCAGATGCCAGCTACAATTGATGACCCGTTGTTCGAGGGTGTTGCTGATGATTTGATGGTGCTGTGTGAGCATGGAATCCACGGAGGAAATGGGTTGCATTTGAGGGGATAAGCACTAGGAGGAAATTCATTGCATGTGCCACTGAAGTAAGTATGAAGTCGTAGGTTTGCCGCAGTCCATTGCATCATCTAGGGTTCATAGTTATTGTTCATGTTCTAGGGTTCATAGTTACTATTCTATGGTTCATAGTAACTCTTCATTAACTGAATCTGGTAGATTGACTTAACTGAATTTGGTAGATAAACTTAACTGAATATGGTAGATTAACTTAACTGAATCTGGTAGATTGACTTAACTGAATCTGGTAGATTGACTTAACTGAATATGGTAGATTAACTTAATTGAATCTGATCGATTAACTTAACTTAATATGATGGATTACGCTAAGTAAATCTCATACATTTACTAAATCTGTAAGTAATGACTCAAATTAACTTAACTATTTTTTTCTGTTGTAGGGTGCTAATAATTGTGGATTAGTGCAGTGGGTAGATGAGGAGTGGCCAGATCATCTGCAGAATGCTCTCACAAGCTGTGGCTTATGTATGAGGATAGCCAGCATAACAATAGGATGGCATGCCTGGACCATTCATCTACTGTACACAATCTCACACAACATAAAAATGAGTTGCAGGAGACATATAAGAAGCTTGCTGAAGATGTCAACAACCTCCTGGATGCACGGGATAACCATCCAGAGGTAAATCATATGAATGATGCTGAGAACATTACAAGCAACATGGCAAAGGATGCTGAGATCAAAAAATGGAAGGCTGCTCTACCAGTTAAAGTTAATTCATGTAGCTCAAGCCACTGTCATTAGGAATTTGAAGTTCAATCATCTCAAAGAGAAGGAAAACATGAGCTCTGATAAGAGGACTTTGGGGATTTGCTATGCTGACCTGAAGAAAGATAAGGATGACCTGAAGAAAGAGAAGGATCAGGTGGACAGTTGCATTGTTGAGCTGATGAAAGAGAAGGAGAAGTTGACCATGGAGAAGAGTACTCTTGCTTCCTGCATTGTTGAGCTCAAGACAGCAGGTGATAGTAAGAAGAGGAAGCTTCACCGGATTAAGGCTATTTGTGATGAATATGAAGTTGAGTTGTTGTCTGACCAAGTGGGTCATTGTCTTTTCTAATAGCTTTGGACTAAAGCTTGTAATGTGTTAACTTTGACTGTGCTGAACTCTAGTAATTCTGTAGTTGGGTTATTTGTGATGAAGACTAAGTTATGTCCTTGAACTATGATCTTAAGTACTAAGTTGGGTCATTTGATATGTTCTTTCATTTATGTTATGGTTTTTGATTAATGTTGTGTGAGGAAAGTTTTGGCCCAATTAAGGTTAGACCTAAGTTTTGTTTTGGCCCAAACTTACTCATTTGTGGTTTTGTCGACCTCGATCCACCGCAAATGACCTAACTCACTCATTTGGGGTTTTGTCGACCTCGGTCCACCCCAAATGAGCTAATTCACTCATTTAGGGTTTTGTCGACCTCGACCCACCCCAAATGACATAACTCACTCATTTGTGGTTTTCTCGACCTCGACCCACCCCAAATGACCTAAATCACTCATTTGTGGTTTTGTCGACCTCGACCCACCCCAAATGACCTAACTCACTCATTTGTGGTTTTGCCGACCTCGA
>LR738710.1:937786433-937819966 GCA_902687465.1 Secale cereale
CGATCCACCGCAAATGACCTAACTCACTCATTTGGGGTTTTGTCGACCTTGATCCACCCCAAATGACCTAACTCACTCATTTGGGGTTTTGTCGACCTCGACCCACCCCAAATGACCTAACTCACTCATTTGTGGTTTTCTCGACCTCGGCCCACCCCAAATGATCTAACTCACTCATTTGTGGTTTTGTCGACCTCGACCCACCCCAAATGACCGAACTCACTCATTTGTGGTTTTGTCGACCAGAGAAGCAAATCATCATAACAACCAGCACTCATGCATAAAAATCTTGAACATAACTAGCATCATAAGAACCATCATCAACAACAATAGAGAAGCAATGATCATAACAACCAGCACTCATGCATCATAGTCTTCAACACGGCCATAAAATAGGCATCTTACAAAAAAGCCTGTAACACAACCATAAATAGTTCAACCATCACCAATTCCAGAGTTCCAAATAGTAATGTGCCAACATAGGCAACATGCTTCATAATGTTTTTACCATCAGCAGGTCACCACAAACTTACCTGCTTCCCTTAGAACAATTGAACCACTTAGACATCTTAAAAGATGGTTTTCTGTCTCTTCCAGTACCTGCTGGTCCTGGAGGCAAGAAGTTTTTATTTTGCCTAGCAGCAGCTGCAGTAGTAGAGGTACTTGGCCCAGCAGCTGTAGAGGAATTGTGCCCAGCAGAAGATGCACTAGTATTAACTGCCCTTGGAGCTCTCCTGGATGCAGGAGGAGCTGATGGAGCTTTGCTTGCAACTGGTGTAGCTCTTGTGGGTGCCCTTGGAGCAGGAGGAGCTGATGGAGCTGTCCTTGGTACTGCTGGTGTAGCTCTTGTTGGTGCCCTTGGAGCAGTAGGAGCTGATGGAGCTTTGGTTGCTGCTGTTGTGGCTCTTGTTGGTGCCCTTGGAGCTGTCCTAGTTGATGCATCAACTCTTCTATTTTCCTGGAATTACAACATAGACACATTCCAAGATAGGAAACTTGCATAAACATAGATAGATTACAAGATATTCACAAAGTTACCTTATGCTGGTTCCTTCTCATTGCAAGAGCTGGCTTAAGAGTCTTGTGGCAGCTAGTGAACCTATGCCCAGCCAGGTTGCAATTGCTACAAGTGATTGTACCCATCCTAGATGTATCCTTGCGAGCTGGCTTCTCAAACTTACTCTTCCTCCTCTTAGTTTGTTGCTTTCCTGGCTTTTCTTTGAAAATTGGTGGCTCTATGTCAGGGGTACCAGTCTTTGGCCATAGATCAGGCCCAGGCACAGGGTAAACTATTGCACTGTAGGCTGCTTGGTACATGGGTTTCTTGAAGAAATTATTGACAAAATCTTCTGGATGTAATTTTTCCTTGTTGATTGCAGAAACTGCATGATTGCAAGGAACCCATGTCATGTCCCATTTCCTACAGCCACGTGTGTATGCTTGCAAATTAATTGCATATGCACTTTCTCCACTTGTAATTTGGTATAGATCAGGTCCAGCTTTGATAGATTGATAGTATCTTGAATGATTTTTTGCTTCTTCCAGCTTTTCAGCATATGTTGGGCATATCTGCCACTTGGATGTCTCAGTCTTAGTCCTATTTGTGTTGAACTTAACTAGCAACTTAGTTCTGATCCCATCAACCATAGTTTTAATTGGCTTGCCTCTAACATCAAGTATCATCTTGTTAAACACTTCACTAATATTGTTGACAACCAAGTCAGTTTTACAACTATTGTCCATGGCATGTCTAGCCCATGTATGTTTGGGAATCTTACTAAGACATTACCAAGCTGCCTCACACTCTCTTTTCATGCCATCCATTGCTACATCATATCCATGCTCAGTATTTGAATAGCTAGCCGGATCCATGTATTTCTTTAACTCGTCACCTCTAAAGCCAGTAGTTTGAAAGTTCTCATAAATATGTCTAAGGCAGAATCTTTGAGGGCAGTTTGGAAAGACATTATTTATGGCTTTAAGAAGACCCTTTTTGAAACAACTAAAGTGTAACTAACAAGGCACTTGTTGACAATAAATAGCATTTGCATTGTAGAGGAGCAAATTTTGTTTTTACCTTTTGTCTATCAGATATGATAGTGTAGTAGCCATACTTCCCAAACTCACCACCAATGGCATACTTGAGCTGTGTTAAAAACCAGGACCAGCTTGCAGTATCTTATTTGTCAACTATTGCAAATGCAATAGGAAAAATTTTGTTCTTACCATCTCTTCTAGTTGCAGCCAAGATTTGCTGCCCTGTGGTAAGATTTATAAAACACCCATCAACACCTACAACAGCACAGAGCACATTAGAAACAAAGTAGTGCAGCTATACTTAAAAAATTTAATACTAGCAATTAGCACATAAGTACCTATGAAGGGTCTGCAGCCATTTAAGAAACCCTCTTTGCATGCATTTAGGCACATGAACAAGCCATGAAATCTAGGATTCTTGCTAGGATGTGCCCTCAAATGCTTTGTTGTAACAATGCATCTACTTCCTGGATTGGTATCCAATACAACTTGGAGGTAATCCCTTATCCTTGTATATTGTGTCTTTTGGTCTCCTTGGACCACACTCTTAGCAAGTTTCCTTGCTCTGTAGGCCATGTGAACTTCTATGCCATGTTTCTGCTTGAAATTCTCAATTATGGATTGGACTGGTGTGTTAATGTCTGCCCTCAAATGTTGCTCACACTCATGTGCCAAGCACTTGGCAGTTACTTTGGTGCTCTCTCCTACTGTAGCACAATTGTGGTACAAGTTCATTTTCTTTATGCAAAATGTCTTCTCATGTGCTATCTGTGAGGCCGCAATGAAAAAAGGACATTCTGCACTACTGCAAACTGCAATAACCCTATCAGAACAATTCCTATGAAAGGTATAGTTTTTGTTATGTGTGATGTGGAATGTTTGAACTGCCCTCCTGAATTGGCTCACATCTAGGAACCATAGTTTCTTCACAAATTGCTCATGTGGGTTCTCTCTCTTCTCATCATACCAAACCCTTGGTTTCTTCTTCTAGGCCCTACTCTTCCTACCACCTGCAATCTTAAAAGATGGTGGTTGAGCCCCATCATTGTCTTCCTGTCTTAAGTCACTGTGACACCCCGAGACCGGTGCGCGAGGTGTCAGCCAGTTATTTGTTGTCTTTGTCATGTCATCTGCTTGCGTGTTGCATCTTGCCATGTCATCTTGTGTGTTGCATCACCATGTTTTCAAAACTTGCATCCGCCCGAGTCCCCATGTCCTTTCCGTTGTCGGTTCTGAGCCCAGACACACTTGCACGCGCCCGCGGCGCCTCCGAATATTTATTTTATGAGTGGCCGGAAAATGTTCTCGGAATGGGATGAAACTTGGCGTGTGGTCTTATTATAGTGTAGAAAGGCCGCCTGCCAAATTTCATCGCATTCGGAGCTCGTTTGATAGCCCAACGGATATATATATATATAGCGGCACTAGTCGCCGGTTTAATCGTCGGACGTTTTCGGTCTCCGAAAACCCCCGCGGGTCTCTCTCTCTCTCTCCTCTCATCTCAGCCCAACTATTCTACACAGCCCACCTAGGCCTTCCTAGACCCCCACCGCTCCGGTGCCGTCCGATCGGCATCCGATGGCTCTGTTTTGCCCCAAAACCCCCAAACCCTAGTCTTTTCCCTATATAAACACCCTCTCCATGCCAAAAATGGACTCCCCTAGCCTTGCCCTACCTCTTCTCCTACCCTAGGACTTCTCCTTGGATCTACAGCCACAGCCAGCCCTCTCCCCCTCAATTCCGGCGCCGGCCAGCCCCGAACTGGCAATTGGCAGCTCCCGAGTGGCCAGCCACCACCCAGCCGCCGCCTGTGGCCTCTCCAGGCGCGCCACGTGGCCACGTCACTCCCACTGCCGCCGGCCCGCAGCAGGCCCGCCCCGGGCCGCACCGGGCCCTGCAGGCCCGAGCGCCCCGCGCGCCCGCCTCTGCCTGGCTCCCCAGCGCCCCGCTCGTTCCCGCTCGACCGAGCCTCTGGTGGCCTCGCCGCCGGCCACCGGAGCAGCCCCCCGCCGTGGAGCTCGCCGTCCTTCCCACCATGCGCTGCCCCGCCGCTGCTCCTCCGCGCCAGCGAGCACCCGCTGCCGACCGCCTCCGCCCGCCGCCGTCGGGTCTTGCCCCGCCGCGAGCCCGCCGCCACCTCAGCAGCACGTCGCCGCCTCGAGGGTCGCCGCCGACCACGCCCTTTGCCAGATCCGGCGCGGAGCTGGCCGGATCCGCGCCGCCCCATCGTCCTGCGGTCGCCGGTGCCCAGTTCCGCTCCTCCCCTGGCTGGATCGGACCCCGCCGCCGTCGTCCCTCGTCGGCGGCATCGTCTTCGTCAACGCCGGCCCCGAGCTCCCTTTGGACGCCCGGACATGTCCGACCCTCCTCCTCTCTGTGCCTCTGCCAGGTGGGCCCGAGAGGCCGCACCGACGGACATGTCCATGCAGACCGGACAATGTCCATTTCCCCGAGGTTGCTTTTTCTCTCTAATTCCCGAGAAACTTCATAATCTGATGCATACTTTGCATGCCTGTAACTTTTTGTGTGCTTATCCAAATTGAGTGAATGATATGTCAAAATGGTTGTGGTGATGTGCTCTACACTTTGTTCCATTGTGCCATGCTTGTTTGACTTCATCTTGATGCCCTAATCCCTGTTGCAAGAGTGCTACTTGTTATAAACTGATGTTACTTGTTAATTTTATGTCATGTTTGAGATATGATAACTTGGTGCATGTTAATCCAAATGGAGCATATGATATGTCAAAATGTTCATTGTGAAGTGCTCTACATGATGGTTGCTGTAGCATTCATGTTAGGTGCCATATGGCCATGTTAATCTCTGTTGCAAAAGTGCATTTAGCTGTTAAGTGCTGAAACTTGTTATGAGATGCTGATTTCACTTGCTCATTGCTATAGATGTGTTTGTCTTCATGCCACATGTTTAGATGTTTTAGAAGCACAATCATATGGACTTTGCTGTGGTGCAATCCACTTTCCATGATATGCTTTGATGTGACTTAAACAAGCTTGTAAACATGCCATGTCGTTATTGTTGTTTTATACTTAGTGAAAAAACTGCTAAGTCTGGAACCTGTTATAACATGATGCTATGTTTACTTGATGCCCTAGTCAAATCCATGTTTGTTTTGGAGTTGCCAATGATCATATCTTGTTGTCCATGTTATTGTCTATCCATTCATACCCTTACTTGCACATATGACCTGTTGTAGCTTATTTCTTTCTTGCTCTCAAGTTGCTATAAATTATACATGTCAAGATTTTATCATCATGTTCAATTTGGTGGAGCCTGTTGCTATTGATCCATGCCTCCTATGGAGATGCTCCAATGGATTTGTTTATTGTATGATATGTCTACTACATGTCCATGCTCTTTATGTACTTATTAGAGTTGATATGCTTATTGATTTGTGCCTCCGAAGGCAGCATCGTGATGATGTTTTTGCCTTCCCAGGTTTTGGCTAAGTCTGGATAATTTTATTGCAACTTGCCATGCTTAGTTAAATGTGTCCCAGCAAGATTTTGGGTGTGTTCCAAGTTCATGCTTGTTAAGTAACATGTCTATTTCACACCCATGCTTCTTGTTATCATGTTTGGGTGCTGTAGCATATATTTACCTTGCTCCAAAGTTGCTATGTGGTTGTTAACTTCAGCTTGTTGTTATATCTTGTTTCATGTGTATGTGTTGAACCGTTGCTCCGTTTTGAGTGTGCCCTATATGAAACTTGTGTGATTTTGTGTAATGCCCAGGATGGGACTATATCTCCTACGTGTCGAGGCACGACTTAAAGATATAAGCCCATCCTAGAATGATCTCAAGTTTGGTATCTTTGCACGACTCATGTAAAAGAGGGATTAAATTGCAAAAGAAGATAGTTGGCTTACACTCGCCACTTCACACAATACATTACATAAGCAATCATCATTCAAAACATCACAACCCGACTACGGGTGAAGAACCAAAAGAAAGATACCAAAACAACAAAAGCCACAGGTCAGGATCGAATCCTAGTAGAAACCACTACTGAACATCGAAACGTCACGAGCAAACAGCCAAACTCTTCAACAAGCTCCTGGTGAAGCACTGAACCAGCTCCTGCATCTAACTCGGCTGGACCTGCATCTGGTGGTGAAGTAACTGTGAGCCACAGAGGACTCAGCAATCCCGTTCCCGGGTAACAAGACTATTTAAGCCTTGGGTGTGGACAAGGCTGAAGAAAGAACGAGAGGTGAAGGAACAACAAGAGTCTGCAGCAGCAACTAGCACTAACTTACGTAAAAGAGAGCGAGAAGAGAAGTGCATCGGTCGAAAGATGATCACGAAGTGATCCTAACTAAAGCCGGTCAAACATAACCCCACCGTGTTCAACTCCCGAATCCCTATTCGGAAATTGACAGTCACGGTACACACGCTGGTAGTGTATTGAATCATTGTGTCAAGTTTTCTACAACCGGAATTAACAAGCTCCCATCTGCCACATAACCGCGGGCACGGCTTTTGAAAGTTCAAACCCTGCAGGGGTGTTCCAACTTGGCCCATCACAAGCCCACGATCCGCGAAGTCGCAACTCCATAGGTGGGAAGACCCGAGTATTCTCGGAATCCCGTGCTCAAGTTAAACCGAACTAAGGTAAGGCTAATCCAGCAAATCCTCCCGGCGTGTCGACACCCTGATAGTAGCCGCGCGTATCTAAGTCTCAGGACACGACCGGATGGGCGATTCTACAGGACCCAAACCTCGAGTTTCCCCGTGGTGGTTCCCGCAGACTCCCCGTTTGGGACCAACACCATCGGCACTGGCCCCCCCTGCTATGTAGAAATAAAGGATCCTCGAGGGAGCGACCCCCTATGCAAGTTTAATTATTTAATTAAGTTGTTATTATGAGGCAAAAAGTACCAAATGTTGGGACTTGCTGGAAAAGACTTAGCACTTAGCGGTTTATCAAGGGGGTCCCATACACCCCAACCGTGTTAGGAACGCATAATCAAGGAACATAACACCGGTTTATACGGTTCCTAACGGCATGAGTGGAACAAATCACCAAGCAAAAGGCTTAGCCTTCCACCCTGCCAGTATATAGATGATTTCATTTAGCATTTATATAGTGTGATATAACCCAACCAAACTTCAGCATGAAGCAAGCATCTTCGATCTTCACCTGCAACTAACAATGCTATAAGAGGGGCTGAGCAAAGCCTACGTATAGCCAATCAATGGTTTGCCTAGGTAGGGTGGTTAAACATGGTAGTGGTTACAAGTAGGAGGCTGACAAGAAGAACATGGGCATCGAGGCAAAACTATAGATCGAGACTACTAGCAATAGGCAAAGATAGTAATGGTATCCGGGTTCGATCATCTTGCCTGGGATTCCACAGAGGGAGAAGAACGGGTCCAAGAAGCAGAAGGAGCAACAGTCGAGCGAAACCTCACAACTCCGGAACGAAACCGAAGCTATCAAGAGAAGCAAACCGGAAAAAAAACAAACAACACGGTAAACACACACATCATAAACATGGCATACGATGCACATCCAAGTATGATGCATGTCCGGTTTAAAAATGCAAGGCATGGCAAAGTGCACAAACAAAACTACAAGTTAAGTGGAGATCAATATGCAACGAGTTGCATATTGACGAAACACCACATTTAATTATTTAGTTGACTCTCGTTGTTTACAAGACAAGATTAAAAGGGTTTTAACATGGCAAGAGGTGAAGCATAAAGAAACTACACTATTCAGACATTTTAAATGAGGCCGGAAATAACAACAACATATCCGGAAAATCCTCATGAGCATGTTTAATAATTATAAGCAAACAACAATTAAACATTTTAGTGTTGTTAACATGATGCGGATGACATGATCAAGTTATATGCAATTATTAAAAGGTTGACTTAAAAGAGATAAGAAGTATTGTCACCGTGGTGGAAAGGAAGGGGGCCACGACAACGATCTGAAAATGATGCAACGGCATCATATCGGTTCCGGTAACTCGTTGAGAGTCCGGTGCAAAAGATGACGGCGGAGCAAGTCAAACGAGATGAAAGTGGGGTGATCCCGTTACCGGGTTCCCACGAGTCGGTGACGAGGCAACCGAGGAACATGACAAAAGGTGGAACGGGCACGAAGCACACACGAGAGGCATTTCATACAACACAACAAGCATCACACGGGTCACGTCTCGGGGTTATACCTTTGAAGCGTGCGTTTCGGGGCGGTTCGAGACGTAGTGGAAGGAGTCGTTCACGAGGCGGTAGAGGTACTTGAGGGTCTCGGCGACGGTAGAGGAAGTAGTGGTACTCGGCGACGGTAGTTGTACTCGGGGCGACGGTAGACGTTCACGTAGGCGTTTCCGTTTCCGAAGAGGTACTTGTCGCGTCGGCGTTCGTAGGGGTACTTGTGGTCTCCGAACTTGTCGACGGTAGTGGTACTTGACGCATCCGTCTTTTCCGGGCGACGGTAGTGGTACACGCGACGGTAGTCGTTCGGGTCGTCGTGGTACTTGTCGGTCACGTAGAGGTACTTGGCGTTCGACGGCGTCGTGGTACTCGTTCACGTAGTCGTACACGGATGTAGTGGTACTTGTTCCGTAGCCGTTCTCGAGCTCGTCTTCCCGTAGATGTTCGGGTGCATACGTAGAGGTACTCGTTTCTCCTGTCAAAACAGTAGCACGGCAACACACAAAAGAACAACACAACAACAACACAGAGCACAGCAGCACGGAGGGACGACGAGGACACGGCAGCAGCACGGCGAAGCGACGGCCGCGGGATCCGGTCAGAGGCAGGGCAGAGGCGGTCCAGCGCTGGAGAAGCTCGGAGGAAGGCGCTGCTGGTCCGACGAATCGGCAAGGGAAGGAGAGGCCGCGGCCTGGACTGGTGCCTGAGCGCGAGGAGGAGGCCGGGCGACCTGCGGGCCGGAGGGAGAGGCGATGGCCGGGCGTTGCGCTGCGGGTCCTGGCCGGAGGGAGGTCGGGCACTGGAGGAGGCCAGCTCGCGGGACGACGGAGATCCCGCAAGGCGACGAGGAGGCCGGCGTCTGCTCCTGGTGCGACGAGGAGGAGGGCCCGAGCGCAGAGAGGATCGGGGCTCGGGGCCGGCGTCGGGAGGAGCGAGGGCTCCCGGGGAGCTGCTCTGCCGCGTCCTCGGCGAGGAGGCCAGGGAAGCGGCCGGCTTGGCGAAGGGAGGAGAGGGCTCGAGGCAGACCAGATCGAGGTCGACGGGGAAAGAGGAGTCCGGGCGCGTCGGGCGCCGGTGACAGCTTGAGGGGCGCTCGAGAGGGAGGGGCGCCGGGGCTGGCTGGCTGGAAGGGCGCTCGAGGAGGGAACGGCGACGAGGATATCGAGGGAACGGGAACGAGCGAAGGGGGTGAGCGGGGTCGAGGGAAACGGGATGAGGCTCGATCTAGCGAGCCAGAGGGGTGGCGGCGGCGCTAGGAACGGGGGGACTGAGGGAGAGCTGCGGGACAGAAGGCGAGCGCTCGGGGGGTTAGGGTTAGGGGAAGCTGCGGGCCTCGGACAGATGGGCCAGCTGGGCCTGAGCCGGTGGGAGGAGAGGGAGTTGGATCGGGCCAAGAGGACTGGAAGAGGCCCAAGAGGGCGCGGCTGCTCTCTGTTTTATTTCTTAAACAGAAAAAATAAAAGAGAGAGAGAGCAAAATAAAAGAAAAGAGGCAAAGAACGGAAAAAGATAGACGGGGGTTAGGAGCAGAAGTAGCACAAGGACTATTTTTCTCGGGCATCATAAAATGAGCAAAGTCCGAGAAAAATAAGAAAGGCATGAACGGAAAAATAATTCAAACATATTGAATTTAATTCAAATAGGTTTGAACTAAGACGAGATTATTGAAGTGTCCAAAAATGTCCGGAATTTTGGAGGAGCCTCGAAACAACGGAAAGAAATTACCGGCAAGATTTTGAAGGTGAAACTCGAAGTGAAATAACATGGGGAATTATGCAAGTGTGTTATGGTGATTCCGAAGCAATGGAATAATTATTAATATAGCTCCATAAATATTAGGAGGCTTTTATATGTTATAAAGAGAAGACATCTTCCCTCGATTTAAATGGACCGAAGGTCCACACGATTTATTAAGGTTGAGATGCAAAAATAAAAAATGACATGATGGCATGATGACATGATGCAATGCAAAAAAATAAAAACACAAGCACAAAAGAAACACACGGGCAACCCGGAACGTCTGGAATCTTCTGGGACGTCAGTCTCGGGCGTCACAACTCTCCCACACTAACAGAGGATCTCGACCCGAGATCCTAGAGATATCACCGGGTAAAAATGAAAAGAAGAGGTAAAACAAAGTTGCTTCTTTGACAGACGAGTGAAACCAAGAACCTTGAGAGGTTAAACAAGTTGAATGAAAGAAAGCAACGGAGATGAACGAAGATGAAACACTCCGTTAGAAAAGACGAACAAGGAGCATTACGAGAACCTTATAGGTTGAAAGACATGAAACAAGAGGTGACGGACGGAAAGAATATGAAACCGCAATGGTATAGCCAAGGAATAAGAATGACAGAAATTGGACAGCACTCCGTCTGAAAATGGAAGGAATTAACAAGAACTTGAGAAGAAGGGAAGATACTTGATGAAAACAACAACATATTGCCTCCGAAACAATTAAAAGAATGGCACAAGGGTAAGAAAGATTCAGACAGCACTCCGGTTGAAAAGATAGGCAAAACTTGATAAGATGAGGGAACTAGAATGAAGAATACAACACTCCGGTTAAATAAACAAGCAAGGGAGAATATAATCTTGATAAAAACGAGGTGATGGTTTGGAGAGAGCAACATCACAAAGCCTCCGGAATGAAAGAATAGCATATAATTCAACGAAGGAAAAGAACGGAGAAGAAATATGACAACTTCTCTCAAAATTGAATTAGGAAATCCTCCTTGCAAAGAAGGGTTGGATAGAGTTGTTGGAAATTTAACAACGAGAAGGATAAGCTTGATGTGGGCTTATGGAAAACATCTCAAAATTAAGAGGTGACAACCAGCCACTAACAGAAATATTTGCTTGGGTTGAGATCAACAAGGAGACGATAAACTTATTTCACCGGAATGATAAAATGAAGAACTTGGGTCATTTACAAGCACCATAATAGCAAAATCCTTAGGGAAAAGCTTTTAGGTGAAATACAACCCAAGATAACTCCAAGAGATACAATGAGGGGTTGAAAGGATCTCCTAAAGAGAAAGAAATGATGGTTTTACTTATCTCATTCTTGACAACTCTTGAATCATAAAACATGAAGGAATTGTCGAGAATGACATAACACCATCTGAAAAGATAAAGAATTGCAAATGGAGAGCATGATGAAGACTGCTTGAGCTCCAACAAGAATCTTGAAGAAAACTTCAAGGATGAATTAAATGATGATGAACCACCATGAAGAACTCCGGTAATGAAAGCAAGAGAAGTGAAAGATGAAAGAATAAGATTCAAGGCATGCGATGAATTAGATGGAGGTTTGAAATGATATAATTGAAATAACTTGAAGCTCCGGAAAACAAGATGAACAACTTGGAACCGAGAATATGATATGATGAACAAGCTCCAGACAAAAGAATTAAATCACCTTGAAGGAATAAGAATAAGAATTATGTCATGCATACCCTTCACCAATTTAAATTGATGACAACCAAAGGATTTGGCATACTACTTATTCTCGTTGGGAAGGAATTAAAGAGAGATCTAGCACAAGCTTGGATAAATCTTCAACGAAGCACCGGTAGGATTATGAAAAGAACAAAAGAATTAACATGATAACAACGGAAGAGTAAACTAGAATGAACCACCGTAGGAATATGGAGACGAACGAAGAGGCATCAATGAAGAATATGTGGAGGTTGAAGTTGAAAACTGAGAACGAAGAAATATTCTGAAATGATGGCCTTCGGAGGATCACAAAGAAAAGAATTCATGAAATGCTTCGGATGGGATAAAAGAATTCCTCACAAACGGAACAATAATGAGGATGGCATGAAGCTAGAACCACGAATCTTCAAGAGAACGGGTCAAAATTTAAGAGAAACACTTCTCCGATCTCCAAATGCTGAGAATGAAGACGAGAAAAGCCATGAAGAATTGTTGAGCACTCCGGAATGAAGAATTAAAAGGTTGAACCAATGATGAAAATAATTTGAAAGTAAACTTGGAGAAGGCATATGACTGATGGAAATCATACTTACGTCACACTTTGAAAAGAATTTGAGTATAACTCCGGAAAACAGAAGAGTCAGGTAAGATCCTGGAAAGACCTGTGGGTTAGGGCCCACTCAAAGAAATCACCGTTGAAATGATTGCTTAAGAGATATTGCACCGGTTGAATTAAATGGCTTGAATAAGATAACAATGCTCAAACTAGCTTGAACGGAATAAGAATGGAATTATGAATCTTCAGCACTCCGGATATGAATAGCAAGAGGAGAATGATTAATTAGTGCACCGGAATAAGAAAGCATTGAGAAAAGAGGAAAAGGATAAGATCAACACCGAAATCTTGAATTACATCCACCGGAGAAGAATATGAGAACAAAAGAATGATGAACTTGAAGCTCTTGAGCATCTTCACGATAATTCACCGGATAAGAACATTGAAGGAAAAGAATGAAGGAATGTCACATGAATAAAATGGATACTTCATTTGAGAATTTCCGACTCCGAGAAGAAGAAGGGTGGGAGGGTGGGGAAAACAAAGACAACTTGAGATGAATGAAACAGACAGAACGTCAGATTTCACAACGACGTCTGTATGGAATAACTTGAAAAGAAGGCACACCGGTTGAAAAGAATTAACAAGAAGATCTTGATGATCAAGAAGAATTAGCACTCCCATAGAAATATGAGAATACCGATTAGGAAAGGTATGGAATCAACATTTGACATCGAAGCAACTCGAATACCAGAATCAAAACAAAACAAAGGATAGATATGCAACATGATCTTCACAACATCATCCGAACAGAGAATGAACGAATGAATTCCGCAGGTACATCAACTTGATGAGAAGCCACTTGGGGAACAAAAGATAAATAAAAAAAAGGAACAAGGATCAGATAGAACAAATACAAGATAGAAGCTTCGTTCGACATCTTCGTGCTGAAAGCTCATGGAACGTGTTACAAAAGGGTTTTGCAATCCCCGGATCAGCATAGCCAAGGACCCTTTAAGATGCAACTCCCGATCAGAACAAGTCCATAAAACCACTTCACTCAATGTAGAACCCCAAACTTCATATCATGCATCCGTTGGAAGAATGCCTAGAACTACTAGATGAACCCACCTATAGATTTCCAAAAGTTTCCAGTTATGCAATCAGGTGTTGGGGATACACGGGAAGCACCGCGCAATCAACTCTAAACCTACATCCAGGTGTATCCATCCTTCAACACATAACCAGTCTTTCTCGAAAACTGTTTACCTCGGACCTTCAAAAACGCATCCACTATAACAAGCTATGGCAATACTCTCGAACTACCTCCCCAGTACTGGGTGATGTCGGGGTTATCTTGCCACTGGCCGTATAGGAGAGATTTTCGATGTCGGCCGTCTTAAGTATTTAGTACTGCCGCGATATGCTTGTTACAATGATACCCCGAAGCTCAACTCCTCGGTAACAGGAGGCATCGGGAACAATATCCTTGTCACAAGAACATCGAAACAATCCCAGAATACTCGCGGGATCCTAAAAAAATATTTGGTGCATTTTTTGAAAGTAGAAGAGAAAAGAGTAATCGTCAGGAGTCCTCACCAGAATGAAAGAGATGAGAAGCAAACAGAAATCCTACTCTCCGATATAATATAGGACTCAAAATATTTTCAGTGTGTGCCTAGACTCAACCGTCAACGATTCGATCAATCAGTGGGGGCTTCTAGGTCGGAGAAGGCTCTGAATACCAACTTGTAATGCCCAGGATGGGACTATATCTCCTACGTGTCGAGGCACGACTTAAAGATATAAGCCCATCCTAGAATGATCTCAAGTTTGGTATCTTTGCACGACTCATGTAAAAGAGGGATTAAATTGCAAAAGAAGATAGTTGGCTTACACTCGCCACTTCACACAATACATTACATAAGCAATCATCATTCAAAACATCACAACCCGACTACGGGTGAAGAACCAAAAGAAAGATACCAAAACAACAAAAGCCACAGGTCAGGATCGAATCCTAGTAGAAACCACTACTGAACATCGAAACGTCACGAGCAAACAGCCAAACTCTTCAACAAGCTCCTGGTGAAGCACTGAACCAGCTCCTGCATCTAACTCGGCTGGACCTGCATCTGGTGGTGAAGTAACTGTGAGCCACAGAGGACTCAGCAATCCCGTTCCCGGGTAACAAGACTATTTAAGCCTTGGGTGTGGACAAGGCTGAAGAAAGAACGAGAGGTGAAGGAACAACAAGAGTCTGCAGCAGCAACTAGCACTAACTTACGTAAAAGAGAGCGAGAAGAGAAGTGCATCGGTCGAAAGATGATCACGAAGTGATCCTAACTAAAGCCGGTCAAACATAACCCCACCGTGTTCAACTCCCGAATCCCTATTCGGAAATTGACAGTCACGGTACACACGCTGGTAGTGTATTGAATCATTGTGTCAAGTTTTCTACAACCGGAATTAACAAGCTCCCATCTGCCACATAACCGCGGGCACGGCTTTTGAAAGTTCAAACCCTGCAGGGGTGTTCCAACTTGGCCCATCACAAGCCCACGATCCGCGAAGTCGCAACTCCATAGGTGGGAAGACCCGAGTATTCTCGGAATCCCGTGCTCAAGTTAAACCGAACTAAGGTAAGGCTAATCCAGCAAATCCTCCCGGCGTGTCGACACCCTGATAGTAGCCGCGCGTATCTAAGTCTCAGGACACGACCGGATGGGCGATTCTACAGGACCCAAACCTCGAGTTTCCCCGTGGTGGTTCCCGCAGACTCCCCGTTTGGGACCAACACCATCGGCACTGGCCCCCCCTGCTATGTAGAAATAAAGGATCCTCGAGGGAGCGACCCCCTATGCAAGTTTAATTATTTAATTAAGTTGTTATTATGAGGCAAAAAGTACCAAATGTTGGGACTTGCTGGAAAAGACTTAGCACTTAGCGGTTTATCAAGGGGGTCCCATACACCCCAACCGTGTTAGGAACGCATAATCAAGGAACATAACACCGGTTTATACGGTTCCTAACGGCATGAGTGGAACAAATCACCAAGCAAAAGGCTTAGCCTTCCACCCTGCCAGTATATAGATGATTTCATTTAGCATTTATATAGTGTGATATAACCCAACCAAACTTCAGCATGAAGCAAGCATCTTCGATCTTCACCTGCAACTAACAATGCTATAAGAGGGGCTGAGCAAAGCCTACGTATAGCCAATCAATGGTTTGCCTAGGTAGGGTGGTTAAACATGGTAGTGGTTACAAGTAGGAGGCTGACAAGAAGAACATGGGCATCGAGGCAAAACTATAGATCGAGACTACTAGCAATAGGCAAAGATAGTAATGGTATCCGGGTTCGATCATCTTGCCTGGGATTCCACAGAGGGAGAAGAACGGGTCCAAGAAGCAGAAGGAGCAACAGTCGAGCGAAACCTCACAACTCCGGAACGAAACCGAAGCTATCAAGAGAAGCAAACCGGAAAAAAACAAACAACACGGTAAACACACACATCATAAACATGGCATACGATGCACATCCAAGTATGATGCATGTCCGGTTTAAAAATGCAAGGCATGGCAAAGTGCACAAACAAAACTACAAGTTAAGTGGAGATCAATATGCAACGAGTTGCATATTGACGAAACACCACATTTAATTATTTAGTTGACTCTCGTTGTTTACAAGACAAGATTAAAAGGGTTTTAACATGGCAAGAGGTGAAGCATAAAGAAACTACACTATTCAGACATTTTAAATGAGGCCGGAAATAACAACAACATATCCGGAAAATCCTCATGAGCATGTTTAATAATTATAAGCAAACAACAATTAAACATTTTAGTGTTGTTAACATGATGCGGATGACATGATCAAGTTATATGCAATTATTAAAAGGTTGACTTAAAAGAGATAAGAAGTATTGTCACCGTGGTGGAAAGGAAGGGGGCCACGACAACGATCCGAAAATGATGCAACGGCATCATATCGGTTCCGGTAACTCGTTGAGAGTCCGGTGCAAAAGATGACGGCGGAGCAAGTCAAACGAGATGAAAGTGGGGTGATCCCGTTACCGGGTTCCCACGAGTCGGTGACGAGGCAACCGAGGAACATGACAAAAGGTGGAACGGGCACGAAGCACACACGAGAGGCATTTCATACAACAAAAACAAGCATCACACGGGTCACGTCTCGGGGTTATACCTTTGAAGCGTGCGTTTCGGGGCGGTTCGAGACGTAGTGGAAGGAGTCGTTCACGAGGCGGTAGAGGTACTTGAGGGTCTCGGCGACGGTAGAGGAAGTAGTGGTACTCGGCGACGGTAGTTGTACTCGGGGCGACGGTAGACGTTCACGTAGGCGTTTCCGTTTCCGAAGAGGTACTTGTCGCGTCGGCGTTCGTAGGGGTACTTGTGGTCTCCGAACTTGTCGACGGTAGTGGTACTTGACGCATCCGTCTTTTCCGGGCGACGGTAGTGGTACACGCGACGGTAGTCGTTCGGGTCGTCGTGGTACTTGTCGGTCACGTAGAGGTACTTGGCGTTCGACGGCGTCGTGGTACTCGTTCACGTAGTCGTACACGGATGTAGTGGTACTTGTTCCGTAGCCGTTCTCGAGCTCGTCTTCCCGTAGATGTTCGGGTGCATACGTAGAGGTACTCGTTTCTCCTGTCAAAACAGTAGCACGGCAACACACAAAAGAACAACACAACAACAACACAGAGCACAGCAGCATGGAGGGACGACGAGGACACGGCAGCAGCACGGCGAAGCGACGGCCGCGGGATCCGGTCAGAGGCAGGGCAGAGGCGGTCCAGCGCTGGAGAAGCTCGGAGGAAGGCGCTGCTGGTCCGACGAATCGGCAAGGGAAGGAGAGGCCGCGGCCTGGACTGGTGCCTGGGCGCGAGGAGGAGGCCGGGCGACCTGCGGGCCGGAGGGAGAGGCGATGGCCGGGCGTTGCGCTGCGGGTCCTGGCCGGAGGGAGGTCGGGCACTGGAGGAGGCCAGCTCGCGGGACGACGGAGATCCCGCAAGGCGACGAGGAGGCCGGTGTCTGCTCCTGGTGCGACGAGGAGGAGGGCCCGAGCGCAGAGAGGATCGGGGCTCGGGGCCGGCGTCGGGAGGAGCGAGGGCTCCCGGGGAGCTGCTCTGCCGCGTCCTCGGCGAGGAGGCCAGGGAAGCGGCCGGCTTGGCGAAGGGAGGAGAGGGCTCGAGGCAGACCAGATCGAGGTCGACGGGGAAAGAGGAGTCCGGGCGCGTCGGGCGCCGGTGACAGCTTGAGGGGCGCTCGAGAGGGAGGGGCGCCGGGGCTGGCTGGCTGGAAGGGCGCTCGAGGAGGGAACGGCGACGAGGATATCGAGGGAACGGGAACGAGCGAAGGGGGTGAGCGGGGTCGAGGGAAACGGGATGAGGCTCGATCTAGCGAGCCAGAGGGGTGGCGGCGGCGCTAGGAACGGGGGGACTGAGGGAGAGCTGCGGGACAGAAGGCGAGCGCTCGGGGGGTTAGGGTTAGGGGAAGCTGCGGGCCTCGGACAGATGGGCCAGCTGGGCCTGAGCCGGTGGGAGGAGAGGGAGTTGGATCGGGCCAAGAGGACTGGAAGAGGCCCAAGAGGGCGCGGCTGCTCTCTGTTTTATTTCTTAAACAGAAAAAATAAAAGAGAGAGAGAGCAAAATAAAAGAAAAGAGGCAAAGAACGGAAAAAGATAGAGGGGGGTTAGGAGCAGAAGTAGCACAAGGACTATTTTTCTCGGGCATCATAAAATGAGCAAAGTCCGAGAAAAATAAGAAAGGCATGAACGGAAAAATAATTCAAACATATTGAATTTAATTCAAATAGGTTTGAACTAAGACGAGATTATTGAAGTGTCCAAAAATGTCCGGAATTTTGGAGGAGCCTCGAAACAACGGAAAGAAATTACCGGCAAGATTTTGAAGGTGAAACTCGAAGTGAAATAACATGGGGAATTATGCAAGTGTGTTATGGTGATTCCGAAGCAATGGAATAATTATTAATATAGCTCCATAAATATTAGGAGGCTTTTATATGTTATAAAGAGAAGACATCTTCCCTCGATTTAAATGGACCGAAGGTCCACACGATTTATTAAGGTTGAGATGCAAAAATAAAAAATGACATGATGGCATGATGACATGATGCAATGCAAAAAAATAAAAACACAAGCACAAAAGAAACACACGGGCAACCCGGAACGTCTGGAATCTTCTGGGACGTCAGTCTCGGGCGTCACATTTTGTATGTAGAATCATAATATCATGTTGTTTTCATGTTTGGAGTGTGTTTGCTTGATGTTTGGGTGCATCTTGCACCGTTGCCATGCTTGTCTTGTTTTGCTCATATCTTCTAGGCCGTAGTTCCGAATTAAACAAACTTTATATGAAACTTGACTAGAATTTCGTGTAGATCATCATGGTGCATTTTAACCTGATGTTTAACAACTTTAGCTTAAGGTTTGTTCAGATATGGACTAATTTCAAATTATGCATATGAGGGCTTATCGGATTTGTTATGTGTAGATTCCGGCCTCATTTAAAACTTGTTGGTTTGTGTTGTTCTTGTGTGCTTCATCCCTTGCCATGTTTTGCTTCTTATGTAGACTTGTCTTGCTTCATACTTGGTTGAGCATCTTGTCATGTTCTCGAGTGGCGAGTTTACCTTGTTTGTGTGCTTTCTTCTCGCTAGTTCTTTTCCGTTGCGATCGTGAGGATTCGTTCTTCTACCCGTGGTTCGTCTTCAAGGCTCTTCTTCGTCTTCTTCATGGAACCGTTCTTCTTCCTTGCAGGATCTCAGGCAAGATGACCATACCCTTGGATACCTTTACTATCATTGCCATGCTTAGTTGTCTCGATGCTATCGTTACATGTCGCGCTACCCATCTTTTAATGTCAGCCCCTCTCCTTGTTGCCATGAAACTTCTAACCTTTTGACACCTTCCCAGCAAACCGTTGTTTGGCTATGTTACCCGCTTGCTCAACCCCTCTTATAGCATTGCTAGTTGCAGGTGAAGATGAAGATCGTTCCATGTTGGAACTTGTTGCTTCGGGTATATCACAATATGTCTTATATATATTAACTCACCTATATACCGGGCATGGGTGGAAGGCTTGGCCTTTTTCTCGGTGTTTTGTTCCACTCATGCCACCTTAGGAGCCGATAAACCGACATTATGTTCCTTGATTTTGCGTTCCTTACACGGTTGGGTATATGGGGACCCCTTGACACTTCGTTTTTGAATAAAACTCCTCCAGCAAGGCCCAACATTGGTTTTATTTTGCCTCATAATAAAAACTTAATTAATTAATTAAATTGCATTGGGGGTCGCGTCCCCGAGTATTCTTTCTACATAGTAGGTGGGCCAGTGCTGATGGTGTTGGTGCCAAACAGGGGTGCTGCGGGGCCACCTTGGGGAAACCCGAGGGCTGGTTTTACTCGTAGCTTCTCCAATCCGGTCATGGCCTGAGACGAGATACGTGCGGCTACTATCACGGGGTCGACACACGGGAGGTCTTGCTGGACTTGTTTTACCATTGTCGAAATGTCTTGTGCACCGGGATTCCGAGCCTGATCGGATTGTCCCTAAGATAAGGGGTGATAATATTATTATTACTTCTGCTGATCGTGAGAGCTTGTGATGGGCTAAGTTGGGACACCCCTGCAGGGTTGTGATCTTTCGAAAGCCATGCCCGTGGTTATGTGGCAGATTGGAATTTGTTAATGTCCGGTTGTAGAAAACTTGACAGAGGATCCAAAGTAAAACACACAACTGTGTGAGCAACCGTGACTGTCTCTTTTCACTTTGAGAAGAGAACACGGTGGGGTTATATTTGACTCGTAGGTAGTTCAGGATCTTTAGCGATCATTACTAGTTGGCGACCGCTTGCGTAGATGCTCATCTTATTCTTGTACTCGTAAGTTAGCCACCATATATTGCTTAGCCGCTGCTGCAACCTCACCACTAAATCTCTCCTTGCCCATTAAGCTTTGCTAGTCTTGTTACCCATGGTTATGGGATTGCTGAGTCCTCGTGGCTCACAGATACTACTGCATCAGTTGCAGGTGCAGGTTTCCGATGTCTTGACGTGAGAGAGATGATCGTTGTGTTGGAGATCTTTCTTCTTCTTCTTCTTCAGTCTTGGGTTAGGTTCCGGGTCGGCAGCCTGGGATAGCAGATGTATGTCGTTGTGGTTTTCATGTTTGCATCCGTAGTCGGATGCCTTGTATTGATGTTGTATTCATGTGTCTTGTATGTATTGTTGTATCCCCCATGTATGTATGTAATGGTACGATGTAATGATATCCATCTTGCTAAGCGCCCGAAATGCGGTTATGCCCCAATCACGTAAGTGTCACATGATCGGGATAGAATCGCATCTTGGGCCTGACAAGTTGGTATCAGAGCCTTGACCGACCATAGGAGCCCCCTTGATTGATCGTAGCTTGGCCGTTGTTGAGTCTAGAAGAAAACTTTTTCGGAGTCTAGTTATATCGGAGAGTAGGAATTCTTTTTACTCCCCTGTCCCTTCGTCGCTCTGGTGAGGAATCTTGATGTAGGTGTTTTGAATTACTGCTCTTCCCCCTTCAAATTTTTTTAGGATCACGTGGTTAGTTTTCATTCGTTGCGTTGTCAATTCTTTCATCTAGTGCATCTCTCGTGAAGTGGATTCAACCCTCTTCTTCTTTGCAAGTTCAATCCTCATTTCTTTTCAACCGGTGTTGTTTCCCCTTCCGAAGTTGTCTTTCTTTTTCCCACCCTCCCACCCTTTTTTCTTTCGGACCGGAGTCTTCAATCGAGTATCCATCCTACTCGTGTGAATCCTCTGCATTCTTCCCTCGGTTATCTCAACTGGTGAATTCTCGTCTAGTTCATCATCATTCATCTCCTTTATTCTCCGATGATTTCTCCTCTCGATTCGATATTCTTCACCTCTATTCTTCTCAGGTGGTTTTCAATTCAAGTATTCAACGTTCATCATTTTTTTCCTCGGCTCAATTGCTTCACCTTGCTCGTTCGTCTCTCACCATTTTATTGTTCCAAGTTCTGAAGATATCTCAGGGATTCGTCTGCCTTCCAATTAATTCGAGGTTGCCACCTCATTCGAGTTTTTCAAATGTTCCGGTGCATCGTCTCCTTTTTAATCCTTTTCAACGGTGTTTTCTCTTCGGCGGGCCCTAACCCACAGGTCTTTCCCAGGATCTTACCTGACTATTTTATTTTCCCCGAGTGTTCAAAAATTCTTTTCAAGTGTGACGTAAGTATGGATCCGATCAGTCATATGCCTTCTTCAAGATCGCTTTAATTCTTTTCATCATTGGTTCAACCTTTGTTCTTTTCATTCTCTCGGAGTATTTCATGAATTCTTTCTTTGTGTTCCTCCGAAGGCCATCTTTTCAGAAGATTTCTTCGTTCTCAGTTTTCAACTTCGTCCTCCAAATATTCTTCATTGATGCCTCTTCGTTCGTCCCACATTTGTCCAGTGCTTCGTTCAAGTATTCTTTAATCAGTTTGCGATCCCTTCATTCTCTTGTTTTCACCCAACTTCAATTCTTTACGGTGGTTTGTTCTTTTCATCACTCGTTTTAAATTTCCTTACGGTGGTTCGTTCCTTTTCTTCACTCGGCTTCAATTCTTTACGGTGGTCCTCTGAAGAGTTCTTTTTCGATGTTATCATATCAATCCATTCAATTTTATTACAATCCTACCGGTGTGTCATGAAGATTTTCGCAAGTTCGTGATATATCCCTCTTTAATCATTCAAACGAGAATAAGTGATATGCGAATCCATTGCTTCTCATCAATTTAGTTGGTGGAGGATAAGCATAACGTAATTCTTATTCTTCAAGTTGATTTATTCCTTCCTTCGGAGTTTATTCTTGATGAATAAATTCTAGTTCCAAGTGCTTTAACCTTTTCTTTCGGGAGTTCATAGTTTCTCAGCTATCTTGTCGGAACCCCGACTAATCATCGCAAGGCTTTAATCTTATTGTTTTCATCCGTCTTTTCTATATCATCATCTTTTGTTACCGGAGTTCTTCAGGGTGGTTCTTCATGTTTAACTCATTCCTCAAATATTCATCTAATTCTTCTGGAGCAGCTCAAGCTTTATTCTTTTGCCTCTCGAGTGCAAATAATTCTCCGTATTCTTTTGAAAGGAAGTTTTGCATTTATTCATTCTCAGCTAATCCATCTTTTGGTTGCGGCATCATTCACCTCAAGTTTTGAGATGTTTAAATAAGTCCACAACAAGCTTATTCTTTTGTTGTTGATTTTCTCAACAACTCCGTTCATCCTTCTTCGCAAGGATGCGTCCAATTCATTCGTGGTGTAAGTTGTTGTTCTCTTATCCGTTCTTTTCATTTCACTCTTTTAATTCTTCCGGAGGCATTGTATTGTTCATTCCGTCGTGTTTTCGTCTCATCTTCTCAGGGTCTTGTCCTATTCCATTCATGTTCGACCGGTGTGCTATTTCTTTCTATTTTAGCCGGAGTGTTGCCCGAATTCCTTCGTGGAGATTCCTTTCTATCTTTGCTAACCGGAGTGGTTTCGAATTCATTCTTCTTCCTTCAACTCGTGCTTCATATCCTTATCCTCTTGGCTTTTCGTCTTATGCCTTTTGCTTATTTACCGGAGCTTCTCAAATCTCGTTCATCTCCGTTGTGTTCTTTCTTTCGAGTTGTTCAACCTCTCAAGGTTCTTTGGTTTCACTCTTTTGTCCTCGAAGAACTTTGTGTTCTTCCTTTTTCCCTTCCGTCTCGTTCCTAAGATCTCGGGACGAGATCTCTTGTTAGTAGGGGAGTGTTGTGACACCCCGAGACCGGTGCGCCAGGTGTCAGCCAGTTATTCGTTGTCTTTGCCATGTCATCTGCTTGCGTGTTGCATCTTGCCATGTCATCTTGTGTGTTGCATCACCATGTTTTCAAAACTTGCATCCGCCCGAGTCCCCTCGTCCTTTCCGTTGTCGGTTCTGAGCCCAGACACACTTGCACACGCCTGCGGCGCCTCCAAATATTTATTTTATGAGTGGCCGGAAAATGTTCTCAGAATGGGATGAAACTCCGCGTGTGGCCTTATTATAGTGTAGACAGGCCGTTTGCCAAATTTCATCGCATTCGGAGCTTGTTTGATAGCCCAACAGATATATATAGCGGCACTAGTCGCCGGTTTAATCGTCTGACATTTTCGGTCTACGAAAACCCCCGCGTGCCTCTCTCTCTCCTCTCATCTCAGCCCAACTATTCTACACAGCCCACCTAGGCCTTCCTAGACCCCTTCCGCTCCGGTGTCGTCCGATCGGCATCCGATGGCTCCGTTTTGCCCCAAAACCCCCAAACCCTAGTCTTTTCCATATATAAACACCCCCTCCATGCCAAAAATGGACTCCCCTAGCCTTCCCCTACCTCTTCTCCTACCCTAGGCCTTCTCCTTGGATCTGCAGCCACAGCCAGCCCTCTCCCCCTCAATTCCGACGCCGGCCAGCCCCGGACTGCCACTTGGTAGCTCCCGAGTGGCCAGCCGCCACCCAGCCGCCGCATGTGGCCTCTCTTGGCACGCCACGTGGCCACGTCGCTCCCACCGCTGCCGACCCGCAGCAGGCCCGCCTCGGGCAGCACCGGGCCCCGCGGGCCCGAGCGCCCCGCGCGCCCGCCTCCGCGTGGCTCCCCAGCGCCCCGCTCGTTCCCGCTCGACCGAGCCTCTGGTGGCCTCACCGCCGGCCACCGGAGCTGCCCCGCCGCCGTGGAGCTCGCCGTCCTTCCCACCGTGCGCCGCCCCGCCGCTGCTCCTCCGCGCCAGCGAGCACCCCGCTGCCGACCGCCTCCGCCCACCGCCGTCGGGTCTTGCCCCGCCGCCACCTCAGCAGCACGCCGCCGCCTCGAGGGTCGCCACCGACCACGCCCTTTCCCAGATCCGGCGCGGAGCTGGCCGGATCCGCGCCGCCCCGTCGTCCTCCGGTTGCTAGTGCCCAGTTCCGCTCCTCCCCTGGCCGGATCGGACCCCGCCGCCGGCGTCCCTCGCCGGCGGCCTCGTCTTCGTCAACACCGGCCCCGAGCTCCCTTTGGACGCCCGGACATGTCCGATTGGGACGGACATGTCCGACCCTCCTCCTCTCTGTGCCTCTGCCAGGTGGGCCCGAGAGGCCGCACCGACGGACATGTCCATGCAGACCAGACAATGTCCATTTCCCCGAGGTTGCTTTTTCTCTCTAAGTCCCCAAAAACTTCATAATCTGATGCATACTTTGCATGCCTGTAACTTTTTGTGTGCTTATCCAAATTGAGTGTATGATATGTCAAAATGGTCGTGGTGATGTGCTCTACACTTTGTTCCATTGTGCCATGCTTGTTTGACTTCATCTTGATGCCCTAATCCCTGCTGTTACTTGTTACTTGTTAATTTTATGCCATGTTTGAGATATGATAACTTGGTGCATGTTTATCCAAATGGAGCATATGATATGTCAAAATGTTCATTGTGAAGTGCTCTACATGATGGTTGCTGTAGCATTCATGTTAGGTGCCATATTGCCATGTTAATCTCTGTTGCAAAAGTGCATTTGGCTGTTAAGTGCTGAAACTTGTTATGAAATGCTGATTTCACTTGCTCATTGCTATAGATGTGTTTGTCTTCATGCCACATGTTTAGATGCTTTAGAAGCACAATCATATGGAATTTGCTGTGGTGCAATCCATTTTCCATGATATGCTTTGATGTGACTTAAACAAGCTTGTAAACATGCCATGCCGTTGTTGCTATTTTATATTTAATGAAAAAACTGCTAAGTCTGGAACCTGTTATAACCTGATGCTATGTTTGCTTGATGCCCTAGTCAAATCCATGTTTGTTTTGGAGTGGCCAATGATCATGTCTTGTTGTCCATGTTATTGTCTATCCATTCATGCCCTTAATTGCACATATGACCTTCTGTAGCTTATTTATTTCGTGCTCTCAAGTTGCTATAAATTATACCGGTCAGGATTTTATCATCATGTTCAATTTGGTGGAGCTTGTTGCTATTGATCCATGCCTCCTATGGAGATGCTCCAATGGAGTTGTTTGATGTATGATATGTCTACTACAAGTCCATGCTCTTTTTGTTCTTATTACAGTTGATATGCTTATTGTTTTGTGCCTCCGAAGGCAGCATCGTGATGGTGTTTTTGCCTTCCCAGATTTTGGCTAAGTCTGGATAATTTTATTGCAACTTGCTATGCTTAGTTAAATGTGTTCCAGCAAGATTTTGGGTGTGTTCCAAGTTCATGCTTGTTAAGTAACATGTCTATTTCACATCCATGCTTCTTGTTATCATGTTTGGGCGCTGTAGCATATATTTACCTTGCTCCAAAGTTGCTATGTGGCTGTTAACTTCAGCTTGTTGTTATATCTTGTTTCATATGTATTTGTTGAACCGTTGCTCCGTTTTGAGTGTGACCTATATGAAACTTGTGTGATTTTGCATGTAGAATCATAATATCATGTTGTTTTCATGTTTGGAGTGTGTTTGCTTGACGTTTAGGTGCATCTTGCACTGTTGCCATGCTTGTCTTGTTTTGCTCATATCTTCTAGGCCGTAGTTCCGAATTAAACAAACTTTATATGAAACTTGACTAGAATTTCGTGTAGATCATCATGGTGCATTTTAACATGCTGTTTAACAACTTTAACTTAAGGTTTGGTCAGATCTGGATTAATTTCAAATTATGCATATGAGGGCTTACCGGATTTGTTATGTGTAGATTCCGGCCTCATTTAAAACTTGTTGGTTTGTGTTGTTCTTGTGTGCTTCATCCCTTGCCATATTTTGCATCTTATGTAGACTTGTCTTACTTCATATTTGGTTGAGCATCTTGTCATGTTCTCGAGTGGCGTGTTTACCATGTTGTGTGCTTTCTTCTCGCTAGTTCTTTTCCGTTGCAATCGTGAGGATTCGTTCTTCTACCCGTGGTTCGTCTTCAAGTCTCTTCTTCGTCTTCTTCATGGAACCGTTCTTCTTCCTTGCGGGATCTCGGGCAAGATGACCATACCCTTGGATACCTTTACTATCATTGACATGCTTAGTTGTCTCGATGCTATCGTTACATGTCGCGCTACCCATCTTTTAATGCCAGCCCCTCTCCTTGTTGCCATGAACACTACTAGGAAAAGGCCTATTAATGGCGCACCTAATTTGACCATTAATGGCGCATTAGTGGAGCGCCATTACTAGCACGCCATTAGTATATTTTACTAATGGCGCACCTCTGGTGCGCCATTAGTATCTGGTATACTAATGGCGCACCGTAGATGCGCCATTAGTATGCACAGAAGTGCGCCATTAGTATGCCTCCCAGGGGCCATGTGTAGCCAGGTGCTTTGGCATACTAATGACGCACTCCAGCTGGATGCGCCATTAGTAATGTCCGTATAGTAATGGCACACTGGCTGGTAATGCGTCATTAGTATCCTTTGGCATACTAATGGCGCACTCTGCTGTGATGCGCCATTAGTATGAATATTAGGTTTTTTTAATATTATTTTTCTGTTTTTTTGCACAGATTACAAAATGTATAATTGCACAGAATATAGACAGCACACATCAACAACAAATTCATCGAATACAATAGAAGATTAGTCTCTGAATACAATTCATCATATTAGTCTCCGAATACAATTCATCATATTAGTCTCCGAATTGAAAAGACCAAACAAATATAGAACAATATATTACAAGTCTCGAGACCGCGAGTAGCGAGTTTGTCTTCACATTACAAGTCGATATCGATCATCTAAACTACCATCACATAGAAGAGAGCTGCGGTCATCACGATGAGCATCATCACGATGAAACTCGTCTTCATCCGGTTCCTCCAACGCTCCCTCCCCTCTCCCGCTAGATAGCGGGCGTATCTAGATTCGGCCTCGGCCCTAGTGGTGTACCCTTTGTAACTGTTACTGCTGAATCGGTGAACCTGTCTCCGATACTCCTCCCAGTCGTCGTAGACTCCGGGAACCTTACCCTTGTACACGACATACGACGGCATCGCTATGCACTAGCCAAACGAAACGTTAGTACCAATTCACAGACAATTCATAAGCAATATATAGGTATGCAACAGAACGATCGAAAGAGAAAAGCAAGACATTAATAGCATTGATTACATCTAAGTTGAACGACTCTCGAAACCAAAGAGACATACTACAAGTTCATTAAAGTTTAATTACAACATGAGCCAATCGATGTTTCAGAACTAGACACAGCATCACTGCTTTCGACTCGACTCAATGCACCGGAGCGTGGATGAAGCCGTCGTCTATCGTGGGAGTCATGAAATCACGGGCGTTGTCAGCCTGCATTTGTAGCATTGTGTCGATGTCACTGTTCGACGGTTGATTTCTGAGGTAGAACTGCCCCGAGGTACGAAGGACATCTTGATGGATGATTTCCGCAAACTCCGACTGGATGCAAAAGAAATCTTGTCTGATGTCCGCGTCCTGGATTGCCGACACGCGTGCGGCCCAATCTTTGAGCTTACTCGGTAGCAGAAGTTGATGATGGTCCCGTACGATCGCCCGCATGTGATGGATGGCGTAGTCGGCACCCTTCTGACCGCCAGGCGGCTGCTTGACGCAGCAGAACGTCGTGTTGTGGGAGAACACGTGCTTGCCGTACTTACGAGCTGTCCTGGTGAAGGTGCCTCCAGATTTGGTGTAGCCGGGGAGAACATCATCAAGAACCTTCTTGACATTTGTGTAGTCTACAGCCGACTGACGGTCAGGGTCGAAATACGTGGCCATGGAATATTTGGGGCTTAGTAGGATGAGCGTGCACTGTGTGTCACTGCAGAAAACACGGAATGTTAAAAGAAGAACGATCGAAATCTAAGAATTCATATGTTACGGGGCGGTTGAGGCGGAGGACTTACTCGGGAAAGTAAGGCACGAGGAAGTTATCCTTATCTCGGTTTGCCAGAATGACGCCTTCGAGGTAAGAACTCGCGACTTGCCGGTCCCCAGTGCTGCCCAAGAACTTGGCACGCATGTAGAAGGGGTCGACTATCACGATGTCCGGGGTCTTGTCGCGAATGATCCGCATCTCCATACTTAGCAAAAATAGCCGAACGAAGGTGTAGTGCAGCGAAAGAAGGTTCAACATAGCGTGGATGTCATCAAACCGCAGGACGATCGTACCCCCGATGGAGTTATCCACAAAGCCCTTGCCCTCCGGCACCTTGGCCGCGAAAACCGGGTATGCCACATCCTTCTCTCTGAGACGCCGCTTCTCCAAAGAAAGAACACTGTTGCAGACTCCGCATAGCACCGGTTGCAGCATCGAGCATATTTGTCGGTAGCATCGGCCTACCCGCCACATGCACCCTCCTCATTACATCCTCAGGTGAAGGTGGCCCGTCCTGAGCACGGATCGTACTCGGTGCCGGCTGGCTCGCACCCTTGTTAGTTTTTCTTTTGCGTGCCTTCTTCTTGATCTCCTGAATTGGGACCGACTTCTGCTCAGAGACCGCCTTCTTTAGTGTGTTGGGGCTGATAATATTTCGCACCTCGCCTATCTGAGGCTTGGTGAAGTCGGCAGCTGGAGGCGTCTCCTGAGAGCTGAACGGCAGACGACGCCTGTTGCAACTTGGCTTCTCCGCGGTACCAGCTTGATCGCGCACGTCTTTTGTTGGGTTGGGTTCTTGAGAAGGAGCCCCCATGAAGTCGTCACCGTACCCATGATCGGCAAAGTACTGATCGATGTTGGCAAATGTATCGTCGTCGTCATCGTTCTGATCCTGTGCCATATGCATGTTTGGATCCAGTGGCATAGGGATTTCCGGCACCGTTGCGGCGGACTTGCCATGGGGACGACTTGGCGCCGGCACGACTGGCGGTGTTGTCTTTGGGGTGGTTTCCCCCGCCCCCAAACGAATCTGGCTCTTCGGCCAAAGCAGGGGCCAGCTCAGGCAGGCGCTGAGGGTCATGACATCATCATCGTCGGCCCCGACGGGTCGAATCAGAGGTAACACCTCGTCGCAGCCTGGCAGCACACGAACCAGTTGAACCCTAAACAAGTTGGGTGGCATCTGGGTACCGTGGAACAAGGGCTGGCCCGGTTGAACGATTTTGCCCTTGGCGACATCGACCAACTCGTTGTTCACGAAGTGCAGGAGAGTGCACGGAACGTCGGCGGCGCCCTGCGAAAACATGTAGGGCGTCAGGGATGCCCAGTCAAAGGCAAGGAGATGAAGTCCTCGGCCGAGAGAGGCTTAATTAGTTACCGTGATGATGGCGTCGAGCTCGGCTAATGTCGAGGCACCGCCAACGGCGGGCGTGCAGTTGACGGAGGGGCCGCTTGCTGCAGAGGTGCCGGCCGGCGTACACACGGGTGCATTAAGCTCCCGTGCCGGCGTCGGAGACACCAATGCTGCCTCCGCCGGAGACACCAATGGCCCCGCCATCGCGTTCTGTGAGTTGCTGGCCGTGAAGCTGGGAATCGGGGGCGGGCCCTGTTGGCCGCCCGCAATCCACGCCTGCAACCCCTCGATCAAGCTAGGCACAATGGCGGTGATCGTCGCTCCGAGCTGTTGTTGCACTTGCTCTTGGACAATCTCCGGAATCCGCGCCACCTGTGCCTTGAGTTCTTGAACCTCGCGCGCCTGGCTTTCCGAGCTGGTCTTTTTCTCCTTTCGCCCACCAGCGTTATAGTATGACGACCATTTTGTCGACAAGCCTTTGCCGGCCACACGACCAGCTGACGTCGGCTTCTCGAGCTTATCCTTGTTCTTCATTACATTCATCGCCCTATTTAGAGTCGTGTCCCAAGGGCCGCTCTTAGTCGACCCCGCGCTACTGCTTTCAGTCGCCTGCGGAAGGAATGTGAATCATTTAGAAATTTGGCTTCATTAATTAGAATGCAACCATATGGAGCTAATTACGCGGGGGTGTATTCCTTACCAGAACAGCCTCAAGTGCCCTGGTCTTCAGATCCGTGGTCAGCTCCTTTGTTTTCGGGTCCTTCTTGTACCGGGCCCTGATAAAGTTCCTGGTCTGCTTGTCACCGTATTTATCGAAGATGGGCGGTAGGCCTTGCTCGGCACGGTCCGCCTCCTCCTTGTCCCATATAGGCTCCGCCACTCTGTAACCGCCGGGACCGAGTGTGTGTTCCCCTAAGTTGAGCTCCCGCATTTCTTTCCCCCACTGACTTGATTCGGAGTGTGCGGTGCTCGAGCAATTGATCTTGAAGTCGTTGTAGTCATCTTCGGTGATCGAAGGATGTTTCTCCTTGATCTTCTTATAACTCTCACCTTTCTCGATCATTCTCTTCACATTGGTTTTCCAAGTAGACAGGGCCTTGCTCATCTTCGTGAGGGCAGCACTGTTCACTTTATTCCCTTTGAGGCTTGTGTTATCAAATTGAGCGGGGAACTTGTATCGTTCGTGCAGCTTCGTGAAGAGGAGGTTGCGGTAATTCCCGTTGTCAGGATGCCTTAGGTTCTCGCTGTTGATCGAGACAGTGCTCCGGAGAATGCACCCGAGCTGAAGCGAGTACCCCTTGACTATTCGTTTGGGCGCCGTTGGATTCCCGTCGGAGTCCACTTCAGTAACTTCCTCCTTGAGGGTGCGGAGCACGGTCGGGCGCCGGTCCTTCCGTTGCCTCTTCGATTGGCTGCCATCTGTGCGTGCGCCGCCATCATCAGTGGTGGCATTCTCAGCGGCACCATCAGTGGTGGCATCAGTGCGGTCATCCTCCGCGGTACCATCAGTGGTCTCAGGATCGGTGGGGAAGGCGGCGTCCTCATACAAGTGAGGTTGTTCCTCCATCTCCTGGGACAGCTCCCAGAATGCCTTCCCGCCCGAACCGCCGGCCTCATCGTTGTTGGACATGTTTCTCTCTAAATAGGAACAAAGTTTGGTCAAAAAGTTGGTTATTGTCAAGGAACAAGATCATGGTCTCATCATTTAGGGTTTGTCGACACCGAGTCATCCTAAAAGCTAAGCTTTTATAATTGAGGGTTTTTCGACGCCGAGGCACCCTAAAAGCCTAAGCTTTCATCATTTCGGTTTTTATCGACACCGAGGCACCCTAAAAGCCAAGGTTTCATAATTTATGGTTTGTCGACACCGAGGCATCCTAAAAGCTAAGCTAGGAAGGAGAATTCTAAGTTGGGCCTAATCACTTGGCTCTATTATTGCCACCTATGGTTTAATGCAGCTAGAATAAAGGGGCACTTGATCCTACTTAATTAACTACTAAGATACCCCGTCCCATGCATTAGTCACAAGTACCCCATATGTCCTATTTTTTAGCAAAGTCATGCTAAAATTCACGGAAAATTTCAGCATGACCTTTGCTGAAAATAGGACATATGGAGTACCCGAATTTGCCGGAACGGAAGTTAATCGACATTCCAGCAAACTCAAGGGCCTCTCGGGGTACCTGCAAAACTATCACGACACGATGGTCGGAGACAAAACCAAGCAAAAATCTGGATGGAGTGCATCGGGCTTTCAACTCCACTTTAGACTATCCAAAAGATCACACTGAGCTCCAGCTGAGGGATCCATCAGCCATCATGCCAGCCAGCCAGCAAATTAAGCTGGCCTGGAGCAAATAAAAATACAATGCATACATACATACTAAAACAGAAAGATAGATAGATAGATAAGCATGTTTAGTTTAGTTTACAAGAATGAGTGCATGCATGTCAAAAGTTGGCATCTACTACTTGCTTTTTCTTTTTCAGCCCATGTTCATGTAGATAGATAGATAAGCCCATTTTATTTAATTAACAAACTGAATTTAACACAGTGGTTAACTGAATTTTTACCCAGTAGTTAACTGAATTTAATTAACAAACTAGAAAACAGAAAAAACTAGACTGCATGGAGTAGTAACAAATTATGCTGCATTTAATCTGAATAATACTCCAGCAATATACTCCATGATTATAAACTACAGGTCTTTCTATTTACTAGTACAATAATGATGCTTCTGCTGTCATTCACTTTAGTTGTAAATTAATACTCTATTAATCAACATTGAATGAGTTTGGAGATTTGTGTATAACAAGCATGACTTCATTCATATAGCATTCATATAACAAGCATGACTTCATTCATATAGCATGATGGTGTCTTTATCCCTATTTTCTTGAAATGCTAAGGCGGCATGCTATTGGGACGAACCCTCTCAATTCTGTTAACTATGACCATTATCTGATATTTCGGTAGCCCATAATCAAGTTCCTACCAAAATGCATATTTTTCGACATCATTCACTAATCTGAAGACTAGGTTTTTTTAGCACACGAGAGTGGTCCGAAGAACTCACATGATTCACCTCGCCATCTAGTACCCGAACAAATAGAAGTAGTACTTATTAACAATGAAGAATCTGCTTTTTGTGCCTCAATTGAGATCATGCTACAAAGCGAGCCTTTGTTTAATTCCGCACTAGGCAAGCACGCTTACAAACGCATGTTGTCACTGTCTAAACATTGTATTACATTGTGGTTAGTTTTGTTACCATGTACCATCATGCCTTCCCATGCCTATTCGTTCGATGGAGACATGGAGAGGGGATATAGTATCACACTATCACTGCTACTACTACCACTACTCGATTAACCAGCTGCTATTTAGTGTAACCGGGCTAGCCCCCTTTCCTTTCAACGGGAACAACAGTTTCAGAAACTTACAGGGGGTAAGAAAGATAGGATAGCGAGTTCAGCACCCGCTAGGAAACCGATTTGCATTTGCTTGATATCGGAACGAGCACTATGGAGCGAAAACTGAGACGTCATCATAGCAGACTAGCCCTATTACGAGCACTATGGAGCGAAAACGGAGATATCAAAAGAATGACATGCACGAGAGGGGTCAGTGTGCTATTACAGTTAATGGTTGATCTTGCCACAAAACTTAGAGCCCACATCTAGCTGGCCTTTTTGAAAGCCGCAAATGATTACTTATTATGTGCTGCTGTAATTTAGTCCTTCCATAATATAATACCATAACTGTCTCCGTGTTTCTGATGAAGTAAAGTTTCATTTCTGGAAATGCCATTGCTATGTAACATATTGATGATTAGCGCCTTTCAGTTACAAAATAACGGGATTTCCTGAACCCTAGAACTAGCAGTGAAAAATCATGTGATGTACAGCTTAAAGAGCAATTCCCCATGGTTCATACAAGCAAGTTGAAATTTTAAGAGCAGTGTTCATATTTGTGAGGTGTTTCACATTTCCTTTTCACAGAGAAACTCAGGCCTTTTTTCCAAAGCTATGGCCTAAATCAGAAACATGGAGGTAGGGGAAGGAGGGAGGGAGGGAGG
>LR738710.1:937820018-937835247 GCA_902687465.1 Secale cereale
CGTCGGGGGCGTGGGGCGGCGGCGTCGGGGGCGTGGGGGCGGCGGCGTTGGGGAGAGGGGGGCGAGGGCGTCAGCGGTGAGGGAGAGAAAAGCGTCGGGGAGACAGGGGGGAGATCTGGCGACAGGGAGAGAGAGGAGGGTGCGGCCGTATGTATGTGGGATTACTAATGGCGCACTTCTGCTATGTGCGCCATAATTATGTGGACACTAATGGCGCACCGCCCCCAGGTGCGCCATTAGTATTGTGAGAAAGCTATATCTTTCACCTAACCCACTACCTAACAGAACCCCCACACTAGCCCGACTGGTCAGCACTCTGCATACCCACCAGGAGGTCCTGGGTTCGATTCCCAGCCTCCCCAAAAAATTTTTTGCTTTTAAAAAATGATGTATGACACTTATTTGTGTTTAAATATGTTCAAACTTGTTTAAATTATAACAGTAATATTTTTTTATAAAAAAGTAATAATTTTTTAAAAAATATCATCAAATTTGTTATTTGAAAATATTTATGAATATGAAAAAATATCATCAAATTTATTATTTTGAATATATCATGGGTCGGCGGCGGCGGTTGAGTAGGGGAATCGAGGGTGCAGGGGGTCGGCGGCGACGGCCGGTGGACCGGGGGGTGCTCGGCGGCGGCGGTTGAGTAGGGGAATCGAGGGTGCGGGGGGTCGGCGGCGGCGGCCGGTGGACCGGGGGGTGCTCGGCGGCGAGGGGGACCGGAATCTGGCGAGGTGGGATAGCGATCGAGATGGAGGGGGGGTCGAGGTCGAGTGTCCATGAAATTTAAAAATATTCATGATAGTTCAAAAAGTGCCCATGAAATACAATCGAGAAATGAAGGCTACGATTTAAATACAATCGATCTTAGCTAGCTATCTGTTCACAATCTTCTTGCCCTTCTTTTTCGCAAATGGAGTTCTTCTGTGGAACGGACGTCCTTTAGGTAGGGTGATCCTGCTTCTTCTTGTGGTGTATCACTACAAGAAATATGTCAACTTATGACCTTTTGTTAGTGACCCTGGAAGAATTGGTCATAAATTTATGACCATTTTAGACCAATTGGTCAAAAGCTGCCTGGGGGCTCTAAACCCTAAACCATAACGACCATTTTGGTCAGAAAGGTCATAATTTCATTAGAGGAAATGGTCATAAAGCTAGTAGCATTGTCCACTGCCTCATGCCTACCTGATAACGACCAATATAAAATGGTCACTACACTTGAGTTTGAATGAATTAGGATGATTAGGCAGCCACCTCAGCAACCTCGCTTATGTGTCACTGTCTAGGTGTCATTTTTGCTTGAGTTTTATTATTCAACAGACAGACGGTGCACACACTGACAGGCGGGACCCATTTGACAGGTGGGGCCGAGCGCTTAATTCGCCCAAAAAAGATGCACGAGGCGGGACTCGAACCCACGACCTCGTGCTCGGTTTGCTCGCATGCTACCGCTGGGCTAGAGAGGGACAGTTGCTCACATCTGGGAGTTTATCTATACATTATATATAACTACGGCTCTCTCGTATCATTGACAAGTGGGACCTTCCGACCAGGTGGCATCGAACAGAGCAACGATTTGCAACACTGACAGGAGGGACCCATTTGACAGATGGGTGAGTGAGCGTTTAATTCCCTAAAAAATATGCGCTAGCGGGGACTCGAACCCACGACCTCGCGCTGGGTTCACTCGTTCGTTACCGATGGGCTAGAGAGAGATTGTTGCTAATGTGTGGGTAGTTTTCCATATAGTATATAAAACCACGGCTCTCACGTATCAGTGACAAGTGGGACCTTCCGACCAGGTGGCGGCGGGTGGCATCGAACAGAGCATTTTTCTAGGTCTTCCGACCAGGTGGCGGCGGGCGGCGGCGGAAGCAACCAGGTGACCTCGCCCACGGCCTCGCCGCAGAAGCAACCAGCAGGGAGCGGAGGCGGGGGCGGGGCTGGCAGCGGAGGCGGGGGCGGGGCTGGCAGCAGAGGCGGGGGCGGGGCAGGCAGGGGGCGGAGGCGAGGCAGGGCGTGGAGGCGGGGGCCAGCAGGGGCGTAGGCGACCGACGGTGGTGGGGGCTCGCCGAGCATGGGGGACTCGCCGCCGCCGCAAGCACACCTCCCGGTATGCACCCCTCACCTCTTCCCCCCTCTCCTCTCTCGTCACCCATAGTATGCAGTGGGAGATGGATTTCAGTCAGATGTTCTTCAGTATAGATGAATTTTGTTGATGAACTGTTAGTAGTTAGGAGATGGCTTGCTTGTTTGGCAGATATTGCATAGATGAATTTTCTTGATGTACTGTTAGGAATTGTTCGGCTTGTTTGTTAAGAATTCTTCAGGCCAGATTAATGTTGATGCACTTAGATTGATTTGCATATAGAATTTTCATTAATTAGCATATAAAATTAGAATATAAAATTTTCTGGAATTTTAGCTTCCATTACTTCCATCCATTTTCATTAATTAATGTTGATGCACTTAGATTGATTTGCTAAGTTGCAACAATTTGTTGTCTTTGGCAGATGGATAGAAGCTGGATTAGACAAGGAGTTAGAAAGTTTTCGAAAGAACATATGAAAGGAGTTGATGATTTCATGGCATTTGTTCGGGCAAATTTTGCCAACGATGCTCACATTCTTTGCCCATGTTGTGAATGCCTCAACCGTCCAAGAATGGCTCAAGGAAGAGTGGAAGATCATCTGCTTCTTAATGGGATGTCCAGCACATATGATAGATGGATATATCATGGAGAACCTTTAGACAGACAACCTCAACATTTTGAAGCTGATACAGAGGCCCCTCATATGATGGGTGGTGGTGATGCTGGCATTGATTTCATGGAAAAGGTTTTGCGAGATAATGCTGTTTTGGAGGAAGAGGATGGCCATGAAGATGATAGGATTCCTGACCTATTGAAGGATTTGTACGATGCTGAAGATCGTGCTGATGGACAGAAATCGTTGTTTGCTGAGGTGTTAGAGGAGGCGAAGCGCGCAGCTCATGAAGGGGGTAAATTTTCAAGATTTACCTTCACCGTGAAGTTACTCCACATCAAGTCTTTCTACCGGATTAGCAATGCCGCATTCAACGCAATACTCCATCTTTTGAGCTTGCAATTCCCTGATAGTTGTGTTCCCAGATCTTATGATGAAGCATTGAGCATAATCCGCAGGCTGGGGTTAGGTTATGTGTCAATACATGTGTGCCCAAATAATTGTGTCTTGTTTCGGAAGGATTTAGCAAAGCATGACAAGTGTCCAAAATGCAATGCATCTAGGTGGAAAGATGCTGATGGGAAGAAGTCAATACCGGAGAAGGTACTGAGGCACTTTCCCTTGATACCAAGGCTGCAGCGGATGTTCATCTCGAAGAAATCATCGCATGAAGTACAGTGGCACACGCTGAAGCGGCAACCTGTGGACAATGAGCTGAGCCATCCAGCGGATGGAGAGGCATGGAAAGTGTTTGACAGTATACATTTAGATTTTGCTGCAGATCCAAGGAACATAAAACTTGGCATTGCCACAGATGGGTTTAATCCGTTTGGGAACATGAGCACGTCTTATAGCATGTGGCCAGTTTTTGTGGTGCCGTACAACCTGCCACCATGGGCATGCATGGATCAGTCCAACTTCATGATGTCATTGCTTATCCCGGTTCCAGATTCTCCAGGAAAGGATTTTGATGTCTTTATGGAGCCCCTCGTAGAAGAACTGCTCCAGCTCTGGACTGGTGTACCTACATACGATGCCTTGAGTCCGGAAGAAAAGTTCAATCTACGTGCTGCGATCATATGGTCCATCCATGATTTCCCGGCTCTGCACACTCTATCTGGGAGGATCACAGCGGGTTATCAGGCTTGTGTCCATTGTGACAAAGACCCTTGCTCAAAGAGAATAAGGAACAAGATCTGCTATATTGGGCACCACCGCTTTCTTCCCCGAAACCATCGCTGGCGAAGAAGCAAAGATTTTAATGGTGAGAATGAAACCCGTGACAAGCCAGCTGAATTCACTAAAGAAGAGCTGGAGCAGCAACTTGAAAAGGTGAAAGATGTGAGACCAGGAAAGCTGGCGAAGAAAAGAAAGCGTGAGGAAGGTCAATGTTGGGACCGGAGGTTTTGTTTGTGGGACCTGCCATACTGGGCTGATCTGAAATTAAGGCATAATCTCGATGTAATGCACATTGAGAAAAACATATGCGAGAATCTGCTAGGGACGTTTCTGAACATTGAAGGGAAGACAAAGGACACGGTTAGTTCTAGGCTTGATTTGGAGGACATGGGCATAAGAGAAGATTTGCATCTACAGCACAATGAAGATGAAGATTCATTTGAAATTCCACGAGCATGGTATACAATGAATAAAGAACAAAAGCTTGCATTCTGTGAATTCCTAAGAGCGGTGAAATTTCCAGATGGTTATGCTGCTAACCTAGCAAAGTGTGTTACTTCTGATGGATTCAAGCTTTCAGTACTGAAAACCCATGATTGTCACATCCTCCTCCAAAGGATTTTACCGGCGGGCCTCCGAGGAATCATGGACAAGGATATATATGAAGCGGTTGCTGAGCTAGGAAATTTCTTTAGAGAACTGTATTGCAAAACCCTGAAGTTAACTGTCCTGGAAAGACTTGAAAAAGAAATCCCAATTATTCTTTGCAAGCTCGAGAAGATTTTCCCTCCAGCTTTCTTCACCGTGATGGTCCATTTGGCAGTGCACTTACCCAAAGAGGCAATGCTTAGAGGCCCTGTGCAATACGGTTGGATGTACCCAATCGAACGAAGGCTGCTTACTTGTAAGCGTTATGAGCGAAACACGGCAAGACCTGAAGGTTCTATTGCTGAAGCATATGTCGTTGACGAGTGCTTGACTTTTTGCTCTAGATACTTTGGTGATGTGGAAACAAGATGGAACCGGCCGGGCAGAAATAGAGAGCGGTCTGATTCACAAAGTGGTGATGTCTCTGTTTTCAACCATGGTGTGAACTTTCTTGGAGCCTCACAATACTTGGAGGCTGGTGATGAGTATGACAAGATGGTTTTGTTTGTGCTCAGCAATTGCGCCGAGGTTCTACCATATAGCGAGTACGTTATATCTTCTGCACTCATTAAATAATTTTTTTTTGCTTGGGTTGGCACCAGCCTAATGTTTTAATTCACATGTTTTGTTGGCATTGCAGGAAATGCAAGGAAGAGTTAAACCAGGAAGAAAGCAATATCAATGTTGATAAAAGGGTTGCCAAGGTGTTTGCTAAGTGGTTTAAGAATCATGTGAGATCTTTAGCCACATGTTTTATGTTTTCTGTGTTATTTACCCATTGTTAAATACCATTGTTTGCTAAATGGTTTATTTGTGCAGATTGGAAAGTTGCATGAGGAGAAGAAGGTCAGTGATGATCTATTTGCTTTGGCATGCTTACCGGATAAGCGAGTGAGAGTGTATTCAGCATGCATTGCTGACGGTGTCCGGTACCACACCGTTGACCGCGAGGAAAAAAGGAAGACACAGAATAGTGGAATCGTCACTGAGGGGTCACATGATGGTGAGATCATTGACTTCTATGGTCAGTTGAGAAGCATCGTAGAGTTGCAGTACAACTCTAGTGGAGGCATCCATCGCTCGGTTGTCTTATTTCGCTGTGACTGGTTTGAGCTTGGTAGCAAGAAGAGGAGAGACTCTTTTGTCAAATATGATGGCCACTTCAAAAGCATCAACACTGCAAGGTGCTGGTATAAGAGTGATCCCTTTATTCTAACAACACAAGCAACAATGGTGTTTTATCTGCCAGACACTCTTTTGCACGAAAAATGGCGAGTTGTGCAAAACTTTCAGCACAGACACTTGTGGAGTGTGACTGAAACTGAAGTGGAAAAGGGCCCTGGTGATGGTGGACTAACATACCAAGATGATGACTCTACGGAAGTTCCGTTGCAAGCTGATGATGACCCTATGGAAGTTCCGGTGCAAAGCAGAGTGCGAAGGGACCGGGAACGTGTGATCGTTGGTGCTGCAACAGTTGAAGGCATCAAGAAAAGAAGAAAGGTGGTAGAGGATGGACACGAAAGCGAGGATGAGGAAAACCGGACTGATCATACTATGCTGCAATATTGTAGTGATGATGAGGAAAACAGGAGTGGGCATAGAGTTCCTTGTTTTCGTATCGACGACGATGAGTAGCGAATGGACTGGCAAAGGTAAATACTATTACTTAATGTTCTTTGTTTTGGTATCTATGGGACTGGTGACCTGATGTGATCAATCTTCTCTCCAGGTAGAAAAATCCTTAAAGATTCTAGGAGCAAAATCATGATCCTGATGGTTGTAGCAAGATGATGATCCTGATGGTTGTAGCAATAGTGATGTAGTTATCCTGATTCACAATGCTTTAAGAATCCAGCAGCAAAATTGAGATGTTATGCTTGCTGTTTTGACCTGAATTGAGATGTTATTGTAGCTGTTATGCTTGCTGTCAAAATGTTGTCTTGTAATGCAAAAGATTGCAAAATGATGATACAGAAGATTTTTCGAACATCTTTAGTTCAAGTTTTGGTCAGAATGTTGTCTTGTAGTTGTTGTGATCATCTTGTAGTTGTTTTGGTCAGAATGTTGTCTTGTAGATGCTGTTTTAACTGAATTTTGGTCAGAACTGAAGATGCTATTTTAACTGAATTTTGGTCAGAACTGAAGGTGAGCAAAAAAATATGCGCCAGCGGGGACTCGAACCCACGACCGTGCGCTTGTTTCACTCTGTTTCTACCACTGGGCTAGGACGAGGCTATTAGTCTTACACTCTATGCCAAACTTTTTGAATATATCAAACTAGTCAAGTATGAAGCACACACCTCACTAACAAGTGGGCCACTCGACCCACTCGCTGACAAGTGGGCCATTTTGCTATTGTACCCAAGCTACCAAAAATATGCGCGTGGCCCAAAAATATGCGCGTGCGGGGGCTCGAACCCACGACCGTGCGCTTATTTCAACGTGTTTCGACCATTGGGCTAGGAAGAGGTTGTTGGTTTTGTACTCTATGCCCACCCTTTTCAATATATCAAACACCGAACTCGCTGATAAGTGGACCCGCTCCCTCTCTTTTCCCCACTTCTCCTCACCACTCGACCCGCTCCTCCTCTCCATCGACGGCGCCGCCGGCTCCTTCCTCTCCCACCGCCGGCCTCCCCACCGCCGCCGGCTCCTTCCTCTCTCTCTCGAGGTATGCATCCTTCCTCTCTCTCTCCTTCCTGGTTAGATTAGGGTTCTTGCCGTCTGGTAGATTGGATTAGATTAGGGTTTCCTCACAAAAATCAGTACACGACGATAAGCAAGACAGGAAATCTGCAGTGCCTGAAGGGATTTGGATCTCACTGGTGGTTGCTTTTTTTTTGGTTGGATATGAATCCGACTGGTTTTTGCCAAACCTGTGTTGCAACAAAGACCAGCAAGACCAGTATGAGCATAGCTAGCACGTGAAGACAAGCAAGACATCTGTCTAGGGAGTCTGATGCTATTTTCTTTTTCACTTGTTTCCGTCTCTGTTCTTTCGTTATTTATACTTGGGTGCTTGTTTGAATACAGTTTAAGCATTTCGCGGTTTGTTGTTGAGGTACGCGGTTGATTGAATTGCCATCCTAATGATTAGCCTAAGAACAGAGATCTGAATCCATTTCTCCGTAGAGCCCGCTTGGCCGTTGTGCTTGATGCCTTTCTTTCTTTCTTTCTTTGTTTCTTGGCCAGGGTTCTCTCAGGAGTAAATTACAAAGACCCCAACATGCATGCTTGCATCCATGCTTGCTTCGTATGTTCTTGGTTGTGGTGTAATATGCATTTGTTGCATTGTACTAGTGCTGCTCTGCACCTTAATTTTGTTTTGGTTTAATCTTCTTGTAGTTCCTCTGTTTTCCAGTTATTATCAATTGAAAAGGAATCCTGACTGGTGTTCATGTTGCAGGCGCTTAGAATGTTCAGTTTCTTATGTTCATGAACAAAAATTAGTACATGAACTGCATTTGTACAGTAGTTAATTCTCTTAAGATAAGTTGTAATGCATGTTTGTCCTTGGGTGTATCTGGCATATTCTGAATATTAAGTCAAAAAGAAGCTTGTCTCTGTACACATTGTTGTTTCTTTTGCCTAGAATCATGGGCTGTGGTCTCTGATTTTTTTTTGTTGAATTCTGTATAGTTTATTTTGACGATCAAGAGATGAATGCCAAAGCATGCTGGATGCTGCTAGTTTTATCTTGAGAAACTGGAGGCATCATAAAAATTCTGTATGGTTCTATTGATGATGCATGAAGTATTTCCTGCTATAATTTTCTTCAGTCACACTGTTGTTTTGCTGTGCTTGATAAACCTGAGACTTCTTTCTTGTGTAATATTGAAACTGTTGTTTTGCTGTACACTATTGGTCCATTTATAATAGATATGGTTCTGGTCAATTTATAGTAGATATGGTTCTGGTCAATTTATAGTAGATTTTAGTGTTGTTGCTGTTGGTGGTCACCTGATGATGTTGATGTTGCTGTTGATGTTGATGTGCTTGTTTTAGTGTTAGTTTACTATGCTATTGATGTTGATGTGCTTGTTTAATTTACAATGCTGCTTTTTAGATAAGTGAGATGGCTGGCTTGGAAGGTTTCGAGTTCTTCGAGATCATAATTGAGAAATCTTGCAGTAGGCAGGTATATTTATCATCACTCATTTATTTATCATCACTCTGTTGTCTAGTGCTTCATTGCCACAATTAACCACTGCTTGACCCTCGCTGCAGAGGCTGCCTGACAAGTTTGCGAAGATGCTCGCCGGCCGTGAGCCCCACAAAGTGAAGCTGCGGGAGGCCGGCAGCGGGCTTCACGTGCTGTGGGAAGTGTTGGTGGTGTTCGATGGTGAAGGCCACATGTACCTAGGGCCCGGCTGGGAGCATTTCGCCCGCGCCCATGAGCTACAGCTCGGGTACTTCCTTGTCTTCCGCTACGACGGCGACGCCATGTTCACCGTGAAGATGTTCGACAACACCATGTGCCGCATGTACTACCAGCACGACGACGATGCCAGCAAGCTCTCTGCCTCTCTTCTTCCTGTCCTTTTGGCTTCCTCTACATGCACGACGACAACACCATGTTCACACTTTGTTGCATTTGGCCAGGCAATGGGAGCAGCAGCGGGGATGATGAGGAGCAGAGCGGGGATGACGATGAGGAGCAGAGCGGGGATGACGAGGAGCAGAGCGGGGATGACGATGAGGAGCAGAGCGGGGATGAGGAGCAGAGCGGTGATGACGAGGAGCAGAGCGGGGATGACGACGAGGAGCAGAGCGGGGATGACGAGGAGCAGCCTATTCTGGCTGACGACGAACATGCTATGGTGGTGGCTGAGGACGACCCTGCTATGGTGGTGGCGGATGACGACCTTGCTATGGTGGTGGCGGATGACGACCTTGCTATGGTGGTGGCGGATGACGACCTCGCGATGGTGGTGGCGGACGACGACCTCGCGATGGTGGCGGCGCCTGCAATCCCACAGCTTGGCGACAGGACCATGCCAATTGTGGTAGAGGAGTACATCCGCGTTGGGATTCGCCACTCTCAGCGCATCAGGTTGATGAAGGAGAAGAAGGAGGAGTGAAGGAGGAGTGAAGCTTGTTAGTGTAATATGAACATGTCAATGTTAAGTATGTCAGGTTTAATTTTGTGCATGCTCATGGATGCTGTATGACAGTGTCATCTAAACAAGTCATGTTTTTAACAATGAATATTCAGTTTGGTAATTGATGGGAATTGGAATTTTTTATGCATGTTCATGGATGAAAGATAAAATTATGGGTTTTTGTGCATGCTCCTGTATGAAACAATATAAGTTTCATTTTTTTTGAATGCTAAAAACATGACTCAATAGGCGTGCGTGCCCTCTTGAAGAGAAGATAGGCGTCCGTGCCCTCTTGAAGCAAGGGGTAGGGCGTATGAGGGCCTCTACCAACGGTTAGGCACGAAGGAAGGGGAAAGGGACATCTATAAGATAGCCAACATCCGAGAGAGGAAGACGAGGGATATTGGCCAAGTCAAATGCATCAAGGACGGAGCAGACCAACTCCTCGTGAAGGATGAGGAGATTAAGCATAGGTGGCGGGAGTACTTCGACAAGCTGTTCAATGGGGAGAATGAGAGTTCTGCCGTTGAACTTGATGACTCCTTTGATGAGACCAGCATGCGTTTTGTGCGGCGAATCCAGGAGTCCGAGGTCAAGGAGGCTTTGAAAAGGATGAAAGGCGGCAAGGCAATGGGCCCTGATTGTATCCCCATTGAGGTGTGGAAAGGCCTCGGGGACATAGCGATAGTATGGCTAACCAAGCTTTTCAACCTCATTTTCCGGGCAAACAAGATGCCAGAGGAATGGAGACGGAGTATATTAGTACCTGGGAGGTCGACGATGGAAGCCATTTTCTTGGTTCGACAACTCATGGAGAGATACAGGGAGCAAAAGAAGGACTTGCATATGGTGTTCATTGACTTGGAGAAGGCCTATGATAAGATACCATGGAATGTCATGTGGTGGGCCTTGGAGAAACACAAAGTCCCAGCAAAGTACATTACCCTCATCAAGGACATGTACGATAATGTTGTGACAAGTGTTCGAACAAGTGATGTCGACACTGATGACTTCCCGATTAAGATAGGACTGCATCAAGGGTCAGCTTTGAGCCCTTATCTTTTTGCCTTGGTGATGGATGAGGTAACAAGGGATATACAAGGAGATATCCCATGGTGTATGCTCTTTGCGGACGATGTGGTGCTAGTTGACGATAGTCGGACGGGGGTAAATAGGAAGTTAGAGTTATGGAGACAAACCTTGGAATCGAAAGGGTTTAAGCTTAGTAGAACTAAAACTTAGTACATGATGTGCGGTTTCAGTACTACTAGGTGTGAGGAGGAGGAGGTTAGCCTTGATGGACATATGGTGCCTCAGAAGAACACCTTTCGATATTTGGGGTCAATGCTGCAGGAGGATGGGGGTATTGATGAAGATGTGAACCATCGAATCAAAGCTAGATTGATGAAGTGGCGCCAAGCTTCTGGCATTCTCTGTGACAAGAGAGAGTGCCACAAAAGCTAAAATGCAAGTTCTACAGGACGGCGGTTCGACCCGCAATGCTGTATGGCGCCGAGTGTTGGCCGACTAAAAGGCGACATGTTCAACAGTTAGATGTGGCGGAGATGTGTATGTTGAGATGGATGTGTGGCCACACGAGGAAGGATCGAGTCCTGAATGATGATATACGAGATAGAGTTGGGGTAGCACCTATTGATGAGAAGCTTGTCCAACATCGGCTGAGATGGTTTGGGCATATTCAGCGCAGGCCTCCAGAAGCCCCAGTGCATAGCGGACGGCTAAAGCGTGCGGAGAATGTCAAGAGAGGTCGGGGTAGTCCGAATTTGACATGGGAGGAGTCCGTTAAGATAAACCTGAAGGATTGGAGTATCACCAGAGAACTAGCTATGGGCTGGGGTGCGTGGAAGCTTGCTATCCATGTGCCGGAGCCATGAGTTGATCACGAGATCTTATGGGTTTCACCTCTAGCCTACCCCAACTTGTTTGGGACTAAAGGCTTTGTTGTTGTTGTTGTTGTTGTTTAAAAACATGACTCAAACCCTAGCCACGGACGGCCGCCGCAACGAAATCGGCCGGTTTTTGAAAACACAGTAAAAAACTCAAAAAATTCAAAAAAAATGGGAGACCTCCGCGTCACATCATCAAATGTGGCCTACCAACTAGCAAAAATACCAAACTTGCAATACCGGCGTTTTCTTGAGCTACTCGGTATGATTTTAACCATGATTTCTACAAAGTTTACAAAAAACCCTATTTTTTTCTACACCCAAACCCAAATTTTCCTCCCACACCAAAATTTTCCCTCCACAAAAATTTCCCTCTCCCAAAATTTCCCTCCACTCCCTCCACTCCCTCTCCCACTACCAGGCGGGACCCACCCCTACCTCTCCCACTAACACGCGGGATCGCCTCCCCTCCCCTCCCAAAATTTCCCCATTCCCCTCCCCTCTCCCCGAGCCGCCCCGCCGACGACCACTCCCTCCCCTGCTCCGCCACGCCACGCCGCACCGCCACGCCGCACCGCACCGCCATGAGCCGCCCCGCCGCCGACGAATCCACTCCCTTCTCCTCTCCCTTCGACGACGAATCCACGCCGCACCGCCATGCCGCACCGCAACGCTACATCATCCACATCATCAACGATCGACGACGGCGACAGGTACCCCTCTCCTCTCCCCTCTCCCCCTAGGGTTCGGTAGATCCCCCTCCTGGTCGACCTAGGGTTAGGATTCGGTCGATCTAGGGTTAGGATTCGGTCAATCTACGGTTAGGATTCGGTTGATCTACGAGCACCTGGCGGTTATTGTTCTTGTTCTTGTCGATCTAGGGTTTGAGGAAGACCTCCCTCTGGTTCATGGTTTAGGGTTCATGTTGATGGAGAGGAAGTGCATGATTTTAGGGGATGGGGATGGATGAGTATAGGCACTAACTTGTTACCGGGTATGTGAAATATTTATTAGGGTTAATTTTTGTGCTGCTAATGCCTACTGTCCTGACTTCATTAAGAGACAGCCTGACTGAGTGACTCACTGCTGATTTCCATGGAGCAACGAATCCGTTTTGCTACCATACTTGATTGAGGACGCGGTCTCTCGAACCTTTGGAATTTTCATGTGCTGTTAGCTGCTGTTGCTTTAGGGCTACTGCATGACACTACGATTTGACAAATGGCTCTGTTAACAAATCAATACTTTGTTGTGCAGAGATGTGTTTTAAGTAATTCTAGGAGCATCCTCCTTCCTGGAAATTGCTTCCCAACCTATCTGAATAGTACTTATGCACTTCAAATTTGTGATTGTTTTCCCTGACCGCTCGATGCCGTGTGAATCTATGGTGTTCAGCTTACTAATCGCATAGTGTCGAGTATTTCGACCACTTGCTGTTACTACACTATGCTTTGTGGTGCACTCTGAATTCTAATCAGTGTGTAGTGTAAACTGAAGTAGCATATATATCTTGTACTGTGGTTCCCTGAATCTGACTTTGATCATCCTTATTTAATTCTTCATTGTTTCTTCTTTGTTTTTCTTGCCTCTTCATGTGATGTTTTCCATTGAAGAACACTACACAATAACAGTACATCAAAACTGTGAGTAATATATTACTCAAACCTGCATGTGATATATTACTCAAACCTGCATTGAGTTCCCCTGTTTGCTCTTTAGTACCACTTTGCTTGCTTGCTTGCTTGTTTAGTACCACTGTACATGCATGCTTGTTTAGTGCACTTACATGTTTGCTTAATTAATAACAGTACATCACTGTATGTGCATGATGGTCCAAATGCTTTCCTTTATTGATACAAGTGCATCATTTTACTTTATCCCTGTTGTATATGATTGTTGTTTATTCTATTTTGCAAGCACCACCTCAAGATCATCCATGGCAAGGATGACAAGGTCAAGCATGAGGCCAACCGTTGGTATGCAACTTGCTCCTTGTGGTTATACTGTCAGTTTCATCAAATCTGTGTCTTAATATGCTAAGTGAAATGTATTGCTGCAATCTGAATAAGCTGGCTTAATTGTGCCTGTGTGCTGTTAGTCTTCCTTACCTGAATAACTAGGATTAAATGATAATAAAATTTTATAAGATATGTTTGGCTGTCTGTCCATGCATTCCAAACATTCACCTAATAGTTACGTTTCCTTTATCATGCAAAGAAGAGCCTCTCACCGAGTACGAGAAGGTTAGGGCTAGAAATATCATGAGGAACAATCGGATGTTCCAGTCCCTTGGCATCAGTGCAATAGCGTCGATGATTAGGAAAACAAATGGTGTACAAGAAGGTAGAAGTGATGAGGTTCAAGAGGGTAGTGGAGTTATCAATGATGACCCCGAGTACAATCCTAAGGAGGATGAAGTTATTGATGGAGAGGAAGTGGATGATGTTGTAGTCAAAAAGATTGTTAAGGTGCAAACTCTGTCTTGCTTGGAGGGTTGGGGTTCTGTTATTCTATGTTATTCCTTGTGCTCACATATTTATCTTGTGATCTAATGCTTTTTTCCGTGCTGTTCATACGAGGCACTGAAGGAATCTAGGAAGAAGAGGCCTGGTGTTAAGAAGACAGTCAACAAGAAGAACAACAGCTTAGAAACATCTGCTGCAATGCCTCCAGGAAGGGTGATGGCCCCAGCTCCAGGACAAAAAAAGAGGATCCTGGAACCTGATGAACCTGCCCTTGATAGAGTCACAAGGCAGAAAGCAATGATGGCGACTGCGACGGACCATCAGGAAAGTATGCTGCGCATGGACTCTCAGACCTCGGTGCAAACGGGTGATGAGTTGCCGCCCATGGATGAAGGAACCACTCTCAGCATGGATGGAAGTGGCCCTGTCTGCCTAGATGAAGCAGGAACCATCTGCATTGATGAAGCAGGCACTGTCCACACAGACCTCAGCCCTGTTGCACCTTCTATTGACAGGAACGCTGTCATCAATGAAGAAGAACAGCAGCTTGTGCTTCAATCAGGCAAGTTGACCTTTGCAATGCTATCTTTTACTAGTGCATTTTCCAAATGGAATGATCATGTATGCTTTTGTCGATTCCTGCATTTGTCGATTTCTATTCTAATTTATGAGTTCAGATTCATTTTCAGATGCAATGAATCCCAAGACTAGACTTAGAAAGGGCAGAGGGCTAGAGAGGATCATCAAGTCGCTTGGTAGCAAGGTGCCTATCCAAATTGCCGAAGGGATGATTCGTCCAGAGAAGCCTCTGCAGGCAGCAAAGCTTGCTTCTGAGTGTGGACTCATTGCAAAAAGCCATCTTCCGGTTCTTCCTCACTTCAAGCTATACAAAAGAGATGCTACTCTATTGGAGAACTACATTGGGAAAGTTGCTGTAAGCTACTTGTTTCATAGTTAATGCGCTATCTATTTTCTGTTACACCTATGCATGATCACTAATATTGTTCCTACCTTGTTTGCTATCTTGGTAGGCAAATTTTGAGATGAACACGGACTCGGAGACCATCAAGACCTCGTGCAAAGATATTCTGCAGAAATATTCAAAGAACAGACGCCATCAGATCAAGAAGAAGTATTTTGATACCGTAGCCGCAAATAAAGTCAGCATTAAGTCTCCGGTGCCTGATCTAACGGATGGTGAATGGCAAGCT
>LR738710.1:937841446-937861534 GCA_902687465.1 Secale cereale
GAGTGTGGTAGGAGAGGCTGTCCAAAATATCTTGTTGCTGCCCGCTTACTAATGGCGCACCAACTATAAATGCGCCATTAGTAATCAAGGTTACTAATGGCGCATTTATAGCAGGTGCGCCATTACTAGTTTTGCAAAAAAAAAATAACATACTAATGGCGCACTGTCGCACAGTGCGCCATTACTAGTTTTGTAAAAAAAAGAATAAAAAATATCATAAAAAAAGAGCATTAATGGCGCACTTTACTGCTGGTGCGCCATTACTAGTTACAACTAGTAATGGCGCACTTTGTCTGGATGCGCCATTAGTATGTTTGGACAGGCGCGCTAGTTCAAAAAAAAAACTTCTTGATACTAATGGCGCACTTTGGACCTGGTGCGCCATTAGTAGTTCGAACTCTAATGGCGTATCTGTTGCTGGTGCGCCATTATTATATATACTAATGGCGCACTGCTTGTCCGGTGCGCCATTAGTATCAATTCCATCTATAGCCCTTTTCCTAGTAGTGGAAACCTCTAACCTTTTGACACCTTCCCAGCAAACCGTTGTTTGGCTATGTTACCCGCTTGCTCAGCCCCTCTTATAGCATTGCTAGTTGCAGGTGAAGATGAAGATCGTTCCATGTTGGAACTTGTTGCTTTGGGTATATCACAATATGTCTTATATATATTAACTCACCTATATACTGGGCATGGGTGGAAGGCTTGGCCTTTTGCTCGGTGTTTTGTTCCACTCATGCCACCTTAGGAGCCGATAAACCGGCATTATGTTCCTTGATTTTGCGTTCCTTACACGGTTGGGTATATGGGGAGCCCTTGACACTTCGTCTTTGAATAAAACTCCTCTAGCAAGGCCCAACATTGGTTTTATTTTGCCTCATAATAACAACTTAATTAATTAATTAAATTGCATAGGGGGTCGCGTCCCCGAGTATTCTTTCTACATAGCAGGGGGGGCAGTGCTGATGGTGTTGGTCCCAGACGGGGGTGCTGCGGGGCCACCTTGGGGAAACCCGAGGGCTGGTTTTACTCGTAGCTTCTCCCATCCGGCCGTGGCCTGAGACGAGATATGCGCGGCTACTATCAGGGGGTCGACACACCGGGAGGTCTTGCTGGACTTGTTTTACCATTGTCGAAATGTCTTGTGCACCGGGATTCCGAGCCTGATCGGATTGTCCCTAAGATAAGGGGTGATAATATTATTATTACTTCTGCTGATCGTGAGAGCTTGTGATGGGCTAAGTTGGGACACCCCTGCAGGGTTATGATCTTTCGAAAGCCGTGCCCGCGGTTATGTGGCAGATTGGAATTTGTTAATGTCCGGTTGTAGAAAACTTGACAGAGGATCCGAAGTAAAACACACAACTGTGTGAGTAACCGTGACTGTCTCTTTTCACTTTGAGAAGAGAACACTGTGGGGTTATGTTTGACTCGTAGATAGTTCAGGATCTTTAGCGATCATTACTAGTTGGCGACCGCTTGCGTAGATGCTCATCTTATTCTTGTACTCGTAAGTTAGCCACCATATATTGCTTAGCCGCTGCTGCAACCTCACCACTTAACCTCTCCTTACCCATTAAGCTTTGCTAGTCTTGTTACCCATGGTTATGGGATTGTTGAGTCCTAGTGGCTCATAGATACTACTACATCAGTTGCAGGTGCAGGTTTCCGATGTCTTGACGTGAGAGCGATGATCGTTGTGTTGGAGATCTTTCTTCTTCTTCTTCTTCTTCAGTCTTGGGTTAGGTTCTGGGTCGGGAGCCTGGGATAGCAGATGGATGTCGTTGTGCTTTTCATGTTTGCATCCGTAGTCGGATGTCTTGTATTGATGTTGTATTCATGTGTCTTGTTTGTATTGTTGTATCCCCCATGTATGTATGTAATGGTACGATGTAATGATATCCATCTTGCTAAGCGCCCGAAATGCGGTTGTGCCCCAATCACGTAAGTGTCACGTGATCGGGATAGAATCGCATCTTGGGCCTGACAGTCACCTGGGTTGCTCTCCTCATCATAGGAAGGGTACCAGTCCTCTTCTATAATTTGATCTAAACTTGCATGAGATCTGGTTGTTGGCCCCTTTCTCTGCCTGCCTCCTATGCTGCTTCCTCCTGTACTGCTTCCTGCTATGCTACTATTCACTGCTGCCTCCTGCTCTGCTACTATTCACTGCTGCCTCCTGCTCTGCTGCCTCCTCCTCATCAACTCCCTCCTCCTCATCTACTTCATATAGCTCTTCAACATCAGTGTCACCTTCAAAGTGGTTGAGTGGATCATCTCTATGCTTCTTCATTGCTTGTAGCCTAGCAATTATGTCCTCATCTGCTAGAATCTCACTATCAGTATCACTGTGAGTACAATCTTCAGCAAGCAACTCTGGAAGTTTCCTTTTAGCTGCTCTGTATTTCTCTTTTAATTTCTTATTGCTCCTGAACTTCTCAATCTCTTTATTCATATTCTCCTCCATTTGTTGCTCTATTTGCTCTTGCTCCTGATCAATGTCCATGAAATACTCATGCCTCTCCTCACCATTGTCCACTACAAATTCTGGTTCAATGCTATCATGTGGGTGCATGACCTGGACTGGCTCTGGTAGTGGCTTCACTAGACTAGGGACAAGTACTCAAGATGTATCTATCCTATACACAACTGGCACACCAATTTCAGACAAAGGAACCTGGTCTTCATACACAATGCCTCTGTTCAAATCAGCTGGTGTTGGAGCATCACTTCTCATTACTGTAATATTAACAACCGTTTTTCCTTTACTAGCTAGCTCATCCAGCATCTCCTCCACCTTGTCATCACCTGTTAACTCTACCATTCCTGACACCCCAACACCTGGATCTCTGACATAATACATATAATCTCTACAAGAATAGCCTTCTAGCTCTACAAGTGCAACTAGATTCCAGAAAGTTATGTCTGACAGGCTTATAGTTCTTTCCAAGTTATCTCTATCCAAGAAATGAAATCTGACTTCCCAGACTTCATCATTCAAACTACAAACAAAATTACAGTAAAATATTCAGTACAAAGCTACTTTAAATGTTATATTCAAAGTTCAGTTAAAAGATTATTTATAAATACAGTTACAAGTTAAGTTAAATGTTCAGTCAGAAGTTCAGTTAACTAAATATTTAGACATATGAGTAAACTTAACACTTCAGTTTGCCGAATATTCAAACAAATGTTCAATTAACAGATAATTTAACACTTTAGTAAAATGTTAAATTAACAAGTGTTCAGTTACTAATTCAACTAAAACAGTAAACTAAACACTTGAATGCCCTAAATATCCAGACAAGTATTCATTTAAATATTCAGACAAAATTTCAGTTAACCCTAGAACCCTAATCGTAGAACCCTAACCATAGAACCCTAAACCTAGAACCCTAACCCTAGAAACCTGAAATACAAACCCAATCGGGGGGAAATGGAGAACGTGAATGCATTACTTACCAGACGCTGTCGAACGAGGATGCCCAGTTTTGGATGCCTGTTGGATCTTCCTTCACAGCTCGGGTGAACGCGGCCGCCATGGCAGATTCAACTGATGGGTTTGCCGCCGGCAGTTGGGGAGGAAGTTGCGGCTGAGATGGATTTGAGCTACCACAGAACTCCGGCGGATCTCCATCAGCGCCGCACCTAGCATCAACATCGCCTCCGTCGTGGGATTTCGCCGTCGCCATGAGTGGGAGCACAAAGGACAGAGAGAGTGTGGGCGAGAGAGTGGGAGAGTTGCTGCGGTCGGGCGAGCTGATCGCGTCGGTTTGTCCAGGTAGTGACTAACAGCACCGTCCGCCTCGCCATTACGCCACGTCACGTGTTTTGGGTCCCACCTGTCGGAAACGCCCTCAGAGGCTGCAAATCAAGCGATCGGTGCTTTTTGCAAAAAGTTTACCGAATGCGCGGTGCTTTTTGCAAAAAGTTTACCGAATGCGCAGTGCTTTTTGCAAAAAGTTTACCGAATGCGCGGTGCTTTTTGCAAATGATTAGGAACCAAGTGGTTTTCTGCAGAAGGAGCCCCAAATGTGGTGGTTTTTTGCAATTAACTCCATCATGAAGAGAATCATATCGTCGACATATTGAAGGGTAGAGAGACCACCATGAACTAGATGATCCACTACCCCATCAATTTGGCCATCAACCTTGGTCGCTCAATCATGACCGCTAACATATCCGCCACTATATTTAATAGCATGGGCAATGATGAGTAATTGTGTCTTAATACCTTCTTCGTTTGGAAACGGTGGCCAACGTCATCATTGAATTTAATGGCCACAATACCTCCGGAAATGAAAATATGGATCATAGCATGCCACTCTATAGAAAAGCATTTCATTCTAAGATTCCATTGAAGAAAAGACCACTTGAGAACCACCCCATTCAACTTTTTCGATGTAACTCGTGGGTTGTTTCACGAAGGATAAAAACTCCATCTAGGATGTGTTTGCCTTGCATAGAAGCAGTCTCTGAAGGACAAACTACATGTTCAGCAACCAAATTTAGCCTAATCGTAGCAACTTTCATGAAGATTCTAAAATTAACATTAAGGAGGTAGAGATGTCTATATTATTGTATCCTTTCAGCATCATTAACCTTAGGTATTAAAATAGTCTGACCGAAGTTTAAGTGAAACAATACTAATTGGTCAGCATGTAGGTAGGCAAAAAAAGTAGGAGATTAATAATCCACAAGTATAGGGGATCGCAACAGTTTACAAGGATAGGGTATTCGACCCAAATTTATTGATTCGACACAAGGGGAGCAAAAGAATAATTACGATTATTAGCAATTGAGTTGTCAATTCAACCACACATGTAGACTAAATATCTGCGACAAAGTGATTAGTAGTACAATAGTATGATATTTAATAGTAGTGGTAACGAAAGCACTAGTAACGGTAACGTTAACAGTAGCAATAGCAATAGCAGTTTGATAGTGATTGTAACAGCAGTAGCAGCAGCAATATTAGTAACTTAGAAAGATCAATATGTGAAAAGCTCGTAGGTATTGCATCAGTGATAACTTTGGATAACATTCATCATGTAATAGTTATAACCAAGGGCGAGACAAAACTAGCTCCATTTCATCAATATAATGTAGGCATGTATTCCATATATAGCCATACATGCTTATAATAAGAACTTGCATGACATCTTTTGTCATACCCTCCCGTGGCAGCAGGGTCCTATTGAAAACTAAGGGATATTAAGGCCTCCATTTAATAGAGAACCCGAATGAACCATTAACACATCATGAATACATGAACTCCCCAAACTACGGTAATCACCAAAAAGAATCCTAACTATTGTCACCTTGGGGTATGCGGATCATAACACGTAATAGGTGCATATAACTTGCAAGATCGGATCAAGAACACAAATATGTTCGTGAAAACATAAATGTTTCAGATTTGAAATCATGGCACTCGGGCCCTAGTCACAAGCATTAAGCATAGCAAAGTCATAGCAATATCAAGCTCAGAACATAGTGGATACTAGGGATCAAGCCCTGACAAAACTAACTCGATTACATGATAAATCTCATCCAACCCATCACCGTCGAGCAAGCCTACGAAGGAATTACTCACTCCCGGCGGTGAGCATCTTGAAATTGGTGATGGAGGATGGTTCATGATGACAAATACGGAGACCCCCTCTCCGGAGCCCCGAACGGACTCCAGATCTGGTCTCCGATGAAGAATAGGAGGTGGCGCCAGCTCCGTATCCTAAAACGTGATGGAACTTCCTCTCTTATTTTTTTCTCAGTAAATAGGAATTTATAGCGGTGAGATTACAGGTTCGTGAAGCCACGTGGGCCCCTCAAGCCACCAGGGCGCGTCCTATTAAAAGGAGGCCTTAATATCCCTAAGTTTCCAATAGGACACCGCTGCCACGGGAGGGTAGGACAAAAGATGTCATGCAAGTTCTTTTCCATAAGCACGTATGACTATATACAAAATACATGCCTACATTACATTGATGAATTGGAGCTAGTTCTGTGTCGCCCTAGGTTATAACTGTAACATAATGAATGTCATTCAGCATAATCGTTCACCACCGATTCAGTGCCTACGAGCTTTTCACATATTGATCTTTGCTAAGTCACTACTATTGTTGTTGCTATTACAATCACTACAAAACTGCTACTGTTATTGTTACCGTTACTATTGCTATCATTACTACTGCTATCAAATTATCCTATTACTATACTACTGATCACTTGCTGCAGATATTTAGTCTCCATGTGTGGTTAAATTGACAACTCAACTGCTAATACTTGCAAATATTCTTTGGCCCCCCTTGTGTCGAATCAATAAATTTGTGTTGAACACTCTACCCTCGAAAACTGTTGTGATCCCCTATACTTGTGGGTTATCATGCAGCGTGTCGCCAGAGGCATCGATGCAACAATTTCATGGGCCAGGTAGCGGCCCATCAGGCGAGGAGGTAGCACACAACAGCAGCAGTTGGCTAAGCTGGTTGGAAGGCCGGTATGGGTTCAAGGCAGGAGCAGCCATGATGCTCGGCTGGGTGCTCGGGCCAGCGAACGTACTGTCCGGGAAGTTGCGAGCTTGACGTGCTGGAGATTTCTTTGTGACAAAAAAGAGGCAGCCTACAACATTGGTATTTATGTGGCATGGGACAGTAGTAGGGCTGGAAAAAAAGCTCAAAGCTCATGAGCTAAATAAGTAGCTCGTGACTCGGCTTGAATCAACTCAAACTCAAAGAATAACGAGTCGAGCCAAGCTTTAGTTTAAGATCATTTATAGACCAAGTTAAACGAGCCAATCTGACGAGTACTCATGTAACTCGTTAGGCTCGATACAAAAGATCAGTCACTCCCAATCCAAAAAAAGATCATCCACTCAGCACCCTGCATCCCAGGCGCACAATAGAAGGCCCAGCTGTTGAACGCTCAGCCACCCAGGAGACTTATGTGTTACAAGGAAATTACAATTGTTTAGTGGTGTGTATGTTTAATATATGCATAATCATTTTTATCATGTTTGAGTATTACATATCTTTAACGAGCTTAACAAGCTAAACGAGCCAACTCGCGAGTTATACGAGTCAAGCTAATCTTGGGTTTGAGCTTGTTATAGTAACGAGTCGAGTCGAGCTAGCTCGTTAACGAAACGAGCTCTAGCGAGTCGGGCCGAGCTGGCTCGACTCGACTCAAATTCCAGCCCTAGACCGCAGCATGGTTAGAGAAAAAGAGCCTTTGGAGTTGTGTGGCACATAGTGCACGCACGCAAGCTATCAAGGAACATTGTTTTTCAAAGGTGTTGCTACTTAAGCGTAGGTTCCTACTAGGAGGTTGGTAGGTTTGCGACGTGCGTATAAGGCTCGGAGAAGTATGGAGCTCGTCGTGGCAGGATCATGCATACACAGGGCGTCAAACAATGCACGAAGATGTGCGGGCGGACACAACACGGGCTGAAGCATGGTCGCCGTCAGATAATTTCGGCTGGGTCAGACTGGACAGTCTGATAGATCGACGTGAGTCAGTTGGTACAGAAGACGGTGGTGGGATCAGCGACGACGACATAAGAGCGTGATGCTGATGGTGGCCGACTTCTAGGCGTGGAAACACGTGGGCAGACCCGAGGGCTTGTGTGGCTTTGACAAGGCTATGTTGTAGGGTTGATTCAAGACGGTCGGAGCTTGAAGATGACGGGGTGCGTGGGTGGACTGATCATCTAGCATGGAGTCATGTTGAAGGTGGAGCTAGAGTCTAGAAGACTTCAATCAATGTTGATTGAGGGGCTACGACGTAAGAGCTCGGAGAGTCAAAGCCTATTTCAACGGGAAAAGCGAGGGACACGTAATTCACACTAGAGCCCAGTGGTCTGAAGAAAGCGTGAAACTCGTTATCGGTCGGTCAACATCGGTGGAACTCTGCAGTGGGGGTTAAGTGGTGTGGGTTTGCGACCCTTGAGACTCGGCCGGGACAACAGAGGCTCGATGCGGTAATAGTGGTGAGGCATGCGGTATGCACGGGACATGAAGATGGACCAAGGCTCTGGTGGTCATACATGTGGTGAGACAACTGCGAATTTGACTCGTGATGACTACAAGCAACGGTGAAATTCATTCAAGTTTCAGATTGGCGGTCAAGAAAGGAGCGGTGATGTTCAGTTCAGGTAACTCTTATGTGTGACACCTAATATGTGAGTTGTTCACTTTCACGCAGGTCAGTGATCAATGTGTGATGGCGTTGGAAGGACACTCTGGAAGTTGGAAGCGCAAACTAGAGTAATGTGGAACTTAATTTCGCTCGAGCGTTGACTTTGGTCAAGAAAAGGAGGGACTACAAATTGCAGGTGGAGTCATATGGAGTCTTTGTAGTAGCAGCGGTATTAATGGAATAAGCTCAAGTCCAATGTACATGAAAGTTTGATGAACTGGTGAATTCAAGGTGGTGGAGAATATTCACCAAGGTGAAGTTTGTTGGAGGTGTGTCAAATATACTGTAGAAGGTAAGTTACAGTTGAACACTGAGTAGTGTTGGGTAACGTAGTAGAATTCAAAAAAATTCTACGCTTTCACCAAGATCCAACTAAGGAGACATCTAGCAACGAGCAAGTAAGAGTGCATCTACATACCGTTATGTAGATCGTGTGCGGAAGCTTTCGAAGAAGCATGGATGAAGTAGTCGTACTCTTCGCGTTCTTCGTCACCGATGATCTAGCGCCGAACGGACGGCACCTCCGCGTTCAACACACGTCCGGTACAGCAACGTCACCTCCTTCTTGATCCTGCAAGGGGGGAGGAGAAGTCGTCAGAGATCCAGCAGCACAACGGCGTGGTGGTGGATGTAGTGGAGGTTGCAGCAGGGCTTCGCCGGGCGCCCTGCGTTGAGGAGACGGAGGTGTGACGGGAGGGGGGGCAGGCGCCAGGGCAAGGATGCGGCTGCCCTCTCCCCCCCCCCCCCCACATATATCTAGGGGGCCAGGGGGGTGCACCAGCCCCTGCAGATCCAATCTGCAAGGGGGGCGGCGGCCAGGGGGGAGTCCTTGCCCCCCAAGGCAAGTGGGGCGCCCCATCCCCCCTAGGGTTTCAACCCTAGGAGCATGGGGAGGAGGGCCCAAGTGGTGCGCCAGCCCATTAGGGCTGGACACTTCCCCCTTGCGGCCTAGGGGCCCCACCGGGATGGGTGGCCCCACCCGGTGGACCCCGGGGGCCCCTCCGATGGTCCCGGGACACTCCCGGTGACCCCCGGAGATCACCCGATGGCCGAAACTGGACTTCCTATATATCATTCTTTACCTCCGGACCATTCCGGAACTCCTCGTGACGTCCGGGATCTCATCCGGGACTCCGAACAACTTTCGGGTTTCCACGTGCATGTATCTCTATGACCCTAGCGTTACCGAACCTTAAGTGTGTAGACCCTACGGGTTCGGGAGACACGTAGACATGACCGAGACCACTCTCTGATCAATAACCAACAGCGGGATCTGGATACCCATGTTGGTTCCCACGTGTTCCTCGATGATCTTCATCGGATGAACCACCGTGTCAAGGATTCACTCAATCCCGTATGTTATTCCCTTTGTCCATCGGTACGGTACTTGCCCGAGATTCGATCGTCGGTATTCCCGATACCTTGTTCAATCTCGTCATGGCAAGTCTCTTTACTCGATCCGTAATCCATCATCCCGTGACTAACTACTTAGTCATATTGAGCTCATTATGATGATGTCTTACCGAGTGGGCCCAGAGGTACCTCTCCGTCATACGGAGTGACAACATCCCAGTCTCGGTTCGTACCAACTCAACAGACACTTTCGGAGATACCCGATGCGTACCTTTATAGCCACCCAGTTACGTTGTGACGTTTGGCACACCCAAAGTATTCCTACGGCATCCGGGAGTTGTACAACCTCATGGTCTAAGGAATAAATACTTGACACCGAAAAGCTTATGCATTACGAACTATACGATCTCGTGCTATGCTCAGGATTGGGTCTTGTCCATCACATCATTCTCCTAATGATGTGATCCTGTTATCACTGACATCCTATGTCCATGGTCAGGAAACCGTGACCATCTGTTGATCAACGAGCTGGCAACTAGAGGCTCACCAGGGACTCATTGTGGTCTATGTATTCACACATGTATCGTTGTTTCCGTACAATACAATTCAAGCATGAATAACAGACGATTATCATGAACAAGGAAATATAATAATAATACTTTTATTATTGCCTCTAGGGAATATTTCCAACAGTCTCCCACTTGCACTAGAGTCAATAATCTAGTTACATTGTGATGAATTGAACACCCATAGAGTTCTGGTGTTGATCATGTTTTCCCCGTGGAAGAGGTTTAGTCAACGGGTCTGCTACATTCAGATCCGTATGCACTTTACAAATATCTATATCTCCATCTTGAACATAATTCTGGATGGAGTTGAAACGGCGCTTGATGTGCTTGGTCTTCTTGTGAAACCTGGGCTCCTTGGTAATGGCAATAGCACCAGTGTTGTCACAGAAGAGAGTCATCGGGCTTGACGCGCTTGGAATGACTCCTAGGTCGGTGATGAACTCCTTCATCCAGACTCCTTCCTGTGCCGCTTCACAAGCAGCTATGTACTCCGCTTCACATGTAGAATGCGCCACGACGCTCTGCTTGCAACTACACCAGCTGACTAACCCACCTTTCAAAATATACACGTATCCGGTTTGAGACTTAGAGTCATCCAGATCTGTGTCGAAGCTAGCATCGACGTAACCCTTTACGACGAGCTCTTCGTCACCTCCATAAACGAGAAACATATCCTTAGTCCTTTTCAGGTACTTCAGGATGTTCTTGACCGCTGTCCAGTGTTCCGTACCGGGATCACTTTGGTACCTCCCTACCAAACTTATGGCAAGGTTCACATCAGGTCTGGTACACAGCATGGCATACATGATAGAACCTATGGCCGAGGCATACGGAATGACACTCATCTTTTCTCTATCTTCTGCCGTGGTCGGCGACTGAGCCTTGCTCAATCTCATACCTTGCAAAACAGGCAAGAATCCTTTCTTTGACTGATCCATATTGAACTTTTTCAATATTTTGTCAAGGTATGTACTTTGTGAAAGACCAATGAGGCGTCTTGATCTATCTCTATAGATTTTGATGCCTAATATGTAAGCAGCTTCTCCAAGGTCCTTCATTTAAAAACTTTTATTCAAGTAGGCCTTTACATTTTCCAAGAATTCTATATCATTTCCCATCAGCAATATGGCATCCACATATAATATGAGAAATGCCATAGAGCTCCCACTCACTTTCTTGTAAATACAGGCTTCTCCATAAGTCTGTATAAAGCCAAACGCTTTGATCACATCATCAAAGCGAATATTCCAACTCCGAGATGCTTGCACCAGCCCGTAAATCGAGCGCTGGAGCTTGCATACCTTGTTAGCGTTCTCTGGATCGACAAAACCTTCCGGCTGCATCATATACAACTCTTCCTTGAGGAAGCCATTCAGGAATGCTGTTTTGACGTCCATTTGCCATATCTCATAATCATAGAATGTGGCAATAGCTAACATGATTCTGAATGACTTCAGCATCGCTACGGGAGAGAAAGTCTCGTCGTAGTCAATCCCTTGAACTTGTCGATAACCCTTAGCGACAAGCCGAGCCTTATAGATGGTCACATTACCATCCGCGTCTGTCTTCTTCTTAAATATCCATTTGTTTTCTATGGCGTGCCTGTCATCAGGCAAGTCCACCAAAGTCCATACTTTGTTTTCATACATGGAATCTATCTCGGATTTCATGGCTCTAAGCCATTTATTGGAATCTGGGCCCGCCATCGCTTCTCCATAGTTCGAAGGTTCACCGTTGTCTAACAACATGATTTCCAGGACAGGGTTGCCATACCACTCTGGTGCGGAACGTGCCCTTGTGGACCTTCGAAGTTCAGTAGTAACTTGATCAGTTTCTTCATGATCATCATCATTGACTTCCTCCCTTGTCGGTGCAGGCACCTCAGGAACAGTTTCCTGCGCTGCGCTACTTTCCGGTACAGGAGGGGTGACTGTCACCTCATCAAGTTCTACTTTCCTCCCACTCACTTCTTTTGAGAGAAACTCTTTCTCCAGAAAGGATCCATTCTTGGCAACAAAGACTTTGCCTTCGGATCTGTGGTAGAAGGTGTACCCAATCGTTTCCTTTGGGTATCCTATGAAGACGCATTTTTCCGATTTGGGTTCGAGCTTTTCAGGTTGAAGTTTCTTGACATAAGCATCGCAACCCCAAACTTTTAGAAACGACAGCTTCGGTTTCTTGCCAAACCAAAGTTCATACGGAGTCGTCTCAACGGATTTCGACGGAGCCCTATTTACAGTGAATGCAGCAGTCTCTAAAGCATAACCCCAAAAAGATAGCGGTAAATCGGTGAGGGACATCATAGACCGCACCATGTCCAACAAAGTACGATTTCGACGTTCGGACACACCGTTACGTTGAGGTGTTCCGGGCGGTGTCAATTGTGAAACAATTCCACAGCTCCTAAGGTGTGTGCCAAATTCATGACTTAAATATTCACCCCCACGATCCGATCGCAAGAACTTTATTTTTCGGTCACGTTGATTCTCAACCTCATTCTGAAATTCCTTGAACTTTTCAAAGGTCTCAGACTTGTGTTTCATCAAATAGATATACCCATATCTACTCAAGTCATCCGTGAGGGTGAGAATATAACGATAGCCTCCGCGAGCCTCAACACTCATTGGACCGCACACATCGGTATGTATGATTTCCAACAAGTTGGTTGCTCGCTCCATTGTTCCGGAGAACGGAGTCTTGGTCATCTTGCCCAAGAGGCATGGTTCGCACGTGTCAAATGATTCATAATCAAGAGACTCTAGAAGTCCATCTGAATGGAGCTTCTTCATACGTTTGACACCAATATGACCAAGGCGGCAATGCCACAAGTATGTGGGACTATCATTATCAACTTTACATCTTTTGGTATCTACACTATGAATATGTGTATCATCACGTTCGAGATTCATCAAAAATAAACCATTGACCAGCGGGGCATGACCATAAAACATATCTCTCAAATAAATAGAACAACCATTATTCTCCGATTTGAAAGAGTAGCCATCTCGCATAAGACGAGATCCAGATACAATGTTCATGCTCAAAGCTGGTACTAAATAACAATTATTGAGGTTTAAAACTAATCCCGAGGGTAGATGTAGAGGTAGCGTGCCGACGGCGATCACATCGACCTTGGAACCATTCCCGACGCGCATCGTCACCTCATCCTTCGCCAGTCTCCGTTTATTCCGCAGCTCCTGTTTTGAGTTACAAATATGAGCAACCGCACCGGTATCAAATACCCAGGAGCTACTACGAGTGCTGGTAAGGTACACATCAATAACATGTATATCGTATATACCTTTGACGTTGCCGGCCTTCTTGTCTGCTAAGTATTTGGGGCAGTTCCGCTTCCAGTGACCCGTTCCCTTGCAATTAAAGCACTCTGTCTCAGGCTTGGGTCCATACTTTGGCTTCTTCCCGGCAACAGGCTTGCCGGGCGCGGCAACTCCCTTGCCGTCCTTCTTGAAGTTCTTCTTACCCTTGCCTTTCTTGGACTTAGTGGTTTTATTGACCATCAACACTTGATGTTCTTTCTTGATGTCCACCTCTGCTGATTTCAGCATCGAATACACCTCGGGAATGGACTTCTCCATCCCCTGCATATTGAAGTTCAACACGAAGCTCTTGAAGCTTGGTGGGAGCGACTGGAGGATTCTGTCAACGACCGCTTCATCTGGGAGATTCATTCCCAACTGAGACAAGTGGTTGTGCAATCCAGAAATCTTGAGGATGTGCTCACTGACAGAACTGTTTTCCTCCATCTTACAGCTGTAGAATGCGTCGGAGACATCATATCTCTCGACTCGGGCATGAGCTTGGAAAACCATTTTCAGCTCTTCGAACATCTCATATGCTCCGTGGTGCTCAAAACGCTTTTGGAGCCCTGATTCTAAACTGTAAAGCATGCCGCACTGAACCAGGGAGTAATCATCACTACGCGACTGCCAGACGTTCAAAACGTCTTGGGCCGCATCGGGAGCAGGTGCATCACCTAGCGGTCACTAGTAGAAAACAGGGCATTGGTCCAGCCCATTAGCCCCAGTTCAATCTAGAACCGGGTCCAATGGGGCTACTGGACCCGGTTCGTGAGCCCAGGGGGGCGGCCGGGCCACGTGGGCCATTGGTCCCGGTTCGTCTGGACCTTTTGGTCCCGGTTGGAGCGACAAACCGGGACCAATGGCTCTTGCTCCTGGCCCACTACTATTGGTCCCGGTTTGTGATATGAACCGGGACCAAAGGCACCCCTTTAGTCCCGGTTTGTAGCACCAACCGGGACCAGTGAGTTGCCTATATATACCCCCTCACTCGAGAGCAGAGCTCACTGCTCTGTTTTTTTTTTGGCCGAGGGGGAGAGGGGTTAGTGGTGCTCTAGCTCACCTCCTATGCACACAACGTGTTCGGTGGAATGCCCGAGCCACACTAGTTAAGCTTTTTTCTCCTCTTGAAGCTCTATTTTCTCCGAGATTTGTCTAGGTTTAGCGGTCCGTCACGTCCCGTCCCCGTCTTCGCCGCCGTCGATCGCCCCCGCCGATCTCGTCACCGGCACCACCGTGGTGAGCCTCTTGTTATGTCCATGCTTTTCTTACTTTTATTATTGCTTTAGATAGATATTTGTCTAATTTTCTTACGTTTATTATTGCTTGTTATTATATAGTGCGATGGTTTTGATATCCGCCCACGTGGGCCCTCGTCCGGTCTACGATTCGGATGTGGTATATTATCTTTAATTTATAACTATTTGTTTTAGTGTTTATGATAGTTATGCCGACCAACCTGACATGCATAGATGTTTTATTATGTCTAGGAGGTAGTTGAACCGGAAATTCCAACCGACCCTCTTGTGGAGAGGTTAAATTTAGTTGAAGAGGAAAACATTTCGTTAAAGAAAAAATTGGAAAAAATGGAGGAGGAGAAGATGGAATTGGAGTTGCATGTTGTGGAAGTTATCGATGATCACAAGATCAAGATGGACCCTATTGTCGAGAGGTTAAATTTAGTTGAAGAAGAAAAGAAATTCTTGAAGGAAAAAATAAAAAAAATTGTGGACGAGAAGATGATATTGGAGTTGCATGTTGCGGATGTCGTCGATGATCACAAGATCAAGATGGATGCAATGCGGTTGAAGATTAAAAAGATTAGAAAATATGCCATTCATACCGAGGCTTGGTATCATTATGCCGTTGGATCAATTGTTACCTTGGTTGCGATTATGATAGCATTTGTTTTCGCGTTGAAATGTTTTACATAGTTTCGATGTGTATGGAGAGCTATATGTTGTTAGATGAGAACTATATATGTATGTACTTTGGTTTTAATGTGATGATGAACTTTTATCCATTTGGTCACATAATTATCTATTTATGATGTTCTGTAATGGTTTTTGACACACTTAATTATATATAATGCACGCAGATGAACCGGCAATGGATGTACGGTGACAGACACACCTCCGAGTACATTAAGGGCGTGCGTGAGTTTCCAAATGCGGCTGAGGCAAACAAGCAGAATGGTTTTATGTGTTGTCCATGCACTAAATGTGTGAATACGATGTCTTACTCTAACCGGAAAGTCCTTCACTCCCACCTGCTTTACAAGGGTTTCATGCCACACTATAATGTTTGGACGAGGCACGGAGAAATAGGGGTTATGATGGAAGACGGCGAAGAAGAAGAGTACGATGACAACTATGTGCCCCCTGAATACGGTGATGCTGCAATGGGGGGAGCTGGTGAAGATCAAGAGGAACCAGACGATGTGCCCAATGATGCTGCAACGGGTGAAGCTGCTGAAGATCAAGAGGAACCAAATGATGATCTTCGCCGGGTCATTGTCGATGCAAGGACACAATGCGAAAGTCAAAAGGAGAAGCTGAAGTTCGATCGCATGTTAGAGGATCACAAAAAAGGGTTGTACCCCAATTGCGAAGATGGCAACACAAAGCTCGGTACCGTACTGGAATTGCTGCAGTGGAAGGCAGAGAATGTTGTGGCTGACAAAGGATTTGAGAAGCTACTGAAAATATTGAAGAAGAAGCTTCCGAAGGATAACGAATTGCCCGACAGTACATACGCAGCAAAGAAGGTCTTATGCCCTCTAGGATTGGAGGTGCAGAAGATACATGCATGCCCTAATGACTGCATCCTCTATCGCGGTGCATACAAGGATCTGAACGCATGCCCGGTATGCGGTGCATTGCGGTATAAGATCAGACGAGATGACCCTGGTGATGTTGATGGCGAGCCCGCCAGGAAGAGGGTTCCTGCGAAGGTGATGTGGTATGCTCCTATAATACCACGGTTGAAACGTTTGTTTAGGAACAGAGAGCATGCCAAGTTGATGCGATGGCACAGTGAGGACCGTAAGAAGACGGGAAGTTGAGAGCACCCGCTGACGGGTCGCAGTGGAGAAAAATCGAGAGAAAGTACTGGAAGGAGTTTGCAAAGGACCCAAGGAACGTATGGTTTGCTTTAAGCGCGAATGGCATTAATCCTTTCGGGGAGCAGAGCAGCAATCACAGCACCTGGCCCGTGACTCTATGTATGTATAACCTTCCTCCTTGGATGTGCATGAAGCGGAAGTTCATTATGATGCCAGTTCTCATCCAAGGCCCTAAGCAACCCGGCAACGACATTGATGTGTACCTAAGGCCATTAGTTGAAGAACTTTTACAGCTGTGGAATGGAAATGGTGTACGTGCGTGGGATGAGCACAGACAGGAGGAATTTGACCTAAAGGCGTTGCTGTTCGTGACCATCAACGATTGGCCCGCTCTCAGTAACCTTTCAGGACAGACAAACAAAGGATACCACGCATGCACGCACTGTTTAGATGACACTGAAAGTATATAGCTGGACAAATGCAGGAAGAATGTGTACCTGGGCCATCGTCAATTTCTTCCGACCAACCATCAATGTCGAAAGAAAGGCAAGCATTTCAAAGGCGAGGCAGATCACCGGAAGAAGCCCGCCATGCGTACCGGTGATCACGTACTTGCTATGGTCAATGATTTACACGTAATCTTTGGAAAGGGCCCCGGCGCACTAGCTGTTCCGAATGACGCAGAGGGACACGCACCCATGTGGAAGAAGAAATCTATATTTTGGGACCTACCCTACTAGAAAGACCTAGAGGTCCGCTCTTCAATCAACGTGATGCACGTGACGAAGAACCTTTGCGTGAACTTGCTAGGCTTCTTGGGCGTGTATGGAAAGACAAAAGATACAGCTGAGGCACGGGAGGACCTGCAACGTTTGCACGAAAAAGACGGCATCCCTCCGAAGCAGTATGAAGGTCCTACCAGCTATGCTCTTACGAAAGAAGAGAAAGAAATCTTCTTTGAATGCCTGCTCAGTATGAAGGTCCCGACTGGCTTCTCGTTGAATATAAAGGGAATAATAAATATGCCAGAGAAAAAGTTCCAGAACCTAAAGTCTCATGACTGCCACGTGATTATGACGCAACTGCTTCCGGTTGCATTGAGGGGGCTTCTACCGGAAAACGTCCGATTAGCCATTGTGAAGCTATGTGCATTCCTCAATGCAATCTCTCAGAAGGTGACCGATCCAAAAATAATACCAAGGCTAAGGAGTGATGTGGCGCAATGTCTTGTCAGTTTCGAGCTGGTGTTCCCACCATCCTTCTTCAATATCATGACACACGTCCTAGTTCATCTAGTCGACGAGATTGTCATCATGGGGCCCGTATTTCTACACAATATGTTCCCCTTTGAGAGGTTCATGGGAGTCCTAAAGAAATATGTCCGTAACCGCGCTAGGCCAGAAGGAAGCATCTCCATGGGCCATCAAACAGAGGATGTCATCGGGTTTTGTGTTGACTTCATTCCTGGACTTAATAAGATAGGTCTCCCTAAATCGCGGTACGAGGGGAGACTGACTGGAAAAGGCACGCTTGGAAGGGACTCAAAAATATGCAGGGACGGATATTCTTGGTCTCAAGCACACTACATAGTTCTACAGAACTCTACATTGGTGACCCCGTATGTCGACGAACACAAGAACAGTCTGCGCTCCAAACACCCGGAGCAGTGCGACGACTGGATTACATGTGAACACATCAGGACTTTCAGGAGTTGGTTGGAAACACGTCTCAGAGGTGACAACACTGTTTGTGATGAGTTGTACTTGTTGTCCAGGGGACCATCTTCGACTGTATTGATTTACAAAGGATACGAGATAAATGGGAATACATTTTACACGATTGTCCAAGATCAAAAGAGCACCAACCAAAACAGCGGTGTCCGCTTTGATGCAACAACCGAGAGGGGAAAGGACACATATTATGGTTACATAGTGGACATATGGGAACTTGACTACGGACATGATTTTAAGGTCCCTTTGTTTAAGTGCAAATGGGTCAATCTGTCAGGAGGCGGGGTACAGGTAGACCCACAGTACGGAATGACAACAATGGATCTGAAAAATCTTGGATACACTGACGAACCGTTCGTCCTAGCCAATGATGTGGCACAGGTTATCTATGTGAAGGACATGTCTACCAGATCGAGAAAAAGAAAAGATAAGGAAGCGAATACATCATACGATGAGCCAAAGCGCCACATAGTTCTTTCAGGAAAAAGGGACATCCTGGGAGTGGAGGGCAAGACAGACATGTCTGAAGATTATGAAAAGTTTCATGAAATTCCTCCCTTCAAAGTCAAGGCTGACCCAAGCATCCTGATAAACGATGAAGATTATCCATGGTTACGGCGCAATAAGCAAATGACACAAGCGAAGAAAAAGTGAAGACTTTTTTCCGCAACTATTATGATGATACCATGCCAACTTTGTAACAAACGAGTATGATACCATTGTCCGTTTGTACTATTCAAATTTCAATACTACTTGCACTAACAGAAAGTTTGTAATTGGTTTTACCAGAAAGAATTAAAAAAATAAAGCAAATAACAAAAGAAAATAAATAATGCAGAAAACAAAACAAAAAAACTTGAAAAAAAAATAGCAAAAATAAGTATTTTGTTGTAAGTAGAAACAAAATAAAATAATTAAAGCAACAAAGCAAATAAATAGTTTCAAATTTAAACTATTCAAATTTGAATACTACTTGCACTAACAGAAAGTTTGTAATTGGTTTTACCTAAAGCAATAATATTCACAAAGAAACTCTAAATACAGCAAAAAACAACTTAGAAATAAATAAAGCAAAAAAGGAAAAAAAAAATGGGCGCTGCCCAGTGAGCCTGCAAGGCCTACAGCACAGGATGCACCTGTACTATAAGGCCCAGCAAGCTCACAGGGCAGCGCGCAGAGTTAGGCCCAGAAGCCTGCATTTGAGAGGAGCTCGAGAGGGTGGGCGCAGCAGCCCTTATAAACCACTCTCGAGCTCCCTCAGCTAGCGAGGTGGGACTAAACATCCCACCGCACCCGCGCCAGCACAGGGCCTTTGGTCCCGGTTGGTGGCAACAACCGGGACTAAAGGGGGTATTAGTCCCGGTTCGTCGCACCAACCGGGACCAATGCCCACCTTTAGTCCCGGTTGGTGCCACCAACCGGGACCAAAGGCCCCTCCTTCCCGCCCTTTGGGCTGCTGAAAAGGGACCTTTAGTCCCGGTTGGTGGCAGCAACCGGGACTAAAGGGGGGTATTAGTCCCGGTTGGTGCCACGAACCGGGACTAATGCCCCTCCTATATAACCAAGACTTGTGAAAATTTCGTCAGTTTCCTTCTTCCCCGCGCCCCCGACGCCTCTCTCTCCTTCCCCACCCCCATCGCCCCGTCGCCGTCGCCGTCGCCCCCGTCGCCCCCGACGCCGCCCCGACGCCGCCTCGTCGCCGTCGCCCCGCCCCGCGCCCCCGCTCCGCCCCGCCCCGCGCCGTCGCCGCGCCCCGTCGCCGTCGCGCCGCCCCGCCCCGCCGCCGTCGCGCCGCCACGCCCCGTCGCCGTCGCGCCGACCCGCCCCGCCGCGCGATGTGAGGGCTTGCTGTTTTTTTT
>LR738710.1:937876602-937910318 GCA_902687465.1 Secale cereale
CCCCCGTTACACCTCTCCCTCCTCCCGCAGGTTCTTGGCGAAGCCCTGCAGCTTTTCCCGTTGCATCCACCACCACGCCGTCGTGCTGCTGGATCTCCATCAACCTCTCCTCCCCCCTTGCTGGATCAAGAAGGAGGAGACATCATTGTACCGTACGTGTGTTGAACGTGGAGGTGCCGTCCGTTCGGCGCTGGGATCATCGGTGATATAGGAATCACGACGAGTGCGACTCCATCATCCACGTTCTCTTGAACGCTTCCGCTCGCGATCTACAAAGGGTATGTAGATGCACTCTTTTATGCTCGTTGCTAGATGACTCCTTAGATTGATCTTGGTGAAGCGTAGGAAATTTTTTGAATTCTGCTACGTTCCCCAACATTGGTATCAGAACTAGGTCTTTGCGTAGCATCTTGCACGAGTAGAACACAAACCAGTTGTGGGCGTTGATTTTGTTCAATTCTCTTGCCGCTACTAGTCCAATCTTGATTTGGCGGCATTGTGTGATGAAGCGGCCCGGACCGACCTTACACGTACGCTTACGTGAGACTAGTTCCATCGACTGACATGCACTAGTTGCATAAGGTGGCTGGCGGGTGTCTGTCTCTCCCACTTTAGTCGGATCGGATTCGATGAAAAGGGTCCTTATGAAGGGTAAATAGAAATTGACATATCACGTTGTGGTTTTGGCGTAGGTAAGAAATGTTCTCGCTAGAAACCTATAGCAACTACGTAAAAACTTGCAACAACAATTAGAGGACGTCTAACTTGTTCTTGCAGCATGTGCTATGTGATGTGATATGGCCAACAAGAGGTGATGAATGATATATGTGATGTATGAGATTGATCATGTTCTTGTAATAGGGAATCACGACTTGCATGTCGATGAGAATGACAACCGGCAGGAGCCATAGGAGTTGTCTTATTTTTTGTATGACCTGCGTGTCACTGAATAACGCCATGTTATTACTTTACTTTATTGCTAAACGTTAGCCATAGTAGTAGAAGTAATATTTTGGCGAGACGACTTCATGAAGACACGATGATGGAGATCATGGTGTCATGACGGTGACAAAGATGATCATGGTGCCCCGAAGATGAAGATCAAAGGAGCAAAATGATATTGGCCATATCATGTCACTTTATTTGATTGCATGCGATGTTTATCATATTTATGCATCTTATTTGCTTAGAACGACGGTAGTAAATAAGATGATCTCTCACTAAAATTTCAGGAATTGTGTTTCCCCTAATTGTGCACCATTGCTAAGGATCGTTGTTCCGAAGCACCATGTGATGATCGGGTGTGATAGGCTCTAATGTTCGCATACAACGGGTGTAAGCCAGATTTACACACGCAATAAACTTAGGGTTCACTTGACGAGCCTAGCATGTACAGACATGGCCTCGGAACACGGAAGACGGAAAGGTCGAACATGAGTCGTATAGAAGATGCGATCAACATGAAGATGTTCACCGTTGATGACTAGTCCGTCTCACGTGATGATCGGACACGGCTTAGTCGATTCGGATCATGTATCACTTAGATGACTAGAGAGATGTCAATCTGAGTGGGAGTTCATTAAATTTGATTAGATGAACTTAATTGTCTTGAACTTAGTCTAAATTCTTTACAATATGTCTTGTAGATCAAATGGCCCACGCTCATGTCACCCTCAACTTCAACGCGTTCCTAGAGAAAACCAAGCTGAAAGACGATGGTAGCAACTATACGGATTGGGTCCGTAACATGAGGATCATCCTCATAGCTGCCAAGAAAACCTATGTCCTAGAAGCACCGCTAGGTGACGCTCCCGCCCCGGCAAACCAAGATGTTATGAACACTTGGCAGTCGCATTGTGATGATTACTCCCTGGTTCAGTGCGGCATGCTCTACAGCTTAGAATCGGGGCTCCAAAAGCGTTTTGAGCACCACGGAGCATATGAGATGTTCCAAGAGCTGAAAATGGTTTTCCAAGCTCATGCCCGAGTTGAGAGATATGATGTCTCCAACGCATTCTACAGTTGTAAGATGGAGGAGAATAGTTCTGTCAACGAGCACATACTCAAGTTGTCTGGGTTGCACAATCGCTTGTCTCAGTTGGGAATGAATCTCCCAGACGAAGCGGTCGTTGACAGAATCCTTCAGTCGCTCCCACCTAGCTACAAGAGCTTCGTGTTAAACTTCAATATGCAAGGGATGGAGAAGTCCACTCCCGAGGTGTATTCAATGCTGAAATTAGCGGATGTGGAGATCAAGAAAGAGCATCAAGTGTTGATGGTGAATAAAACCACTAAGTTCAAGAAAGGTAAGGGTAAGAAGAACTTCAAGAAGGACGGCAAAGGAGTTGCCGCGCCCGGTAAGCCAGTTGCCGGGAAGAAGCCAAAGAATGGAACCAAGCCTGAGACTGAGTGCTTTTATTGCAAGGGAACGGGTCACTGGAAGCGGAACTGCCCCAAATACTTAGCAGATAAGAAGGCCGGCAACGTTAAAGGTATATATGATATACATGTTATTGATGTGTACCTTACCAGCGCGCGCAGTAGCTCCTGGGTTTATTTGATACCGGTGCAGATGCTCACATTTGTAACTCAAACAGGGGCGGAGGCAGTGGGGGGGCGAGCGGGGGCCAGCCCCTGCCATGGTTCGGCCACCCCCGTGGATGTTTTGGGGGGGCTAGTACTAATATACTGTGTAATTTTTATTTACCAGTGCCCACCGGCCTGTCTATTAGCAGCAATTAGTCTAATCACGGATGCCTACTAGATTGGACTTTGTTAGTTGTCCCAAGTCCAAGACAATTATCCCAAATGCCATTTATTTCCCGTGAGTGATTTACGCATCATACAAATCAGGGATCAACGCACACGGTTGTTCTGTCTCCCTTCCACGCCGTTTGACCTAAACCTCCAATCCATCTGTTGCCGCCGCTGCCCACACGCCCAGCATAAGGCTTAATCAAGTGTTTCCATTGGCCGCCGTCGTCGTGCAAGTGCATAGGTGTGCACAATCTTTCGGAAGCACAGACCCATCCATGCTTCATCGAGCGAAGTTGACCAGCGGATGGCTGTCGCATCTATGCCTACAAACCGGCCAGCCGTAATGACCAGCAGAGGGGAATGGGAGGGGCTGGATTTGATACTCCAGGTATGTATTTCGGCGACCTTGATTGTTTTTTTCTATACAATGCAAATTGATTCTACTTGTTCAAGTATGTCTGCACGTTAGTAGTTATCAAGGAAAATTTGGTGTTGTCCCAACTCCAAGGAGTGATGATTTTTCATACAAAACTGCATGAATACAAGCTAAATCAATTCATTTAGTTATACAATGATTGGTCATGTTCATATATCTTAAACATACATATGATAATGTTCTGTATCAAGGTACTTAATGCCATATTTTTCAACTGTTTGATTATCAACTTAATCTACCAGCCGTCTATGTGGAATTGTTCAGCACTATTTGCAATAGCTAGGCACACCCTACTGCAAATACTTTTTGTCTATTCGAGCAAAGCTAAATTAGAGTGAAATGTAGATATAAAACACTCCAATAGTTTATGACAGACGAAATATTTCCGACTTCACCGTCATCTCGCCCCCCCCCCCCCGATGTCTAAATCCTGGCTCCGCCCCTGAACTCAAAGCAGGAGCTGCGGAATAAGCGGAGACTGGCGAAGGACGAGGTGACGATGCACGTCGGGAATGGTTCCAAGGTCGATGTGATCGCCGTCGGCACGCTACCTCTACATCTACCCTCGGGATTAGTTTTAAACCTTAATAATTGTTATTTAGTACCAGCTTTGAGCATGAACATTGTATCTGGATCTCGTTTAAATGCCAGATGGCTACTCATTTAAATCCGAGAATAATGGTTGTTCTATTTATATGAGAGATATGTTTTATGGTCATGCCCCGCTGGTTAATGGTTTATTCTTGATGAATCTCGAATGCAATGTTACACATATTCATAGTGTGAATGCCAAAAGATATAAAGTTGATAATGATAGTCCAACATACTTGTGGCATTGCCGCCTTGGTCATATTGGCGTAAAACGTATGAAGAAGCTCCATGCAGATGGACTTCTAGAGTCTCTTGATTATGAATCATTTGACACGTGCGAACCATGCCTCTTAGGCAAGATGACCAAGACTCCGTTCTCCGGAACAATGGAGCGAGCGACCAACTTATTGGAAATCATACATACCGATGTGTGCGGTCCAATGAGTGTTGAAGCTCGCGGAGGCTATCGTTATGTTCTCACCCTCACTGATGACTTAAGTAGATATGGGTATGTCTACTTAATGAAACACAAGTCTGAGACCTTTGAAAAGTTCAAGGAATTTCAGAATGAGGTTGAGAATCAACATGATAGAAAAATAAAGTTCTTACGATCGGATCGTGGAGGTGAATATTTAAGTCATGAATTTGGCACACACCTAAGGAACTGTGGAATTGTTTCACAATTGACACCGCCCGGAACACCTCAGCATAATGGTGTGTCCGAACGTCGAAATCGTACTCTGTTGGACATGGTGCGATCTATGATGTCTCTCACCGACTTACCGCTATCTTTTTGGGGTTATGCTTTAGAGACTGCCGCATTCACTTTAAATAGGGCTCCGTCAAAATCCGTTGAGACGACACCGTATGAACTTTGGTTTGGCAAGAAACCTAAGATGTCGTTTCTGAAAGTTTGGGGTTGCGATGCTTATGTCAAGAAACTTCAACCTGAAAAGCTTGAATCCAAATCGGAAAAATGCTTCTTCATAGGACACCCAAAGGAAACGATTGGGTACACCTTCTACCTCAGATCCGAAGGCAAGGTCTTCGTTGCCAAGAATGGATCCTTTCTAGAGAAAGAGTTTATCTCGAAAGAAGTGAGTGGGAGGAAAGTAGAACTTGATGAAGTGACAGTCACCCTTCCCGAACCGGAAAGTAGCGCAGCGCAGGAAATTGTTCGTGAGGTGCCTGCACCGACAGGGGAGGAAGTTAATGATGATGATCATGAAGATTCAGATCAAGTTACTACTGAACTTCGAAGGCCCACAAGGACACGTTCCGCACCAGAGTGGTACGGCAACCCTGTCATGGAAATCATGTTGTTAGACAACGGTGAACCTTCGAACTATGAAGAAGAAATGACGGGCCCGAATTCCAACAAATGGCTTGAAGCCATGAAATCTGGGATAGGATCCATGTATGAAAACAAAGTGTGGACTTTGGTGGACTTGCCCGATGATCGGCACGCCATAGAAAATAAATGGATATTTAAGAAGAAGACTGACGCGGATGGTAATGTGACCATCTATAAGGCTCGGCTTGTCGCTAAAAGTTATCGACAAGTTCAAGGGATTGACTATGACGAGACTTACTCTCCCGTAGCGATGCTGAAGTCTGTCTGAATCATGTTAGCAATTGTCACATTCTATGATTATGAGATATGGCAAACGGACGTCAAAACGGAATTCCTTAATGGCTTCCTCAAGGAAGAGCTGTATATGATGCAGCCGGAAGGTTTTGTCAATCCTGAAAGTGCTAACAAGGTATGCAAGCTCCAGCGCTCGATCTACGGGCTGGTGCAAGCATCTCAGAGTTGGAATATTCGCTTTAATGATGTGATCAAAGCGTTTGGGTTTATACAGACTTGAGGAGACGCCTGTATTTACAAGAAAGTGAGTGGGAGCTCTGTAGCATTTCTCATATTATATGTGGATGACATACTGCTGATGGGAAATGATATAGAATTCTTGGAGAGCATAAAGGCCTACTTGAATAAGAGTTTTTAATGAAGGACCTTGGAGAAGCTGCTTATATATTAGGCATCAAGATCTATAGAGATAGATCGAGACGCCTCATTGGTCTTTCACAAAGCACATACCTTGACAAGATATTGAAGAAGTTCAATATGGATCATTCCAAGAAAGGGTTCTTACCTGTATTGCAAGGTATGAGATTGAGCACGGCTCAATCCCCGACCACGGCAGAAGATAGAGAAAAGATGAGTGTCATCCCCTATGCCTCAGCCATAGGTTCTATTATGTATCCCATGATGTGTACCAGACCTGATGTGAACCTTGCCATTAGTTTGGTAGGGAGGTACCAAAGTGATCCCGGTATGGAACACTGGACAGTGGTCAAGAACATCCTGAAGTACCTGAAAAGGACTAAGGATATGTTTCTCGTTTATGGAGGTGACGAAGAGCTCGTCGTAAAGGGTTACGTCGATGCTAGCTTCGACACAGATCTGGATGACTCCAAGTCACAAACCGGATACGTGTATATTTTGAATGGAGGGGCAGTCAGCTGGTGCAGTTGCAAGCAGAGCGTCGTGGCGCATTCTACATGTGAAGCAGAGTACATAGCTGCTCGCGAAGCAGCGCAGGAAGGAGTCTCGATGAAGGAGTTCATCACCGACCTAGGAGTCATTCCAAGCGCGTCAAGCCCGATGACTCTCTTCTGTGACAACACTGGAGCCATTGCCATTGCCAAGGAGCCCAGGTTTCACAAGAAGACCAAGCACATCAAGCGCCGTTTCAACTCCATCTGGAATTACGTTCAAGATGGAGACATAGATATTTGTAAAGTGCATACAGATCTGAATGTCACAGATCCGTTGACTAAACCTCTTCCGCGAGCAAAACATGATCAACACCAGAACTCTATGGGTGTTCGATTCATCACAATGTAACTAGATTATTGACTCTAGTGCAAGTGGGAGACTGTTGGAAATATGCCCTAGAGGCAATAATAAAAGGGTTATTATTATATTTCCTTGTTCATGATAATTATCTGTTATTCATGCTTGAATTGTATTGTACGGAAATAATGATACATGTGTGAATACATAGACCACAACGTGTCCCTGGTAAGCCTCTAGTTACTAGCTCGTTGATCAACAGATGGTCACCGTTTCCTGGCCATGGACATTGGATGTCATTGATAACGGGGTCACATCATTAGGAGAATGATATGATGGACAAGACCCAATCCTAAGCCTAGCACAAGATCGTGTAGTTCGTAATGCTAAAGCTTTTCCAATGTTAAGTATATGTTCCTTAGACCATGAGGTTGTGCAACTCCCGGATACCGTAGGAATACTTTGGGTGTGCCAAACATCACAACGTAACTGGGTGGCTATAAAGGTACACAACGGGTATCTCCGAAAGTGTTTGTTGAGTTGGCACGAACCGAGACTGTGATTTGTCACTCCGTATGACGGAAAGGTATCTCTGGGCCCACTCGGTAAGACATCATCATAATGAGCCCAATGTGACTAAGGAGTTAGTCACGGGATGATGTATTACGGAACGAGTAAAGAGACTTGCCATGACGAGATTGAACAAGGTATCGGTATACCGACGATCGAATCTCGGGCAAGTACTATACCGATGGACAAAGGGAATAGCATACGGGATTAAGTGAAATTTTGACATCGTGGTTCATCCGATGAGATAATCGAGGAACACGTAGGAACCAACATGGGTATCCAGATCCCGCTGTTGGTTATTGACCGGAGAGTTGTCTCGGTCATGTCTACGTATCTCCCAAACCCATAGGGTCTACACACTTAAGGTTCGGTGACGCTAGGGTTGTAGAGATATATGCACACGGTAACCCGAATGTTATTCGGAGTCCCGGATGAGATCCTGGACGTCACGAGGAGTCCCGGAATAGTCCGGAGGTAATGAATGATATATAGGAAGTCCAGTTTCGGCCATCGGGAGAGTTCCGGGTGTCACCGGTAGTGTACCGGGACCACCGGAAGGGTCCCGGGGGTCCACCGGGTGGGGCCACCCATCCCGGAGGGCCCCATGGGTCGTAGGGGGAGGGGGGCCAGCCCATAGTGGGCTGGCGCATCCTCTTGGGCCTCCCCCCTGCGCCTAGGGTTGGAAACCCTAGGGGTGGGGGCGCCCCCCTTGCCTTGGGGGCCAAGGCTTCCCCCTTGGCCGCCGCCCCCCCTAGGAGATCCCATCTCCTAGGGCCGGCGCCCCCCCTTGGCCCCTATATATAGTGGGGGGAGAGATGGTAGCCGCACCTCAGCCCCTGGCGCCTCCCCCCCCCCTGTTACACCTCTCCCTCCTCCCGCAGGTTCTTGGCGAAGCCCTACAGCTTTTCCCATTGCATCCACCACCACGCCGTCGTGCTGCTGGATCTCCATCAACCTCTCCTCCCCCTTGCTGGATCAAGAAGGAGGAGACGTCATTGTACCGTACGTGTGTTGAACGCGGAGGTGCCGTCCGTTCGGCGCTGAGATCATCGGTGATAGGAATCACGACAAGTACGACTCCATCATCCACGTTCTCTTGAACGCTTCCGCTCGCGATCTACAAAGGGTATGTAGATGCACTCTTTTATGCTCGTTGCTAGATGACTCCTTAGATTGATCTTGGTGAAGTGTAGGAAAAATTTTGAATTCTGCTACGTTCCCCAACAATCAGGTGCAGAGATGCATACAGGTTGCTCTCCTGTGTGTTGACGTGCATCCCAGGAACAGGCCACCGATGTCTAAAGTTGTCATGATGCTGGACACGGAGAATGCCACGTTGGGAGAGCCAAATGAGCCTGGAGTGCACACTGGGGGAAACACGTTAGAAGGGGAATTAACAGAAACACGATGCGAGTTGACCGTAACTGCAATAGATGCTCGGACTGGTTGATATGGAGAAGGAAACTTGCATAAGGTGTGGAGAATTGTCGGCCGGGAAGCTTAGCAACATCATGCATGGACTAGCAGCCTACACCATATATATGGTTCCTCCGTTCCTGATCTGATCTGCTACTTTTGCTTGCATTGAGATAATATGGAATGGGCGCAGATGATTGATGGTGGATTCCCCTTTTTTCTAAAATTATTACCACGGTTAGATTATGTGTTGATTAGTTTGATGACTCAACTTTCTTCTCTGGAATTGACAAACTATTGTTGCTGTATGCGGTTGTGTTTGCATAAGAGTTGCTAACGCATGCCATTGTTGATGGCACATGCCTTCTTGTGCTCCAGTCTGTTGGAAGATTGCGTAGGAAATTTGTTGTGGTACACGAAGGAGACTAGATTTTCTGGGAGAGAATGGATTGAACCCATATAATTTCTGTTGTTGCATTTGCCAATGCTTTGTACTCTGCCTCTGTACTTGATCTAGACACAGTTGCATGTTTCCTTGCACTCCATGATATTAAGTTAGGCCAAAGAACACTGCAAACCCAACAGTGGAGTGCCTATCATCCAGGCTGACTGCCCAATCAAGATCAGAAAAGACACTAACCAAAGTAGATGGTGACTTCACGAAATTAAGAGCAATGCTCAAAGTATTTTTGACATATCTAACTATACGTTTGGCAGCAGTCCAATGAATTATGGTGGGTGCATGAAGAAGTTGGCATACCTTGTTGACAGCAAAAGAAATATCAGGTCTTGTCAAAGTCAAGTACTGTAATGCATCTACTAGACTCCTGTATTTGGTGGTCTTCTCTACTCAAACCGTCTATAAGAGGCAGTTTTTCGGAACTGGATAATGGAGTAGGTGAGGGTTTACAACCTTGCAAGCCAACCTTTTTTTACCAGATCAGTGGCATATTTTTCTAGGGAGAGATGAAGTCCATCATCATGTTTCTTCACTTCAATCCCTAGGAAATAGTGGAGATTTCCAAGGTCCTTGAGGGCAAAATCTCTACTCAAGTCCTTCAGGAGTCCTATTATTGCCTCACCAGATGAAGTTGTAATGATATCATCAACATATATGAGAACAAATATGGATGTATTTGACTTCTTATAAATGAACAATGAGGTGTCATACATATAAGGAGCAAAACCAAGTGTCTGCATCTTGTGACAGAGACGTGAGTACCATGCCCTTGGAGCTTGCTTCAACCCAGTGGCGGACCCACCATTGGGGCGAGCTGGGGCGGCCGCCCCGGGTCGCCGATGGTGAAGGATGGAACCCCACGTACGTATGTTCCTCTGGCGGCAGTCACAACGATCAGGAAAGGCAGCAGCGGCGGTATCTATGTTCGTGCGCAGCGAGGCAAGCGATCGAAGCGGTAAGAGATAGGAAAGAGATTTGGGCCGGTCAGCCGGTGTACTGGGCTATTTTCTATAGGCCTAAATAGATGTCTCTCCACTAAGTGTACTGGGCCGGTGTGCAGAGTCTCCATCTCCATCGATCCAGAATCCACCGATCCAGAAATCCATCGATCCATCCCCTCCCTCTGCACGACCTAACTGCTCGATGCTCGCTACTGCAGTGCTGCGCCGCTGCCGGAGCCCAGAGGCCAGGCCGCCAGGGGTTCCCGGGCGCGGGGGACGGCGACTGCATCTGCTCCCTCCTGCATCGGCTAGATAGGGGGCTGGACCAGTGAGGGCCGCGGTGTGGGGCGGTGTTGGTGCTTGAGGTCGGACCAGCGACAGGGGGCGGCAGTGGGGGGTGGTGTCGGTGATGGATTCCGGCGAAGAGATGGATTCCGACGAAGAAGTGGATTGGATAGGCATAGCTGCTGCTGTCGAGCTCGAAGAAGCTGAGGCTGAGGCAGCTGCTGTCGAAGATGCAGAGGCAGTAGCTTCGGCAGCCAGAGCCAAACGGAAGCGACCACATGACTCCGACGACCGGCAGGTATCCTCTTCTACTCTTCTTGTATCCTTCCTTTACTGCTTCCTTTGATATGTTAGTAAGTTTGTTGGAAACTTGGAATGTTGAATTACAAATAGCCATGGGTAGTTAGCAGTAACAAGACACTTAGTTTTGGTGCCATTTGATGTTGTAGGGCATTCCTCCGGCATTTAATTTAGCTGATGTGGATCTTGATCCTGGAATGCGTAAGCAAATTGAAGAGTATGCAACTCCAGAAATTAGAGATGAAATGAGAAGGGCATATTTGTCGAAAGGTGTGGGACGTTTGTATGGTCATGATTTTCCTCGTACTCGTTTTGGAAAAGATTGGCGGAACTTCAAAGAAGCATGGTATAAAGATTATGACTGGCTAGAGTATAGTAAAGAGACAAAATCTGCCTAATGTTTCAACTATTTTCTTTTCAAGACTCCAAGCATTGGTGACAAGTTTGGCCATGATGTCTTCACTACGAAAGGGTTCAAAAATTGGAAGAAGGCGGTGGAAATATTCAATGCTCATGTAGGTGGACCAAACAGCGCTCACAACAATGCTAGAAGACGGTGTGAAGATTTCAAAAACCAAAAGCAAAGTGTGTCATATGCAATGACTTGTCATGTTGAGAAATCACATATTGAGTATGAAGAGCGTTTGAGGGCTGTTGTAGGTGCGGTAAGGTTTCTTGTCTCTCAAGGTCTAGCTTTTCGTGGGCACGATGAGACTACCACTTCCATGAACAAGGGTAATTTCCTTGAGATGTTGGATTGGTATGCAGAAAGACGCAAAGATGTACCAGATGTGATCCATAAAAATGCTCCTGGCAATCATCAATTGACTTGCCATAAAATCCAAAAACAAATAGTACAAGCATGTGCCGAAGTGACTACAAAAGTGATAATGAATGAGCTTGGTGACAGTAATTTCTCTCTACTTGTTGATGAGTCTCGTGATGTATCGGTTAGAGAGCAATGGCTATGATTGTGAGGTTAGTCATTTGTCATGATTGTTCTAATTCTGAATGTAAATACTCTACCCTCCCATGCTTGTTCTAATTTTATATTTTGTTGCTTGCAGGTTCGCGAACCAAAAAGGGGAGTCTTTGGAAAGATTGCTTCGTGTTGAACATGTTCTTGATACTACATCTGCTTCTTTGAAAAGATCTTTGGATGCAATGTTTCTTAAACATAATTTATCCATGTCTAGATTGAGAGGACAAGGATATGATGGTGCGTCAAATATGCGTGGATAACTTAATGGTTTGAAGAAATTGGTGCTAGATGTCAACCCATATGCTTTTTATGCGCATTGTTTTGCCCACCAACTTCAATTGGTGGTTGTTGCTGTTGTCAAGGGAGTTCTAGCTGTTAGTGATTTCTTTGGCCATACAAATAAGATTGTCAATATGGTTAGTGCTTTTTAGTTCTTATAGCTTATGGTTATTTGCAAATCCAAATAGTATGTATCTCACCATTATAAAATACTAACCACACTTACTCTTTTCTTGTAGGTAAGCGCCTCATGTAAAAGGAAAGATGCATTGTTGCAGAAGCATCATGACAAGCTGGTTGTACAATTAGAGCATGAGGAGATTTTGTCAGGAAAAGGCCGGCATCAAGAGACAAGTTTAGCAAGACCCGGTGATACACGATGGGGGTCACACCACAAGACTCTAATCCGGATCTATCAAATGTGGGATTCCGTGGTTGAAGTGCTACATGGTATTTCTCTTGATGGAGTAGATGCAAGTGATAGAGGTTTGGCTTCTGGCTTTATGATAAAATGGAAACTTTTGAATTTGTTCTTATCTTGCATTTAATGCTTCGAGTGCTTGGTTTAACCAATGATTTGTCACAAGCATTGCAACAAAAAGATCAGAATATAGTCTGTGCTATGAATATGATTGTGTCAGTGAAAAGTCTATTACAAAAGTTGAGAGATGATGGATGGGAGCCTCTCTTGATATCCACTACTAACTTTTGTGCTGCAAGAAATATAATAGTGCCCAATATGGATGATAACATTTCAGCAAGGGGTTACCCAAGAAGATCACGCAAAATGGTTACTTGTCTCCATCATTACAAGGTAACTATATTCAATGAGGTGTTGGACAGAAATATAGTTGAGATGAATAATCAATTTAGTGAAACTTCTACACGCTTGTTGAAGTGCATTGCTTGCCTTGATCCTAGAGACTTGCATTGACATTACCGGTGGCAACTGCGTCAGTTGAAAGGGTTTTCTCAGCCATAAATATTATAAAGATAGATCTTCGAAACAAGATGGGTGACGATTGCCTTAATGATTTGATGGTTTGCTTTGTTGAGCGTGAGATATTTGCTAAAATTAGTGATCAAGAGATCATGATTCATTTTCATGCCTTGAAGAGTCGTCGAGGTCATCTACCTCCACAACCCCGTGTTCATTATGCAATTACATCTTAAAGGTATACTAGTACTGTCACCCAGCTACCATTCAGTACTGTTACCCTTAGATGACCATATCAAAATGTACAACTCTCATCACACTTGTGCTAATGCATCATAATTTTGTAGGTCTCATTTGGAACTTCAAATTATGGTATCATATTGTGGCAGAAGTGAGCATTTGAAGCGACAACAGTCCACGTTAGTACTAGTTTTTAAGAGACATTTTGTTCTTTTGTTGTTGAATGCTATAAGATTTGGTCGAATAGAGTTGCATTTGTGGGGGGAAATAGACTTTAAATGTTCGCCCCAGCTAACTTCAATTCATGGGTCCGCCACTGCTTCAACCCATATGATGCTTTATCAAGTTTTCATGTGTAAGAGGGCGTATTTTCATTTTCAAACCCAGGAGGTTGTTTCATGTATACTTCCTCTTCCAAAACACCATGAAAAAAGTGTTCTGCACATCTAGCTGCCTAAGGCTCCATCCCCTAGAAACAGCAATGGACAAAATAAGACGAATGGTGGCAGCTTTAACAACAGGACGAAATGTGTCCTTGTAATCTATTCCATACCGTTGTTTGAAGCCTTTTGCAACTAGTCTAGCCTTGTAACGATCAATGGTTCCATCAGATTTTCTCTTAATTCTGAAAACCAATTTGTAGTCAATAATATTTTTACCTTGTTGTGGGGGAACTAGATGCCATGTGTTATTTTTCTCTAGTCCCATGTATTCTTCTTCCATTGCCTTTTTTCCACTTTTCATCACCGAGTGCTTCCTCAAGATCATGTGGTTCACCTGTAGAACAAACTAGACCATATTTGGTTATGTGTTTGTAACTGACGGGCTGGATTACCCATTGTTGTAGTCTCTTTCGCCCTGGAGTTGGTGCAACATTATTGGGTGGCGCAGAAGATCCCGAGCCATGCATAAGAGATCTGGTCGCAAGCGATCCCGAGGAAGATCCGTCAGTGACCAGCGCCTAATCTTCTATGGTCGTGTGGCGCGGTGCAGATGCGGGGTTCACCACAGAAGATCCCGGCCTGCATGCCGGCTCATCATGAGCATGTGAGTGCGCGGGACCGTGAGGCTCTGCACCGGATCCCTCACAAGTCAGTCCTTGCTACTTCTTGAGCTTACCTTGATTTTTTCCTTCAAGAGGAAAGGGTGATGCAGCACAGTAGAGATAAGTATTTACCTCACTTGAGAACCAAGATATCAATCCAGTAGGAGGTACAAGCAAGTCTCCAATATATGCACATGCACAAACTAACAAACACTTGCACACAACGCGAAAAAGGGGTTGTCAATCCCTTCAACGTCACGAACAAGAGTGAGATCTGATAGAGATAGATTTAAAACTAAAGTAAAAAAGCTAAATAAAGTAATCACAAAATAATTGCAGCAAGATATTTTTGGGTTTTTAGTTTTATAGATATGATAATATAAGATGGAAAATAGACCCGGGGGGCATAGGTTTCACTAGAGGCTTCTCTCTTGAATAAAGCATACGGTGGGTAATTACTATCGAGCAATTGATAGAAAAGCGCAAAGTTATGACGATATCTAAGGTGATGATCATGAATATAGGCATCACATCCGGGATCAGTAGACCGAAATGATTCTGCATCTACTACTATTACTCCACACATCGACCGACTCCTGCCTGCATCTAGAGTATTAAGTTTATAAGAATAGAGTAACGCTTTAAGCAAGATGACATGATGTAGAGGGATAAACTCAAGCAATATGATATAAACCCCGTTTTTTATCCTTGATGGAAACAATGCAATACGTGCTTCGCTACCCCTTTTGTCATTGGGTGAGGACACCGCAAGATTGAACCCAAAACTAAGCACCTCCCCCATTGCAAGAACTATCAATCTAGTTGGCCAAACCAAACCAATAATTTGAAGAGAAATACAAAGATATCAAATCATGCATATAAGAATTCAGAGAAGAATCAAATAATATTCATAGATAATATGATCATAAATCCACAATTCATCGGATCTCGACAAACACACCGCAAAAGAAGATTATATCGAATGCATCTCCAAGAACATCAAGGAGAACTTCGTATTGAAAATCAAAGAGAGAGAAGAAGCCATCTAGCTACTAGCTATGGACCCGTAGCTCTATGGTAAACTACTCACGCCTCATCGGAGGGGCGGCAAGGTTGATGTAGAAGCCCCCCGTGATCGAATCCCCCTCCGGCAGAGTACCGGAAAAGGCCTCCAGATGGGATCTCACGAGATCAGAGACCTGCGGCGGTGGAAAAGTATTTTCTTCGCTCCTTTTAGGCTTTCTGGAATATTTGTGAATATATAGGGCAAAGAGGCGGTGCAGGAGAGTCACGGGGGGCCCACGAGCCCAGGGGGCGTGCCCCTACAGCTCGTGGCCACCCCGTCGATTTCCTAGCCCCTACTCCAAGTCACATAGGTGTGTTTTTGTCCAGAAAAAATCATCACGAAATTTTTATTCCGTTTGGACTCCGTGATATTCCTTTTCTGTGAAGCTCAAAAACAAGGAAAAAACATAAACTGACACTGGGCTCTAGGTTAATAAGTTAGTTCCAAAAATAATATAAAATAGCATAATATAATGCATATAAAACATCCAAAGTTGATAGTATAATAGCATGGAACAATTAAAAATTATAGATACGTTGGAGACGTATCAGTATCGGCCCCGCACCAGTCAAACCGGTCGAACCCGGCTGGGGTCGCTGCTTGTAGCAACGCAATTCGGGGGGTAACCGTGTGCCACCTGAGCCATCTGCAGTGCGATGCGTGGCTGCCGGATATTGGTGCCGAACTGGAGATGTGCTTCCTCCAGCCGCTGATTCGGCGCGTGTCACGCACGGACTCGGTGGCGCTCGCACGAGTGACGAAGTCTGGCACTATCGTGTCTGGCGCGCCAGAGTGCACTAATCCCGATGTAGATTGCATGCGCTGATCTTGCGCCAGTCTCGAGGAGAAATTGCCCCTGCACTGCGAGACATAAAATATGGCACATTGGGGCTATTTTCTTCGGTACTTTCTTCGTTGTTTTCGTTGTTCCTTTCGCCTGCAACATCACAAATCTCATGCAAGGTTCTAAGAGGATTAGTCAACACTGGATCATCACAATTATTTCCCCCTTGATCTAGGCCAGTAAGTTGAGGTGGCAAGAGTAGGATTTCTTTGCGAAGTAGCGCACCGGCATTAGGGTGGAGATCGGCAGAGGGAAATTTTGTCTCATCGAACATGACGTCACGAGAGATATAGACATGACCAGTGGGAATGTCAAGATAGTTTACACCCTTATGAAGTGCACTATATCCTAGAAATACACACTATTTTGAATAGGACTTGAGCTTGCGATTGTTGTAGGGTTGAAGGTTTGGCCAATAGGCACACCCAAACACACGAAGAGATATGTAGTCAGGTTTGGTGTGGAGAAGTCGTTCTACTGGAGTTTCATTATTTATGACATGGCTAGGAAACATGTTTATGATATGAACAGCCGTAAGAAAGGCTTCAGCTATGTGTCTGTTTTTGTGTTCGGCCGAACCTTTTTTTGGTGAGCATGAGGGCATGACAAAAGATGAGATATGCCTAGATTTTGGAAGAAGGAGTGCACTTTTCGTATTCTCCCCCCACCCCTTAAATCTGATTGGACAGCAATAATTTTGCTGTCAAATTTGCGTTCAACAAGTGCTTGAAAGTTTTGGAGAACTTCTGAAACATTGGATGGTTTCTTAAGGAGATAGATCCATGAATATCTATTGTAGTCATTAATGAAACTCACGTACTATGTGTGTCTACCAACAGACCTAGGTGTAGGACCACAAACATCGGAAAGATTAATTGCAATGGTTTGGTATAAACTGATGGAAATATGCCATAGAGGCAATAATAAAATGGTTATTATTATATTTCCTTAATCATGATAATGGTTTATTATTCATGCTAGAATTGTATTAACTGGAAACCTAAATACATGTGTGAATACATAAATAAATACTGTGTCCCTAGTAAGCCTCTACTAGACTAGTTCGTTGATCAAAGATGGTTAAGGTTTCCTAACCATGGACATGAGTTGTCATTTGATAACGGGATCACATCATTATGATAATTATGTGATGGACAAGACCCATCCGTTAGCTTAGCATTTTGATCGTACAGTTTATTCCTACTGCTTTCATCTATGTCAAATACATGTTCCTATGACTATGAGATCATGCAACTCCCGGATACCGGAGGAGTGCCTTGTGTGCTATCAAACGTCACAACGTAACTGGGTGATTATAAAGATGCTCTACAGGTATCTCCGAAGGTGTCTTTTTGGGTTGGCATGAATCAAGATTAGGATTTGTCACTCCGAGTATCGGAGATGTATCTCCGGACCCTCTCAGTAATACACATCATAATAAGCCTTGCAAGAAAATGACTAATATGTTAGTCACAGGACGATGTATTACGGAACGAGTAAAGAGACTTGCCGGTAATGAGATTAAACTAGGTATGGAGATACCGACGATCAAATCTCGGGCAAGTTACATACGGACGGACAAAGGGAATTGTGTATGTTTTCATAATGCTTCGACCAATAAAGATCTTCGTAGAATATGTAGGAGCCAATATGAGCATCCAGGTTCCGCTATTGGTTATTGACCAGAGAGGTGTTTCGGTCATGTCTACCTAGTTCTTGAACCCGTAAGGTCCACACGCTTAACGTTCGTTGACGATATAGTATTATATGAGTTATGTATGTTGGTGACCGAATGTTATTCGGAGTTCCGGATGAGACCAGAACATGATGAGGAGCTCCGGAATGGTCCAAAGGTAAAGATTTATATATGGATAATAGTGTTTGATCGCCGGAAAGGCTCCGGAATTCACCAGAAGGGGTTCGGATGTTTCCTGAAATGTTTGGGCACGAGAACACTTTATTTGGGCCAAAAGGGGAAGCCCACGAGGCTTCTGGAAAGTGCAAAAGGGAGTTTTGCGAAGACCAGAGACTAGACGCCAGGAACCTTGGCGTCTAGGGGGTAGACGTCGGGAACCCTAGCGTCTAGCCCTGGTGTCCGAGTAGGACTCTTGCCTTTCGGGCAAAACCGACTTTGAGGAGGCTTTTGCTCCAAGTTTTGACCCCAGGGCTCAACATATAAATAGAGGGGCAGGGCTAGCACCCAAGACACATCAAGATTAACCAAGCCGTGTGCCGGCAACCCCGACCCTCTAGTTTATCCTCCATTTAGTTTCTGTAGTGCTTGTCGATGCCCTGCAGAGATTGTTCTTCATCACCAACCATCACCACGCCGTCGTGCTGCCGATACTCATCTACTACTTCGCCCGTCTTGCTGGATCAAGAAGGCGAGGACACCATCGAACTGAACGTGTGCTGAACGCGGAGGTGTCATGCATTCGGTGCTTGATCGGTTGGATCGCGAAGAAGTTTGACTACATCGACTGCGTTACTAAACGCTTCCGTTTTCGGTCTACGAGGGTACGTAGACATACTCTCCCCTCTCGTTGCTATGAATCTCCTAGATAGATCTTCCGTGAGCATAGGAAATTTTTGAAATTACATGCTACGTTTCCCAACAGAAACACTACTAGAAACTGGGTACTTTAATTGATGACTCTTAGCATGTTAACATGAATCAAAAATTGTTTCAATATTCCCCTCACCAACAAACGGGAGTTTATTTTTCCTAAGCAATCTTTCAACTAAAGAAAAAGAAGCATGTCCTAATCCATCTTGCCATCGTGTTGACGAAAGTTTGGCAACAATATAAGCTCGTTTATTGAAACTTCTACTCTCCGGAATCAACGGGTAAAGCCCTCGAACACATCTACCTCGATAGAGTACTTTCTTCGTTGCATGTCCTTGATCAAATAGAAAAGATGATGAAATTCCATAAAGACATGATTATCAATGGTAATTCTATGTGCAGAAAGAAGATTCATACTGGCATGGGGGACATGCAACTTTTTCCCTAAGATGAAGCTTGTGATGAGGGGTATTAATAATTGAGTGACCAATGTGACGGATCCTCGTACCTGCACCACAACCAGTGTGGATTTGATCCTTTCCGCGGTATTTTTCCCGCCTTCTCGAGTTCGCTGGTGAGGTATTCGGTGGTGCCGCTATCAACATACCAATTGGTGTCGATGACGTAGGAGCCATCCGCGGGAGCGGCAACCTTGTCCTCGTCCTGGGAGGAGGAGGAGTCGCCAACGCAGTGGTACCATCAGTCTTTGGCAATGTGCTTGGGCTTGCCAAATATCTAGCAGCGCAGAGCATCTGGATGTGACCTGTTGGAGCCGTCGTGGCGACCCTTGGGGTTGTTGGAAGAGGGTCGCTCGACGCGAGGGTTGCGGCTAAAGTTGTGGTCGCCGCCTCCAGGCTTGCCCTTGTTGCTGCATGGAGATCCATGGGAGCGGCCACGAGAGGTGGCATTCGCGGAGGATTTAAATCCGCCCGACCCCCTGGCAGAGTGTGATGCGCTGATCGGAATTGCTAAGCGTAGCGAAGAGCTCATCTAGGGTTACCGGGGTGGCGCAGGCGTTGAGAGCCGAAACGAGGGGCTGGTACTCCATGTCGAGGGTGTGGAGGATGTAGGAGACAATCTCGTCGTCTTGCAGCGGCTTACCGATCGTGGCGAGTTCATTAGCGAGGCCAGGCATGTAGACGAAGAAGGTGGCGACCGACCGGGCCCTCTCTGCGCGTGAAGCAAGGCAGTGTGGATGTTTTTAACATGGCTCAAGGACTAAGAGGAGAACATGCTGATCGCGGTGCGTGCGCCGTGCTCAAGGACTAACGTGGCTCAAGGACTAAGAAGGCCAAGGTCGTCTAGAGTGCGTGCGCCGTGCTGATCGCGGTCACTTGCACCAACACCTGTTTGGAGAGATTGTTGAGCAGGTACCCGAGCACTTGTTGATCCTCCTTGATCCATATTGGGTGGGGAGGGTTGGGATCAGAGGAATCCTTCCCGTCCTTGTCCTTGCCGGGAAGAAACTTGGACGGCTCTTTTTTTTTGTATAGAAATGACTTTTCTCACTCTTCTTTGTCTTTTTATTACCTCTTTAACACAAGTGCCTTTTCGATGTGTAGAAAGGGTCTTTTCTCACTTCTCTCGGTTTTTTGCTTGCTTGGCTAGTCCAAAGTCATGATATTTTTGTTATAAAGTTAATTATCGTAATCCAAAATAATTGGAGATAAAATTTGGGGCCGTGCGTAGCTACTAGCATGGGTAGCAAATTATTTTCGAACGCTCTTATATTATGTGATGGAGGGAGTAGGTCGGATATAACCTACTATCTAATCAGACTACATAGGGATGGTACTAGCAAAAGGACCCATGCGTTGCAACGGGAAAAAATCCTAATGTCCAATGACGATGACCACATTTTGTTCACATCTCATCGTATGATTTTTAAAATTTATTCACAAATGCATGAAAAAATATTCTCCAAAATTCACAAATCGAAGCAATGTCCACATTTTCGAAATAATATTGTGGTTGTCAAAAAAACTTGGAAATTCAAAGAATTATTCTGAATTTAAAGAAATATATTTAGAAAAAAAATACTATAATATTTCAATCCACCCCGGTAGTTAATTCTTCAAAATTCACGCAGGTATATAGTCACAAACATTCAGAAACATTACTGTTTAAGTACATACCTTTGATCATTCATGAACATTTTTATGAATTTGGGAATATTTTAAAAAATCTTGAACATTTTTTTACTACTTACAAACATTTTTAAAAAATAATTAACATTGTTTTATATTGCGGATGGTTTTTAGGCATTTTCTTTTGAATCGGTGAACAATTCTAGAATAGATGAACATTTTCTGAAATAGCAAACATTTTATGAATCAGTAAACTCTATTATAATTCACAAACTGTTTTGCTAATCCCGTTTTATAAGCTCGTTGTTTATTTCCCAAGGCGACTGATGATAATCAGTTTAACTGAGCAAGGTGGGACTATTGACAAAAAAAGACGCATCATATACAGGCCTATGCTACCTGAGACGTGTCTGCTGGCCCATAAGGCCCAGCCGGTTGACTTATTTTTAGTTTAGAAAAAAAAGATGAAACAACTTACGGGAGGGCATAGGAAACGGGAGGAGCTGGATCGCCCTGCTCTATCCCTTGCGGGAGAGGTAGTATTCTTAAGAAAAAACTGAAACAACCTCTTTTTAAGAAACAAAACTGAAATAACGTAATGGGCTTGATCGCAACATACGTGGCCCAAGTGGAGGAACGCAGCCCCAACTCAGTTGATACGAACCTTTTTTAATAGCCACTAGTAAATGTGCACGTGCAACGTACGTATCATAGAGTTATGAAATAGAGAGAAAATTGAATCGCGGGAAGAGGAGCGGTGGCATAAGTGTTGAGGGAGGAGGATTGATTAACATACATAAATATAAAATTGTATCAAAGAAACAGTCAAGTCCATCCAAAATCAGTGTGCATATCGAATAAAATATTACATACATAGTTTTTGTCTAAGCCTGCCATGATGATGCTGAAATTAAAAGGAATACTTAGCTTTTAAAATTAGCGCCGACAATGCAAGTATGCGACAAGTCCCTTCCTTGTTCGATCAATCGAGATTCGAGTTTTTAGGTTTGGAACAGAAATAGGAAGAATAGCACAACATTACATTTCGAAATAGGGTTCCCCCGCTTTGTATTACAAAGCAACCGCCATCGATACAACCAACGATACCACACTGGGGCAGACAGCACAATCATGCCCAAAAGAAAACAAGAGAAAATAAGAGAAAGAAATGCGAGCAACACCGGCACAACAAAAGTTGTAACATCCCGCAATCGCCGCGCCCATCATAGAATTCCGCGACACTCCAATGCCATCGAATCGCCGAGTACCAAGCAGCACCTTCAAGAAGGACCGCGACGACGACGACGCTGCTGCCCGGACGAGTCCTAGGATTTCTCCAGGTACACGGAGGGGAGTGAGGGAGAGGTATACCCGGCGCCCTTCAAGAAGGGTGGCGGCGCCCACAGGCGTCACCGCGTCGGAGTCGGCCAGGCCCGACAGAGATTTCTCCCTACCTCTCACACCCACCACCCAAGACCAATTGTTGGCTCCACCCTGCCTACCGCCCACCAACATGCGCAACCACAACCATGAGGACACCACCGTCGTCTCACCATGAAAGACGTCGCGAGGCCGGCCAGCCCGAACAAAACCACCGTTGACAGGGGACAGCACTACCGTAACCACGTGGGAGGGGACAACCTCCACCGGCTCAAGCGGTAGCAGACCGGACGCAGAGCAGGAGCACGTCGGGCCCAGATCGGGCCAGCTAAGATCCCGCCGCCACGCTGCAGCACACGCAACGCAATAGTCGCCGCCCCCGTCTCCTGTGGCTTGCCAGACCAGCCGGTGGTGACCCGTCGGAGGCCAAGACGGCCCGCCCCAACCCAGATCGAGGCCAAAGGGGCCCAGATCTGGGCCTGGAGGGCGTCGCCAGCCACCACCGCCGCCACTCAGCTGCCTGATTTGCACCAGAACGCCCCCCCGCCGAGGAGCTCCAACGCCGGAACACGCCGCCCGAGCCGAGACCGCGACGGGAGAAGGAAGAGGGGCCGCCACCGCCGGCGAAGAACGGTGCCGCACGGGCAAGCGCCCGGCCACGCCGGCCGACGGCAGCGGCGGGAGGGAGTGAGGGAAGGAGGGCTAGGCGGCGGTGGAAGAGAGGGTCGCCCCGGTCGCCTTGCTCGGGCAGGCGACGCGGGGGGTACGCGGGCTCCTTCAACTGTGTTCTCTGATCCTATGACACACACGCACGCACGCACGCACGCACGCACGCACATACACACACACGCGGGGTAGGGTCTGATCGATCATGTGATCCGAACAAACAGGAAAACGAGCGATTTGGTTTCCATGTTTGTCTCTGCCTACATGCGAACATGGGCCAGGCCTTTCCTTTTTTCCTTGTATGTACGCACCACACAAGGCTGGGTTTCAAAAAAATATTATGATGGCATAGATAATGGTAATTACTGCTAATTGATATTTTCTTTCTATGTACGCAGTACACAAGGCTGAGTTCCAAAAAAATATGATGGCATAGATCATGGTAATTATTGCTAATTGATATGATTAAAATAGGTCCATGTTGGAGTGAGATCGTGGTAATTATTGCGTAATTATGATGGCATAGATTATGGTAATTATTGCTAATTGGTTATGGTAAATGGTGTGATACAACATTGAGGCAATCCGGTCCATTGAGAGATGGCGGATGTATGGATGGGATGTAATGTTTCTGCCACAACTCGATTGTTTAATAGTAGTAGAGATAGAGATAAATTTGTTTAAAGTTTCCAATTCCACATGAAATGGATAGCATCTAATTACTTACTCATAACAATAATTGGAATTACCAATCTTCATGAATCAACATGCCTCTTGAATCCATATATCACATCCTCTATATATGTTTGATTTCCAGCATATGAATAAAATGAATCCTTGTTGCCCCTCTCACTGTTACGGGGAATTGAAAGTTTGAAATCATTTCCCAAGCACAAAATTTTAGTGAAGCCTTGTTGACCCTTCTCACTGTAGCATGCCTGGTAGGAAGACAAGTAGTTGTGTAGTGGCAAAATAAAGCTAACAAATCAAGACTTCATTAAACAAGAAATCATGTTAAGTTTGTATACATCCTCTCATACTTGATAACCTAATGTTAAATCTATATTTTAATATCATGTTATCCTTCCAGTCAAACAAGTTCGCAACCATGTTGCGCACGATGTTTCTGAAAATGGACTGGCTCAACTATAACAAAAAAAAAAATTTGATTCGTACAAAAAGAAATCGATAAAAAATGTCCAGTTGGGATATAAAAAATGAAATTGATATAAAAAATGTTCATATTCTAACACTTTGGGTGAGTAGCATCTAAAAATGCATTTCTTTCAAAGGAGGAAATGTTCGATTCAAGGGCGATGAAAACAAAACAAAACCATCAGCTTTGGTTGCAGTCATCTTTAAACTTCACTCTCCTCAACATATTCTTGTCCTTCCCTAAGAATCTGAATCAGTACATGACTCTTCTTAACATGTTCAGTAGCATTTGCTGCATAAAAAAAGGAGCAAGAATATTCTGATTTCATGTCCACGATGCGGTAATGCATTTTCTTTATCTCCAACGCCATATTTGCAGTCAGGTATTCAGACATAGAATGCAAAGCTCTGATGCAAGTTACCATGAAATCTTCAGAAGTGGAAGCTAAACTCGTACTAAAGCATGAACTAAAAGGGAGGGCAATAGAGCAAGTACCATCAGCTTATATATCTTGACAGTTCTCCAACATCAACTTGTTTCTTTGCCTGTCCAAGCTCTATCCCGCTCACTCTGCTCGCAAAGTTCAGTCTGCTTACCGGTGATGGTAATGGTTAAGATTCCGGTTTGGCAACTCTATCTGACCTCCTGCAAAAGGAAAAGGAAAACGCCGCTTCATTCAAAAGTGCGATGGTTCAACGATATGGTTGTGCTTAACGAGCGTGAGCTGCTGCTCATGTTTAATGGTAAGCATGTGTTGCGCTGCGACACCGATGGCAAGGTCTTGGGTCTGGTGGAGAGAGTCAGTATTGCATGTCCCTTACTCCCCGCCGCTTCCAAGAGAGCATTGTTCCAATTCCGTCCGGTGGGAGTGGGATGCAAGAAGAAGATGAGGAGGCTCCGTTCTCCACGGGGTGTCTCTGAAGGTTCGAGACCCCTTCCCTGGTTTTCTTTGCCATTGGGCACAGAGCTTGCCTTTTTTTTCAGTTATTGCTTTTTCCTTATATGTTAGTTACTGCAACTTTAGGTTTGGAAATGTTATGGTTAGTCCGGATCTCTGCTTGCAAGGCTGGTAGTTTGATCATTGTTGTTCAGAATGCAAACTCTCGAGTATTACTTGTTGCTTGTAGCACTCGGTTGGTGCTGCTTGTGTCACCATGCTTTCATCGACGCCATGCTTGCATATGTAGCTGTGTGCGTTATGGCAGTCAATTAGCACAAATTTGCATCTGATTGTTACTTGGGTGCTGAAAGCTATGATGGAAGGAAGAAGGCTTTGGTCATGTGGTGGGAGTATTGGCTGGAGTTTAATTTGCTTGCTGCTTTTTGTTTTGGGTAGAGCTTTGTTCTTGGTTCATATTTGTTACGCATGATTTCAGTTTTGCTGATTTAAGAAAAAGAAATGCTGAGTCAGTTTTGCTGATTTCAGTTTCGTCAGCAGCGAAGAGCCTGATGCTTGTTCTAAGAGATTTTATTTTTTTGAAGACACGGCGCTGGGTGTTGCTCTGCCTGGCTTTTCTTTCTTTTAATCAAGTTATAGTATAGCAGTGTGTTGGTGTGTGCATGTACTTGTTTAGTTGTACAGATATTTTGTGTTGTTTGGAGTTGAAACTCTAGAGAGATTGTAGAAAAAGGATTGATCACCTTTGGGCATATAAAATTGGGGTGCAAGCATATGTACAGATGCTACTTCAAATGACTCTGCTTTGAATTTTATGTCAGGATCTTGTGAACCTGCTTTCAACTCATGTGGGCACTCTGCTTTCAATTTTGAATACAGATTAACTGGGCAGCAATTCTAGGAACAACCCAGAAACCAGTAAAAGAAACTTCAGACAGCACAAGCATCAGCACATGATATTTCCAAAACTTTCAACTGATGAGAAACAGCGAAAAATTACCAGCTTTGCTTTTACATACAACACCTAATGCCTCAGGCTTGCGTTGCACTCTCACAGTCACAGGTAACAACAGCTAAGTACTCCCAACCCACGTAACGTAAACCTTTCTCCCAGCAAGGCCAATAATTTACAACCATAATTTGAGCATACAGATTTGCATTTCTTGTTTTGCACCCTACCCAAACACGTCGTTTCTCCTTCAGCTCCTCCTAAACTTGCCTTGCCTCCTCCTGCATCCCCACGTGCCGCCCCTCGCCACCGCGTAGAAAGAAAAGAGAATCATCATCTGCTCTCACATGAGCCACCCTTCATCCTCGCCGCTGCTGAAGGACTCGATCATGTCACCACTCTCATCACCGTCCCCGCCACCCATCATCTCCAGCAACCCCCCTCCCACATCAAAGTCACCTTCCTCATCGTCGTCATCGTTTTCATCCCCGCTGTCCATATCCTCCTCGTCGTCATCGTCACCGCCATCGTCACCGCTGCTGTTACTTGGATCATCCTCAGAATCCGTGTCCCCGAGCCCTAAATCGGTCCCGAGGAGGACATCCACGTCCGAGTCGTCATCGTCGTCATCATCCTCCTCCGAGTCCCCTCCGTCCTCCGGGTCTGAATCATCATCGGTTGGCCGTTTCCTGCCGACTTCGAATATGCGAGCAGAGGAGAACATCTCGTCAGGATCGTCCATGGCAACAACTCCGAGAAGGGAATCATTGGGCTCGGTGGCAAGGTCGAGGACGCCACGGTCTATTTGGACAGTTGCAATGTCTGCGTAAGTGACGGCATCGATCGTGCGGAATGCAGGGAACAGGGGATGTCTGACCCTCCTGGTTTGGATGGATGATGTTACATCCTCAAGGTTGCGCCTCAGGATGGCATAGATAACATCACCACTTCCATTGAATTTGATTACTGTCTGGTCCAGGGATGGGACACTCCTCAGAAGCTTAAATTTTCTCAGATCCCACACCTCTGAATTTAGGATCACCTGCAAAACAATGTGGTCAGAGATTCCCCCAAAAGCAACAGAGTAAAGGATGATTTTACAGTGACGTTCAGGAAACCAAATTCATTCATCAAAACAAGTACGGTCATACACTTCTGAACTCTTAAAAATAGGCAATCAAATGCTGAACATCCTATTTGGCACAAATACTATAAGAAAGTACTCTTATGCGTCGTTCCCAAGCCATGTCATATTTTTTTACATTTTTCAGTGCATGTAAACCTACAGGCGATAAATATCTTACTAACATGCTTCTCTTACTATGCTTAGGCATTCTTGCAGTATAAATGCACAGTGGCTGAGTTGGAATAGACTTCAGCTGGTCATGCTGCTGAACTTAACAGCAAATATTATTGTTTTAAGGAAAGGCCAACAAGTTTGCTCAGAAGATATCACACCACACTTGATTGGACTTGTGTCGGCTGTAACTTGTTAGTGTAGAATCCCAGAAACACAGACAGTGCATCCAAAAATATATGCATAAATGTAACTTCGTGAGTATAATAAAATAACTAAATTTCCATCTAAGACTGTTGTGGCTTGAGAATGACTAACTGACACAAACGTCTTGGCTGAGTAGAGGAATGGTTGTGGTAATGCAAGAAAAGTGGTGGCCTAGTGAGTGCTCCGATACAAGTTTGAAGGAATATAAACCAAAAGAAAAGAATAATCAATAACTGCAGTCCAAGAAAAAGATTACCTCATTTCCAGCTGGATGAAAGCCACCGCCACAATAGTCTGTGAACTGGTCAAACTGATGGATAGGAGTGGGACTTCGTCTATCCCACAGGACCCCGTTCCACAGCAACATATCATCTGAAGGACTGAAATGTATAATGGGTTGTACACCCCGGCCTGAACCTGGCAGACTGGAGTTATCAGGAAGCTGCATATCAACATTATACGTCTGGACATCATACAATAGAACCGCCCGGTGATTTGCATCCGTAGAAAGGCAGGCAAATAAAGTCCCAGCATGATTAAACCTGGCAGCTTTGCAGTTATCAAATGTGTGCAAAGGCCCCGTATGCAGTGAGAAAGCATCAAAGAGTTTAACCTCATCTATGCTAGATGAGAGAATCAGCTCAGTTCCACCAATAGATGTTGAATCCACCATGGTAACAAGATTTTGGTGACAAGTGTGCGTCTCTATGAGATTTGCAAGGTTGCTGTCAAATATTCTTAATTCACCACTATGGTTCCCAGCCGCCACCCTTGATGCACCTCCAATAAAAGTCATGCAAGTCAACAGAGAGGCCTCATCACGGCAAACACGGCATGGCTTGAACCTGCTGTATATAAATTGGCGATCCCTGCGGGGCACTTTGATCCCACTAAACTCCCTGCTTATCTCACGGCTTCCCATGCGAGCAGTTACATTTGCTGGTGCACTAATGCTGCGGCTAGGCTCGGGGCAAACATGAGGGTGCAGCAGAGAGACTGGAGGCAAAGTTGTTATTGGAGCAGGACATTGGCGGTGTTGATGTTTCAAATATTGTACAACCAATGAGTCGAGCGTCATGCGCTCCAAAGTTCCTGTTTGTTGATCATTTGCACCAAGATGTGGTGTGCCTGTTACCACTCCAGGTGTGCATTGAGAATCTTCAAAGTTCTCAGTGGAAATGTGGTTGAAGTTTGTCCTTCCTGGATGAAATGCGGCAGTAGGAGAATCCACTGCCACAGAGAGGCCTCTGCGAGTAGGAGCAGGAGTTTGGAACACAGGAGATTGGGATGCTTGATCAATTATTGCAGGGCGCTTTGCTGCTGATGCAGAACTGAAATCTGTATCCACAAGCTTCCTCTTAAGTGGCAAGGGCATTGGTGTTTTATGCGATGTCTCCACATCTCCAGTATTGGCAGCAGAGGCAGAGCAAGTCATACTGTCAACATTTCCGGCAGGTACAGGACTTTTCAGGCTATTGCTTGCTCTATTACCAGAAAACGAAACGGAGGGTTGATTTCGTTTAGAGAAACTGGATGAGAATACCAGTGCCTTCTTCTTAGACGAAGGCACAACAGAATCTGATCGTTGGCCAGCTTGATCTGCAGCAATCATTGTTTTGTCGGACAGAAATCCCTGAACACGGCCAGAAGGCCACTGTTGTTGAACTTGAACAGATGATGGTTCCAGGGCAGCGGGCTGGTGGACAGGTAGCACTGCAGCAGTTGATGGCAAAGGTGCAAGGTCAGCCTCCTTCTGCAACATGGCAGCAGTAGCAGCCAAACCAGATCCAAGGAGGTGTTCATGTATCAGTTGCATCAGTTCCCTACACACAAAAGAAGAGCTAATGTAGGATCCTGAAGCTGGAAAAGTAATTAAAAAGGAAAAATATCACATGAAGTCAAACCTGGAATGGTAAGAGACAGGAGTAGCAGCTGCTATGCCAGCTCGCTCAATGCGCTTCAAGGCTGGAGCAGCAGCATCAGTTGCTAAGGTTGTTTCTTTACCAGAATTAGTCAAGACCTATCAGGAGAAAAAAAACATTCATTCAGCTCATCTTTCTCATTTCAGCTGTGCAAATTCAAACCACAGTATGTTAGGTACACATTAAAATCTTAAATTAGGGAAGTCTATCACATAAAACATCCGACTGGAAGCAAGCATAACTGGATAACGCCAAAGGACCACAAGTTGTACTCCCACATCAGCACTACTTACACCTTTTATAAGCATGCTTGATTATACAATATCCATTAGTAACCAAGGAATATCAAACAGATACAACAAGCAGTGTGCTCATTGACTTGATGAACAGCAAACTACTACAACAAATATTAAATCTTGGGCAACTCAAAGTAACACAATACAATATGTGTTACTTACCGCGATGAGCTCAATTGCCACTTGGGTCAGTTCATTTAGCCATCTTGCATTATCACCTCCAGATGACTGGGTACTGGTATCACGAATCAGTTCTGATAATTTCTTCCCTACCTGAAATAACATGTTAATAATTAAGTTACTGGCCTAGGAGGCACGTCCGCAAAAACAAAGTTGCCCAGGACTAGGAGACGTGTAAAGATAAGAGAAGGATATCAGAGAGGGGCAGTTTCCCAGCCCTATTATCACAACAAAAAAATAGGCTTGGTTGCCACTCCCTCCCTTTCATCTCGTGGCATTTTTCACAGACAAAGGAAGAGAAATAGGGGGAAAGGGAAAGGCGAACATGTTTAGGCAACTATCCCATGATTCAGTTTGAATAGGTAGTGTTCAACCTTTGTAAGACAGCAATAACTACACTACTAATTCTGTAGTGGACTTACATTTCGAAACAAGGCAAGAGGTGGGAAGGGATAGACCCCTATATGTGAAACAGAGGGAGTAGTCGCTAGCAATTGCTCATTACTGAGATTGTAGTAAGATAAAGATTCTACATTACAGGTAATAGCTAGAGTATGAAAAGAAGTGCATTGATCTGATGTCCACGATACCTGGAGCTTCGTCAGTATATGTGCAATAGCATCGTCTCTAGCCAAGCCAAGCAGTACACGACAGGCAAGGGCTCGAATAGCATCAATAGCCATAGGATGTGTAACCATCCGAGTGCCAAGAAGCTGCAAAAGAATCTTTATACCATTATTGGCTCTGACTACTTCTCGAGCTTGGCGATAAGCTTGTTCCAATTGAGCAGCAAGACCAGGACCCCCAGCTCCTACACCTAGCGATATTCTCTTGTCACCAACAACTCCAGATGACACAACAGGTGTGCCATCACCATATCGTTCCCGAGATTCACTTTGGTTCGCTGCAGCATTTCTTTCTGAAGTGTTTTTTTCAGCATTTCTGTCTCTGCTCTCTGAATAACTTCCTGCAGGTTGCTGATTGACAGCTGAGGACGGCTTGTTGCTGATCGATGGAGGGGGGCATACAAGATTGACAAGCACATTCAATGCTGGACAGATCACCTAATGCAAAAAGGATGGTAAAAGTATATATTATTTGGAAGAACTTCAACAAGGCAAATACTGTTGGATTTGTAGAGCTTAGTTAATGCATAGCTTGAGAAGGAAGAACACACCTCAGGATCAACATAGCCAACAACACTGTTTGCTATCTCTAGTATAACAGCCATACCAATACGGTTGTTAGTTAATGTAGCATGCACCATCAATTTGCGGCTGTGTGGCATAAGAGTTATGATGTGAAGAACTCCAAATGCATACTGAGCCAAGTCATGAAGATACCGATCAGCAGGTAGACTCTGCAACAGATTGTTGTAAATCAAATCAGCTTACCTGCAAACATTGTACTTCTCAGAGGAAGTACAAAACAAAAACAATACCATATTTTTACCTGGCATAACTCTAGCAGGATAATATGACCATTAGAGGCCAAGAATTTATCCATCACGGGCCAGCGAGCTCTTACGAGAGCAGGTCCTAACTTTCTGTCCCGCTGGACCTGACGAAAAATAGCATCCATAGCCTCATTGCCGATGTCAAAAGGTTTGTAACCAGCTCTTGCACTGGAAGTATTCCGAGCAATACTACGGATACTCTTGCTTGGCCGGATGGAATCAACAAGCTGAAGGAGATGAGCTCTAAAATACTGCCGTAGTGCAACACACGAGTGATACGCGACCTGCTTTTCTGATTGAGTCAGAACTTCAGCATGCGATCGGTCATTCCCTTGATTCGCGTTGGAGGATCCTAATGCTCCAGAGTTACCACCCGACCTTACAGATGCAGCAACTTGTAATATATTCAGAAGTTTTTGCATCCCATCCTGTGCATCAAATGAATCCAGAACAGCTTTGAACACAAATGCAGCAGCAAAGAATATGGCTGCATTTTTTCTAGCTGCATCTTGTGGGCACTCTAAGAGTTGCAGTGCTAGTTCAACCACATTGCTGAGTGTGTCAGGTGAAAGCGCACAAACACGTTCCATGGTAGACTGCAAGAACAGAGGATGCTTAGCAATAAGATAAATGAACGGTCAAGGGAAACCATGAACAGATCAACAGAATGCATGACCAGACAGTTTGGGTTTCTATGTTTACCTGGAGAGAACCGAAAGTAAATAAGCACGCAGACAGAGCAGTATATGTCTGAGTAATCTTAGGGACAGAGAGGATCTTCTGAATACCACCCCGGTCAACAAATAGCGCAGCAAATTTCCGGTGTGCGGCCAGGGCACAAATCAATCTAAGGATTTCATGAAGTAGTGAAACGTGGCCACATCCCTCCTGGTCTTTGATTCCCCGTTGCAGCAATGCGAGGCAAACATCAACACCTTTTTCATGAAGAACAGGACCCAAAGCTTCAACGTACTCTCCCAGATACTGCAAGCACAAAATGCTATATTTTTCCCTAAGTAGCAAGAGCTGCTCCTGGTCAACGATAACAAAATCTTCCAGATCCTGGTCCTCACTAATTTTCACAGCTTCTTCAACAACATGCTCCTCATTAACCTGGTCAGAGCTTCTGCAATACCAAACAAAACTCAGAAAAGGAACAATAATATAATGAAATAAGACGGCACACACACACACATACACACACAGAGAGGATGTGTTTCTTCCATTACCTTGAGACACTAGTGGACATGGCAGCATCGACTACAGTAGCTGCAGCTTTCTCAGCAGCTAATACAACGGCATCGCCACTATTTTCACTCTTCCAAACCTTCAAAAACACAGCGTGTCAAAAGTTACCAACATATAATGAAGCAGAAAATGAATCAGAGTCAAGTATAAGTATTCCTATTTTGGGAGGTCCAGAGATGTCCTATTCCATACCTCTAAAGCAGCAGATTTCACAAGCTCAGCAGCAGCATCACCTGCTGCTTTCACAGCTTCCTCAGGAGCATTAGCTGATCTGGCTTCCGCTTCTGCAGCTCTCACTGCCTTCAAAACAATGTCAGTTATATCCTTCAAGCCGATAATGCAATCCCTGAACCGGTCCTCATACTCTTCTTTAGAAATAATAAGAATATCAGACTCGGGGGCTGCAGAGCTATTGTTCAAATCGATTGCTTTCTTTGGGTCCTCGACCTTAGCCGCATTCTTGTCTTTGCTGGCCCGACTTCCCATTCTCAATCCAGTTGGCGATAAAGGTGTCCGTTCACTTTCAGGCAAGCATTCACCTGGTTTGCTTTTCCCTCTTAGTCGAGATCCTGTACGGCTGAACTTTCTCTTCAAGAGTTCATCTCTCAGGCTTTCACCTGCAGGATACTTTTCCCCATCGACTGACTTTGCATCAAAAGGATCTAATGTAGAATCAGCATCATCACGTTGCAGGTAACCAGTGTCATCCATCCCCTGCTCTCCGTGTGCTTGCCTCATCCAAACATCACGATCAAACTGTTTTTCCAAAGTTGGGTCAGTCGATATTCCATCTCCAGCCCTTGTTCCATCCAGTATAGAACTGTCTTGAAGCAATCGTACTTTGCCCCTATTCTCATCTCTACCCCGAGGATGCTTGATATCTAGTGGAAGATTGGCATCTTTCTCTGGAGATGTGGTATCACCAAAGACTCGTATTCGCAGAAAACGCATGAGCTTGGCTGATACTCCCATGTTCAAGACGTCTTCTACCAAACGCCCACCACTGGCAAAGAAGAAATGCAACAATTAGATTACTGATAACAGAAAGGCTGATGAAGAACAGAAGAATGCTATAAGATCTCATATTGGTAAGACATGACAGTACCCATACAACGCCATCGAGAGCAACCCAATAGCATATGTTCTCAGCATCTCAGTATCTGTGGGTTTTTTACCACTTCCTAGATGCTTCCAATCACATCCATCCGATGCTTCACCATCTTCCTTTATCCAGGATTTTATATTTTCTAGGGTAGCATCTTCAAAAGCATGAGAAAACTGAGGCTGAGGACACAAACACGCGTCAAGTTAATAGAATGTAGTGTAGGAAACAGAAGAAGATTGAAGTAAGATCGCAATGCAAAAGAGAGTGCATGCATGAAGGGAGGGAGGGGGGGGGGGG
>LR738710.1:937910401-937930019 GCA_902687465.1 Secale cereale
AGCTAACCGAAAATGCATCCTGGATGCTCAGGAGCAGCCTAGCAGAAGCACAGCGTACTGGCAGAGGGTACGATGTATCTGACAAGAACTTGCTAAACACTAGGTCATAGAAATCATCATTCTCCTGCAGGCACGGTTGAGGCAGCAACGATTAATCTCAGCAATAAACAGGTAAGACTGGGGTTATTAGGGCGGTGGACTTAGAAGAGCAGAAGACGCACCCTGATCAGACTCGCCAGCTTGCCTATAGTATGGGAGCTCCTTGTGTTTGTGTTATTGAAGGACGGATCACTCGCGCATTCCTGCAGGTGTCTGCAGGGGACATAGACATGGTACTGATCAGCGAAAAGAGAAACCTTAGGAGCAATGTGATTCAGCAAAAATATCATGAGCTATACATCTCGATCAAGCATGAGGTCCCATGCTGTAAACCACATAGCAGAATTTCCTGTGGTAAAATCAATCAAGTGCTGGTTCATAAATAAATGTTAGTAAAACAGAGTACCATCTAAAGGCAAGCCTCGAACTGAGTGCGCTAAAAATTGCCTAGGCTAACTGAGGCAAGCAATCCATCTTTCAAATACAGCAACTTCCTGGTTCATGAATCTTTTATTGGATCAGAGTACCATGTAAAGGAATTTACAAGGAATGTCTCAGGAGCGATGTGGCTCAGCAAACACCATGTGCAATAAGCCTATACAGATCTCAATCAAGCAGGTGCTTCATCCATGCTTACTGTGGATTATATATAAATTGCACTGGGTTCTGACAATCTCGACATCATCATATCACCGATTTTGCCGAGATCAAATCAGACAAAAATACAGGGTCTACATTACATGGTCAACCCCAACTGCTTTTGTTTTTTATTTATCGAGAATACTACACTCCACTCCACTCGCTGGACCTGACTTGCATGGCCAGTAAGAGATCTTTTATGCCTTTCTTCAGTACACGGGCTTCCTAGCCCGCAAGCAAACAGCACAAATGTCATATGAACAGAAGAAGAAAAAATACTGTCAAGACCCAACAAGAACTATTGCGTCTCTCCCAGCGGAGGGAAACAATTGGTGTGACGAACGCGGGGAGGGGATGGAAGCCCTAGAAACCAATCGATCGATCAATCAATCCGGCAAAGGGGGCGGCGGCGGGGCGGAGCCGAATTCCCCACCGCGGAGATTAGGAAGGGGGGAGGATGGGGTGAGGTACCTGGCCTCCTGGTCCTCGCACATGGTGGCGAGGGTGTGGATGAGGCGCGGGTTGGGGTTGGCCTCCTGCTCGACGACGCGCGAGATGAGGGCCTGCGCGCGGTCCAGCAGCGCGTCCTCCGCCGCCTCCTTCTCCGGGTCGGCCGCCTCCGTCTCCTCCTCCTCCGTCTCCTCCTCCTCCTCCTCCTCCTCCTCCTCCTCCGGCTCGGCCGCGGCGGCGGCGGGGTCGGCCGCCGGCTGCTCGGGGTCCATCGGCTCGAGCGCCGGCCGGGGTACCGGGGGGTAGGGTTAGGGTTGCGTGGGGGGCGCGGCGGCGGCGCTAATGGTGGCGGGCGAGAGAGAAAGGGAAAGGCTCGGTGGCGTTGCGGCGCGGCTCGGCGCAGGTGGGGGAGACGGGGACGGAACTTTCTAGCGGCCACGCCCGAGGTTTTCCCTTCCCTTCTCTCTCGGGCCCTGGGCTCTGTTGGGCCGGGCGTGCGCAGGCCCAGAGTCCAAGCCGTTTCCACACAGGAGCAACTAACCTTGTCTCAAAAAAACAAAAACTAACCTTGCTTAAAAAAAACACGGGTTGCGACAAGTGCGGCACCTGCAGTGCGCCACTTGCCGTACCCTAGGAGGGAGATAAGAGCGACATTTGCAAAGGGTACCCGTTGATGAGTGCTTTCGGCGATTCAGGCGTCGACGGGGGTCGCTAGGGCTCAATGTGTTTTGGTTCGTAGGCCGCAGCACAATAGTCTCGCCTCTCCCTCACAAGAGGAGGGGATGGCTGCTACTTCGCTATATAAAAAATGAGAAGTTCACGGGTACCACTCAAAAATAAAAGCAAGGATCGCTAGTTTTCTTTAGGGTTCACAATTTCCTATTGTTATTGACATGACCACAGCTTTATGCAGTTTAAAATAATTTGTGCAGCAGAAAAAATATAATTGTGAATTCAAAAAACCGTGCAATTTTGATTTATTTTTTTAATTTAGAAGAAGAAAATATGGATTCCAGCTGGTTTCATAAAAGGTTTGAAAGAAAAATCACATGTTTCGCGCATTTGAAAAAAAAATTGCAGATTTAAAACAATTTCATAAAACTGAGAAATGTTTTGCAGGTTTCAAATAAGTTCATGTGTTTGAAAAAAAATTGAATTTGAGGGAAAAAGTCAAAAGACTTTATTTTTTTGGAATTTGGAAAACTTCCATAAATTTGTTAAAGTTCACGAAATTTGGAAAATACACAAAATTGGAATAAGTTCTTGAATTTGGAAAAAAAATCATCGATTATGAATTTGAGATATGTTCAAGATTTTGGAAAAAAATCGTAAAAATTGAAAAGAGATCATGGATTTAAAACATATTCATGCATTTTTTTTTAAGTTCATGAATTTAATAAAATGTTGATGATATGAAAAATGTTCACAAATTGAAGTAAAGTTCAGGAATTAAAAAAACACAAATTTTAAAAAAAGTAAAATGAAGAGAAAAATAAAGAAAACCCGAGCAAACAAAACTGAAAAAAAAAAACCCAGATAGGGAAGGTGCTGTGTTTTTTTAAGCGTTACACTGACGCACAACATGAAGAAAAAAGAATAAGTAACTAGGCACAACAGGTAAGGTAATCCAGTTGGTTTGGAGTTCGAATCTCACTTCGCGTACCTACTTTTTGAAGGTTACAAAATAAGACTAAGAATATTGTACCGAGTAATTCAACACACAAAAGTACATTCAAAGAAGAATCAAAATTATTAAATAATTGGAAGACAAATGACATAATTGAAAGTACATTCAAAGAAGTCCAAGCCGTTTCCACACAAGAGCAACTAACCTTGCCTAAAAAAACAAAAGCAACTAACTGAGGGGTGCCCTTTGCAGCAGGAGCCCCTCAAGGATATCGAAGCGAGAAATCCAACGGTGAGAACGGTTCGCGACTTAGATGCGCATTTAAAAGATTAAAAAAAGTTGTGAATAAACGAATCTAAAAAAGAAAAGAAAAATTCACCGGTTGCAACAAGTGCCGCCACTTGATGTTGCCTAGGAGGGTGAGTGTGACGTTTGCAAAGAATACCCCTTAATTAGTGGTTTCGGTGATTCAGGCGTCGATAGGGGGCGCTAGGGCTCAATGTTTTTCGTTCGTAGGCCGCAGCCCAATAGTCCTGCCTCTCCCTCTCGCGCCGCTCCCTCCCCACGGGAGAGGATAACTGCTGCTTCCCTATAAAAACAATGAGAAGTTCGCGGGTACCACTCGGAAAGAAAATCAAGGGTCGTTGGTCCCGCTAAAAAACGAAGATCGTTAGTTATATTTAAGGTTCACTATTTTCTATTGTTATTGACATGACCACTGGATTTATACAGTTTAAAATAATTTGTGCAGTAAGAAGTATAATTGTGAATTCAAAAAACCGTGCAATTTTGATTTTTTGTGAATTTAGAAGAAAAAAATATGGATTCCAGCTGGTTTCATAAAAGGTTTGAACGAAAAATCGCAGGTTTCGTGCATTTGGACAATTTTTTTGGCAGATTTAAAACAATTTCATAAAACTGAGAAAAGTTTTGCAGGTTTCAAATAAGTTCATGCATTTGAAAAAAAACACGAATTTGAGAAAAAAGTGAAAATACTTGATTTTTTTTTGGAATTTGGAAAAGTTCCATAAATTTGATAAAGTTCGCAAAATTTGGAAAATACACAAAATTGTAATAAGTTCATGAATTTCAAAAAAAATCATCGATTATGAATTTGAGATATGTTCAAGATTTTGGAAAAAATCGTAAAAAATCAAACAGATCATGGATTTTAAAAACATTCATGCATTTTTTTTAAAGTTCATGAATTTAAGAAAATGTTGATGGATATGAAAAATGTTCACAAACTGAAGGAAAAGTTCACAAACTAAAGGAATATCAAACGGAGTCCAATTGACGTGCCAATTTTTGGTGATTTTTTCTGTACCAAAAGAAGCCCTCGAAGTAAAAGAGTTGGGCCAGGAGAGTCACGGACTGCCCACGAGGGTGGGGGGTACGCCCACCCTAAGTGGTGGCGCCCCCTATCTCGTGGACAGCCCAGAGGGCCCCCCTGACTTGTGCCCTACGCCAAAAAATCTTATAAATACAGAAACCTCCGGAAAATAACCTAGATCGGGAGTTCCGCCGCCGAAAAGCCTCTGTTGCCACCGATGTTGGAAATATGCCCTAGAGGCAATAATAAATTGGTTATTATTATATTTCCTTGTTCATGATAATTGTTTATTATCCATGCTAGAATTGTATTGATAGGAAACTCAGATGCATGTGTGGATACATAGACAAACACCATGTCCCTAGTAAGCCTCTAGTTGACTAGTTCGTTGATCAACAGATGGTCACGGTTTCCTGACCATGGACATTAGATGTCGTTGATAATGGGATCACATCATTAGGAGAATGATGTGATGGACAAGACCCAATCCTAAGCCTAGCACAGATCGTGTAGTTCGTATGCTAAAGCTTTTCTAAATGTCAAGTATCTTTTCCTTAGACCATGAGATTGTGCAACTCCCGGATACCGTAGGAATGCTTTGGGTGTACCAAACGTCACAACGTAACTGGGTGGCTATAAAGGTGCACTACAGGTACCTCCGAAAGTATCTGTTGGGTTGGCACGAATCGAGACTGGAATTTGTCACTCCGTATGACGGAGAGGTATCTCTGGGCCCACTCGGTAGGACATCATCATAGTGTGCACAATGTGATCAAGGAGTTGATCACGGGATGATGTGTTACGGAACGAGTAAAGAGACTTGCCGGTGACGAGATTGAACAAGGTATCGGGATACCGACGATCGAATCTCGGGCAACTACTGTACCGATAGACAAAGGGAATTGTATACGGGATTAATTGAATCATTGACATCGTGGTTCATCCGATGAGATCATCGTGGAGAATGTGGGAGCCAACATGGGTATCCAGATCCCGCTGTTGGTTATTGACCGGAGAGTTGTCTCGGCCATGTCTGCATGACTCCCGAGCCCGTAGGGTCTACACACTTAAGGTTCGATGACGCTAGGGTTATAGGGAAAGTATGTACGCGGTTACCGAATGTTGTTCGGAGTCCCGGATGAGATCCCGGACGTCACGAGGAGTTCCGGAATGGTCCGGAGGTAAAGATTCATATATGGGAAGTCCCGTTTTGGTCACCGGAAAAGTTTCGGGCGCTATCGGTAGCGTACCGGGACCACCGGGAGGGTCCCGGGGGTCCACCGGGTGGGGCCACCGGCCCCAGAGGGCTGCGTGGGCCAAGTGTGGGAGGGGACCAGCCCCAGGTGGGCTGGTGCGCCCCCCCACCAGGGCCCAAGGCGCATCATAGAGGGGAAAGGGGCAAACCCTAGGGCAGATGGGCCCTAGGGCCCAATCTGGTGCGCCCCCCTCTCCCTCTCCCCCTCTGGCCGCCACCCTTAGATGGGATCTGGGGTGGCCGCACCCCTAGGGGTGGGAAATCCTAAAGGGGGCGCCGCCCCTCCCTTCCCCCTATATATATGTGAGGTTTGGGGCTGCCCATAACACGGTTTGACCTCTCTCGCTTGGCGCAGCCCTACCTCTCTCCCTCCTCGTCTCTCGCAGTGCTTGGCGAAGCCCTGCTGGAGTCCCGCGCTCCTCCACCACCACCACGCCGTCGTGCTGCTGTTGGATGGAGTCTTCCCCAACCTCTCACTCTCTCCTTGCTGGATCAAGGCATGGGAGACGTCATCGGACTGCACGTGTGTTGAATGCGGAGGCGTCGTTGTTCGGCGCTTAGATTGGAATCAACCGCGATCTGAATCGCTACGAGTACGACTCCTTCATCCGCGTTCTTGTAACGCTTCCGCATCGCGATCTACAAGGGTATGTAGATGCACTCCCCTCTCCCTCGTTGCTAGATTACTCCATAGATAGATCTTGATGATGCGTAGGAAATTTTTTGATTTTCTGCTACGATCCCCAACAGTGGCATCATGAGCTAGGTCTATGCGTAGTTTCTTGCACGAGTAGAACACAACGTAGTTGTGGGCGTCGATTTGTCAATTTACTTGCCGTTACTAGTCTTACCTTGATTCGGCGGCATCGTGGGATGAAGCGGCCCGGACCGACCTTACACGTACTCTTACGTGAGACTGGTTCCACCGACTGACATGCACTAGTTGCATAAGGTGGCTAGCGGGTGTCTGTCTCTCCCACTTTAGTCGGATCGGATTAGATGAAAAGTGTCCTTATGAAGGGTAAATAGAAATTGGTATATCACGTTGTGGTTTTGGCGTAGGTAAGAAACGTTCTTGCTAGAAACCTATAGCAGCCACGTAAAAACTTGCAACAACAATTAGAGGATGTCTAACTTGTTCTTGCAGCATGTGCCGTGCGACATGATATGGCCAAAAGGACGTGATGAATGATATATATGTGATGTATGAGATTGATCATGTTCTTATAATAGGAATCACGACTTGCATGTCGATGAGTGTGACAACCGGCAGGAGCCATAGGAGTTGTCTTATTTTATTGTATGACCTGCGTGTCATTGAAAACGCCATGTAATTACTTTACTTTTTTGCTAACCGTTAGCCATAGTAGTAGAAGTAATGTTTGGCGAGACAACTTCATGAAGACACGATTATGGAGATCATGGTGTCATGCCGGTGACAATGATGATCATGGAGCCCCGAAGATGAAGATCAAAAGGAGGAAAATGATATTGGCCATATCATGTCACTATTTGATTGCATGTGATGTTTATCATGTTTTACATCTATTTGCTTAGAACGACGGTAGTAAATAAGATGATCTTTCACTAAAATTTCAAGAATAGTGTTCCCCTAACTGTGCACCGTTGCTAAGGTTCGTTGTTCCGAAGCACCACGTGATGATCGGGTGTGATAGGCTCTAACGTTCGCATACAACGGGTCTAAGCCAGATTTACACACGCAATACACTTAGGGTTCACTTGACGAGCCTAGCATGTACAGACATGGCCTCGGAACACGGAAGACCGAAAGGTCGAACATGAGTCGTATAGAAGATACGATCAACATGAAGATGTTCACCGTTGATGACTAGTCCGTCTCACGTGATGATCGGACACGGCCTAGTCGATTCGGATCATGTATCACTTAGATGACTAGAGAGATGTCTATCTGAGTGGGAGTTCATTAGATGAACTTAATTTTCATGAACAATAGTCTAAGTTGTCTTCGCAAATTATGTTGTAGACCAATAGCTGCGTTGTAGCTCCCTGTTTAAATACGATCCTAGAGAAAGACTAAGTTGAAAGATATTGTAAGCAATGATGCGGACTGGGTCCGTAGTCCGAGGAGTGTCCTCACTGCTACACAGAAAGCTTACGTCTTTGATGTACCGCTCGATGTGCAAACCCCTACAACGTTGTCTGTGGATGTTGTGAACACCTGACAGACACGTCCTGATGACTACTTGATAGTTTAGTGCACCATACTTTACGGCTTAGAATCGGGATTCCAATTACGTTTTGAACGCCATAGGACATATGAGATGTTCCAAGAGCTGAAACTGGGATTTCAGGCTCATGCCCGTGTTGAGAGGTATGAGACCTCTGACAAGTTCTTTTGCCAACAAGATGGAGGAGAATGGCTCAACTAGTGAGCATGTGCTCAGAGTGTCTGGGTGCTAAAATCACTTGAACCAAGTGGGAGTTAATCTTCCAGATGAGATAGTGGTTGACAGAATTCTCTAGACACTATCACCAAGCTACTAGAACTTCGTGATGAACTATGACATGCAAAGGATGGAGATGATCCCGGAGCTATTAGCGGTGCTTAAGACCACAAAAGTAGAAATCAAGAAGGAGCATCAAGTGTTGATGGTTTAACAAGACCACTAGTTTCAAAAAGGGGCAAGGGCTAGAAGGGAAACTTCATGAATGGCAAACCAGTTGTCGCTCTAATGAAGGAACCCAAGGTTGAACCCAAACCTCGAGACTAAGTGCTTCTATTGTAAGGGGAACGGTCACATGGTAGCGGAACTACCCCAAATACATGGTAGATATGATAGCTGGCAACTTCAAGAAAGTATATTTCATATACGTGTTATTGATGTGTACCTTACTAGTACTCCTTGTAGCACCTGGGTATTGGATACCGGTTCAATTGCTATTATCAGTGACTTGAAGCAAAAGCTACGGACTGAACGAGACTAGCTAAGGGCGAGGTGACGATGTGTGTTGGAAGTGTTTCCAAGGTTGATAAGATCACCATCGCACGCTCCCTCTACTTTCGGGATTAGTGTTGAACCTAGATAAATGTTATCAGGCGTCTACGTTGAGCATGAATATGATTAGATCATGTTCATTGCAATACGGTTATTCATTTAAGTTAGAGAATAATGGTTATTCTGTTTACATGAATAATACCTTTATATTCATGCACCCAATGGTTTGTTGAATCTCGATCATAGTAATACACATGATGATAATATTAATGCCAAAAGATGTAGAGTTAATAATGATTGTACCACTTTCTTGTGGCACTGCCGCTTAGGTCATTTTGGCATAAAATGCATGAAGAAACTCCATGCCGATGGATGTTTGGGGTCACTTGATTTTGAATCGCTTGACACATGCGAGCCATGCCTCATGGGCAGGATGACTAAGATCCCGTTTTCAGGTACAATGAAACGGGAAAGTGACTTGTTGGAAATCATACATGCTGATGTGTGTGATCCAATGAGAATTAAGGCGTGTGGTGGATATCGTTATTTTCTCATCTTCACTGACGATTTGAGTAGATATGGGTATATTTACTTAATGAAGCAAAAGTCTGAAACGTTTGAAAGGTTCAAGCAATTTCAGAGTGAAGATTAAGAATCATCATAACAAGAAGATCATGCTTTTGTATAGCAAAAAATATTAAACGAGAGTTGTATAGCAAGACATAATCACCTACGTTAAACTCATGCTTTTGTATCCTTTTGTCATGCCTTCTTTTAACCTTTTCTTTAAACAGCTTGGCATTCTCATAAGCTTGGGTTCTCCATTCATCAAGCGAGCTAATGTCAAATAACCTCTTCTCACCGTCAAGTTTGAAATCATAATTGAGCTCTTTAATAGCCCAATATGCCTTATGTTCTAGCTCAAGAGGTAAGTGACAAGCTTTTCCATAAACCATTTTATATGGAGACATACTCATATGATTTTTGTATGCAGTTCTATAGGCCCATAATGCATCATCAAGTTTCTTGGACCAATTCTTTCTAGACCTATTAACTGTCTTTTGCAAAATTAATTTCAACTTTCTGTTACTTAGTTCTACTTGACCACTAGACTGTGGGTGATAAGGGGATGCAATTCTGTGGTTAACATCATACTTAGCAAGCATTTTACGGAAAGCACCATGAATAAAGTGTGAACCACCATCAGTCATTAAGTATCTAGGGACTCCAAAACTCGGAAAAATAACTTCTTTAAGCATCTTAATAGAGGTGTTGTGATCAGCACTACTAGTTGGAATAGCTTCTACCCACTTAGTAACGTAATCAACAACAACTAAAATATGTGTATACCCATTGGAGGAAGGAAACGGTCCCATATAATCAAAGCCCCAGACATCAAATGGTTCAATAACAAGTGAATAATTCATAGGCATTTCTTGACGTCTACTGATATTACCAATTCTTTGACATTCATCACAAGATAAGACAAACTTACGAGCATCCTTGAAGAGAGTAGGCCAATAAAAACCAGATTGCAATACCTTGTGTGCAGTTCTATCTCCAGCATGGTGTCCTCCATAAGCTTCGGAGTAGCACTTGCGTAGGATCTGTTCCTGTTCATGCTCAGGTACACAACGCCTAATAATACCATCTACTCCTTCTTTATACAGGTGTGGATCATCCCAGAAGTAATGTCTCAAATCATAGAAGAACTTTTTATTTTGCTGGATGTGAAACTAGGTGGTATAAACTTATCAACAATGTAATTAGCATAATCAGCATACCATGGAGCAGTACGAGAAGTATTTATGACAGCTAATTGTTCATCAGGAAAGCTATCATCAATAGGTTGTGGGTCATCGAGAATATTCTCTAGCCTAGACAAGTTGTCTGCAACGGGGTTCTCAGCCCCCTTTCTATCAATAATATGCAAATCAAATTCTTGTAGCAAGAGAACCCATCTAATAAATCTAGGTTTAGCATCTTTCTTTTTCATAAGGTATTTGATAACAGCATGATCAGTGTTAGTAGTTACTTTAGAATCAACAATATAAGGCCTAAACTTATCACATGCAAATACAACTGTTAAAAACTCTTTCTCAGTAGTAGCATAATTTCTCTGGGCACTGTCTAGAGTTTTACTAACATATTGGATAACATTCAATTTCTTATCAACTCTTTGTCCTAGAACAACACCTACAACATAATTACTAGCATCGCACATAATCTCAAAGGGTAAATTCCAGTCAAGAGGCTGGACAATAGGTGCAGAGATCAATGCTTTCTTAAGTATTTCAAATTCTTCTACACAATCATCATCAAAGACAAAAGGAACATCTTTTTGTAAGAGATTAGTCAGAGGCCTGGAGATTTTGGAGAAGTCCTTAATGAACCTCCTATAAAACCCGACATGACCAAGGAAACTTCGTATACCTTTGATGTCCTTGGGACACGGCATCTTTTCAATAGCATCAACTTTAGCTTTGTCAACTTCAATACCTCTTTCAGAAATTTTATGTCCCAAGACAATATCTTCATTAACCATAAAGTGGCACTTTTCCCAATTCAAGACAAGATTAGTGTCTTCACATCTCTGCAAAACTCGATCAAGGTTGCTCAAGCAATCATCAAAAGAAGTTCCGTAAACAGAAAAATCATCCATGAAGACCTCAACAATTTTTTCACAATCAGAGAATATAGCCATCATGCATCTTTGAAAGGTAGCAGGTGCATTGCATAAACCAAAAGGCATAATTCTATAAGCAAATTTACCGAAAGGACAAGGAAAAGTGGTCTTTTCTTGATCCTCTTTTGACACAGGTATTTGAGAGAAATCAGAATAACCATCTAGAAAGCAAAAATGTGTATGTTTGGATAACCTTTCTAGCATTTGATCAATAAAAGGCAAATGGTAATGATCTTTCTTAGTGGTTTTACTTAATTTGCGACAAATGTGGCACCTGCAGTGGCCCACTTGTCGTAGCCTAGGAGGGCGAGAGTAATCTTTGCAAAGGGTACACCTTAATTAGTGGTCTCGGCAATTCAGGCGTCGATAGGGGTCACCAGGTCTCAATGTTTTTTGTTCGTAGGTCGCATCCCAATACTCCCGCCTCTCCCTCTCGCGCCGCTCCCTCACCGCAGGAGGGGATAGCTGCTACTTCCCTATAAAGAAATGAGAAGTTCACGAGTACCACTCAAAAATAAAAGCAAGCATCGTTGGTCCCGCTACAAAAACAAGGATCATTAGTTTTCTTTAAGGTTCACAATTTCCTATTGTTACTGACATGAACCCCAGCTTTATGCAGTTTAAAATAATTTGTGCAGTAGAAAAAATATATCTGTCAATTCAAAAAACCGTGCAATTTTGATTCTTTGTGAATTTAGAAAAAATAATGGATTCCAGCTGGTTTCATAAAAGGTTTGAAAGAAAAATCACAGGTTTCGCGCATTTGGACAATTTTTTGGCAGATTTAAAACAATTTCATAAAACTGAGAAAAGTTTTGCAGGTTTCAAATAAGTTCATGCGTTTGAAAAAAAACTTGAAGTTGAGGGAAAAAAGTCAAAATACTTGATTTTATTTGGAATTTGGAAAAGTTCCATAAATTTGATAAAGTTCGTGAAATTTGGAAAATAAACAAAATTGGAATAAGTTCATGAATTTCAGAAAAATAAAAAGTTCATCGATTATGAATTTGAGATATGTTCAAGATTTTGGAAAAAAATCGTAAAAATTGAAAACAGATCATGGATTTAAAAAACATTCATGCATTTTTTTAAAGTTCATGAATTTAATAAAATGTTGATGGATATGAAAAATGTTCACAAATTGAAGGGAAGTTCAGGAATTAAAAAAACACAAATTAAAAAAAAGTAAAATGAAGAGAAAAAGAAAGAAAACCCGAGCAAACAAAACTGAAAAAAAACCAGATAGGGAAGGTGCTGTGTTTTTTTAAGCGTTACACTGACGCACAACATGAAGAAAAAAGAAGAAGTAACTAGGCACAACATGTATGGTAATCCAGTTGGTTTGGAGTTGGAATCTCACTTCGCGTACCTACTTTTTGAAGGTTACAAAATAAAACTAAGAATATTGTACCAAGTAATTCAACACACAAAAGTACATTCAAAGAAGAATCAAAATTATTAAATAATTGGAAGACAAATGACATATGCACATAGTGAATGAAATGTTTGTCCCTTCTTATTCTTTGACAACAACAAGTATGACCTTTTAGCGACCACAAGGAATATAAAGGTAAACAAACATGATGCATAGCTAAGAAAATCAAAGTAAAAAAAATACATTATCAGCTACACTCTCCCCTCTTTCTTTAAATTTCTCACACTTCACTATAATATATGCACATTGATGCACAATGTATTGCAATGTACAAATTTAACCATGGCTCTTGTCAATGAGGTTTTGCATGTCAGGCGATGGAGAAGCTGGATGCTCACCTCCATGACCAGTGCCTCTCGCCCCTTCCTCTGGCATCCTCACCAAGGCCAACCGACAACCTAGATTTGACTATGGCGAGCTCCTCCTAGTTGTCACATCTTCCTCCTTGCCGGTTATGATTATTCACTGATTGTCACTCAAATGTAGTGTTGTTTTAAATGCGATCATGTGTAGATTACAAAATTCTATCAAACCAATAATAATGGTCCCAGAAAACTTTACTAGATCCATTTACCACTTTTCTAATAAAGCTCCATTATGTTATATCAAAAGGCTTTGTCAAGAACATTTCTCGACAATATCGACATTATATTTTTGCTTACTAACATGGTTCATTTTATATTTTAGGATTATATCATCTTAAATTCTTCTAACTTGCAGTAGAGAACATATGGGTTGACTAACCCAATCAGGCATGCAATGCTGACACTTATTAGCCAAAAGTACTTGCAAATGATCTACAACGAGAGTGAAAATACTATTGGGTCTAAAATCTCTATTAGTATATGTTATCATAGTTTCACTCTCGTCCTCTCAGCTATCTTGCCAATAATCTCTATGTGGTAGCAATGGATGACGGTGCATCAAGAGCTATAGTGCTGATTCAAAACCTATTCTTTGTAATTTCTCACATGAAGCATGTGAAAGCAAATAAAATAAGTAATTGGGTTCCAAATTATATTTCGCTCCAAACAAAAGGGCCAACTAACTATAAAAGATCATGTTTACCTTTTTGTCCGTTGCCAGTAGTCCTCTTCTCGCATCGATCTATCACACCTATTCCGCTCAAATTAAATTAAATTATTTGTATGGAGGAATATACATTAGATGAAGGAATGACTAAACAACATCAAATGAGCGTTTCATGCAGATCATATCACAATAAACTTCTCTGTATTACTGGTAATTCAGGATCTGAGTAAAAACATGGCTTTACTCAACCAAATGGTTGCCACTACTTTACATCACTAATCATTATGCAAATAATATAACATGCAAACCTAATGCAGAAAATGATTCAAAACCTCAAGCAAATACATGCCACACTCTCCGTCCCAACTCCACTGTGCAGACTTCCGGTGAACAAAATAGCACAAACTTGGACAAGAAAGAAGGATGTACTTACTTAATTTGATGTAGTAGCTTCTACAGATTAGATAATAAGGGAAACGAAGGAAAAACTACAAGAACAAAATTCAGGTAAGGTGCAAGTAACAGATTAGGTCAAATTACCTCTAACTTAAAATATAGTCCAGTTTTTGTAGGTACAATGGACATCAGTATGTCGGCGAGCGATTGTGTCCTTTGGTGCATCACACAGGCGGACAACGACGAACTCCAACATGCATCACGGGACTTGATGCGGGGAAATCGATGGGATTGTGATCTAAATGCTCTTATATTTCTTTACGAAGGGAGTACACGACAACATTAGCCAGCACACGCTTGCGCAGCGCCACTGACCAATCACCCTTGACGACAAAGGTGAGGTCCATGTGGAAGATGTACACGACGCCGACTAGGACGGGTGTGAGCACGACCACGGAATCTGAGAGGTTAACGACGGCATGGGCAAGGGGCAGACAGCGGCGCACCAGTGGGAGGGATCGAGGGCAGTGTGGCGGTCGAGGAGCCGAGGGACGGGGTGGGACTAGAGCCGGCCCTAACCCTAGCAAGTCAATTATAGGTCAGATGGGAGTAGGCAAGCGATGTACTCCTGTGTGTTTCTTGTTGCTTGTGGTGAGAGAGATGTGATGGACTGCCGCATGGACCTACTTGACGACGACGGCGTCAGGGTCAGAGGTGTGATGTACGCGACGTTGAGGTTGATGTTGCTGAGCCGACAATGAGCGCGTCGACGCGACACCGAGCGCCAGATGGCCTAGATGTAGACCACCAGGGACGCCTCGTCGAGCAGGCGGAAGCACATCACCTCCTTTGCAGCAGCCATGCGCATTCCTGAAGGGGGTATGGTGGCTTCTGTGGGGGTACGAGGTGCGCCGATTGCCATACACATCGCTAAAGCGTTTTAGGTCGGTACGCTGGCAGTTGCTGGTAATGGTTGTTTCGAAGGAAAGGACAACGCCAACAGAAGGAGGGATGAAGGAGAAACGTATAAACATCAGACCTACCATCACAACCACAAATCCCCTTTAATAGTAAAGATAAGTCTATTTTAAGTCGAGAAATAACTCCTGGAGTGAAATTTAGTCTGGGTTTACACGAGCGTAATCACCCTCTTAGGCATTTTTTGAGTTGATGTGGCAAATGGGTTAGATTGTTTTGACCAAAAATAGATGTTATCCTCCAGCTACCATAACCAGTCCCATTGCCCCTCTCTCTCCCTCTCCCTATCCCCCTCTCCCCTCCTCTCTCTCCCTCTCTGATCTTGTGGTTTGTCAACACACCACTTTCAGTATTCTCGACCATGCGTGATGTACATGAAGAGCGTAATAGCAGTCCTCGCAAACACTATACGACCAATGAATTATCCATGAACAAAGACATGTGTTGGTTATATTGTTATAAGCAAGGTGAATACAATAGCACACCACGCGGGGAGGTGACTACATTGTTGACTAACAAAAACATGTCAGCCATCCAAAACAAAAGTACAACAATCTCCCGGTGTTGTCACGCAACAAGTATAGACTTGGTCGGGAGACAGCAACGTACTCCAACTGTTCTAGTGGAAGATATCTAGAGTACGTAAGGAATGTTTGCACTTTGCTAAATCTATATCTTCTTGATATACATAGGTATTTGCACACATCGGAACAATTTAGGTGTCAGATTGTTCATTACAAGCATCATTCCGTTTGGTTAGCCTTCTAGTACCCTTTATTAGCTGAGCAAGAGGCGCCCTGTCTTGGAACACCAGTCCTCCATCCTCTGCAACAGACACTGGTCCACCGCTCCAATTTGGTCCAACAAACCATCCCATAGCCGCTCCCCCAAGCAAGCCTCCTAGCTGTATGTGAATCAACCCAAGTATAAGCTAATCAACCATTTTATTTGATCTAAATTGTTGCCGAATGAATCATAAATTGTGTAGAGAGAAGATTAATCATCAAGGAGACCTACATGAGCCCAGTTGTCAATGATGCGGTATAAGAGGAGGCCAATGCACTGTAAAACACACATGAGATATGCATATGGGGACAAATATCAAAATCAATCAAGTGAAAATGTGAATAATCGGTACGTACCAGGTTCATGAAGATCACAAATGCGATTTCCTCTAGATTTTCTTGTGCCTTTTCCAAGTGCCCACGATGCCTCCACATATAAACAGCGTGCGCGCTAATCTGGCCATCGAGAGAAAAAAGGTGGATCAAACAATGAGATCCTATATATCTATAAAACTAAATAGTTTCCCACCAAACTAATTCTCTCAACATGCACACATGCCACCTCAACATGCAACCGTGCAGAGAAAAAGACCCCGCCTCAACATGTAAACATGCATAGTGAAAGACCCACTACAATAATTAGTACAATAAATCATTTTTAAATTTAGTCCTCGTATTCTTAATCCAAATATTCATGTTTCGTACAATTAAATCCATCAAAATAACCATATTACATGCCCCTTCAGCATGCAGCGGCAAGTTAGGGAGTGTTTGTCTATCATGGATGGTGGTAGTAGCTTTGTATTGGTGCTCTACCACCTTATGTAGATCTAGCAAAGCAGTACTTAATCCTAAAATAAAAAGCTTTTTTTTTTTGCATCCATATAATCTACTTTAGTAGATTGGAACCTTTGTAAAAAATCAACATGGGCAGACAACCAAGAGTAAGATGGGTACGCTTGCGCGTGATGAGAGGCACATTAGCTAAAAATTGGCAACAAGCTTATGGCTTTGTTTTCTATATCAATGAGGTAGAGAATAAAACCTTTGTAAAATGTTCTTGATCATCTATAACTATGTTGATCCGCATTGCAGATGACCATTGCATTTCTTGCATCCCAATTTTTTTAGAACACCGTAAGTAGGATATCATTGCGTAGTTGAAGTTCGAAGTTATGTGGTGGAATGAATTTCCATGGGTCGAACTCTCGAGGAGGATGGTGTTGTGATTGATGTCAAAGACATACGCTAGTGCTGATATGTGCATGTGGTGCAGGTTCTGCCTTGTGTTCAATTGGAATAGTCGGAATAGTAACCAGGTGAAGATATTTTCATTTTTCTTCTCCTTGATGGGATTATTATCATGTAATAAACGCTCTACTTGTTTTTAGCATCATTCAGTCTGCTATGCAAAAGGCGGGACCGCGGGAGTGATCCGTGCTCAGTTGCATCACCTTGAACATAACGATTTTAGTCTATCGAAGCTTTCATTACCCAAACACGTGAAAAATATTATCCATCAGTGTTATAATCAGTAAGCGGCTAGTTTGTGATAATGTCCTATTCGTGTCAAATTATGAAGCATTGTACAATTAAGCACATACGAATTTTGGTATTGCAAACAAGTAACAAAAAAAAAAAACTAAAAATCGCATTTGGCAACAAAGAGGCATACCAATCCACATATTGCATCAGATGCACCAACAGAGGTTTTGGGAGTAAACAAATAACTCATCACTGAACCTGTTATTGGTTCCAAGGATTAATGGAGAGTCAGTTATGAATACAGAAAGTAACATAAGTACATTCATGGATTCTTTTTGACATAGGGTTATCGAAAACAAGTGAAGGACAAAGAAATAGGAGTACCTGACAGTGCTGAAGCGCAATAAATAGCTAGAAATCTTGCAGGGCCAATAGCCTCTTCCACCATAGGCCCAATATCATCCAAAGAGAACATATTTAACTGCATCCATCATCGATTGCGATGATATAGACGAAGTTAGCAATCGGGCGCACCGTTATGTAGAGTACAGATGACTGTACTCTCGGTTGGAAAAAATAAAGAGGAAGGAACGTACTCCAATGTGGATAATACCCCCGTGTAGAAAAGACGATGTGAGCAGACGCCATATTTCCCCTTTTTTGATTAGGTCATTGTCCTTCGATTATTTATTAATCATTATAAGTGTTGCATTCAACATCATTGGTGCATGACAATCCACATACAATACACATGAATTTTCAGCGGACGTTGTTCCACTTAATGAAAGACGGACATGACAAACCTACCTTAATTCCCCACGCACCAAGCTTTCCTTTTGTTGCAACATCCACTCCATGAACCCTTCAATTCGAGCCGAGGCAAGCAGGGAAAAACACAACAGCATAAGAAATTTATTGATGAGAAAGCAGAAGATCAAGAGAGGATGCTGAGAGTCGATGCTACCATGCATGCATGCATGTAAAAAAGAAAATCTAGCATTGACCGACTCGATCAGTGACGTACATGATGCAAACAGCCATGAGAACATCCGTCCACCGCCTCTTCTCCCTGTCGCTTGGTAGCTCTTGGTCATTTGATGTGTCGTCGTCGTTCCCGTTCCCGCTCCCGGCGAGGAGGGCGGCAGCAGAAGTGCAGGCGAAGGTATTCGCTAGCGCCCGGTGGATGCGGCTGCGGGGCAGCGGCGGCGGCGACGACGACGGCGGCGGATGGGCATGTGATCGTCCGAACCACCGGATGCTGCTGTTGCCTGCTGCCCGCGGCGAGGCGACGTGAAGGTGCCGCACGGCCATGGACTGCGCATCCATTGACTGCAAAGTTCAGCCGAGAACTACCATGGGTCCAGATCGGTTAAAGTGAAAGAGCGGGCGTGCGTATAGAAAGAAGAAACGGTACGTACGGGCGGCGTGCGGCGGAGGAGACCGGCGGCATAAGGAGGCCGCCTGAAGTGGCGGAGCCGGAGCAGCAGCCGCGTCGGCGTCGCCATGGCCATGGGCGACAGACGTCCTAGCTAGACGAGATCGATCGCCTACGTGTGTGCCTGCAGGCCGTTCGTTTCGATCATCATCATCATGGTAATAATGTAATGTCGAGGGATTAGGACTGTTTCCAACGGGACTCTTCTGTCTAGGGAGGTTATTTCCGCTTAGATGGGAGGTTATTTCCGCTTAGATTAGTTATTAATTCTACGTGGTCGGACTCGGATCTGCGCTGCCCTAATTTTCTTTCTGAAAAAAGGAGACCGTCCCGGCCTCTGCATCATCGGTTGATATACACGCATCGCCATTCTTTGCCTCTGGGCTGCGGCGAGTGCGTGCTTGCCACAGGTAATCCTGTCGAGACTAGAAATTCGCAAATGCAAGCAATTTGTTAATTTTTTCAGTGTCGATACCCCTTCTCTATATCTGGCCACGAACTAAATAGACCCAAAACACATAGAGTAGATCTAATGTTTTCGATGAAATCAGGGTATCGGCACTGAATTATTTATCTGTTACCAGTGTCTACTTTAGATAGATATATAAAAGATTGTGTTTTCCATAATTCACTCTATATGATGCACATTTTAACTCTTTCTTTTGAGAAGTGGTGTACTTGAAGAACATAGTTAGACAAACAATTTGCTGTATGAACCATGAACATACACCAAATATGTCGCGCACTGCGTCGGGGAGCTTCCGCCATGGCCGCCGCGCGGCATCGTAGCACCCATCGCCGCCAACACAGGCCGCCGCGCTGCATCGAAGCAACATCACCGCCAACGCTGCATCGCCGCATCCGCCATGGCCGTCGCCACTGCATCTCAACTATCATCGTCATCGCCACGCGCTGCGTCACAACACCACTGCCAAAGGAGCTTCATCGGGGCGCTGGTGTTGCTATGAAGCTCCATCGATGCCGTCCAGTGTTGCGATGGAGCTT
>LR738710.1:937940874-937985603 GCA_902687465.1 Secale cereale
AGTACAACAAAAGAGAGGCCGAACAATGACATATGTTCTTCGAAACAAACAGTTTCACCCTATTCTTAGGAGCTCGAACTTGACATATAACAAGTGAATTACATAGCCACACGAGAGTTTATTTATGCATTTTTATGGCATAAAAAAATCTTCATAGACCCAATATCCGAACCATGCAACATTTCAATATAGCTTAATTTTCCTGAATAACTATTTTCAATAGAATTAGTTATGACATGCATACTTAGTTACTGCACCCTTCTTATTCTTCATTATTGTAGATTCTCAGGAAGCCCACAAGGAAGTATTATTCCTGTCTCTTGCTCTATTCGTCTCTTCAGCTCTATTAGAATTCAAATTTGGCCCTATTTTTTTGGAGATGGTTTTTCCCAGCAAATCCCTGCATAAACAAACATTCTTCAAAATCTAAGGGTGGAATGCTTATTTGTTTAATTGGCAGAGAAAATCACTTCATAATCTCCTCTAGGCATTACAGCAAACACGTGGTACACAACAGAAATCAACATATGTACCTTAGCAAGAAAGGGTAATGCTTCACAGTCTACGCGCTTGGCACCATTGTTTTGGGCACATGTGGCTCTTTGAACAGCAGTTGTCACGGAATTTTTAGATGACCGACAATAAAGTTTGCTGCTTAATTGTGGACTGCTAAGTTTAAGTTTTCCATGTCTGTAGGTGTAGCAGGTAACAACTCTGAACGCTGAAAAAAAGAATACACAATTGAATCCTTCTGCATGCCCTCGCAATGCCTATAAATTTCACATAGTGATCGTTTAAACAGCACACACATTGTTCATTCAAAAAGAGGTGGAATAAAATTAAATCTAAACTGAACTTGATTTAAATTCAGAGCCTTTGTATAGCTGACAATGGATCATCGTATACAACAAGATCTAGTAAGTAATGCAAGAGCACAAGCGTACAGAAGAGTCAAAAAACTGATTAGAAGGCATGACCTACATGGATAGACTGAGGTCTCTGCACTGCAAGGATTAAAAAAATGGCAGCAACATGCCAAAGACAACGACAGCCAAGGATGGCATCTCCTTCTTCCATACCGTGGTCCATGCTCTCTGCAATCCCGAAAGAAGAACATACCTTAAAAGGCTGAAATCAGGAGTAAAGAACATATCAAAAGGGTTCAGAAATAGAAAGCAGAAAATTCAAGAGTCAGTACAAAAACAAAATAGGTCTTTGTATCATAAACTCTATATATCCAAATCGCTAAGAAGATCCTCTGCTCTACTACTCCTTCAACTTCGAGGACGCCTCGCATGCTGCGCCTCTTACTTCTAATAAACACATGAACGAATCAGCATTTATGCGTTGAATAAAAAAGATCCCCACGAAACATACCAAAGGGCGATGTAGTGGGACTCAGATCCTGCTGCCCCACAGTATGGAAACAAACCCTTAAAAGGAAAAAAGAAGTTTATTCTAACATGATTATTGGCCCCAACTTCAACTTTGCGCACAAATTGTTCGAAGGAGTAATATGGGATCAAGTAAGAGTGCCATTTTAGCGTCAAGCTTGATAAGATTGCAAAGGTCCTCCACCTGGCATCAAGACAATAATTCAAATTTAGGAGGCCATCCGAAATCAGAATAAGTATAAGTGTGCAGTGAGCAACATCGGGCTACCGTCTCTACTGTTTATGAGACCAAGTTTTATGAGAAGAAGGCAAATTAGAACTATAACGCCTGCTTAACATCCTGAATATCATGTTGCCAACTTGTGAAATAAAGCTTGTGAACTAACAGTAGCTACGTAGGTACATCTCCTGGATGTTGTTGCGACTGAGATAATGATGGTCATAAAAAAGAGAAGTGAGAACATTACTTCTTACTTTTTACTCATAAAGTTTGCAAAGTTTTAATGACGAGGAGGTACAAACATAAAGAAGTTGTATCATCCAAGAAGGTGCATGTACATAAACTTTGCAGAATCACATGTTCCAAGCAGTATACAGTCACACATCTGGTTCCAATCTCTAGAACAATTTGACTGCAATGCCTGCGGATTTTCACTTGATGAGATTATGTTTTCTAAGATTAAATACAAACAAGAAAACAGACATTCACCTCCAAATAAATTGATCGGGAGTTGCGTTGGTCTTCAAATTTAAAATGTAAAACTGTAATATGTATGTATGCTGCTTCGACCAATCTAGTTCAAGGGCTGTTGGTATGGTTCTTCCTATTAGGAAAATTGAACATACAGAAGGAATCTGCAGACTTTATATTTCAGCTTGCATTCTCTTTTTACATGAAGATAAAAAATGAAGTAAATACTTTCAAGGGATAAGTGTTACCTTGAATTTCTACTCGTAAATCTGGGCATATTTCATGTAGCTAGCATTTTGAATGCGTGAGATTATATGTGGTTGTGTTAATTGCTGGAGCTAAAATGGTCGTAGATCTAAAATGGTTGTATACTAACTGCTGGAGCTAAAATGGTCGTAGATCTTCTTGTGCCTTAACTCATCACATGCTGTCCTCCTGCATAGTTCGAAAGAAGAAATAATTCACAATCAATACTGAGGAAGACATATAATGGTAAGATAAGAACAGCTAGCTAGCCAGCGGCTGAAGGACTCATTCAGTTACCTGGCTTGTAATCATTACCCAGTCGCTCCCAAAATTATTCAGTACAGGGCCAAAATCATAATCGTCAGTCTCATGCAAATCCTTAATTTCCCATGCCATTGGACACTCATCAGGCCTAAAAAAATTATGAAAAAAATGAAGTATGAGATGTAAGATTCAGAGTACAGTCTTTACAAAGACAACTTTTCTTTCACAACAAAAGCCATCTGAACCAAGTCTGATGCCCACTAAAAAAACATTATATTTAATGCACGGAATTAAACAGGACAAACAAAGCAAAAACAAAAGAGGCAATGTAATTAACCAATGGATTGCTATTACTTCATTCATGGAGTCCAGAAGTGGGATCAGATGAGAAACTGAAGGTGGAGCTCCACTCCCTGTCCGTGCAAGAGTGTAATCTTGCATTCAATACTTTAATTACTCAGTAAACAGAATTTCTTGCTGGTGCTTGCTGAGCGGTTTGAGGCATCAGGCATTGGGAGGGTATCTCACCAGATGAGGAGGTCCTGCCGAAGGAGGGGATCCCACAGGTCTTCGTGCCTCGATCCGGCCAGAAGGAGCAGCCGTCATGACAATGGCAGGGTCGCTCCCCCAACCTTGTAGCCTGCTAGAACAATAACAATAATGTTGATACACCAGATAAGAAGCGCAAGCCCTTGAGAGCAGTCTGCTTGACAGAACAATTAATGAATTAACCTCTTGAAGCAGAACAAGCACGTTGACACACAAGTTAAGAAGCACAAACCTTGAGAGCGGTCTGCTTGCGCAAGATATAATTGGACTTGAACATGACTGCGGCAATCCAAATCATTACGAAGAAACCTACACAATATAAACTCAATTCGAATGAGGAACTCGCCATCATCTTCTGACCAGCAACTCTCTGCAGTATTTGGGCAGAGCACAACAAAACGGATCGAACAAAACTCGCGTCACAAATTCAGGTGTATAGCCTGATGAGGGAAACATCACGCTTCATAGAGAAGAAAGAGGTAGGTGCTGCATGCGGATTCGCGTACCTTGCAGGTGCTGGCGGATGAAGACGCCGATGAGGAGAACGGCAGCGCGTCGTCCACCCACCTCGCCAGACGCTGCACGTCATAGCCCTGGTACGGCGAGTCCCTCCTCCCGCCGCCCGCGCCGGCCTCGTTCCCCCACGCCGCGGTGGCCTCCTCGTCCGTGGGCTGCTGCCCTCCCGCGTCCCCCGCCGGCGCCAGGCGCGTCGTCGGGCCCGGCGGTCTGAATCGACACCATCTTGTCGGCCCCCGCGGCGGGCTCCGCGCACTGGGGCCTGCCGCCTCCGGCCTGGACCCGCAGGACGCCCGAGGAGTACTTTGGGGGCGAGCTCCTCGCGCGGACACAAACTGCCGGAGCATGGGACGCCCCCCGCCCCCCGATGCCATGGCGCGCCGGCCAGCCGGTCGTCATCCTTCCAGATTCGTCGCCTACGCGCCATTCCCCACCGGATCCGTCGAGATCCGGAAGTTCCTCGTCGTCGGCGGTGGAAGGCCACGAGTCGCCGACAGTGGAAGGCTGTGGGTGTGGTGGAACTTGGGGTAGGGGTAGGCTCGCCGGCGGGGTGGGCGATGGCGGCCAGCGGCGCGCGGTGATGCAGGGTGGGGTGTGGCAGGCGGCGACGCGCTCGAGGTGCCGGGGAGGCAGGATGGTGCGGTTGCTTGTTTTTTTCTTTTATCTCACACGCACCGGTTCGGGTTACTAACATGAGGACTGCGGGTTGATTTCCAGTAAACCGAGGGGCTTTTCTGCAAAAACATCAACGACGTACGACCAGAAGCAATCGCTGGTTTATTAGTAGGTAAAGATTTATTGCACGGCATGGTGAAAAACAATGTTACACATCACATCAACCCATGACCATATGTGATTTACATTTTAAGGGCCTTCTTCAATCACGGGGAGGTTGGGCATGCATTTCATGTGATTTATTTGGGTCCAAAGAAAATAGGCCCAAAATTTTATCTAATTTTCGTTGTCATTCAAAACGATGACATACATACACTTGGCCACTTAAAGTCAAATCGCCCCTGAATTATGTTTATTTCAGTTGGTTGAGCAGATATTATTTTGTGTCGTTTGGATAGTTCACAGGCAGCATATATAGACAGTCTATGATGTACATTAATTTTAACGATGTTCTTTTGGGAATGGATGTACTTGATAACAAATAGTTAGGCTTGCGAACCATGGAACAAAACATCAGGCATTCGTTATACATTTAAACAAGGTAAATAGAACAATTGCATGTGACTTTGTAGTATTGATTAACAAAAAACAGCCACAAGTGCATCTAAACACTAGTACAATAGGCTCCATTGCAATTGTGGAAGTCTAGCTAGATTCTGGAGACTGCAGACATGTGAAAGTTTTACTAGGAGATGTCTGCACTTTGTAAACGACACTCCATCTGCTTAATTAATATGGATATTTGTATATATAGGGGCATGTTGTTTCAATGTACAAGCCAATAAGTAACTATGGTCTTCTAACTGTTTGTGAACCGAACAAGTGGTGCCCTATCTTGGAATGCCTCCCGTGCATGCGACCCAACATGCTTCTTCCAATGTGGACCGACAAACCATTCGACAGCCGCTCCCCCAAGCAAGCCTCCCAACTGCATCATGCCAACCAATCCAGGTAAGCTAATGAAGCATTTTTTTTTGCCAAGTGATGAAATCAATTGTGTCGAGAGTTCATTAGGAGACCTACATGTCCAAAGTTGTCAATGTCGTGCTTTAAGAAGAGGCCAATTGCCTGCATGCCAAACAAAACATATGAAATCCATCTACAGACGAAATGCAACATTTTTCTTGGCCAAAAAATTAACAAATTAAGATAAAAATAGAACAATCAAAGGCTTAAATCATTATACGGACCAGATTAATGAGAACCACAAGTGCAATATCCACTAGAGTTTCGTTTGCCTTCTCCACAAACTCCCGGTGCCTCCACATGTAAACAGCTTTTGCACCAATCTGATAATCAAGATAAAGGTTCAATGATGATCAATGGTGAATAAGCTCTAAATAAATTCATTAGGGATGTAAGGTAAATGGACATACCAATCCACAAATAGCACCAGATGCACCAATAGAGCGCGCAGGGTTAAACCAGTAACTCATTAGCGAACCTGTTAAATAGTTTGTTAGTTATTATACCATTGAAAAGGCTCGCACACATTCCATTAATTTTGTCAACAAATATGAGTAAGATACAACAGAAATCATACTATTGAAAATTTCTCTTGAATGGGAATCTAACGATATACATTTGATGGACACAACTCATATTTTGTTGACCAGATTAACAATCAAAGTGTTTCCTCAGAAATGTGTGCGAGCCTTCTAAACTCGAACGGAGGGAGTAAGAAACACCAGACCTGATAGTGCCGAGGTGCAATAAATAGCTAGAAATCTTCTAGTTCCGGTAACCTCTTCCACCATAGGCCCCAGCTCCTCCAAAGCGCGATTGTTATTCTGCATCACCACGTAGTATATATGATGATAGCTAGCAAATTAGCGGTCGCTTTTAATTCGGTTGAACTGAAAACAGAAAACAGAAAACAGGACCATCGAATACGTACAGCAAAGTGAGTAAAATCCTTATGCAGAACGGCTGCTGTTGCTAGACGCCATACTTCCCCCTTTTTTATCAATTCGTTGTTCTGCGATCCATGGTGAAATGATCATCGCATTAGTTCAGCAATAATTAGTTAGTGAATATATACGCCGCAAAAAATAATAGTTACTGAATATATAGATATAGAGATAGATAGGTGCACTGTAATTTATTTTTCAACCGATAGAGAGGGCGTGCACATACCTTAGCTCCCAGCATACACAGCTTTCGTTTTGTTGCTAGGTCCACCAGGTGAACCCTTCGGCGCAAGCAAGCAAAACATAAAAAGATCAACAAATGCACAGATTATATAAAGCTTCTACGTACTCCCTCCGTTCCCAAATATTTGTCTTTCTAGACATTTCAAATAGACTACAAATACGGATGTATGTAGACATATTTTAGAATGTAGATTCACTCATTTTGCTTCTTATGTAGTCACTTGTTGAAATCTCTAGAAAGACAAATATTTTGGAACTCGGAGGAAGTAAATTATAATGGAGGGAAACCATGCATGGTGCATGCATTGGCTCACGTACAGGAAATTGATGGCGATGAGAGCGTCGGTGCAGTTCCTCTTGTCCGTGTTGCTTCCATGGTTATTTGGCCCCATGGGTGGCGATTCCTTGCCTGACTTGTTGGCAGTGAGAAGGCCGGCGGCGGAGAAGGACGCGGCGGAGATCACGTTCCCAGCGATGAGGCGGCGGAGTGGCTTTGACTTGGACGACGACGACGAATGGGCATGTGATCCTCCTCCAAACCACCGTCTGCTGTTGGCTGCTACTCTCGGCGGCAAGATGGAATGAAGATGATGCCGCACCTCCTATGCAGGTCATGTGGCCAACCGTGCGCGAACATATAAGAAGGTGAAAGATCGAGCTCAAAAGTAACGCTTTTCGGTATGGGAAACTGCACGTACCGGCGGCGAGCTATGGTGGAGACCGCCGGAGAGGCGTGGATGCGCCGGAGAAGGAGGAGGCCGGCGGAAGGAGGGGAGCCGCAGCAGCAGCCGCGACGCCATGGGCGCAACGCGCAAGATCGTTTCGGTCGTACTAGCAGGCCGTTCTCGTTTCGCTCGTTAATTACGATGGAGATTGTGTAGGTCGGTCCGGCTTTGGCTTCTTGGGGATCGGAGGAGGAGTCATGGACTTGATCATGGTGATTAGTGTGGAGACCGGCCGGGCTTATGATTCAGATAAAGGTTCGGACGGACTGTTTCCAACATGACTCCGGCCGTCTCTGTCCGATCGAGGAAGAGGGAAACAAAAAGTTCTCCATATTCTAACAGGAAAGGAGATTGTGTCATGGTCTGAATAGGCCGGACGTGCAGAACGATGCCCTATAGAAAAACATTTCTAACGCCTTTTGGATATTATCAACTAAAATGTGTAAAATATTATTCTGAAGTTGAGTGAATTAACCGAATTATGTGCTAAATGATTTCTAATTGATTCAAACATGATTGAATAGTTTTCTTTTAACACAGTACAAACGTAGAGGCTCATACATACAAACACACCCTACCCATATGAACGCATGCACGCACAACCTACCCATATGAACACATCCGAGAGACTGAGTTGTCACATTATCTTGAGATACTCAGCCGATCTCAGGAGCCGCCGGGGAAAGAGCGCTCGTACCCAGCTGCCGCTAGGGTTCCTCCTGCCTCCCGCCGGCGCAGGTGCCTGTCTGCCTCGTCTCCTACGGCCTTAGGGCCATGGAGGCGTGGTGGATCTCGGCTCTTGTGGGCGGGAGGGCTTCGTTTTTTGATATTTTTTCTTTGAGTTTTCTTAGGGTATGTGTCTTGCTCAGAGGGACGAGGTGGCGTCGGCTCTCTGGAAATAGAATAATGTTCTCCCCGCCTAGCCCCTGTCCGGTGGTGCTTCTCGCGTCATCGGTGGGTGTGTGGAGGTTTGTCTCCGGCGGATCTCACTGGATTCGGTCGGCGTTTGTCTGCGGTGCATCCACGCGAATCTGGTGTTTGTTCCTATGTGTTCGTGTGTCTACAAGTTGGATTCTTCCGATTTAACCTTCTATTCAACGGATGCGGTTGCTGTTTTGATGCACTGGTCATATAGGGTCTTAGCACGATGCATTTCCGACTGTCTACTACAAGATGTTTTGTCCAGCTCCAGGGAGGGAGGAGATGACGTGTAATGCCCTGAACACACCCGCCAGTGGTCGTTACTCCTGGCGGGATCTGCATCCGGGACCAACTTCCCGGTCGGTCACCCAATCCTGAAATTACCACAAGCTAAGCACGCTTAACTTTGGAGTTCTATCCGAATGGACTCCCAGAAAAGAAGAAATTCCTTATTGATATGAGTAGTCTATCATCCCTATTAAGCCAGGCTATCACAGACACCCCCACTCAGAGGAACCGACGTCCTCGTCGGGCCACATGAACGTTCCCTCTTGGTACATACGTCTGTGCTTCCAGTCCGGCACATGTGCCATGTTGTGTGCCACGACGGGTCAAAATGTCATGCACAACATGACCACGCACTTTTCCGTAAATATCTGTGTAACCGCGAGGGTCAGCTCTGATACCAACTTGTAACGCCCCGAACAAACCCGCCGGTGGTCGTTACTCCTGGCGGGATCTAGATTGGCCTCACATATCAATACTAGTCTTTCCTGCGCACTTTGTCCTCACTCTTGCGCACCCGGGACCAACTTCCCGGCCGGTCACCCATCCTAAAATTACTCCAAGCTAAGCACACTTAACTTTGGAGTTTTGTCCGAATGGGATCCCAAAAAAGGAGGAATTCCTTAATGATATGAGTAGTCTATCATCCCTATTAAGCCGGGCTACCACATGACGGTAGCATGCCTTCGACTCACTTCGGTGCTTGTAGTCGTCGCTAGGTGGTCTACATGTCTGGATGTAACTTCTATCATTTCTTGTATTTGTTGTACTACTATCATTATTGATGATGAATATATTTTTTCATTAAAAAAGATTGACAAAGTCGTCATATGTCTTCATATTCAATGGGACCACTAAGCGCGCATCTCCAGAAGGCCCGAAATATATTCAGAAAATGTGGGCATTAGTGTCAAGTCTAGGACTTAAACGCTGGTGGGTTGAGGATATCACTGTCCTCCTAACCATCTAATCACTGGTTGGTTCAAAAATATAATTGAATAGTGGATATTTTTAAAAACTCAAAAGTTTACATTCAACTTCAAACAAATTGTCAAATTCAATTGACACAAGTCACATTTTTTATATATGGTTGAAGCAAGTCAAAAATTTCTGTTTGGAAATTGAGAAAAACCCTTAAAATGTTTGTGAAATATTTTCTGAAATTAAATTATATTACCTATAGTTCAAAAAATAATCAAAAACACATTGAACATATATTTAGAGTTATTATAGTGAATTTCGGATTTTAATACATATTTAAATTTTGTTGTAAAACATTTAAACAACAAAACTATAACGAATCTAAAGATGTTGTGTTAAAATTATTCCTAAATTGAGTGAAATAGCTAATGATGCGCAAACTGTATCCTGAAATTGAGTGAAATAACTGAAATGTATGTAATTTTTTATGAAATTAAATTATTTATTTAGTTTTCAATCAATTTTAGAACACACTTAAAAACTATTTTCCAATATTACCCTCAATTTTCGAATATATTTAGCACACATTTCATGTCTTCAAATACAACGGAAACAACTAAATTAGATATGGTTTAAGATGTCTTACATATCACAGTTTGAATCGAATGAAATGTATGAAAGTAATGTGAATATTTATAAATTATACTTGATTTTTTGAAATTATGAAGTTGATTGAAATACGTGAAGTTTGTGTGAAACTTTTTCCAGAATGGAATGAAATAATTGAAATGTCTGTGTGACATATTTCAAGACAATTGAAAATTCTGGTTCTAATTTTTATTAATTTCAGAAAACATCTAGCAGCTACTGTCAGTTTTGTACACAATTTAAGTGCTTACTTATGAATATGATCGAAATATGAGTCATCTAATTGAAGTTTCTTTCAAAAGTTTTGAATTGTATCATACTTTAGTTAATTCATAAATAAGCACTGAAAATTATTGAAGTGATTTAGATCTGTGTGAAATGTGTTTGCATTTTTTTTCTTCAAAGTTGTACTCTTTCCGTTATATGTCAATATTTTTAGAACAATATTTAAGACAAATTTAATTAATTCACTCAGTTCTAGAAATAATTCACACATATCGGTATTTATTTAAATATGATTGAAACCTTAAAATTTTAATTATTATAAAATATGTAAAACTTTCGAAACTAAATTTTAGTTAAGAATGTCAATCATCTAAAATATCCCTAATAAGAAAAGGTATGCCTTTGTGTGTGTGTGTGTGTGTGTCTATATATATATATATATATATATATATATATATATATATATATATATATAGAGTGAGAGAGAGAGAGAGAGAGAGAGAGGGAGTTTGGGAGGTTGCATGCATTCATTTCTCTCTCTAAGTGATCCCTAATCCCCACTTTAGAAGAATCCCCATTTTACAAAAGCAAACACGTGTTTGCATGTGTAGCAACCGTGCAATAACCCGCAAAAAAAACCGTGCGATAGACTAGTGACAATGAATGGGCAAATACAAACGAAAAGGACTAAAAATTTCTCCGGTGGTGGCTAGGGTTTAACTTCCTATGTGGATCTCATCGACCTCGGGTCCCTATCGCCGCCCCGCGGATGTTTATTCCCCTGGGAGCAATGGCATCGGTCTCAGATGCATACTCAGCGATGAGCTATAGGGCGAGGGATGGTAGTACGGGCGATCTGCATGTTTTCTTTGGCCAATTAGATCTCATAGAAGAGGAGTTTGATGATCTTATAGTTGATGAGGAGGATCCTGTGATCAATGGGCGAGTGCGGTGGCTAGCGCTGTCTAGAGTTCACACAAAGAAAATCTTCAGTCAGGCCGCGTCCTTTTGGCAGATACACACCGCCTGGAGAAAGGAACTTCCGGCTCTAGGTAACATTCTGTTTGTTGTCCAAGCCTCTTGCTTGGGGGACTAGGAGCATATCATGAACCAAGGACCCTGGATTTCCTGGTTTTGGGTTGTCCTTCTTCTCCTATATGATGCATTCGATAGTGCGGAGGGTTTTCAAATTGTGCACATGCCGATTTGGTTGCAAATTCATAAGCTTCCATATGGTTTTTGTGATAAGGAGATTGTGGAGAAGATGATTAAGATACTGGGCAAGGTGTCAGACATGCGATTGTCAGGCACTTGAGACGCCTGTTCGCCATCGATTAGTCGCCGCCACTTGAGACGCCGGTGACGAGCCGACAACGGCGGCTGCAAGCCAAGTGTTCTAGTCTACACCCGATCGAGGTACTGAGATTGTATTGTCACATCGATCCCCTCTTTTATATGTATATATGCCCTAAGTTTTCGAATTGCTTATTATTCCGCCTACCTTGACTGATCTAGACTTTGGAACGATCGATATTTCTTATTACTAAAAACAATCTGATCACTAGAACCAGATAATGGTGCGGACACTTCAACAAAGGTCGCTGAAATCGTGCTATGTAAGAAAATTTATCGGGGATGAAGATAAAAGTTAGTGAATCATTATAAGATGAAATAACTGTATGTAGCAATTAAGGGACATGCATACCAATCCACAGACAACACTGGATGCTCCAATGGATGGTAAAGGGAAAAACCAACAAGTCATTAGCAAATGAACTTGAGGATGAAGGGTAAATCATGAATACGGAAACAACATATAAGACCCAATTTACTGTTATCAGACAATTTAACACCTGATACCGCTGCAGTCGAATAAATAGCTACAAATCTTCTGGGGCCAACAACCTCTTCCACCTTAGGCCCAAGATCATTCGAAGCGCGGCTATTTAGCTGTGTTCTCACAATGATAGGAAGTTAGCAATTGTCCTGCATTCCGTGGAAGATGATAAATTGTACTCCCCATGAACAGTGGGTGGAGTAACGTTAAGTGATGGAGAAACAAGAACACGTGCAACAAGGTGAATAAGACTCCCGTGGGGAAGAGATGATGTAGCCAGACGCTAGATTTGCCCTATATTCTTATCAGCTCATTTATCTTTGATCGTGAATTAATGCATTCACATTACTTCAGCACAAATATAGGAATTTAAAATTTCCAACCAAGAGAATAACATACCTTAGCTTCCCACATAAAAATCACTATGTTTGTTGCTACATCTGCACGCTCCAAAGTCCATTAAGGAATATGTCGAGAGGATTAGAACATTTGGGGGAGTTGATTCTGCCACTTCCTTCTTCACTGCATCCAACCAGTCCATAGCAACAGTCTTGCTAGAATTTTTTTTTTGACGAAACCTCGTCAGAGGGCGGGGAGCTCCCGCATTTGCATATAGAAGAATAGAGTTGGTCCGGTTAATAAGGGAAACCGGACCCAAAAACCATACATGCATCGGTTAATTAAGGGAAACCGGCGAAGACCACACACACCGGACTAGCACTCAAGGGACGTCGTCCGAGCCAGATACAAGGGTGCCGAGGCCCAAGACCACCGTCAACACAGCATACCCGACCAAGACAACCACTGCAACCTCAAGAACAGACCTGCAACTAGAAGTGAACTCGCACCTAACCTTTTGAAACATGAGATCAACCATTGGCCTCCACCAATGCACGAATTGCCTCGATCGCAGTCGGCGTAGGCCGTTTCTTGTACATCCGAAGATAAGAGTTCATCTTCTCTTGGACATCCTCCTCGCAGCCTTTCTTAGATGCCATCCCCTTCGGGAGTTCCCCATAAGCCTCCGCCAACCTATATTCAGCGCGCTTGGCAGTAGGAATGTTGCAGCTCTTGTTCTTCTTCTCCAAACGTCCACTACGCCTCTCGCAACAAGTAGATGCCCCGTCAATCTGCACATGAATCGGTTCTTCGAGCAAGGACCGCGGCGCTGCGCAACTGAAACCGCTTAGAAACTCATCCAACAAGGTGGTTGATGGCACACCAATATCACCAAGTGGCTCCTTGGACCCAGAAGACACCATATTGGTAGTGCCCCCTGAAGCAAACGTCTCCGAAGAGGAGGCAAAGGGAGGCACCTCTCCAACCAAACCATCAGGTAAGGCCTCCTCAAAATGCACCAAATCATTGCTTGATGTGACTATCTCGGCAACCTTAGCTTGCTCCTCCTCACCTTGACATACCATCTCGTGTAGAGCTACATCCATAGCAGGAAGAACATCATCGGCGACAACAGAGGGCGCCGGCTCCTCATGCTCGCACCAGGGAGGAGGCACACCCAAAGGCTCCAGGGAAGAAAATCCCCCACCGTTCCCCAAATTCCCTCCCTCTCGCTCCTCAGGTGACTGATTGAAGGCCGGCAAATCAACCACTTTGCCACTGATAGCCTCCAGCCGCTCCAAGAGGCCCGAGACCTGGGCCGCCCAACCCTGCAGAGCAACGGCCATGTCGCGGAGGGGTTGAACGATCTCCTCCACACGAGCGGTAACCAGAGCCTGCAATTCGTTGCGTAGCGCCTCGGTCTGAGCTGCAAAGAGGGGCTTCAGCAGCCCCAAATCAGCAGCCAAGGTCGACTCGTCGGGGTTGCTACAAGGGGACCCTTGAACGAGCCCAGTCGAAGCGGCAACAACAGAGGCCCACGAGCACTTCTGCAACCTCGGTGAAGGAGCTGGGGGCGGGTTCTTGGGGAGGCGAGGAGCAGCCGGCGGCAACAGGGCGCTGCGGAGATGACCGTGGCTGGCAAGGAGGCGGTCCGGACAGCCACGCTCGCGATGCCCAGAACGGCCGCAGCCCAGGCAGGTGACAGGCCCACGACAGTCGGCGACGAAGTGGTCCTCCGCCAAGCAACGAAAACAGAGCCCATATGCTCTCCGCTTGAAGGCGAGGGCGCCGTCGGTCTCCTTCTTGCGGGGCGGAAGCTTCTCCAACCTCCGGCGATGCTGGCCCCCGACCTCCACCCACCCCTTCTCTATAGATGCCAGCGATGCATCGGTCACGACCAGCGGCGTGAAATTCGGGGGGAGCCGATCTGGAGGTGGCGGCAGCTTGAGCGGAGGGAGGATCCCATGGCAATCCTCGGAGGCGGAGGAAGGAGGCGGCAGCTTGAGCGGAGGGAGGTGGCGGCAGCTTGGGCATGCAGGAGAGACCCCGTCTTCCTCCTCAGCATCGGCAGCCAGGGGCTCTGGATCTAGATCGGGAGAGGAGCTAGGACGGAGGGGAGGGCTGGGGGGTTGGTGGCTGGGGAGGGGTCAGCGGGGGGGTGGTTGGCGGTGGGAGAGGAGGCCATGGTCAGCGGAGGAGGGCGGGGGGCGAGCTAAGCCGCAGCCGCAGCCGCGGCGGCGGCGGCGGAGGCGGTGGAGTCGCTGCTAGCGTCGCTGGAGCCGAGAGGACTTGCTAGAATTGATGATTGAGGTGAAGCTAGAAGTGCCAAATTGGGTGGTGGGCTATGCTAATCCTGATTATTCTTGTAGGTCTATGGAGCCAGAGTCAGAAGATAAGGAGTATGAGAAGTACTGGTATGATTTAGCTCGGTCTCTAGCCACGCGCAAGATTGATAACATCTATGATCTGGCAGATCTTTGTATGGAATTAGATTGCAAGACTAAGAAGAAGTCAAGCTCAGGGGACAACATCAAGTGGATGTCTAATGAGTGTTGCACTGCATTTAAACAACAAGAAGAACACCAGCTCCTTGAGTTCAATTTCGTCAAGCTTACTAAGCATTGTTTTACCCCTGAAAATTTTGGAAAAACCTATTATCATTTCAATTTCGTTGGCGAGATTAAGAATGAATCAGGGATCTGGACTCAGATGGAAATGATCGACGCAGTGTGGTTATTAATTAGCATTGTGAGACTCACGCACAGGAGATTGACAGCGATGAAAGTGTTAGTCCACCGCCTCTTCTTCTCTAGAAGGGCAGCAGCAGAGGGGCTCCATGCACAGGATGCAGCGGTTATTAATTAACAGTTTAACGCACCGAGGATGCCCCGGCGGCGGGGTGCGGCGTTAGACTGTTGCCGGCCGTTGCCTGCTCTCTTCTTCTTCTTCTTCTTCTTTTTTGAACGGGACTGTTGCCTACTCTTGGCAAGACTGCATGACCGAAGTTGCTGCATGTCCTGGTCCACATGGGAGTGCAGTGCAGGCCTTCAGTTATTGGAGTTTGTGCACGCACGTACGTACGTCGTCGTGTCGAGACTATAGAGGGCTTAGCTTAATATAATGGGGTTATGGTGATCGATTCATACAAGGTTCGGACTGACTCATTATCTCCAGCGAGACTCGATCGGTTTACGAAAAGGGGCAGCGCTGGCCAGTCGGCATAAATTTCTTTTGGCATGAAAAACTTTCAATCTATTCATACAAAAAACACCATAGGTAATAAAAAATACAACTAGGTATGTGGAGTACCTAGCGACGGATACAAGCACTGGAGCAAGCCGAAGGTGTGCCACCGTCATCGCCCCTCCCTTGCTAGAGTCGGGCAAACCTTGTTGTAGTAAATAGTCATGAAGTCATCGTGCTAATGGCCCATAGGACCAGCTCACCAGAGCAACAACCATCACTGATGAAGAAAGTCATAGATCGGAAGGATCAAACCTGTAAACACCAAAACGAAGCCGAAGGAAAACCGGACCAAGCAAATCCACCGAGGAGCAGCACCGACCGGATCTGACAAGATCTGGCAGAGACACATCTCCACACGCCCTCCAGCAACATTAGACACATCATCGAAATGAGATAGAACGTGGGAGATAGTATTCCTACGGGGGGAGATTGCGCCGCCACACAACCCCAACCAAGATACTGAACCTAACAAGAACGAGAACGGATCCCTCCTGCCCGCGGGGGATTGAGGTCCTTTGGATCTCCATGGCCCAAAGGCCATCGGAGATGGGGCGGACTGTCGGCAACATCGACGGGATGAAGAGAAAAGCTTGGGCTCTTTTCTTAAAAAAATATGCAACTGTTCAAATGCAAGCAATTGTTCCTATTTTCCCATTTATCCGAGTAATGTTTTACTGAAATTAACTTTATCAATAATGAACTGAAAAGGGAACAAATTAAGGGAAATCTAACTGAGAGGCATCAAACGTGACACTCTCAATGCTGTCAATCAAAATGGTGAAATACTTCGGCATATAGTATAATTGTCCCTGAATTCTTTACATGGAAAATACTGTACTCTCCTATGCTCCTAGCACATATATAACAATCAATGATGCACATATACATAATACTTCTTCTAGGAGTTTATGAGTTTTCCAAAAAATAGCGATTATATTAAGTCAAAATGTAACATCAAGTGGATACAGAACCTGATGAGTCATATCGGTCTCTGCATAACTAAGATGCACACAAGACACAACCAAATATTGAAAGCCCGACAAAGAAAATAAAAAAAACATATCAGCAACAATAGAGTCATATAGGACCGATATATACTATACCTATGTCGAAAGAGGTGGTGGACCGGTCCGGAGATTATGCTGCCACCCGTGTTGGTTAGAAATCTGGCCACCCTCTCCACCTGCATACACGCCTCGTTGAACAATGATAGATACTCCGTTCGGTGTAGCGTAGAGTACATACGAAGCGAGTGCGTACAATGGAAAATGTTATAGATGAACAAATGAGTGAGGTGATGATGAATTACTCATGAACAAAAATGTAGGTGTTAATTGTACAATTAAACAAGGGAAATACGATAGCCAATAGCAGGACTTTGGACTACCAAATAATCTGCCAGTCCCGGCTTAAATAGGCTGATCCCTTACATAGGGGCAAGTCACCTAAACAGGAGAGCAACATGATACCATGTTCCCAAAGGAACTCCAGATAGCTATAGGAACTAATTTGCAAACACTCCATCTACAATGTTCGGAAAGGAACTATAGATCTGCTAATTCTCCAACATGGTATCTACAATGGATAGTTATTTTGTCCCTCTAGTACAATTGATTAGCCGAGCAAGAGGTGCCTTGTCTTGAAACACCAGCGCTCCATCTTCTGCAACACTCATATGACGACTACTCCAATCTGGACCGATGAACCATTCCAAAGCCGCACCCCCAAGCAAACCTCCTAGCTGCATGTCAATCCAAGTAAGCTAATAAACATTTCATATATTGTCGCTGAATGAACTGTACATGTAGAAATATATTTGGGAGACCTACATGACCCCAGTTGTTAATGCGGTGCCTTAGAGCGATGCCAACACCCTGTACACAAACAAAACCTATGAGGTCTGCATTTGGAATTCAGAAAACATATGGCTAAAAACTGAGACAAGTTCTGATCATAATCAAACAAGCGAGATGTAAATCAGTACATACCGCATTGAGTAAAACATCAAATGCGATTTCCTGTAAAGTTTCATTTGCTTTCTCCAATTGCTGTCGGTGCCTCCACATATAAACAGCTTGTGCACCAATCTGACCATCAAGACAAAAGGGTAGTGAGATGGAAGAAAAATCTTGCTTAATGGCTCTCTTGGCTGGTTACAAAATATAATGTTGGTACTCATAGGAAATTCTATATACCTAATAGAGTGATCCCCACTACTCCTAATTATCTCAACATGCATGCATCCACATCACAAAAATTGTTGTAACAAGTAGATTCAGATAGATCCACTAACATCCCCCCGATATACGCATAAGAATCCTATGTGGGTTTTAAATCACACATAAGATTTAATTGTGACCCAAGCGGCTACCTATTTTTCCTAGCAATGCAACCATGTCACATCAACATGACATGCATGCAAGTTATAAGTTCCATTTTTTACATGAGCATATTCATGCAACACTGCCACATCATCAATTCATCCATGTAAGCGATCGGTTAATTGTTTACGTTTTGAGGTATCTTATACATGGTATATGTGCTGGGTTTAGGTGTTTGGAGCATACCTATATAGTTTATCCTTCACTTTTTTTATAAACGACACTGTTTTTCTCTATTGCTAATAGCTACAACCAACAACCTATTTTTCCTATCCATACAACCACCCCACATCAGGAAGCCATGCATGTAAGTTATATGTTTTATTTGTGTATATCCATGCAGCATTGCCATGCCACATTATTATTTTTACACCAAGTTATGTGCTCTCATGGACGCAGTCTATGTGTTGGGCGCTTGGAGCATACCAATGTAATTTCTCTTTCATGGTTATATATATATAAACTGCACTCTTTTAACTGCAATCTAATTTTATTTCTCTTTTATACATGCTTTTCTTATATGCTTCATAATTATTTTTTAAAGTGTATATCAATAAATATTCTTACATTTATTTTCATTAGTTATAGTTGTTTATGTAGCACCTAATCATGCATTTATTTTAACAAGATTACGGCATCAACGCGTAGGGTATTATCTAGTATTTTAAATGCACTAGTAGAGCAGATAAAACCTACCGTATTACCTATCAGTTCAATCCATATGTGCAATATGTTGTATAGGCCGGTCACTTAATTACTTGAAATTTTGTCTTCAGAATAGAAACAAGGATACATGATTTATGCAGTTGGCCTTTAAGCACTTGGCTAAACATGTGATAGGGCAACAACTATTAACACGAAGCAAATTATTTGGTTCCCATGTCTGTCACTGGCACAATAGAAATAGGGTGATTCACACTTTTGTTGTAGTAAACTCTTTATTTTCAAGTTTAGGCAGTTGCATCATGCACCTTGGTGTAAGGATTTCATTCAATATAAGCTTTGGTTACTGAAAAATGTGAAGAAAAAAACATTATCGAATATGTAAGTGCCTAGTTCGCAATAATGCATATTCCTATCATGTCTATGAAGCACTATAGGGTGAAGCATGCATCGTATTTGTATTGCAACAAATAATAATAAAAAATCTGAAACTGCAAATAGATGGACATACCAATCCACATATAGCACTGGATGAACCAACAGAAGGTCCGAAGCGAACACAGTAACTCAATAGTGAACCTATTACAACAGTTCCGAGAAGAAAGAGTCAGTTATATATGAAAACTACAAACATAACAAACATTATGTGTTATGGAAAGAGAACAAAGAAACACCTACCTGATAGTGCCGAAGTGAAATAAATAGTTAGAAATTTCCAAGGGCCAGTGATCTCTTCCACCATAGCCCCAATATCATGCAAAGCGAGACTATTTGCCTGCATCGATCATCACGATGATATGTAGGAAGTTAGGAACTCCATTGCATATATGCAAAAGTATAATGTAATCTCAGAATAAGGAGGAACACGCACTGCAAGGTGAATAGGACCAACATGAAGAAAACATGGTGTAACCATACGCCAGATCTGCCCTTTCCTGACCAGATCGTTTTCCTTCAAATCATGGCAAAATCATCATCACATTAGTCCAGCATTAATTAGACAGAAAATATATTGACATAATATAGACCGCGCCAGATATGTTGGGATGGAATTTTGAACAACAGAATGTACAAACCTACCCTAGCTCCCCACTGAGAAAGCTTCCCTTTTGTTGCTACATCCACGCTGTGAACCCTTCAACGCCAGCCAGCAAGCAAGTGAACAAAGACGAAGATTTCAACCAATGCATACACAAATTAAGTTTATCATTGGCTCACGTACAGGAGATTGACAGCGAGAAGAGTGTTGGTCCAATCCCTCTTTTCCTTGTTGCTTCCGTGGTCACGTTGCCCCGTGGGCAGCGATTTCTGATTATCATCTGATGATGTGTTGTCGAGGAGAAGGGCGGTGAGGGCTGCGACAGAGAGCACATTCGTGAGGATTCGGCGTGGGCGGGGTGGCTTGGAGGATGATGAATGCCAACGTGATCCTTCTCCGAAGCACCAAGTGTTGTTGGCTACTGCTCTCGGCAAGACATGAAGATGCCGCCGCACGTCCTATAATTAAACCAACCATGTCGATATAAGTGCTCTTTATCAAAAGAAAAACTAAACCAACCATGTAAAAAAGGATGCTCTTTATATAGTGAAAATAATAATAAACCAACCAACCGTGACTCCGTGAGCATAAAAAGTGAAAGAGCTCCTAATTAAGTTGCATATATAATAAGCTCCCTCAAAAAAAGATGCATACAACTAGTTAGAATCATCCCAAAACTAGCTACAATCACATATACAGGCTTAGATGTGGCCGGTGCCGGTGCAAGTAGTTTGGGACTTTGGGTAACATTGAACATACAAGGCATATCATGTATCAAGAAACGGTACCGGCGGCGAGCGGTGGAGGACTCCGGCGAGGTAGTGCCGGACACCGTTTCCGAGTTGGGCTCCCGAAGAGGAGGAGCCAGGAATATGCGCCGGAGGAAGAGGCCGGCTGAAGGAGCGGAGCCGGAGCAGCAGCCTAGCCGCCATGGCCAAGTGGACGACGTCTAGACAAGAAGATCACGTAGGTGCAGGCCTCTCGTTTCGACGGAGCTGCGTGTCCTGTTATTTGTTATACTAGCAAATATGCCCGTGCGTTGCAACGGGGGACAAAAAAATTATGCGCTAACCAATTAAGTATGACTCAATATCGTGATATATAAGCGTACTCTATTTTAGCGCAATGTCTCACCAAGTCGCCATTTACTTTTTTTTCTCACCCTCGTCGATGGTGGTCACGATGTCCACGTGATCACACTGCATTCGACGTGGTAAATCCCAAGGCTATGAGTTTGCCAGTGCATGACACACTTGTCATTATGTTGCGCAAGGGAACGCCTAAAACTTTAAAAACAAATCTCATCGACCACGAACTACTCCCAATGCCAAGACATATAAAGACATTCGAAAAACTAATCAAATTCTAGACATAAAATGCTTTTGAATAGGTGAACAGTTTTTCGAATGGACAAACAATTTTGTTTTGAATTTTTGAATTTTCTAAAAAAAACACGAACATTAGTTTTGTTTACAAATTTCTTAAAAATGTATGAACAGTTTCCAAATTCATTAACATATTTATTTTTATTTATGTGAACATTTTCTAAAATTTCACAGACATTTTATTTTTATATTCTCGAATATGTTTTGAATACACAATCTGCTTTCAAAATCATGAACATGGTTTTATTTCCCAACCATTTTTTTCCAAACTGTGAATTTATTTTATAATTTGCGAACAGTTTTGCAAAGCCACCAACATTTTTTGAACCTGCAAATTTATTATGATTTTCTAACATTTTTTAATACACATATTTTTTATGATTTCTCAAACATATTTTTTGGAAACTCGCAATTTTTAAAATTTAAGGAATCCAAATTTATTTAAAGAAGAAAGAAAACAGAATGAGAAAAGAGAAGACAAAAATATAAAATAAAAACAAACAGGGGAGTGACGCATTGAACATGGGCCGGCCCATGAAAGGATACATGGAGAAGACATGCGTGAGAAAGAGAGATAAAAATTGTGGGAAAGGGGGATCGAACCCTGGTCTCCTCGCTTCAAGAACAACTCGTGAACCACTCCGCTACTTGGCGATCTTGGTTTTCTACACGACTCGCTACTATAAAACAACCAATCGCGCGGTGGCTTTTAATCCGAAAAATCGAATCGTTTTCTTTACTTATGGGTGGCATGGTGGGTAATTTGTAGCAACTTCGGGGGTATTTTTTTTGACGGACGGGCTGAAACCTTATTTTTTTTATTATTAGGTAGAGATTAGCACCGATTCTAACGGGACCGTCCCGTTTAGGACAAGTACTGTAGTTTGTACACTTCAAAAAAAAAAAAGTACTGTAGTTTGTATTTCCATCGGAGAGGACAGTCCGATTGCTTGGCTTCTTCTGTTTTTGTAAACCGTCTCTGGCCAACTTATTACTACTACTATAATTGGCCACTAGCCCAAGCGGCTATGATTGACTCCCAAGTTTAAAACTTGTCTTATAAGTTATGTTGATGAAATCGATTGCATAAATTAATGAATATGCCGCCAGGAGAAGAGCACCATTGCTTGACGGGTGGTGATTAGTTGCCTCCCGACGAGGAGGAGGGCGCCTTCCATCGACCGTGCATGCATGGTCGCGCGCACTACACACATGTATACATCCGCATGCCCGGTCGGCTGCCACCCCACCCGCCTCCGCGCGGGCTGGTCAGTCGGCCATCTCTCTCGAATCTACCATGCTAACTTTTGATGTCGATCGAGAGTGATCATTGACCCTCATGATTCAGAACCCGGCACGATGGTCAGCTCGTCAACAGGTTCTATTAGGCCACTTAAAATGCATCAGTGTTAAGATGAGGCGCTAAACACATTTAAAAGTTTAGCAACTAAAAATCCAATGTATAGGTGCCTAACTTGTTATTAACTAGGCATCCTTTATTTAATGATTTAGGTACTAACAAAATTCTTCATGAGAATTTTTGGCCGGCAAATTCGAAGAAATCATTGAATGAAAAAGGAGCAAAGAATGACAAAAGACGAGACTCTACTAGTCTTCACTCTTGTGGTTTCCTCTTCCTCGGTTTCTGTTTTCTTATTCGGGATCTTGCTTTTCATGGTTCTCATCTCTGCAACTCGTGATTTTTGCGAGAGAACCAAATCCAAGTTGGTGAAGATCATGATTTGGGCTGGCACGGTATTGGGATCGTTTGATCGATTTCCTTGATTTGATCGCTACTTAATGGGCGTGCGCTCAAAGGATACAAACATGGATTCACAAACAAAAAGGAGAATTTGTAGTCACTTTTTCATGTCGCGTAAAAAAAGTTTTTACGCGAGAGCAATAGAGGTTGCGATACATCTATCTCTTCTGAGCAACCTCTTTTGGATTCTCAAGACCACCCTTGCAGTAGGATACCATCGACGGGCTTCTTTCATTTAAGTATTTTGCCTAGATTCCCGCGCTTGGCATTGATTCTTTTCGGGGTCATCACACCAATCTCTCTCCTCTTAATTACCTTGACACATCAGATTTTTCATCTACATGATAGCCTTAACACTTGCGTCGACCATCAATAAACCTCCCGCATACGTTCGCCAGCATAAAGAGGAGGGGGGAGGGTGGTCTGCGGACATGGATGTGGAAGGACGTTATCCAACGCTAGCCGCATAAATTTTCACCCGCACTTGAACTAATCAGACGAAATTCATGCAAACCGACTGATATTCATCAGAGTTCAGATAAAAAATAGTACAAATATTCCATACATAGCATGCAAATTAAGTCTATTACAACAATACCTCAAATTTGACTAGATTAACCGGATGTCAAACAAGTTTTTCCTCAACGGATCATCATGTCGTTCCACACATACTCCCCCTCCAGCTTCATCCAACAGTGTGTGCATGTAAATGTCTGTCCCTCTGTCTTGTGCTGCACCACGGCAGCGCGTGCGGGCTACATATAATGTGTAGACCAACATTGAGTGAGAGGAAGAGGAAGAGGAACTTGAGCAAGAGGAAGCAAAACTTACGATCTCGTCCTCTGTTGCGTGCAATGGCCACCTTTCCTCGAGCTGATGAACAAAGCTGCAAAACTTGATGGCGCTAATCTGGATAGTGTGCTAGCGATACGACAACTACCTCACGTTGCGTGGTTGAATGATGTATATGTCGTATGGCGCAATCTGCTTTCACGCGTGAAATTCGTGCACTTGCTGCCGGAAGGCATCTCCTTTGCTTATGCCTATGAAAACCTCGGATACGGCCAACCACGCATCGCATAACAACTCATCCTCCATGGTCGAGTACCTCACCATCCTCCTCACTCTAAGAAATGACATAGCATTTGAAAATGAGCTCAATGGCATTTGAATGAACACCTTCCGGACGTGGTGTCCTCTATAGAGGTCGTCCAAATGGGGGGGGGGGGAGTGTACCTGCATACAAACGGCTCCAAGTTGGATAGCTGGTGAGCAGGCGCATCGCTGCTGGTTGCACGCGTCTGGCAATGCCTCTGTGGCGGCCGGAGATGTGCAACAGCGGCGGCGGAGGTGGAGGGTGTTGATGCAAAGTAAGGGGGAGAAGGGACGGAGTGGAAGGAAGTGGAACCGGGAGGGGGGAATGGGTGGTGTCGGAATCCTACGTTTTGGGTGTCCGTACTCCAGCAAACCTCCCCCATTTTGTCTCCAATTTGCGAGAGAAAACACGTTCGAACCGCGCCACGGACCGATACGGACACACGTTGGATGGCTTCCGCGGTCCGGATGGATGCGGGCGGTTTGTGGATCCGCCTTCGAGATGCCCTTATTCGATAGTGAAGAGGTGGCAAATCCAGGTATATCGTAACCAATCGATCGACGCCTTCGCTGCACCACCGATATGTATTTATAGAAATATCTGCTATAAGAAATTAATCATTAAAACACTAATAAATCTCCATGATCAAACTTTGTTGACACGTGTCAAACTTTTGACAGTTTGCAACGGAGCACCCTCACCCGTCATTGTTTAGCACGCCAGCGTCAAGCAGCACTATCACGTGTTCAACACACATTAGTAAATCCAGAAACTGCAAAGAGACAGACTATGCATTGGTGCCAAACCCCACGGAGTAGGAAAGCGAAAATGGTGTAAGATGGCACACATCCTATCACACCGTATGAGTGCTCGGCCTAACGGCAATAGTAAAGCTTGTTGTCCTAGAGGTGCACAGTAGAATTTCTTTCCTAAAAAGAAGGCTTACCCCCGGTCTCTGCATGGAGTCTCTACACACAACCATCTTCATTGCATTATTAACCAAGGTCTTACAGAATTAATATACAAATCAACTCAGTGATGTGCGTTGGTGCCCGATCATGACACATCATCAGAGTTGTAGGCATGGAGACAACGATCGCCAGGAGAGTGTGCGCAAAAAGTTACAATCAGAGGTGCGAGATTCGGACGGGTGATCAATCCATTCCTCTTCCTCACTGGTCTCTTCTTCTTCCATGCACACTTGCTAATCCAAGGTAGGCTGTACAACAATTTCATGTGACTTTGTAGTATTGATTAACAAAAAACGGTCGCAACTCGCAACTGCATCTAAACACTAGTACAATCGGCTCCACTGCAAGTGTGGAAGTCTAGCTAGATTCTGGAGACTTGAGACATGCCAAAGTTCTACTAGGAGATGTCTGCACTTTGTAAACGACCTCCATCTGCTTAATTAATACGGGTCAATGTTTATTCATTGTACAAGATAAGAAGTAACTATGGTCTTCTAACTATTCGTGAACCAAACAATTGGTGCCCTATCTTGATATTCCTCCCGTGCATACGACCCAACATGCTTCTTCCAATGTGAACCGACAAACCATTCGACAGCCGCTCCCCCAAGCAAGCCTTCGAACTGCATCATGCTAACAAATCCAGGTAAGCAAATGAAGCATTTTTTGTATGTTGCCAAATGATGAAATCAATTGTCTCGAGAGTTCATTAGGAGACCTACATGTCCACAGTTGTCAATGCCGTGCTTTAAGAACAGGCCAATTGCCTGCATGCCAAACAAAACATATGAAATCCATCTACAATGCAACGTTTCTCTTGAAAAAAAACAAATTAAGATGAAAATAGAACGAGGGAAGGCTTGAATCACTATAGGGACCAGATTAATGAGAACCACAAGTGTAATATCCACTAGAGATTCGTTTGCCTTCTCCACATACTCCTGGTGCCTGCACATGTAAATGGCTTTTGCACCAATCTGATCATCAAGATAAAGGTTTATCGATGATCAGTGGTGAATGAGATCTAAATAATTTCATTAGGGATGTAAGGTAAATGGACATACCAGCCGAAAATCCTAGACACACGGGTGCACCCTCAAACGTGTAAGGTGTTGGGTTTGGCTATCACGGTTGTAGATGCTCTAACATACCATGTTAAAAAAACACTACTCCTAGTCCAATATAAGTATTTTGGACACGTCTAGCAGGTGACCATTTGCTAGTTAGCTTACCCAGCACAACCCCGATTAGGAAAATCTTTGTCCCCATGTCAACAATCATCAATCTTGTAGGAGGGAAACATTGCAAACCAAACAACTACTGTACCAACTAGTCAAAAAGAACAAACTAGCTAGCTAGAGGTTTGCCATGTGCTGAAAGCTATAGTTAGCACAAGAGCAGGAATGCCCAAACTCCTTACAATACTAACAGTTTATGGCTTAGATTTCCAATCATCTCACAATTCATCTTGACATAGCAATTTTTGCTGCAAGGGCATAGTACCAAGGACAAAAGAGGACATCAGATCGTACCGTGAGCGTCTGTCTCCGGTAGAGGAGTATGCCACCGTAGACAAGATCAAGAAGGACATAATTCAAGAGGGGTTGTGACGTCGATGCATTGATACCTGAAAACATGGCATTGTGAGTTTGCATATGAGAATTGGCACAAGATTAAATAATACTGATATTCTAAGACTTTGGCACTTGCATTTTTGTTTTAGTTAGTTGCCTTAGTTCACAACAGTGCACTCTGCTTCTGAACTGAGGTGACATGGTCCAAAATTCACAGAAGATCTCAATCGGCTTAAAGAAACTAATACTATTTCTTCCCATGGATCTGACTGAAACCTTTGCAAATCATGAGCACTAGAAATTCCTCGAACAAACCAACCACTGCTAGAACCAGTCTCCAATCCTTTCACTAATAGCACCTGCATCAATTTTGTAGCAAAAGAAAAGAGAAACAATAAGGAATACTTAGCCTTGTAGTAACACGGTGGAGAAATCTGGCTTCGTACGGACAACTGGACAACTCCCACAGTAAGTTCTCATCGAGCAGAGAAGGAGAGGTTCACAAACTTGGTAAGGAAAATCTCACCTGCATCGGGTTTCTGTTGTGACGGATCTAAGGATCTTGTTGCACCAGCATAGTGGAGAGGAGGCACCGCGCTCGCCGTTGGTGGGGAGGAAGCCGTGGTGGGGAGCACGCCCATGCTTGTCGCCATGGAGAAGAGAGGGAGCCGACCGGCGTCGTCGACCAGTTCTGGTGGTGGTGTCAGAGGGAGGGGGGCGGCGTCGATCTCGCACACCATAGGCGTCTAGAGGAAGGCGACACCGAGCTCCAAGCGCTGCCACCATAGATCCCGATGGGGTTGCACAGGTCAGCCATGGCGGGTGGTGGAGGACTTGGTCAACAAAAAATGGGCGGGGGCGGCGCTGGGGGCGGTTGAGAAGGAGGGAGCTAGGGTTCGATTTGGGGCAGAATAGGTCGGGTGGCAGCCCACGGCTGTAATTCCTTATTCTTTTGGGTGAAAAAAATTGGTCTCTCGTGTGCCCTCCCACGCCAATGCGTGCGTCTGGGCCTAATTAACTGGGGCTCGCGCCACGGACATGCCTGACAGATAGTGAGTCGTAGTTCAGTTCTCTCGGCAGATTTGTTGACCTTAAGATGTGGACATCATTGCTGGCAATGCTTGTGCCCTTATTGCTTAACTTCTACCGGGAGTTTTTCCGCCCGTATGCACTTATACCGGCAGTATCAAGATCCCTGGCAGTTGATTTGCCCTTGTTCTCGCATTTCTGCCGGCAGTTAATTGCCCCCAATTCAGTGTTGTGGTGTAGTGTACCCTGAGTATTTGTAATAAGAGCTGATTTGTTGTATGCCAAGCAGTGTCATATTTCAGAAGACTTGATCGTTGGGCTGGAATACGGGGTGTTCCGGTTCCTCTAAGCCAGGGTGCCACAAGCGTACATGCTGCATACGCTATATACATGAACCATGCATTACTCATGAACAAAAAGCGCACGATAGCTAATTAATCTAGCACCAACTACTCTGTTAAACAAAGTAAGTACAATAGCGGGTAACTCAAGAGATAAAAATATCTCATTGTTTCACTACAAAAGGCTCCAAAAGAGGTTCTGGGAGGCTGGAATACTTGTTTTACGGGAACATGTTTGCACTTTGCAAGCACTCCTATCTGCTTAGGGCATCTCTAGTTAATCCCCTAGATCCGATAGAATTTTGGTTTTACTCCATTAACTGGCAGCTAGCCGATTGCCTAAATTTTAGAGTGGAGTAAAAAAATTACTCCTCGGCCCTGCCGATGCCAAAATATACTCGGCCTCGAAACGGGCAAGTAAAATTTCTGGCTTCTTTTCGACGCCCCCACCCCAACTATATCGTCGCCGACGCACCTGCTGACGACTAACCACCGCCTCCGCAACTACCTCGCCGCCTCCCTTAGCCCTTGCCACCATTTTGTTGGTGTCTGAGCCGCTCGCCCGTCGTCACCGTCACCGGAATCAAATGGAAACGCCGCCGCCACCACCGCGTTGATCAATTCACCTGGAACCGCCTCGGATCCTCTTTATCGTTGGCGGCCCAGCATCTCATTAGCATTATGAACCTTTATCGTTGGCGGCCTTGCAAGTGTTCGACGGTTTGCGTAGGTGAGTTTATTTTGGCTATTTTGTCTTTTTTTTGCTTATCCGAATTGAACTTAACATATCCTTTCAATTGAAGATGAAGAGGCTCAGAGAGATGATCTTCGAGGACTGATCGTCATTGGAGGAGGAAGAAGATGATAATGACTTTAAACTTGTCCTTGGCACAATTTTCAACGATGATATTCGGCGGCCGAGAAGAGAATCACAGTTTGGCTGGATACAAGTCCGCCATGAAACAGCGGAGGGCCATACCAAGATTCCTAGAGGTTATTTTCAACCATTCGGTGTCTTTGAATTTGAATAATTTGGTTTGTAAACTATGAATGTAATATTCATGAATTGTGTAGTACTTATTTATTATGTTTGGTTTTTGTAAGTATGCTAATACGAAGTTGCAATTTATTAAGTAAAATAGATTTGAAACACTTTGTCAAAAACAAAAATGTACTCCACTAAATTTAGTTGTTCGGCTAGGTCTGGCCAAAACATAAGTGTACTCGGCGTTTACTCCTCCATTTTTATGGGGCCGGCTAGAGGTGCCCTTAGTTCGAGAAGCTATTTGCTCGTTTCACAGCAAGAGAGGACCGGCCCATTAACTTTATGTGCAAGCCATGAGCGTTATTGTGGTCTTGTGCTACTCATTGGCCAAACAACGGGCGCCCTTTCCAATCTGGACCGTAGAACCATTCGACCGCTGCTCCCCCAAGCAACCCTCCCAACTGCATGAACGTGAATCAATCCAAGTAAGCTAGCCAATCAATCATTTCATCTGTTGCCAAAATTAATGAACTCCATAAAATTGTACGCGAGACCTACATGTGCCCAATTGTCGATGCGGCGCCAAAGAAGGCCGATGCCCTGTCAAACAGAACACATGAGACTTGCACATGCATATGGAATGCAGCAAGCAGATAGAAAAATACAAAGACAAAAATCGAATGAGTACCAGATTTAATAAAACTACAAATTTAATATTCTCAAAAATATCCTTTGCGTTTCCGAAAAGCTCTTGGTGCCTCCACAGATAAACAGCCTGTGCACCAACCTGAACATAAATATTGAGGATGGTTGAAGAAATAGTGAGATGGAAGAAATTTTTTAATGCACGAATACAACAGATAAAACTGACCAAATTATATGCCAATTACAGTCAAGATATACAATACTCTTATATGTTTACATTTGGCCATTTAAGCTTTAGAATAGAAGTGACTTGCCCATAAAACCATGTGAGTGATACAAGGTTTCGACATTGAGAGTAAATCTGTATGCTTTTAGGATCTTGGACTAAAGATGTGATGCAACAACTATTAATGCGGAACGAATACTTAGGTCTCAAGAGACTGTAACTAGAAACAGCGAGGCTCGCACTATTGGCTAGCTAAATGAATGTGAATTGGCACTTTTTGTCCCACTTTGACCAGTACATTCACCATCAAAGATGAATCCAGAGTTAGGATCTAGGAAGACTGGTTAGGAAGCTCCACACTTGGAAAAGACAAGGCATAATTTGAACAGTTGCAACATGATTTTGAAAAGTACAGAATATTTTGGCCCAGCAGTAGCTTAATAACGCTAAATGACTCCAAATCTATCCCCATAGCGGGAAATAGTGAGCTATTAGTGTCATTTTCAATTTAGCGTTAAAAGTGCATTGCTTTAGTACGAGGGCCATCAAAACCTATAGGGATGCTATAGTGGAGCTATTGCGGGCTATTCGGATCTTAAATTATTATAGATCGTTGCAACCGGACTTTTCAGAAGAGCAAGTCAAATTTTGCATTCAGAAGTAGATATCTCTTGGTGAAGCCTCTATACTTTGGCTGGGCAGAGTGATCTTTCGACGATAATAAACACCTTTGGAATCTCAAGGTCCTGTTAAAAGTTACAATCTTCATTCGGTATCTACACAAGGGGGTTGTTTTAAGAAACCCTAAACAAAGCAAAAATCATAAGCTAGTAAGGAGTGTGGCTAGTTCATAATAATGCAGTGTTCCTAGTGAATTATGAAGCAATATAGGGACAAGCACACATGATTTTTCTATTGTGGACAACAGAAATATTTCCACCGTGTATGAGACAATAAATGCACTGATGGACATACCAGTCCCAAGATAGCACCAGATGCACCAATACAATGTGCGGAGCTAAACCAGTAACTCATCAGTGAACCTGTTACAATTAGAAGACTAATGAATACAAAAATTGCTAGGGATGACATAGTAAGATCAAAAAGATGAAACATGTACCTGATACTGCCGAAGTGAAATAAATGGCTAGAAATCTTCTAGGGCCAACGACCTCTTCCACGATAGGCCCAATGCTAGCCAAAGAGAGAGTATTTAACTGTACCATCATGACGACTATCGGAAGTTAGCGTAATTGCCATTCTCTGTAGAGTATAATTGTAATCTCACCCAAAACAAGAACACGTACAGTAATGTGATAAAGAGGTCCATGAAGAAGAGCTGATGTCGCCAGGCGCCAGATTTGCCCTTTGCTGATCAGGCTGTTGACCTTCGTGGCAAGTAATCGTTGCATTCAGGAAGCATTAGTTATAGATTTACAATACATGGACAGAACATACACAGTGGAAAGGAATTGTAAGCCGGCGGAAGGACAAACCTTACAGCCCCACTGAGTAAGCTTCCTTTTTGATGCTATATCTGCCACATAAACCCTACAACCCAACCAAGCACATGCAAAATAAAAAAGAAATCAAAGAAGCACACCACTAAGCTAAATAGAAGGAAGGAAATTTTGCATGCATGGTGCTTGACTGAGGTTTGCATTGTGAGACTCACAGGAGATTAGCGGTGATAATATCATTCGTCCACTGCCTCTTCTCCATGTTGCTTCCACGGTCATGTGGCCACGTGGGCAGCGATTTCTGGTTGAAAAAGGGGGCAGCAGAAGCGCAGACAAAGGATGCAGAGACCGCATTGGCTACCGCCCCGAGGCCGCCGCCTCAGCCTCGGGGTGGTTTAGCCTGCGACGAATGTGATCCTCTAAACCCTCTCGCCAGCATGACTTCATGAGGATTCCCCACGCCCTATACATGGAGTGTGTGTGTGTGTGGAATTCACATCCAGATTGATTAAACCAAGCGGACACAGCGATAAACATGAAGAAGCTCGTGAAAGAGCTAGCTCGAAAGTTAAATGGATAATTTACAAACATGTGACGTGCGTTGCAAAACCTGCAACAGAGTAAAGGAGGCAGGGACAGATAAAAGGAAGAAATAGTACTGGTGACGGCGATGGCGAGCCGTGGAGGAGACCACTGCCTCTGGCTTGGTGGGCGGCCGGAGAGGAGGAGCCTGGAGGAGGACGCCTGAGGGAGCGGAGCAGCAGCCGCGCCGCCATGGCCATGTGATCGTCGTAGATCAGGTGCAGGAGGCCTTTCGTTTCGAGATATTGTGGAGAGTGGAGAGGGCTACGAGTGGTACAAGGTTATGACTGCCTCCGACGGCACTCGGTTTAGCAGTCCGATGGATTGGATTGGATAGGAGCGGAGTAGGGGCCGTTGGAGAGCAACTTGGGGGCGACGTCGAGGCGGGCCAGAAGGAGCGGAGTAGGGGCCGTTGGAGCGCAACGGATTTGGGATCAACTTGAGGGAGAAGAAAAGACCGAAAAAATGGAATGGAGGAACACACGTCAGGTCTAAAACCTACTACAACATGTCACGGTATTTCCTAGTTCACGCTTATTGCTTCCGGTAGAAACGCACGCACAAACCGAACGATTTCTTCGTTCGGCATGTGGGTGGGCCCATGTAAAGCATCCAGCGAGCCTCAGCCAAGCCGGAGAGGGCAAGGAAGACGTGGGATAAGGGTTGCCTGCCGGGCGAAGCGCTCGTCCAGGCCGCCCATCGGAAGGTGAACAAGGAGCACGATCAGCATCCATCACGTCGCCCTGGGTGATGGTGCATAGCTCGGTTGAGGGCAGAGATGCGAGTGTCGCGGTCGTCTTGAATGAGAGGACGGTGCACGACCCAGATGTCACGTGCCATGGCACTCACCCTGGCCACATGATTAAAGAGCTTGGTGAGATGCGGGTGTACAGCCACTCTATATATGATGGTGATTTCATACTTGAGCTAGGGTTGGTTGTGCGTGGTGAGGACAACGTCATTGAAGATATGGTGGAGCACAGACCAACGATCAAGATGAATCAAATTTTTTTTTTTGAAATAAAGGCATAAGATTTCCCTCACCTATTGTATTAAATAAGGAGAGTCAAGATGAATCATGAACCTCAAAGAGATGGGAGATTGAGAACGATGAAGGTGGAAGGAGTAGTGTTAGTAATGGTGTCGCTGTTGGAACAGGCCAGGAGGAGGAAGAACAATCACGCACACAAGCTCAAGGAAGAGGAACATACACACACTTTGGCACACGCACATACTGCCTTTTCTCTTGTATGACTTCTGGCCACTTAACACAATAACAAATACATGGCTTATATAGCTGGACCCACTTGGCTATCACACAGCCACTAACCACTAGCTAGCATGCACACACGCACGACCAAGCCATACCTACTTAATACACTAAAAATGCATGCTGGATAGAGTTCGATGTGTGGAGTAATAGTAGTGGATGCAGAATCGTTTCGGTTTACTTGTCTCAGATGTGATGCCTATATACATGATCATTGCTTTGGTTATTGTCATAATTATTTGCTTTTCTGTCAATTGCCCAACAGTAATTTGTCTACCCATCATATGCTATTTTTACGAGAGAAATCTCTAGTAAAAACTATGGCCCTCGGGCCTATTCTCTATCATATATAAAAACCAAAAATACCTTGCTGCGATTTTATTTATTTATTTTATTTTTTATTTTTGTCCAATCTATCTATCAAAACAAATACAATTTAATCTTACTCGTAACCATTGAGGGATTGACAACCCCTCTACACGTTGGGTTGCAGGTATTTATTGTTTGTGTGCAGGTGTCGTTTACATAATGTTGTTTGGTTCTCCTACTTGATTAATAACCTTGATTTTATAACTAAGAGAAATATTTATCTCTACTGTACTGCATTCTCCTCTCCTCTTCGAGGAAATCTCAACGCAGCTCACAAGGAGCAAGAACTCGTCATGGAGGATGTCATCGTTCCCAGCCGCGATGAACCAAAATACAGTAGTCATGCGGCGGCACTCCCCAAAAATATAATCGCCCCTGCTCCGTAACGGATCACAAGAGGCCTGGTTTCAAAGACCTGCTGTCTCACTCTCCAGTGCACGCCGGAAAGCAAGATGGGAAAGAGATACGTGACGCAATGCTTTCGAATGAGGTGAAGAGTTGTATTTCTTGCCTACAGAGGAGCGATCTCTTATATAGATGAGAAAAGCTAAAACCAACCCCTCATTAGTAGAAGAGAAACGTGCGCAATAAACGCCATTACACTGATGCACTAAACACCATTAAGGAAAAATTTCACGGAGTGTTCCGTTTCTTCTCCCATTTATGCGTCAATCGTTTCAATTTCTTTCTTGCATGACACAAATAAAGCAGCGCATACACGTATTTTCCACACCACCTTGTCATGTATGAATGGGCCACATAAGCCTCTGGGATTTACCTTGAATTATTGGTAGAAAATATGATTGTTATATGGGCTAGACCCAATAATTCCAACAGGAGGACGTGCTATGCAGTCATGGTGGAAGAGTCGTTGTAGTGGTAGAAGTGTTGCACACTGCTGACTAAGAGCATCAACAGCCGCGATGGGCTAATTTGGCCCCTCAAACGCCCAACGACGCGTCCTGCCGCGTCCGCGGGCACTAACCGGGCATGCCTCATATTTCGCTCTCCACATCCGTGTATGTAATATCCGGCACCATATATCCATACTAGACATGGAACGTGAGCTACTCTATGTGATCAAACAACACCTAACAAATTGACTGCAGACGGACAACAAAATTGGCTGAAACGGGTATTCAATGAGCTTAACATCGTCCAAAAGTTCATCTGAGTTCATTGCCGGACAAGTTCTTAAACATCAACAACTACAAACGAAATAAACATAGGAGGATGAGTGGTATCACCACTTCCACGCTAGGCCTTTGCCCTTCCGATCGCCGACGTAGTTGTAGGCGTCCGTGGCTGGTGTGGATCTTGGGAGTCGTCGGAGGAGGTGGAGATGTATGCCTCATCCATCTCCCTTGCCCGCCGCCTCTCACCACGGGCGGCGTGTGCCTCCGATCCCGGAGTTCATGTGCAAGACTTTATGATTGCCAATAAGGACAAAGAAACGATTCTCCTGCATTATCATCCCATATAAGTCATTCACGCATAGCCAATATAACACAACCATCCTTTATATGGAGACTAATTTGGAGTGTACTTATTTTGCGCAGCGAGGGGCGCGCCGCCCTCATCATTCTTTTCCCGCAAGTCTCACATGCCATATATTTCGACACGTCCAAAAACATACAGAAGAAAGATTACACACATATAAAGAGTGTTCTGGATAGTGTTATCCTGAGCTTCGACTTGATGGGGGGCCACATGAAGGTCATAAAACAAAAGAACGGCGCACCGTGTTTCAACCATAAGACTAACTTCTAGTGTGTCCAGCAACCGACAAAACAAATATGGATGGATTATACGTCATCCATCACATGCTGGAGTTCAGGTGGGATCGGCAAACACTTCGCATGACATGTTCATCTGATGTCCATATCCACAAATGGGTTGAAAGCTTAGGAGCTGTGCCAGATGATCAACACCGAACAAACTTCTATCGCATTCAGCAAGAAATTGCACTAATCATCTTGAAAGAAGTCATAAACAAGAATGGGTTGTTCCATTGCGGCCCAATATCGCGGGCTGATGTTCGAACTCGCCTAGCCCTACAACGTCTGTACAACACGCCTTTCGCGAAGCTAGGGTGCATCCTCCCGGATTTGGAAGGATGGAACATTGAATGATTGACTTTCAGTACAATGAAACTTTGTGTGACTAAACTTTGAATTTGTGTACGATGGAACTTTGTGTGATGTAAACAGTGTCGCGCTCTAGTTAATTAGGTTGGGTACAATGAACTTCATTATTATGTTTACCAGATGTTGCTTCCTTCTATTTGCTAACTCTTTCTATTCGTGTTGCTCAAGTATATTTTGTTGCATATTATTGTTGCTAATATTTTGCTTCTAACTGCTATCTCTTTCTTTAAGTCTTGCTCAAGTATATTATGCTGCATATTATCGTTGAATTTGCGTGATGACGATGCTTCTCTAACAGGTACATAGATGATCGATGGCGAAGAACTAGTATGTTGTGTACATAGGGCATGTTCCGGGAGTGTACAACGAGTGACCAGTGTGTCAGGCCAAAGTGTACCGCTTCCCAGGAGGAAACCATAAAGGGTTTCATAGCAGAAGGGAAGCCGAAGCTAGTTACTTGAGGTTCACGCTAGCGCAAGTGAGGATTCAGAATCAGCACCTCGAGAATTACTACATAATCTCGCTCTTCATCATCATCACCGCTCTTCTCTTGTATATCATAGTTTAGATGGATGATGAAACATGTGTATGCGATGACCATGTAGGAGACATGTGAGAACTTATATCACTATTTCGAGATGATGATGTGTTCGACATCATTTGTGTTGGATGATGATATGATGAGACTATGTTATACCACTTCGATGATGATGATGATGATGATAAGACATTCTTCTTTCATATAATTTCAATGTATTTGTACGTTGTAATTGTATAAAACCTGTAAAAATACAAATACAGAGTTACTATGCAGAAGAAACAAAAAAAGAAAATATTAGGAGTAGGAAGTGGTTTTGGAGTAACAACAGCTCTTGTTTACCAGTAGCGTGGGTCATAGAGCCGTGCTACAGAATATTAGCTGTAGCGTAGGTAGGAAACGTGCTACTGGTAGGTATAGGTTGTAGTAGCGCTCGGTAGAAACTAAGCTGTTGCTAAAAGTTAGTTGTAGCGGCGTAACAGTAGCGTTGGCCCCTGCGCTACTGATGGACTCTAAACCCGCACCACTACTAGGGTTTTTATTGATTCATATTTTCATTAATTTAGACACAAACCATTACTCTTTCCATATGTACTTTTTATATGTTAATGATCCAATTTTAAGAAGAAAAAAATGATCTTAATATCTAATAGTGGCCTTGTTCAATGGAGCAAAACATAAAAGTTTGTGTAAAATTTTGTGCTAACTCTCTTGGAATGTTAGAAAATCGCACATGTGCACGTCTTTAATAGTTAGAAGTTAAATTTCCACATTATTATACTCCATAAATTCGGTGGTTCATATCTTCTTTCATAATGGCTTCCACACAAGATCTTACAGATGGAATATCAGAATTGCAGCTTGTAGGTAGAACTTAAATGTCTACGTAAATATAGTCCATAAATGTTTTGGTTCATATCTTCATTTAGAATAGCTTTCATGTAGACAGAGCCATATCTTTGAGACATTATATCATACTAGCATCATGCATATATTTTCAACAGGATTACACTACCCTATCAATAACATTTTTTGATTTCATCTTTTCCATCCTATATATTATGGCGTAGCCTATTTTGTTGCACTTCTTTCTTATTTTTCTTACTTGCCTTTGTGACTATTTATTCTCGAAGATATGGGGCGCGTCAAGGTGCCAACTCTGATATTCCTTCTACTACACATTCCACTTCTTTTAGTTCCTGGTAAGCGTTTTCTCAAAAAATTATATGAAGAAAAAGGGACTTCCTTAATGCATTTTTTATATTTGAAAGAAATAAGTGAAATTCATACTCTATGCCCATATGTGTATGTTGTTTCTCGACAGAACATCGTTGGATCTAAAAAAATACCATATTTTCTTTGTTGTTTTGTAGGCTCGCATACCAAGATATGCATAGTATTCAGCGTGAGCTATACCACCCCTTTATGCAAGCCGCGTCAATGTGTTGAGGCATGCCACAAGGAGGGGTTTCCCCAAGGGTGATGTTACATATTAGGTTCTAAACGCATTATAATTTTGTGTGTGTGCGAAAAATAGTGCTGAAAAAAACATGACGAAACTCTCGCAGGATGTCTGATGTAATAAGTAATAATGTTGTGTTGTATGACGAAGTGACGTTGAGCACTGGCAGATGTTGAGTCTCTTCCCTATATTCTTCACTTTTTTCCTAAATTAAGTTCAAAGATGACAACTCACTACACATGAATATTTATCACATTTAGCAAAATACTAGGAGTGCACGATTTGGAAAGTTAAGGTTCCCTTGCGTATCAAGATTTTCATGTGGTTTGTCCACACGCAAGTAATCCTTACCAAAGATAATTTAATAAAGCGGCGTTGGGTAGGTAGTGCACGATGTTGTTTTTGTGATCAAGATGACACAATACACCACCTCTTCTTAGATTGCCCTATCGAAAAATTACTTTGGCGAACCATCCATATAGCCATTAACATTATGCATCCAGCTGGTATTGATGTGTTATTTGAGACGTGGCTAACTGGAGTGGATCATATTACTGCGGCTCATATTCGGATTGGAATATGGGCTCTTTGGGCTCTATGGAACTACAAGAATGATATGATCTTTAACCGACAACAAATTTTAACTTTCTTGCAGGTTATCTCTGGAGTTACGGCATGGATCCGTACGTGGTCGTTACTCACTTCTACGGACTCCAGGGAGCCTTTGATTACTGGGTGCAACCAGTGGAAGATGGTAGCATGGGGTATTTTCAACCGATTTGGATGTTTGTCTCATTATAGGATGGGTGTTTAGCGATCTTGTCCTATTATCATGCCGGTTGTGGCAATAACTTTGCATTTCTTTTTTTGCTCTGTTTGCATGTTGAACTGGATCTAAGACTATGTTTTTGTTCACTTCTTTTAATAATATGGTCACATGCATCTTTCAGATGCAGAGGCGAAGGGTAAGCCTCCTTTTCCAAGAAAAGGCAAAATACTAGGGGGGAAAATCACATTCTAGAGATGTGAGATGTAAGAGCATCTCCAGCCATTGGCCCCCCAGGGGGCGCCTAAAATCGCCGCCTGGGGGTGAGCCGGCGCAAAAATTGGGCCTGGGGGCGAGTTGGTCCCCAGCCGCCGGCCCCAGGGCCGTCCTTGGGCGTGTTTAAGATAAATGAAGTATAGCACAGTTCGGCGAAGTTTGACTAAAAACACGATAAATTTCAGCCAAACACGATAAATTTCGGCTCAGTTCGGCGAAGTTCGCGGATTTTCATTAAACTAATATAAAAAAACTGCCTGAAGTCGCCGCCGTCGTCGTCGTCGGCCTTCTCCTCCTTGACGCGGGCGCCCCTGCTGGACCCCTGCCCGGCGTCGCCATGGCGGACTGGTGGCGGCGCGTCGTCGTCGCTGTCGTAGATGACGACGACTCCGCCTTCGTCGCGGCCGCGTCGGCGCTCCGCGAAGCGGCGCAGGGCGGCGCACTGGCGCTCATTCTCCTTCTCCAGCCGCTCCTTCTCCATCGCTATGGAGTCCCTGCACGCCCATTCCAGGGACCCGTCGTCGGCGTCGAGTTCCGTCGTCTTCACCGGCGCGAGCCCCGGCTCCGTCTTTGGCTTGACGAAGCGCGGAGGAGGAGCCGACGAGGAGGCGCGCCGGTCGCCCTCATTGATGACGATGCCGGCGCTGCGAGTGCGCCGGCCGAACGGCGTCTCCACCGCGGGCTTGGCCTTGACGCCGAGCAGGGCCGGAGTACCGGAGGAGTGCGATGAAGATCGCGAGGAGGAAGAAGAGGAGGAGGACCCGAACCTCCTTGGCGCCCATGGCCCGGCGCGTCGGTGCTGCGCCGGGGCGGCCACCCTCGCCAGGTACGCCAACGGCGGGTCGTTGCCGCCGTCGAGGTACGTCAGCACGCCCTCGAGTGTGCAGCCGGGGACGCCCCACCACAGGTGGCGCCCCTCGCTGTTCTTCAGGCCGCCGACCACCGACGCGCCGTTGGTGGACGCCAAGCGCTGCTGCTGATGGCGCTCGAAGTACGCCGCCCAAGCCGCGTGGTTGTCGGCGGCGTACTGGGGGAGGGAGAGTCCGGCGTCGGTGAGGGAGGCGCGCACGACCTTGACCTCCTCGGCGAAGTATTTGGGTTTCGCCACGGCGTCGGCAACGGGGGAATGGGCACTCTCCCGTCACTGAGTCTCCACCCCGTCGGCCAAGCGCATGTCCGGCGGCGCCGGGATGTTCGCCTGGAACAGGAGTTAGGACTCCTGTTCGCGGAGCGAACGGTGGCCGAAACCGTTGGCTGTCGCCTCGTCTCCGGGGAAACGCTCTGCCATGACGACGGGCTCGGGAGAGGTAGAGAGGGAGAGCGAGGGGATGGGCGGCGGCGCTCGGGAGAGGTAGACGGAGAGGGAGGGGCTGGGCGGCGGCGAGAGGCGAGGCTGGTGTGGGCACAGGCGAGTGAGGCCACCGGCTATATAGCCGCGCCGCGCCCGTGTGTTCGCGTGCGAGGGAGGGGAGGCGTCGGCGCGCCGTCCCGTGACGCGCCGTCCGTGAGGTATCAATGGCAAGGCTGACCGGCGGCAGCCTTGCCATTGATTCCCCACGGGAACCGAGGCCGTTGGGGGAAGACGAGCCGCCGTGTCGCTCACGCGGTTGGCCCACGGCTTTTTCGCGCCAAAACAGCTCGCCCCGGCGCCCCCCAGCGCGTCGGGTTCGACCTGGGTCCGCCGGCGCTGTTTTCGGCCCAGGCCGGCGAAAATCGAGCTCCTGGGGGCACGACTGGACCGTTTTTTCGACGCCGGCGCGAAAAAATCGCCTAGGAAGGCCTTCCTGGTGGGGGCGCGGCTGGAGATGCTCTAACTGAGGCATCGGCGTGAGGCAAGCAGGAAACAGGCAGCGCGGAGGGCACTCTCATGTGCCGATGCCCCTACGAGGTGGGTTCTCCAGGATCCTTTATGTGAGTATTATTTGGTATTCGATCACTCCAGTCTCCTATCATTAATTTATCATTACACATTACTAAACCTCATGTGGGAGCTAATGTACGTGTATACTCGTACTGTCACAAGTCACACCACCATTACAAAAGAATTACAACAATCTCCAAGCGGACAAAGAAATTACTACAAAATGGTGTAAAATAATGCAATAGATCATTAAGAAATAATTTGTTGCAACAAGCACCATGAAATGGAGAGGATTAAAGAGATTTAGGGAAAAGCATGACACTGTACGAAGGAACAAAGATTGAGATGAAGACCAGGTCGCCTATGCCAATGGCATTTATGCTGGCTACCTTGTGTTGTTTTGGAGCTACACCTAGCCGCTCGATGAGGCATCACATCCTATTTTCCTCACCTTCTTTATTATCCTAATCCTGATCTGACATGTGTTAATTAGGCGCGCGCGCACACACACCCATGCCTCCTGCTCTAAGGGTACCCTCCAAATAGTCTTTCACTAATTTATATTGGCAATAATTTAGACACAAACCATCACTACTAGGAGAAAGCTTATAGATAGAATATTAGTAGTAGCGCGGAATATAGAGCAGTGCTACTGCCAAGTAGTAGTAGCGCGGGGAAGCAACCGGCGCTACGTTACCAAGTACTAGTAGCGTGGGCTGTTCAAACAGCGCTACTGCTAAATGGTCCCATCGCCATCGACCGGGGCTACCTTTAGTAGTAGCGGGTGTCGGAATCGATCGCTACCACTAATTCGGTAGCACTAGCGCATTTTCCTATCCCACGATATATTGGTAAGTCTAACTTACCTTCACCCGCGCGCGGAGTCCTCACTCTCCCTCCCCACTCCATCCAGCCCGTCGCTGAGACTGCCGGCCCGTCGCCGCCGCCTCATTGCCGCCCGCTGCTGCCGCCTTCTCCCTGCTACTTCTTGAGCTTGCGTTGATTTTTCTTATGGTATGCTTGGGATTTATGCTTGAGATATGATTATACTTGTTATTCTAGGATGAAGGCTCCACACATTCCCTTTACATGTGAATTTAGTGATAATGAAACTTTGGCTTCTTATGCTAATGATATATATGTTTACTATCATGTGGAACAAATAGAAGAATTTGTTGCTTTTAAGGGTGCTTATGAAATTGAATCTTTGTTAGGAAAGTGTGAAAATTCTGATGATCTTGTTTACAGACCTGAAAATTATGCTATACCTAAATATTGCTATGAAAAATATTAATACAATTCTGATATTGATAAATTTATTGAGAAAGTCTCCGTTGTCCAAGAAGATACTAATATTTTGCGGGATTCTATGGAAGAAGAAAATGATGACACTGTGAGCTCATTAGATAAAAAAGATGACAAGGAGAGCAAAGAACAAAAGCAGAAGAGCGGACTAGCTACCCGTGCCTACCTTCTAATGAGAGTAACTCTTCAACTTATACATTGTTTAATTTCCATTCGTACTTACGAAAGGATGAATGCTATGATAATTGCTATGAACCCTTGAATTCGTTTGAAATATCCCTTCTTGATGAAATTGATGCTTGTTATGCTTGTGGCCAATATGCCAATTTGAATTATGCTTATGGGGATGAACTTGCTATGGTTTCCTATGTTAAGAATGAAATTGTTACTATTGCACCAACACATGATAGTCCTATTATCTTTTTGAATTATCCGAACTACACTATTTTGGAGAAGTTTGCATGTATTAAGGATTATATTGATTGGTTGCGTTTTTCTACTACACATGATGATTTTGATAGATATAATATGCATGTGCTTGTTGCTCCTACTTGCAATTATTATGGGAGAGGAACCACATCTCTGCCTCTCTATGTTTCCAACATGATAAAATTGCAAGAAACGGTCTGTGCTATGTATCGACCTTTACTATTTGTGAATAAATTATTCTTTTATGACATGTCGATGCACAGAAAGAGAGTTAGACTTCGTTATTGCATGATATACGTGCTTTTTGCTCAATACTAGATTACAAATCACTGTTAACTAAAATTGGCTTTGATATACCTTGGGATCTGGGTGGATCAATTACTTGAGCATTATATGCCTAGCTTAATGGCTTTAAAAAAAGCGCCGCTAGAGACACAACCCGGAGGTTTTAGAAAGTCATTTATTTATGTTGTGTGCCTTTAAAAAAATTAAGAACAAAAAATATAGCAGGGAACCTAAATTTTTTTTTTCTTCCAAAAAGAGAAGCAATTGGAAGGTTATGCATTGGAGAAGTGAGGGTCGACCTTGAACACTTGTGTTCATGCTACGGCGAGGGATACTTTTACCCAACATGGGTGGCAGCATGATCTAAGGATTGGCCCCCCTCCACATTAGGCGTTATACGGACTCTACATGTTTCGTTGTAATTCGCCTTTTTATTTTTATTTTGTGTGAGAGAATTTTATTTTTTTGTGTGCATCTTAGTTATGCAGAGGCCGGGTGTAATGCTTAAATCTTTTATTAAGTAATAAAGCGCCCTTTTTCGAAAAAAGACCCAGCCGTACATGTGAACCATGAACTGTTCACGAACAAAAATGAATGACAACTAATCTGGCATCGGTTATATACAATAGCAGCTGACTTTGGAGAACAAAAATCTCGCAGTTTGAGTGCTAGGTGAAAATCTTGTACTAGTATACAGTGCGACAGGCTCCAAAGAAAGGTGTTTCTAACAAGGAGACTGCTCTACTGGGAGATGTTTGCACTTTGCAAGCACTCATATTAGCTCAGTTAGTAAAGGTATTTGCACATTCCACAACAATATAGGGACCGGACTATCAATTTTATGTGCAACCCGCGCGCATTACTGTAGTCTTGTGCTACTCATCTGAACAACGGGCGCCGTTTCCAATCTGGACCGTAGAACCATTCGACCGCTGCTCCCCCAAGAAACCCTCCCAGCTGCACGAATGTGAAACAATCCAAGTAAGATAGCCAATCAAGGATTTCATCTGTTGCCAAAATTAATGAACTATGTACAAAATTGTAGGGGAGACATACATGTGCCCAGTTGTCGATGCGGTGCCTAAGAAGGATGCCGATGCCCTATCAAACAGAACACATGAGACATGCAATGCATGGGAGGCAACTAGCAGACGACAAAACACAAAGACATATATAAAAAATAGTACCACATTTAATAGAACCACAATTTTAACACTCTCTAAAACTTCCTTTCCGTTTCGGAAAAGCTCTTTGTGCCTCCATATATAAACAGCATATGCACCAATCTGAACATGAAGATAGAGGAAGGTTAACGAAACAGTGGGATGCAAGAAATTTCTGAGTGCACAAGTACAACAGATAAAACCAACCACATTACATGCTAGGTTGACATTTAGCCATTTCGGCTTTGGAATAGAAGCGATTTACCCATAAAACTGAGTCAGGGATACGAGGTTTGGACATTCAGAGTAAATCTGTATTATGCAAGTTGCTTTTAATTTCTTGGACTAAACATGTGATGCAACAACTTTTGATGCGGAATGACTACTTAGGTCCCAAGCCTCTGTCACTAGAAACAGGGGGACTCACACTTTTGAGCTAGCTAAATGAAGGTGAATTGGCATTTTTTTTTTCACTTCGATCAGTATATTCACCATAAAAGATGGACCCTGGATTAGTTTCTGAGAAGACTGGTTGGGCAGCTCAACACTTCGGAAAGTACCCATGCCTAGTATGGGCAGAAAAAATTAAGCAGGACACATGGACATTGCAGAGATACTACAAACCTTCCCTCCAAACATCTCCTCCAGCTTTATTATTAGATATTGCTGCCCCCGGACTTTTTACCAGAGCAATACAATTTTTGCATTAAGAAATAGACAGCTCTTGGTGAAACCTCTATACTTTGCCTGTGCATAGAGATGTTTCTAAGATGAACAAGCACCTTCGAAAACTCAAGGTCCCGTTAATAGTTACAATCTTCATTGGGTATAGACATACGGTTTTAAAAATTCATATATAAAAGCAAAGCGAAATGGCAAGGTAGCCAAGAGTGTGACTAGTTCATAATAATGCCGTGTTCCTTGCGAATTATATATGAATTAAGAACTATAGGGTCAAGCACACATAATCTTTGTATTGCAGAGAATATATTTTTTGTAAAACTGCATGCGGCAATATTTTTTAACAAAATGAGCACACACCCGACCTATACATAGTTTATATACTTAGGATACGCACATACCC
>LR738710.1:937990047-938009274 GCA_902687465.1 Secale cereale
TGCAATGTTTTGTTGGCATAGCTACACCCCGAAGGCCACCACAAATCCTAGTTGATCACTAGATCTAGCCCTTTGAATTTCGCCGGACGGGCTTTGACCGGTGGACCTTTCCACCTGGTTGCGATAGGTCAGCCCATAGCAACGTCCCTGAACACGGTCTGGGCCCAACCCAACACTAGATTCCCTCTGGTTCCACCGCACCGCACTATCCCCCCTCCGAGTGATGGCGGCACTACCATCCGTAGAGGGGGGCCACACCACGGAGCCCAAGACGGGCATCTACGCATGCCCGAACACTTCCACACACGCATCGGGACCCGTGCGATCTTTCGGTGGCATAGCTACACCCCGAAGGCCACCCCGAATCCCCCATCTAACCAGATTCCCTCCGTGTCGACCGTTTCCCCCCTCCGTGACGCGGCGGCAGGGACGTCCGTGAGGGGCGGGGGGACAATCGATATACCATCGGGGTATGTTTTTGGTTTACATAAAGGACACATTTATCTTGCAAAAAAATACAAAATCATAAATAATATAAATTAAAAATAGAAAAAAATAGAGCTATGCTGACGGGGCCATAGGCATAGCTGCGTACACGGAGCTACTATCCCTCGGATCGATGACGTGGCATCGCAGGCGGATCGATGACGTGGCAGAGGCCTGTGCCGACGGCTATGCCGTCGGCATATCTCTGCCACACCACGGCCCTTAGCTCCCTTGGATCGATGACGCGTCGACGACATGGATCGATGATGTCAGCATATCTATGCCGACGACATAGATATGCCGAGGGCCGCCGTTAGCCCCCGTCGGCGTAGCTTGGACGACATCAAACGGTCGTCGCTGACCGGGTCGGTGGGTCCGTGATATGCCGACGGCCTCATCTATGCCGACGACCCCCGTAGGCGTATCAGGAGCGGTCCCGACGGTCGTTGTATGCCGATGGCCCCCGTCGGCATAGATGTTCATATGCCGACGGCATTTCTACGCCTACAGCATGGCCTTGGCCGTCGGCATATGTCTATCTATGCCGACGGGGGCCATCGGCATAGATTAGGCCGTCGGCAAATAAGTAAATTCTGGTAGTGTTGGCCAAAATCGCCTGGTTGAAAGCCTCAAAGTTGCGAAAGCCCATTCCTGCCATCCTCTTGCTCATGCATATTTTATCCCAGCCAATCCAGTGAACCTTTCGTTTTCCATATGCTCCCCACCAAAATTTTGACGAAATAGTACTCAGGTTCCGGCACGTTTTTTGGCAAACTGGAAGCAGCGGGGTTGCTTGAAGAACTTATTTCACTAGAACCTCTCTGCCAGCCTTCGGGAGTCATTGTCCTTTCCAGCCATGTGTTTTAGAGAGCCACAAGTGGTGCACCCTTACCCCACCCGAAGTGATCATTGGGATGCTTTCGAAGGAGCGCTCCTTCATTAGTTGCTCCCGCACGTTTCCTTCTCAGTCAGAGAGAGATCAGAGTAGAGATGGGCTTCATTCTACCGCAGTTCTCTCGGCCTTTCCTGGGAGGCCACGGCGAGGGATACTTTTACCCAACATGGGTGGCAGCATGATTTTAGGATTGGCCCCCCTTCGCTTTAGGCGTCTTACGGATACAACATGTTTTCCTTATATTTCGCATTTTTTATTTTAATGAGAGGATGTTCTTGGCTGTGTGCATCTTAGCTATGCAGAGGCCGGGTGTAATGCTTAAATCTTTTAAGTAATAAAGCGCCCTTTTTCAAAAAAAAAATTATTCATTCTGTGAGCATGACTGCATGTCAGAAAAAAGGATGAGAGGCAAAATCATACCTTGAAACATTCTGTATTTTTCTTTCTGTGAAATCTTGAAACAGTCCGACCACACACTCCACTTCAAAATATAAAGCTTTTTAGAGATTTCAATAGAGACAACATGCGAATCAAAACACGCGATATCGGTGATCTAGTAAAAATATTAAAGTAAGGCAAGAAGTCATCCCAGCAAATCGGCTGGCCTGTGAACCTGCTGCCTGCAGCGAGGCGAGCTACTGTCTCAGCATGAGGTGAGACACAGCCGCACCCCTCTGTTCCTAAAAAAAGGGCTACCCCTTTTTTCCACAGTTAGCCAGTGTATGCAACAGGTGGCTGAGTGAGTGGGTGCGATCTGATTTTTTTTCTTTTTAATGTCCGCAAGAGAACTGTCAGATTCATTAAACACAAGGTGTTACAAGAATCCTCAGAGGAGAAAAGCATAGAAAAAAGCAGCGCAAAAAGAAAAGAAAGAAAAAGGACTCATTGGCAGCACCACAAACCCAAGCTCTACCACCAATCGTGAACATCACATATCCATCGTCGGGATCTCCAAGATGACGCTCCCAAGGAAGAAAACGATGTTGAGGACACTGCCATCACCCGATCTGACACTGCCCGATCATAGATTTTCACCTCGAGATATCACACACCATTGGGTAGGAAGGGCAAGTGGCTTCACAACGATACCTACAAGGAGGACGTCGACATCCGTGGATGCCGCTAGCTCCAACAACGACAAGGTCGATGCATGATTTTCATCCGGAGCCGAACCTTCCAGCAACAATCCGAGGATCCTAGGCCACCAGCGCAATGGAGCACCACAACCCCAAGCGAACACTACCAACAACGAGTACGTCGAAGTAGCTCGCAGGAACTCAGCGAGCACACGCAAACCTGGCCAGTCCGCACCGCCGCTTGCAGGCCCTGGGCGAGCCGAGCCGGATCTGGCCATCGTCTACCTCCATGCGTAGAACTAGGCGATCCTCCGCACCGCAGTGCACAAGAAAGCCCGAGGGAGAGCTGGACATAGCCGGTCCGCACTGCGGCGAGCATAACTGGGCGGGATCCAAACCAAATTGCCCCCTCCGCACCGACGCGCGCAAGAGTATCCGTGTTGGATCTGGTGTGAGCGAGCCTCGTGAAGCACTAGGCAAACTGGACGGCGCCACCGCTCAAGGGAGCCGAGCATGTACGCGCTTGAAGGAGAGTGGCCACGCGCTTGAAGGAGAGTGACCACCAGAAACCCCAACTCCACCGCTACTACCTCCACAAACCAGAATGCAGCCGACCCAGGCGTGAAACGTAACCGTCTGACGAGCCGTCCCGGGGCGCCAAACCATCCCGCCGTGAGCGGGCTAAGGACCAGATCTGGCCCACCGACCCAGTTCTTATGGCGCGCGTCGGCACCACCTTCCACACCCTTCAACCACAAAGCCTGCAGATGGCAGATATGCCCCGGCCGACCGCAGCACCACTGCGCCTATGGGGCCCACGACCTCCTCCGGCCGGTGGCGAGCGCAGGCCGCCACTCACCGCCATGGCGCGCCGGGCAGCGCCAGCCCGCGCACCATCACACGCCGCATCACTCCTCACCTTGCTTAGCGCAGCAGCCCGCCTCGCATGCAGGGGAGGAAAATCCGCCGGTGCAGACGCCGCGCGGGCTTTGCCCGACAGCGCTCGCCGGCAGCGGTAGGGAGAGGACGGCTGGAGGTGTGGCAGCGCCCAGGTTACTCGCGGGGAGCGACGCGGGGCTCATATTAAGATTGGACCCGGTGCGATCTGATTTCCTCGTCTCCTATATGTACACACATGATTGGGAATACTGCCTACAAAGCTGGCAAAGCAACAAAATCCGATGTTACCTGAAACGAGCGTATGGTATATGCTGCCATCAATGAAGCCTAGCAATTTATCTTGCAGTGGTGCGAGCATGGGAGTTGACAAGGGGTCTAACTGTCTACAAGGACCGTGAGTAAAAAAAGAGAAAATAAAAAGAGGGAAAAAGAGACGCACGACATGCGAGTTTGGCAAAAAAATAAAATTTGCGTGTGCGCCTTTCTATTGTGATTTCATGTGATCGATTACGAGGGCGAAATCCTAACAATTGTCATCTAGAGCAAGGTCGATTTGAAGCCGCGTTTACCTTGGGGTGGTGACTTACTAGCACCTCGGGGCAGGCCATGAAGTCGTTGGGTGATGCAGCGACGAGAAGGATCGTGTGATTGCCAGATGTCCTCGGCAAGGCGGCGGATGGAGATCGTTTATGGATGCGGTGGTGCCGATGTGCAGTGCAGGACCTGATCAAGATTGTGTTCCATGGAAGATAGAGGAGTCAAGTGCATGCTAATTTGCATGTTTGGTCGTTGCTCAGTGAAGAGGCGTTGAAGATGAAGTATAGCCAGGTCATTTATGTGTCTCGACGGAAGGATCAAGATCAAGTATGTAGGGGCGGTAAACCAGTGAAGGTGAGTCTCTTCAATGAGGCCATGTCTCTACATGAGGCTGGAGTGGGCGGAGTAGTTTAGAGGATGGCGTGATCCACGAGGAGTCAGCATGTATCTCACTAGGGCGGATGGTGTATTCCTCATGTTACTAGCGAGACTGGATAGTCCAAGGCATATTTGAGATGATCCGTAAATTCGTCATTTTAAAATTGAAGTGAGATTGTTGGGATAAATGAACCATAGCAAATTTAACTTATCGTGATGTGAGCATGAGACTCGACAAGGGTCAACCGTCTACAAGGACCGTGAGTCAAAAAAGAAAATAGAAGAGTAGAAAAAGAGACGGTCGACATATGGTTTGGCAAAAGTTTTTGCGTGTACGCGTCTTTGTTGTGATTTCATGTACGTTCATCGATCGATCGGTGCACGACAGACATAGCGCGTGAACAACACGTGGTACCTAGGCACTAGGACGTGCTAGGCTCCAGACACGGCACGGCACGGCACTGCAAAGCTAAACTTGGACACATTCCATCAACGTTCACAGGACGACAGCAGCAGGCATCATAGCCTAGCCCCTACCTGACCATCCTAGCACCGTGCATGTATCAGCGCACGCCTTTTACACCTGCATTGCGTGCGGTACACAGCCAACATTTCACTCACAGTAATAATCAAATAGATACTCCATAGTCCAGACGCACGCACGCACACACACGGTACACCGGACCGGACCGGAATCATCGAAATGGCCACCGGCATCAGCAACGGCACAGCCCCAATGTCGACCAACGACGCGCTCCAGTCGATCCTCGCCGACGCGCGGCCGTTCCTCCGGGGCGACCTCGCGGCCGTCGACCCCGAGCTCCTCTCGCTCGTCTCCGTCCTCGTGTCCGCCGGCGCCGGCGAGTGCTACCACAAGCACGGCACCTTCCTCGCCCACCTCCTCCACGTCTACCGCATCCTCCGCCTCTGGGGCGCGCCCGACGCCGTCGCCCGCTGCGGCCTCTTCCACTCCTCCTACTCCAACTCATACGTCAACCTCGCCATCTTCGAGCCCGACGTCTGCCGCGTCCGCGTGCGCGGCATCGTCGGCGGCGCCGCCGAGCGGCTCGTTCACCTCTTCTGCGTCGTCCCGCGCCAGGCGCTCATGCACGACGACCTCCACCTCCGCTACACCGACGCCGAGCTCCGCGACCACCTCGCCGCCGCCGACGCGTCCCTCCAGGCCGCGCGCTCCGGCGGGGGCAGGCCGGAGGACAAGGCGGAGCCGTGGTGCCGGAGGAGGGCGTGGTGGTGCCGCACATCCGGACGGGGGAGCCGGTGGCGCTGTCGCGGCGTGTGCTGGCGGTGTTCGTGCTGATGACCGTCGCCGACGCCAGCGACCAGCACACGGACTACCAGGACGAGCTGTTCCGCAACGACGACGGGCGTCTCGAGTTCGCCGGCGACAACTGGGCCGCGCTCTGGCCGGGGACCGGCAAGCCGGGGCTGTGGATGAGCGCCATGTCCAGGCTGGCCGCGCTGTACCGCCTCATCGCCACGGACGAGCAGCTCCGCCACATGGAAGAAGGGTCCACGGCGGACGAACAGGACGCGGGCCTGGAGCTTTGCATGCCGCCCGTGTTCGACCGGTGCAGCAAGGTGCTGGACCCCGGCGAGCAGAAGGCGGCGAGGGACCTGTACTGGGAGGCGATCTGCAGCGACGGCAAGGAGGGCCTGCTGCGGCGGTGCATCGCGAAGAACCCGTACGTGGGGGAGCCGTGGCTGGTGCTAGCTCAGGTGCTGCTGAACGGCGGGGAGAGGTGGGAGGAGGCGGAGGAGATCGACGACAAATAGCTGCCTAGCTTGCGAGTCTGTCTTCATTAGCTCGAATGGTTCGTGTATTGGATCTGAATCTCAACTAGCAGGCCAAGACTAGAGAGCTAGGAGACAGATAGATAGCACGGACGCAGTCAGACGAGGTCAAAAGAAAATACCGGCTGGCGAGATGGGATATTCTTTGTCGCCCGAAAGAACAAGGGGGACTTGGTATTGAGAACCTAGAAATCAAGAACAAATGCCTTTTGTGCAAATGGTTGTACAGGCTAGAGACCGAACCAGAGAGTATGTGGTCACAGATTTTGCGCAATAAATACCTACAATCTAAAACTTTAGCCCAGGTAACCATGCGACCAACAGACTCACCATTCTGGAAGGGCCTTATGAGAACGAGGAATTTGTTCTTTCACAGGGTCAAATTCTTGGTTGGCAATGGCTTGTCCACGAGATTTTGGGAAGATACGTGGTTAGGAGACTCACCCTTGGCCGTCCAATATCCACTACTGTATAATATTGTGCAACGAAGGGAGGCTTACGTGGGCACAGTTATGCAAAACACTCCCCTAAACATCCAGTTCCGACGTACGCTAGTTGGCGACAGATGGAATGCATGGTTACACTTGGTTCGGAGATTGATGGACGTTCAACTCTCGGACCAACCGGACAAGATACACTGGACGCTTACTAAAAATGGGATCTTTACGGTGAAATCCTTTTATTTAGATTTGATTAATTCTGGGCAAATACCAAGATCTTTGCACATCTGGAAGGTTAAGGTTCCTTTACGAATTAAAATCTTTATGTGGTTTGTCCACAAACAAGTGATTCTTACTAAGGATAACCTAATCAAAAGAAGATGGGTGGGAAGCTCGCGGTGCTGTTTTTGTGATCATGATGAAACAATACAACACCTTTTTCTCGAATGCCCTTTGGCGAAAATATTGTGGAGAACGATCCATATAGCCTTCAACATTAACCCGCCTGCTGGTATTGCGTCATTGTTTGGGACATGGTTAGCTGGGGTTGATCAGATTAATGCAGCTCGTATTCGGATTGGAATATGTGCGCTTTTATGGGCTATATGGAACTGCAGAAATGACATGATTTTTAACAGACAACACAATTTAACTTTCTTGCAGGTTATCTTCAGGGCTACAGCTTGGATCCGTACGTGGTCCTTACTCACTCCTATGGACTCCAGGGAGCCTTTGGTTACTGGGTGCAACCGATGGGAGATGGTAGCTCGGGCTATATTCAACCGGTTTGGATGGCGATCACATAACAGGATAGGAGCCTAGAGAGTCTATCCTATATTTATCTACTTCCGGTTGCTTGAGACATGATGTAATTTTGTTTTTCGCATACTTTTGCTCCGTTTGCGAGCTGTAAGACCTTTTTTGGATTGACCTTTTTGAATTATCAATAATATGGCTGCATGCATCTTCATGATGCAGAGGCCGGGGGCACACCTCCATTTCAAAAAAAAATGTGTTCTCCGCCACCCAATAGACAGGATGCTTAATTGCTTTATATGCATGTGTTCTCCGCCACGAGAGCATGTTCGTGCTATATGTTCCTATTTTATCATGGGAGCACAATCAACACCAGAAATAATAAAAGTTACATCTAGATCTACAAACTACCTAGCGACAACTACAAGCACTGAAGCGAGCCGAAGGCGCGCCGCCGTTATCGCTCCTCTCTCATCGGAGCTAGGCAAAACTTATTATAGTAGACAGTCGAGAAGTCATTGTGCTAAGACCCAGTGGCGGATCCAGGATTGGCTGACGCCCCAGGCGAGAAACTAAGGGCAAAAAACTATCTATAAAACTCCAGTTTCAAGGCATATAAAAGTCAATTTACGTTGCATAACTAACAAGAAACCAAACATAATATCCAATTACGTCATTTGTTCCATGATGGGCCAATTAATAAAGCAAGACAAATCAAAAGACAATAGCATATATAGATGATATAAAAGATTGATACGAAGTCAAAGGATTGGTTGATCTGAGCCTCTCATGAATACATCTTCAATAGCACAAGAAGGTAACCCTTCAATCATAAATTTTGAAATAAAAATCAGTGCATAATATAGCAGGTACAAGTTGTTAATAACAGATGAAAAATGTGAAAACTTACGTGTATGATGAAGCAAAAGGCCTTTGCGTGTGCGATAACCTTAAAATCGCTCGATGATCTTCGATTCTTCGATACTAACAAATTGAAGGACATATCTTCGTGGTTCCCGTGGTTTGAACTTGAAAAAAAGAATTCATTGTCTTGTTTCTTTTACTTATCTTACTCACTGTAATATTATATACTCCCTCCATTCCCTTATACAAGGCCACAAACTCAAATTACAGGTACCAAGGCAAAATTTAATGACTACTTTGCAAGTTCACTTTTCTTTTCTCATGAGGCAACTTAATTACTACAGATTCATTATCTCAGTAAGCTTTTGTCATATGACTACGAAAAAGTCCTATATGGTTAATAGCATGTCACCACAGAAATTATTCTTGTTATCATTTACCTACTCGAGGACGAGCAGGAATTAAGCTTGGGGATGTTGATACGTCCAAAACGTATCTATAATTTCTGCTTGCTCCATGCCTCTTTTGGGTGATATTGCTATGATATTTATACACTTCCATACACTTTTGATCATATTTGGACTAACCTATTAACTCAGTGCACCCCAGTGCCAGTTTCTATTTTCGGCTGTTTTTGTATTTCAGGTTTTCACATTACGAGAACTGCCAGGAAAAATCCAGAAAAATTATATAAAAAATCAGCGTTCCAGAAACTACCGTGCGTCCGAAGGACAGCCGGGGGGGGGGGCACCAGGGCTCCAGGCGCCCTGGCGGCGCGCCCCCCCTGGGCCGCGCCGGGGGGGCACCTGGGCCCCCCGAGGCTCCTCCGATGCCCCCCTTTGGCATATATTTAAAGCGTCTCGAGAAACCCTCGAAACAGGAACTCTTTTTCGCGATCTCATCTCTGTTCCGCGCCGCCGCCGCTTCCAAGATCGGGAGCACCAGGAGAACCCTTCCCGGCACCCTGCCGGAGGGGAGGATCACCGACGGGAGCCTCTCCACCAACATGGACGCCTCCCGGATGAGTTGTGAGTAGTCTCCCTTGAACCATGAGTCCATGACCATTAGCTATGTGATGTTCTCCTCCCGTTCTTATGCTTCACTAATTAGTCCTCGTGAGCTGCCCTACATGATCGAGGCACATATGTAATCCTTATGCTGTTGCTATGATGAGTTTGCTGGGATCCGATGGATTATGAGATTAAGTTCAGATTGTGCTTGACTAATATATTTGATCTACCTATTTTATATTTATGTTCATAGGTAATTCTTGCATGTTCTCCGTTGTTATTTATTGCTTTGGCCAAGTAATAGGTAGTGACTCCAAGAGGGAACGTTATGCTCGATTGTGGGTTCATGCCCCTCGATGACTAGCTTGAGTGACATAAACATGAGTCTAGGGGATGTGCTGTTGCCACAAGGGGGAAAACAACGGTGCTTGTGCCCGCGGGTGCAAGGATTGTTTACTTTACGCAAAGTTCTTTTAATGCAGTTGTCTGTTGCTTTGAGTTTACACTATGGGTGGGGCTCGCAACTTAACACCAGCGAGATGTTCTGGATAAATATCTCAAGGTGGATGATTAGTAATAGATATTGATGGATTTCGGTCTACTTACTTTGGCGTACCGCCCATGCTTTGAACCTCAACCTTTCTTGCAATGTAGTCAGCATTGGTTTGCGTTCGTGGTCCTGTCAATTGCCCAGCTGTAATTCGTTTACCTCACATAGCTGTTTTATCGTCTTTTGGGAGAGAGACATCACTAATGAACATCATGAGACTCCGGTCCATATTACCATCATTGATCACATCCGTTATTTACTTTTCGCTTTTATTTACTATTGCAAACATTATCTATCACTACTATCATTTGCTTTTAATCCTTTGTGAACTACAAGGCCGGAGGGATTGACAACCTCTCTGTACTCGTTGGGAGCAAAGTTATTTGTATCTGTGTGCAGGTCCACGTTGATTGCTAATATCTGACGCCGTTAGCAGTTGACACCTTCTTGTTGAACCTAGGAGTCTCTGGGGATTCGATCCTTGGTATCTTTGCCAAGGGAAAAACTTCCGCAACACTACATCTCACACCTTCCACTTGGGGTAACCAACGAGGGGCGAGAAGCCTAGCAGGAGGCGGCCGGAGAATAGCGGCGGCGCCGGCGGCGGGGCGAGGCGGGAGAGAGAGGGTGGAAGCGTTGGGAGCGGAGGGACTGCTAGTGTCCCCAACAAGCGGGCCGGGGGGGACAAGGGCGTCCATCCAGGCCGTCCGCGCGCGTCCGTTTCACCCCAAACCGAGCGTAAGTTTGGGCCGAGGATGGGTCGAAAACGGACGGAATCCGGACATTTGTCCGTTTGAGGCCGTGTTATTCATCCGTTTTACTCCAAACGGACGGGGCCGGACAGGATAGGGTCGCGCGGTGGAGTTCGCCTTAGGCCATCTTCAAAACAGACACTCAAAGCGCATGTGTATGTCCAGACCAGGTGTTTGGATTGTTTTAGCCATTCTACTGGGTCCAAGTGTCCGTGGACCAGTCCACATGTTTGATTTTTGGTAAACTGACCATAAACTTGGAGGGACGTTTGCGGTAGTTCGGACATCGGCCTGACCAATCACAAACCACCACGTAACCTCTCTCCTTTGCTTCAATTTAAGACTCTCGTTGCTCCACAGTAAAATGTTTGAAGCATATGACAGAAGCATGTTTGGAGTAACGTACGGGTCCTGCGGGCGGATAATTTATCCATTGTAGAAGATAGCGTTGGAGATGCCCTTAGTTACGCAACAAATGCAATGTGGATTCAGATGGAACTATTATATAGAGAGACTGATGGGAGGCCCCCACAAAAACCGACCAATTAGAGAGAGAATCATCACAACAATGAGCAACCTGCTTTGTACTATACGGCCACAAGAAGGGATCAAGGAGACACAAGCAAACGTGTAAAAGAACTGAAGAAGAGACCACGAAAAGCAGAGGACAGAAAGAACCAAAGATGCAGTTTATACCCATCTTTCCTTCAGGAAAAGGTCGTCCATCCAAGACTAACTTAGCTAATCAATCTTAAAAATTATCTAAAGGAGAACGATCGAGGACAGAAAGGAGCAAATAAAAGGCAGATGATTGTCGTGGAAAAGACCTCAAGACAAAATAATCAATAGTGCTAACAAAGGCAGAGATCTTCCGAGATACGACGAAGACAGAAAGAAATTGTTCAGGATTCTTCCTTGACCAGCGACCAAGCTAGACGAGGCCGGTGTGTCATCGTCGCCGTTGCTGTCGCGTTTCGCCATCGTGTAACGTCCGAAGCAATAAAAACGATCTCGATTGCAACCTACGATGAATAGTTCTCCACGCGGCCGGTAGCAGCTAGAAAAAGAAAAAGGCCAGAATCAATTAGTGAGAGTGATCGGCAGATCGGTGCACGCGTAGTAGTCGAACGTGTGGCCATGAATTGCAGGCAGCATCGATGGACCGTTCAACTCAGCGAGCGGCAGCTATCTTATCTTGCTTGGCAGCGATGGCCGGCCGGGTGCATGCACTATATTTGGAGGCCTATGAGCAGAAGAAGAAGATGCATTAGGTGACGAGCCAATCCAGCCGGGCCGGTTTCCGAAATGCCGGATGCGCATATATATGTTTACATCATTGCATTTAAGTTTAAACCATTATTAGAGTATCTATAACTGTAACCAGAGACCCCTTTTTTTTTGCGGGGTTGTAACCAGAGACCCCTTAACTTTTATCCAAATGTCCGGGCGGAACCATAGGGGTCAAATTAGCCGAGTCTGGTTGTAGATGCTCTTAGCATCCATCCTTTTTGTTCCAAAGCCAGACAAAAGCTTTGCAAGTTATACTTGCTCGGTGTGATCTAAACACGTGGAATGTACATCGGGTGCATAGTAACCTAATAAAGAACTGTACTTCACCAAAGAAAAATCAAGTCTCTCCATTTAAAACACAAATAGATCATATATGCATATGGCCGACAGAGTAAAAACGTGCACACAAATTAGAGTAATATAAATGATTCCGAAAGTAATTTTTTTCTGGTACTTGCTTACTAAAAACATCAGAATTGTTCACTTTTTTTTAATAATTTGTAGTGTGTGCATACTAAGATGTCTGAATTGTTCATATATTTTTCTTTCTAATTTACTGACACATGTGATGGACTGAAGAGCCCAGCTTCGAGTCTCGGCACGATGGTCAACCCGGTAAAAAAATGCACATAAATTATAGTAATGAAGATTCGGAAAGTAATTTTTTTTTGTTACTTGCTTACTAAAAACATCAGAATTGTTCACGTTCTTTTAATAATTTGTGGTGCGTGCATAGTAAGACGTCTGAATTGTTCAATTTTTTTTCTAATTTACTGCCGCATGTGATGCACTAAAGGGCCCAGGTTCGAGCCTCGCCAGCTCCTATTTAATTTGAGCATAGCTCCTACTATGATCAACTCATTTCTTTAACTATATAAAGAAAAGGATGGAAAAGACATTAATTCTCTCTCTTGTTCATTGTATATGTGAAACTGGTCATATTTTAGTCTGGTTTTCGCACTTACTAGTGTAATGATAGCTTGAATGTCTTGTCCTTGTCTCTTCTTGACTCGGTTGAATTCTTGCTTGATTTTTATGAATTCATGTAGGAAAGAATTAAGGTATAATCAGTCGTCTTCAGTGGAAGGATCTATCCACCCCGATAGGATAGCGATCGCCCGACCGCCATCTGTCATCACCGCCTACGTGGTCACTGGTCCGTGTTGAATCTACTTTTCTTCAACTCAAAACTGAAAAACAACATCGCATTTCCGTGTTGACATTTTTACTTACTATACATACACTTGACTATCTAGCGACCAACACAAATCGAAAATGTCTAGTGCTGCGTGGCTCATGATTGATCTACCTAGCTCCACGTGTATATATATAGCCGTCAGCCGAGAGCGACCTGCTACTGTCACTGGACAATTCATCGGTTTATTACTCGGACCCTGGCCCATAGTTGCACTTCCCAACTGAGCATGTTATGTCTGGGCTGGACGGGTGTTCCACGATTAAGATCGAGTCGATCGGCACCTCTTCTCACTCTTTTTCGCACTCAACTTTAGTTTGTACGTATGTGCGGTTTCAAGCTTTACATGGGTAGAACTACACTAGTCCAGCTCTGCTCAGTGAGTGAACATCTAGATTTCTTTTTTTTGTCACGACAATAGTAATAGTACTACCGAATTATCACAAAAACAATACTATCTAGCTAGGGATGAATTGGATCTTGAGAGCAAAATTGGTAAGGTAGTACTCCCTCCGTCCCAAAATAAGTGACGCAAAAGTGACTCAAATTTGCACTAAAGTTAGTGCAAATTTGAGTCACTTTTGCGTCACTTATTTTGGGACGGAGGGAGTACCAATTAGCCTTGCCATTTACACTTTGTGTGGCTTAGATTGAAAAGGGTGTCTTCTTCAGTTGTCTCTTTGTCCTTAATTCGCACTTCTCCAGTGAATTAAAAATTTAGATGACACGTCCATTCAGTACGTGGATAATGGACGGCAGTACTGCAATTCTACCGAACTGACCGATGAGAGTAATTAGACACCTGTACGACTACAATATACCGTACTGGCAAGGGGCCGGGTACGTGCATTTCTTCAACGCAAGCGTTGTGCGTTGTGAACCAGCATGCATGCATGCACGCCTATGCTGGTCTCACGTCGTCTGGTGCACTTGCATGTACATTTTATTATGCAGAGGGACCGTAGTCTTGAAATTTATGTGGTTGTTGGAGGATCGCTACAAAATCGCACTAACCGGACTCTTTTGCAGCGGTAGTATACATAGTACTAGACTAAAATATATGTTTTCCATAGCAAAAATAGTATCATAGGATATAATACACTATAATTTATGGTGACATGCATTAACATTTTGTTAGCTAAATATATGATCAAAATTTGGCGCAAAATATGAAGTGGGCCAATAAAACTGAGACAGATATAATACACTGAAAAAAAAGACGCAAGCAAGCGTGCAAACGAAAAGAAGAGGAGCCGACGCCAAAGGGCACACGAGCACAAAAAGAAAAGAAAAAAATGCAGGTTAATTGGACCTGTCTGTTGTCTGGCCAGTCATGACTCCGAGACTAGTCTTCTTGCAACTAAAGGAGAACGGTGGATCTAGGACAGAAAGCAGCTAAGAAAAGGCAAATGATCAATATAATACGTATTCCTATGAGTAAGGCATCGCAGAGACCGGGCTCCAGGGAGCCCGTTTTACCAAAAAAAAAATCAAAATATACTTAAAAGTTTCAAAAAATGTCAATTTTTTTTGTACAAATACATATGCATATTCTTTAAGTATGTATAAATTTTCAGTAACTGATTTGATCATTTGCATGCTACACAAAAAAGACAAAAATCTGACACAAATACAACAAAGAAAAAGCCTATTTCAATCTGTGTATTTGTCATTTTTGTATACATCACATATGAATACATATGTTTATGAAAATTTGTACACGTATACTTTAAGTATATATCTCCATGAAAACATTTTTTCAGATTTTTTATGAGTTATCGAAAACGTATTTTGGCTGAGAAATGTATACCGAGCTCAGTGTTGCTCGGCCTCTGCAGCCACTTTTCGGTATTCCTACGTGCATCTTGTCGTGGAAACTCGAAGCCAAGTTAATCAACAGTGCAACAATGGCGGACGTAGATCTTCCAAGATCCGAAGAAGATAGAAGGAGGTTCTCCTGGATTCATCTTTGACCAGTGACCAAGGTAGTCGTACATACGTGGTCAAGTGCACGCGTATGAAAACGATCTCGATTGCCACCTATGAATAGTAGTACTCCTCCTAGTAGCAGCTACCATTCGTTCTATCCTTCCATAGACAAAGAAAAGGCCAGAACCAATTAGAAGCCGGGTAAGAATCAATCAGGATGTGAGGGTGACTGGCATTCATCGATTCCGTAAACCGTTCAAACCAGGCAGCAGCTTTCTTTTCTTGCTTACCCGCGATGGGTGCACCACTATAGAGGCCAAGGAGAAGAAGAAGATGAAGTATGTCTCACCTCCTCGCGCCAATCAGATGGTTCCCGGAATGCCGGACGGACTTGCATACCAATTTCCATCGCCGCTTTAAATCAATTATTTAGCCTCCATCGTTTTCTTAGAAAGCGACACAGAAGATATCAATGAATGAAAATGTTGTGCATTCGACGCTTGTATGATGCTAATATGGAGCCTGCGGAATGGTAAATTGCACATGCCATGTAGCAACGTGCGGGGTTACATCTAGTACATACATAACCAAACAAATTTTCTCACCCACTTTCGTAATGATGGCCTGAATATCTTGGCAGTGCCTTGATGATTCAATGTTGAATTCTTGCTTGATTTCCCATTAATAAAAGAATTTTTGGTTGATTTCTCAGTACTTCATTTACAAAAAAATCTATTAGTCGTATTCTATCGATGGATCCATCCACCCAGAAGAGGATAGTGATGGAGCGAAGAACAAACCATACCGTGTCATCACCACATACACGTTCCGTGTTGAATCTATTAGTGGATTGAATTTAAAAAAGAAAAAACGGCGCCGCATGTTCCATGTTGAATTTTAGTTATACCATGCACAAACTTAACTATCTAGAGGAGCAACCGACACAAGACGAACATGTTGAGTGCTCGAAAAGTATATAGTTGCCAGTCCAGATTGACCTTTAACTGTTGTGTTGATGAACGAGATCACTGCTACGAGCATGACCCGCCAACGGTACAGATGGTAGACACGTGTCCACATCCGATACCACCATTCTGTGCTAGGTTTGGCTAAGCTTTCTTCCGTCCTTTTCTTGATCTACTTCAACCTGTGGAAACGTATACGTACACACTGATCCTGACATGCGTAGACCTACTGTCCGTCAGAGTACACTCTGCTTGACAAAAAATTATGGTCTGAGTGACCCTGTCCGTGAAGCTAGCTACTGTCTGCGTACGTATTCATGTGTACGTGATCGACCTTATGTGCACGCCGCCCGCAGCTACCACTCTGCTATAGCCATATGTGTACGTGATCGACTGGTTGTTGTTGATATACTCCCTCTGTACCGAAATAGAAGTTGAGCTACTCCAGCCACAACTATTTCGGTACAGAGGGAGTAGATAGTACTCCATTACTGATTAGCATCGCAACTACAGCGCCACAAGCTTTTCAGTGTACTATAAACCGAGTTACTAAGTATGATATGTGTATTCTACCTGCCCAGGTGTAACGTAGGATGCAAGCAACACAGTGGAGAAACATACGCACGGCTTGCAGTGGTACGTACGTTGCACCCTTGTCTGCCACTGTTAGATTCTATTAACGATCTAAGAGAATTGTTTATTTTGTTTCACTTTTTCGCAGAAGTGTAATTTGCAGCATTTTTTTAATTTAGACCGCCAATTGGTGAAGTGCATGCAAAAATATAAATCATATCAGTTCAAAACTTCAAATCCTGCGGGCCGGTGTGTGTTTCTTCTTGGTCCTGCCAAATTCTTCCACCTTTGGCACATCCACCGCGGACTAGCCCGCCGGCTGCCAACATCCGCGGCTGGCGACGCCCCACGTCACCTATGACTCCCTTCCACCTGAGGTGCCGCTGTTGCGACGTCCCGGGCTATGACTCATTCCTATCCCAGGCCTCGCCGGCGTCCCTGCGTCTTGCTGCGCTTGCCCCGTTGTCACCGTCTTCTGGACCAGAGCTACGTGGAAATGGATTAACTGAAATAGCAACTTCAGTTGATTGACAAATTAACAGCAAAACCGTTGTTAATTTATTCGTCCGATACTACTCAGAGGCGGAGGACGAAAAAAATTTAATGTGTGGCACACTCTCAACTAGACAAAATTGATGCCCCCTAAAAAAATCGATGCAAAAACATAATAGCCAATTCACACTGCATTGCACTGAAGCTTTTAATGACGTCTAGAAGATGCATGCAGTGGCAGGGATAGGCTGAGGGGTTGCGATGAAGTTAGGGACGGATGGACGGGCGGCGGCGGCGGCGTTTTCGGGCACAAATCGCCGACGGCGGAGGCGGGCAGTCATCAGCGTAGCAGACTCAAATTGGCAGGTCGGCGGTGGCTACGACCGCGTTGCCGGCGTCGGGGTCGGGGATGGGCCTATGGGCGATGACGACGCATTTCAGGGCAAAAATCGCCGGCGAGCGGGCTAGAGAAAGTGAAATAAAGACGGTTGGGTGGTTGGCGCGATGCCGTTAGTTTTACAACCCCTAGAGGTGGAGATGCAAATTCGCACCGCGAGGTGTTGTAGTGTACATCTCCATGAGACAGAAATGTAATTTTTTTTGCATCCATACCATCGGTTGGGGACGTGCTTCCGATCTAATTTATGTACTTCATCTAGCTTTGTTTAGGTGAATCGATCTAGTGTGGTCTAAAACTAACAAGTAGTATATGTTTAGGTATTTCTATAAAAAAAGTATATGCTTATATATATACAAAAAATGGTGTCAAATCAAGGTGTGGCGGCTGCCACACCTTGCCCACTGGGCTCCTTCGCCAGTGTTACTACTACTATTGGTTAGATTATTATGAATATAACGGATGAACGCTCAGATTAACTAATCAGATAGGCTGGACCTTTTTCATGTCAATGGAGTACGTAATTTGCAACATAAGTTGTATGAATCCGTCTAATCTATGCATAAGATACGAATCATGCAGCGAGATGTCCTGATCGAAAGAACAAAATGGGCGGCCACGGGCTTGCATATGCCATGATGTGCACAATCTTGGCAAGTTAATCCCAGATTGAGTAGAAGCATTGCATTCACCAAGCTAGACAGCGACCACTCACAACATTACCGTCAAATATACGTTAGAGTACAGTGCATACGTAGTATTTATAGTGTTATGTAAAGACAGTGGGACATGACCTCAATAAAAAGATAGTGGGACAGGATGGAGATGCGATGATTGGCGGCGCATTGTCCGAGGATGATTCGCTCGCCGGTGGCAGGCCCACCAGTAAGTCCCTCAGATTTTCCCCATGGAAACAGTATGTGTATATCCTCATTTGCTCCCAGAGTACCTGACCAACGTGTGTTGCAAGCATGAAATAAAGTAAGTCATTCTTGCACACCAATATAACGGCGGCGGTAAAGCTAGCTAGCTACTTGATCAGCTGACAGAGACTGATGACTGATGTACAGAGACAGACAACCGAAATATGCTAGTAGTACTTGTTTTCATTTGTGAGTGGGGTGGTCGCTAATTAGGCTAACTTAAAGACCATGACTCTTCTCCTTCTTCTTCCTAGCCGACCAAATCGACAGCCACCGCCACCCCCACGCGCAATCCAGGGCTTTTCACTCACTTGCATAAGAGATTAGCCTGGCCGGCCTGCTCTCTATGTGTGTCTCTAACCTGTCACTTTCAGGGCGAAAAATCGACTGGTTGATATGATCTGCAAGGGATGTGCGTGCTCCCAATCCGGTGCTTTTTGGGTTATATAAATAGGGCCCCAATCAGGCTTACGAAGCTACCAACGTCATTCTTATATGTACTACTACAATTGCAATTGATCAAGCTCCTCATCTCTCTCTACAGCATATCATAAAAACAACATCACTACTCATCTGCTCCAACAACCAAGCAGGCAGCCAGCTCTTTTCAAGTTCTCTTCGTATTCTCCCCGATCGGCTAATTCGGTGAGTCCCCTCCTATGATATGGTTGTATTTGTATATATGTACTTTGTTAGTAAATTAAGTTGATTTGGTCGATGGCCATGCACTCCTACTAGACTACTACAAGCAGGTACTCATGAACTATGGCTGATCCATGAGCCGGGTACTTGTTCCGGGCGCGGCCAGAGCGGGCCGGACCAGGCGCTCGACGCGGGCAGGGACGTGGGGTACGTGCCCTAGCGTGGCCCTGGGTATAAGTAGACCCGTGTGCGTTGTAACAGCTGTGGCCGGGAGTTTGTGCTAAGGAAAATTGCCGTTCGAGCGGCAGGGGCGTTCGTGCGCCAGGAACAGCACCGAGTCCACCATTTGATCTCCGGGGGGGGGG
>LR738710.1:938034516-938132036 GCA_902687465.1 Secale cereale
GGGGGTTGCTCAGGAGGAGGCGGCGGAGGAGCACAAGTGATGGGGTTGACTAGGGTAAACCCTTGAGTCTGGTCAGAGAAGACAATATAAGGATGGGATTTAGAGCATCTACTTCCGGGCTTATCAAATTGACTAGACGGGCGTATGACCAGATGTGAGTGGTGGAAACAGCCGACCCAACCGGACGCCTAAATGCCCAGATTGTCCGACACTCCTGATGCTCAGCCCATATATGGGGGAAATAAGAGGAGTGCCCGAGTGTGTTCGAGCCGCGTCCGCCACATAGGATTTGGACAACCACGGACCATCTCATTTCTTTCTTTATTCATTTTTCTTCTCTCTCTCTATTATCATCAATTACATGCATGTGGTCCGACGTATAGGAAAAAAGTGAGGTACATAGCTATGTGAACGGATAAATAGAGACTCAAATCAGATATGCCCGGACACTGACTGGGCGCGTCAACAAACGTTTGAGGAGTCAAAATTTGCCAGTCCAGCTGTAGTTGCCACAATCAGAGTTGTAGGAATGGAAAGCGGAAGAGATACAATATAATGCGATACGATGCACATCACATACCTAAGAAATGCCGGAGCAGAAGATATAGTGGGACAAGCATCAGAACACTAACCAGCCAGATTTGAATTGTTATAGGGCAACAGTAAGTTATCTAGGCGACACGAACGTGGAAACCAAACTACCAAAGATGGAGCACGCCGAAAAGGCAGACGAGCACATAAAGAAACGTGGAGTTTAACTGGACCCGTCTGTCTTTGCAGTCGTTCATCGATCCAAGACCAGTCATCTTTCAACTAGGACGGAAAGGAGCAAAAAAAGAAGAAGATGATCAGTATCATACGTACTCCTACGTGCTTCTTGTCGTGGAATCCTGAGAACAAATTAATCAACAGTGCAACAAAGACGGAGATCTTCCGAGATCCCGGTAAAGGCAGAAAGAAGTTGTCTTGGATTCTTCTTTGACCAGTGACCAAGACGGACTTACGCGGCGCCCTCGTCGTCGTCGTCGCCTATCACCATGGTGTAACGTCCGGTGCAATAGAAACAATCTTGACTGCAGCCTATGAATATGAATGGTAGGTTTTTAAATTATTTAATAATTTTCTATAAAACTACTTAATATTTTGATTTTAAAGTTAATATTTTTAATGAATTTTCCCTAATTTTAAATTGTAGCTTGAATTGGGCTCGAAACTTCAGAGCTACAAGTATTTCGGAACCCATTGAAATATACAAAATTTTGAAAATTAAAATGAAATTTTGAACCCTAGTACTCCGCCCAGCAGGAGCTACCGTATGCTCATTTGCTCCTCTAGAGAAAGAAAAGAGCAGAATCGATTAGAAGGCACATAGACTAGCCATAGAGGGAGTAACTTCACCAGTATCATAGAGTCCAACTCAGCAAATTTGTTTATGTAGCAATGATTTAATGAGAAGAGAGATGAGTTGAGTAACATAGCTAGTTACTCATACTATGGGTAACATCACACATACTAAGAAAATATGAGTCTACAACCTAATAAATGAAGCTTTGCATGAGCATGATACCACACTTATGTTACTTCCCATTGTAGACATAGTAACATAGCCTAGGGTCTTATGTATGTTACTAGTGCTAGTCTTAGGAATCTATCACAAGGATGTTGGAGTCACTGGCGTATATAATCATTCATCGATGCACGCATATAGGATGGTTGGATTGAATGTGTGGCCATGCATTGCATACTCTATCGATCGACTGTTCAACTCTGCAGTAGCTTTCTTATCTTGCTTGGCAGCGATGGGTGCATGCACTTTAGAGACCAAGGGGAAGAACATCGGTGCACTAAGTAGGCATTTCTCCCCTGTTCCCACCAGTCCAGTTGGTTCCCGAAATGCCGAAGGTGCGTGTTTCCATGGTTGCATTTAAGCTAGCCTAGCTTTAAATCAGTTAGCCTCCATCGTTTACTTCCAAAGCGGGACAAAAGGTTCGGCAAGTTATACGTACATAGCCTCGGTGTGAGGAGATAATTTGTGGCACGCATATGTGGAGACATGCATTTTCTTGGGCGTTATGGACCAGGCAATTGCATCAAGATTCGAAAGTTCGGTTGTTTTCCTGCATTCGTTTAGGCATTATCTACCTTAGGGCAGGGGTGAGAGACTGCATGCTCTTAGCCAACCCCAGCTTTCATGTTTTTTATTTTGACTACCAAATTTGAATTCGTTATATCTTTTGAACCTAAACTCCAATTTATGTTTTGTTTGCTCGTGTTCCTCGCGACGATGTCTTGGAAACAAGACCACTCTGTGGAATTTAATTTGACAAGGTCTAAGAACTTTATCAAGTTTGAATTTTTAAACTTTTATAAAATGAAGGATTAGTTCACTAAGTATCAAATATTAAAGTTCAAACCCTGAACCTTAAATAGAAACTTAAATTTGCGAATTGAGTTGGGTCATATGAACTTGGTAAAACTTGGCAAAAACTTGTTTCAATATTTGAAACTCGGAAAAAATTTAGAACTTTCTTATCCTATCATATAAAACTTAAGAGCCTGATCCTCATTATTTTAATTATCTTACTGTGGAACCTATCCACCTCAGCTATCTGCACATCATCAAATGTAAGCACTTAACAAATCATGTTACGTTACCTATAAAGTTGGTACTTCGACAATTCTCGCAAACCAATTCATTCCAGCCGGATTATCAGCAAAATGTAGAGAGCATGTGAGGCAGAAGAACTCAACTTCTTTTTCTCAATGACGTTTCATGTGGGCAGTTATTCTTTCTGGTCTCCATTGCCTCTTATATTGCTTCTAGTATGAACGCCAACTTATTTTGCAAATAAGTTAGAACATTGGGTATTTAATCCTTACATCATTCAGCAACATTATTCTTCATAAAATTACTTATTTGGTATAAAAAATAATTTTCATCAAGTTTACATCATGTGGACATCATACAAATTGATTTATCTTCAGACGAATCAAATGATGCTTGAGTAATTTCATTGGAGGTACAGGCTTGGACCAATGACTTAATTATCTTTCCGGTCTTTTTTTGGATATATAGACGTTACACATCGTTTTCCTGTAGAATTCTATACAATTATAGTTGTTTGAGTTCTTCGGCCTTACATGCTTCCTGAATAGTGTTTGAGCATGTTCTTTTATATGCTCCTTATGTATTTTCTGACCATTTTAGTGCATACACTTTGATCGACTTTAACTCTCTTGGTAAATTGCACATGCCACGCAGCAACGTGCGTGGTTCCTCTAGTTTTCTCACTCGCTATAGTAATGACGGCCTGAACATCTTGTCAATGCCTTGATGATTCAATGTTGTAATTTTGCTTGATTTCTCACTAATAAAATAATTACTGTTGTTTTCTCTGTAATTTGTTTACAAAACAATTATATTAGTCGTATTCAATTGAAAGATCCATCCACGCCGGAGAGGATAGGGATGGAGCGAGGAACAGACCGTACCGTGTCATCGCCATGTACGCGTTCCGTGTTGAATCAATTACTCCTGATTGAATTAAAACTGAAAAATGACACTGCATGCTCCATGTTGAATTTTAGTTGCTATTCATAAACTTAACTATTTTTTAGGTGAGGGATAAACTTAACTATCTAGAGGAGCAACGAACACAAGACGAATATGCTGAGTGCTCCAATAGTAGTTGTCGGCTGAGATTGACCTTTAACTGTTATATTGACGTTCCCGCCAAAAAAAAAAAAAACTGTTGTGTTAATGAACAAGATCACTGCGCCATTATTCATAGCTCAGACCACGACCCCCCAACGATATAGAAGCTAGACACGTGTACAGATCCTATACCACCATTCCTACAACCTGTGGAAACGTATACGTACACACTGATCCTGACATGCGTAGACCTACTGTCCCTCCGAGTACACTCTGCTTGACACAAAAATATGTTCTGAGTGACAGAGAAGGATACATTGCTCAGAACGTCGGCGACTGGCGACTGGCGACCAGGGCGGCGACTGGCGCGCCGCGGCGATGCGACCGCCAGAGCCAGTGCGAGGAGGGAACGGATTCTGGGCCCTCACGGCCTCGGGATCTGACGATCCTGACGAGGAAGACGGCGGATCTGGGCTGTCGTCCCCGACGCCGAGCGATAATGTCTGCGAAGTTTTGGGGGCTGGATATTCTGAGGAGGAGGTCGCCGGCTTCGTGGATGGAATTGTGCCTTTGGAGGACCAGGCTTGGAGCGGACTGGCCAAGGCGGACAAGATGGAGGTACTCCGTCGAGTCGTCCATCGCCGGACGGCACCGACGGCGATCCGGCCTTGGAAGGTGCCATTACCGAAGGTAAGTCTTCCATCTCTCACGCTTGGGGATTTCATTGGTTCTTGGAAGGTGGTTGAGAACCGCCGGAGGAAAGTGCGGCCGCCGGCGGCGGTGCTGCCGGCGAGGCATCACGAGGAATTACGGGCGGAGCATGCGGCTTGTCTGGAATCGCTGTTGGGCCAGGATGGGCCTGACAGGATTCCAGTCGGCCCGAGTACCGCTGAGCAGGGGCAAGTGGCCCAGGAGTGGATTTGCGTCAATCGATTTCCTGCCTCGAACGCGTACGTACCTATCGATCGTCTGATTACTAGGGTTCGTGGCGGTGGCAGTGCTTCGTTCGCAAAGTTGGGTCCTGGTCGAGCGCGGCGTATTCATACTTCGGGCGGTGCCCCTGGTGTTCCCCTCGCAGGAGTCTCAGGCATGGCGGGCCATGGCCTGCCGCCGTCGGCCAAGGCAACGGCCAAGGCCCCTGCAGGTCCCGCGGTGATGGAAACACCAGCCACGCAGACTACATGCTAGGGCGCCGGACAAGGTCCCGGTGGGCAGACCGGTGCGCAGCCTACCGGGCGGGGAGGCACGCAGAATGCCGGGCGCTCGGGTGGCCTCACAGGGGGCCGGGGCGGTGCGCCCCTCGCTGGACGTGGAGGGGTTGGCCGTGGAGGATCCCATGGGGGAGGGCGTGGCGGTTACATGATGCAGGATGGCTATGGAGGGGGTGATGGTCACGACTTTCCCAATGGTGGCGCCCGGTTCAATCGCTATGGTTCATGGGGAGATGATGGGTATAACGCCCGGCATGTACTCCAGTGGTCAGTAGTGTACTATAAACCGAGTTAAATTACACGAGCTGTAACGTAGGATGCAAGCAACACAGTGGAGAAACATACTCACGGCTTGCAGTGGTACGTACGTTGCACCCTTGTCTGCCACTAATGGATTTCTATTAGCGCTAATTAAATTATCTAACATAAGCGATTTGTTTATTTTGTTCCAATCAAATCAAGCCACGTACGCGGGATCACGGATGGGCACACGCACGGGGAGCAGCCAAGTCTCGTCCGGCTAGGACACCTGCTACCGCCATCCGTGGCCGGCCATGCCCCACCTGGGGTGCCTCTGTTGCGATGTCTCTAGGTATGGGTCATTCCCATCCCGGGCCTCGCCAGCGTCCATCCGCCTTGCTGCGCTCGCCCCGTTGCCACCATCATCGGGCCCCGAGCTACGTGTGTAAAATCTACAGTTGCGTGACAAGCAGCAAAACTATTCTCTGTCTAGTGATACCCATGAAGTACCACTGTTGGTTGGATTATGAATGGATGGCTGCTTATCCGATTAACTAATCTCATAGGCTGGACCTTTTTCAAGCCACTGGAGTACGTACTCCCTCCGTCCCAAAATTCTTGTCTTCAGTTTGTCTAAATACGGATGTATCTAGTCACGTTTTAGTGTTAGATACTCTCCTATCTAGACAAATCTAAGACAAGAATTTTGGGACGGAGGGAGTAATTTGCAACAGATGATGTATGGATCCGTCTAATCTATGCATAAGATACGAAGCATGCAGAGACATGTCTCACCCTGATCAATAGATCGAAATGGGCGGCTACGGGCATGCATATGCCATGATGTGCACAATCTTGGCAAGTAAATCCCAGATTGAGTAGAAGCATTGCATTCACCTAGCCAGATAGCGACAACTCACAACTTCTACTGTCAAATATACAATACAATACAGCGCATACAAAATATTTCTAGTGTTGTACTCTCTCCGTCCGAGAATACTTGTCATTAAAATGAACAAAAAAAGATGTATCTAGTACTAAAATACATCTAGATACATCCCATTTTATTCATTTTGATGACAAGTATTTCCGGATGGAGGGAATATAAAGAAAGTGGGACATGACCCTAAAAAGAAAAGATAGCAGGACAAGATGTAGATGCAATGATTGGCTGCGCTCTGCCCGAGGATGATTCGCTCGCCGATTTTCGTCTAGGAATCAATCGATGTGTGTATATCCTCACTTCATCGTTCTATCTGCACACAGAGTACCGGACCAACGTGAGCTTGAGCGAGGCAGGCTAACGTGTGTTGCAAGCAGCAGGGAAGATAGTCTTGCACACCAATATAACGGCGGCGGTAAAGCTAGCTAGCTACTTGATCAGCAGCTGACAGAGACTGATGCAGACCGACAGACAACCGAAATATGCTTACGGATTCGTGAGTGGGGGTGGTCGCTGCTCGCTAATTAGTCCATCTTCTTCTTCCTAGCCGACCAAATCGACAGCCACCACCACCCCCCTGCCTTCTCTAGCTAGGCCAGTAGCCACCCCCACGCGCAATCCAGGGCTTTTCACTCGCTTGCACAAGAGATCGAGTAGCCCGGCCCCGGCCTGTGCTCTATGTGTGTCTCTAACCCGTCACTGTCAGTGCGAAAATCTAGTGGTGGATGTGATCGGCCAGGGATGTGCATGCTTCAAATCTAGTGCTTTCTGGGTGTTATAAATAGGGCTCCAATCAAGCTTCCCTAGCAGTTACCAACCTCATTCTTACTTACTAGTACTGCAATTGCAATTGCAATTGAGCGCCTCACAAGAACTACCTTCTGGTGGTCCTCTGCTGCTACCTTCTTCCTCTTCATCTTCTCTACGGTTCGGTGAGTGCCCACACCCTATGATTAATATGCTTCTATTTGTATATACTCCTATGTACTTTGCATGTCAATTATTTTGTTTGGTCGAGGGCAACCAGCGAGTTCTGTACACGACGCTAGCTAGTTATGAGTCATGGCCGACCTTTAATTAGTGCAGTGTGGTACCACCAGCTAGCTAGTACGTACTTCCATGTATAGCTAGCATATGCTACTATACCGGTAGAGAAGGGGACAATATGCACTTGCATGCTAAAGTGACCACCATATTCCTGCTGGTACTCATCATATATAGACGACGTACCGTGGTATGTGTACTCCGTGTTTAGTTTGAATTGAGGTTGAAATTCGTCTCTGCAACCATAGTCCTGCTCGATGGATCCACCGATGTACCTCCGAAATCATATTCCTCCGCTGGTACTCGTAGTACAAACATACCTGTAGATTCGTCTCTGCGAGACCTGTACGTACATACCTGTAGTTCAGTCGTCTAGTCCTCCATAAAATTGACCAGAGACCAAATCTTCTCTCTCTAACCGTAGTGTAGGTACGTGTCCAGTACCAGTAGGCCGGCGAAAGAAAATGATGGAAACTAGACGGAGAGAGGTGGTGGTGGATGTGTGGAGGGGAGAGTAATCCTGAAGTGCACTCAAAGAAACATGCTGGCTTTGCATTCATGCCCCTAAAACCTTCACTCTCACAGCTCCCACAGGCAACATCCACTGCAGGTCCTTTCCATTTCACTTTTATCTTCTATCTTCTTCCATTCACACTTTACAATTGTACTTTGTCCTTAGAAAATGGATCCAGGACATGATTGCAGTGCACTTATAGTAGATACATACACAGATTTGGTGTGGGCTACATAGACACGAATGAGCGTGCGCATTCGTGTCGTCTGCTCTGCTTGCTGTCAAGCGTCTGTAGTCACCTCTCATTGCAGTGTTGCACGAGTGCTTCTCTAGATCTCTAGCTATCTATAAAGATCCTCTTCACCGCGTTTGGTCCACACACATACAACATATATACAAGATTGGTCGATCATTGGACCAGCTAGCACCATTTTTGCCCCTCTCTGAAGATCATCTGTGGCCTCCACACCTTGCATCTACAAGTAGTAAGGTGAAAAGGTTGTGCGCTTGATTTCAGTTCAGAAGACATCGAGCTTGCTTGCTAAGGTAGATGCTAGCAATGGAGCAGCACCATGAGGAGGAGTCGTGTGTCCCCCCTGGGTTCAGGTTCCACCCCACAGAGGAGGAACTGGTGGGGTACTACCTGCCCAGGAAGGTGGCCGCCCAAAAGATCGACCTCGACATCATCCAGGAGGTGGATCTCTACCGGATCGAGCCATGGGACCTCCAAGGTACTACTCGTCTGAATTTTGGCAGTTCAATTTGTAAATTTACTCTCTGCCTTTCTATTTTTGAACTGAAACCATGACAGGTAGTAGTATTTTGGAACTGAGGGAATACATACATAGTGTGTTCTAGTGAGGTGGTGATTCAAGTTGAATATATTAACAATAATGGATGGTGCAGAGAGGTGCGGCGGCGGTAGGGGAGGACGGGGAGCGCGTCAGGTTGCGGCGGAGGACGAGCAGTCGTCGGAGTGGTACTTCTTCAGCTTCAAGGACCGCAAGTATCCCAGCGGCACGCGCACCAACCGGGCAACGGCGGCCGGATTCTGGAAGGCCACCGGCAGGGACAAGCCGGTGACTTCGTCGAGGAGCCGAGGGGTCATCGGCATGAGGAAGACGCTCGTGTTCTACAGGGGCCGCGCCCCCAATGGTAGGAAGACGGACTGGATCATCCACGAGTACCGCCTCCAGACCAGTGAGCATGCCCCCACACAGGTCAGTAATTCTTCAGTTCTTTAGTTCTTTCTCTTCTTCTTGAGAATTTACCGTGGATGGTGATGTGTAGGAGGAAGGTTGGGTGGTGTGCCGGGCGTTCCAGAAGCCGGCGCCGAACCAGAGGCCGTCCTACATCTTCCCGCCGCCATATGCCGGCGCTCCGGGCCTCGGGGGCTACTACGACGCGCGGCCCTGGCTGCACGGCCAAGGCGGCGACCTCCATTACCTGCAGACCGGAGCAGACGTTCTCGGCTTCCCTGGCCAGGGCATCCAGTACTCTGACGAGCTGCTGGAGTCCAAACAGAGTCTCTTCAACAACATCCCGCAGCTGATCGAGAGCCCGCCGACGACCACCCTCCAGCAGCAGGGACTGGGACAGGCGGCGGCCGGCATCGACTGGAACTTCCTGGACAGCCTGCTGTCCACGTCGCAGCTCCACGAGTACTCTGCTACGGCTGCGTCACAGCTGCACCTGCAGCAGTGAAGTAGAGTTAGCAGACATACCGTCGCAGCATCGATTTCATTGTATACATGATTTGCTAATAATTATTATCATTGAGTACAGATGGTAGATGATGTACATGTGCATCTGTTGCACTGGACACTTGTACCTAGATAGATTACTCTGTTCCACTTACTGAGTCCATGTGTTCCACTGTAGATTACTCTGTTCCACTTACTGAATATATGTGTTTCACTGTAGACTACTCTGTTTCACTTAGTAAATTTCAGGGACAGTTAATTTACAGTATGCATGATTTGCTAATAATAATCCAATAGTATACAAAGTACAGGCAGTATAGAGGCTAGATGGTGGACCTCCATGTTCATGTGTCTGAGTTGCACCTGATTGACACTTGTACCTAGCATAGTAGCGTGTCTTCTACTCCCTCCGTCCCATAATATATGAGCATCTTTTACACTACACTAGTGTAAAAAACGATCTTATATTATGGGACGGAGGGAGTAGTTTACAACAGACACACACAGCACTCTGTTTCACTCACTGATGAATTTGTTGAGCAGCTGATCATCATCACTCAGTACATATATGTTTCACTCAACGAAGGACCTTCCATTTCACCATACGCGCGAGATAACTTTGGTTGATCTTTCTGGGCCGTACGCAAACGGTTAATTAAATGTGTGTGTGATGTGCCCACGGGGATTAGTTAACATCGATCGAGCGTGATAGTGAGTGGATTAATTGAGTTTCCCTATCAATCATCTTTTCTGGTGTAATTAAATTTACGCGTCATGGGATTGTAGGTTTCAGTCGTAATTAAGTGGAGATGCAGACAAACGGATGGGTCTCCTACTTGCCATCTATAGTCAACAAAGCGACAAGGACTTGCATTACCTTGATATGTATGTATCTCGAGTACACTGTTGCTTGTGGCTGCTGTGATAATGCTGATGATCAAAAGGTTCTTTTCCGACGGGATCAATTGCTTGGTGAATACGTATGAGATCGATGGAATACCTATTAAACAGAAAGGAAGGAGATTTTTGGAACCTGGTACTATTGAATTCCGCTTCATAAACTTAGCAAAATTCGTATTTCAGAATTTTGATAAGTTCTGGGAAATAAACCAAACCTGCAGGTATTGCTTTGAAACTTACTCATGGAAGTTTCTATTCTGTGCAATGGTATTTCGCGTATAAGCCACTAATAACCAATCCCCTTTTCCTGTCGCAACATCACTAATTATCGTGTTATGTTGTCGGTTTATTAATAGGCCACTGACATGGTCGTCGTCACCATCCATATTTCTACTTTTTGTAGTGCAACATTCACAAATTATTTTTTCAAGCGAGCTGAGCATAGCTATACTTGACATGGGTGCTCACATTTTTCATGATTTTATTATATGCTTTCGGCACTATTTTCTTAGTAGTACCGTGTGTGCATCAATTACAAGTTTTATTGCCTCCTTCCCCTAAGTATACAGGTAACCATAATAGTACTCATGTCTTTACAAAAATTATTATGATGGTGTAATACGAAAAATATTACAAAAAAATATACTATACCAGAAACACAATAAAGTAAAATATGACGCAGGTACCACGGTATTAACTACTCCCTCCGTTCCTAAATATAAGTCTTTGGAGAGATTCCACTATGGACCACATACGAAGCAAAATGAATGAATATATACTCTAAAATGCATCTATATACATCCGTATGTGGTTCATAGTGAAATCTTTACAAAGACTTATATTTAGGAACGGAGGGAGTATGTCGGTGAATATCTGCCACACTTGCTTGCCATTAGGTGCAACAAATTCAAGAAGTGCTTAAAGTTATTCTTGTGTTATGCCATGGATGATAATAATTTGTGTGTGCGAATAAAAAAATGGAATTATAATCTTTATCATGGACATCAAAACACATCATTATACTATGTATATCATGGACCATTCTGAAATTGATACATGGAGGAAATTAAATTGTAAATGGAGCATGTTATTTTTGAAAAATATATACTAAGCATAAGAGTATGCGCATTTCAAAAAACATAGAGTTCTTGCTTTCGTTAAATGCACATACATTATGAAAAACATGGATATGCTTAAAAATTAGATTGGTCTCTAGCATGGCTACCTCTCGTCACTCTGTGGGACACTTTGTATACTTATCATATTTTGAACTATATTCAGATGGAGAGCCTCCCCCACCCCGTGGTCCATTTAAAACAATTCGAGGATTTTGGGTCCCAGGTTTGTTTTGCAGGTCCTACTTCATAGGATCGCTCAGCTCTTCTTCCGATAACTCTCATTTTGTGTACATCTTTGTTTGTGCGTCATATCGGCGATATGGAAGCGTGGCATCACAAATGGCGTAAATCCATCTAACCTACCCAGCATCCCAATGATGTTCTTGATAACCCACAAGTATAGGGGATTGCAACAGTTTTCGAGGGTAGAGTATTCAACCCAAATTTATTGATTTGACACAAGGGAAGCCAAAGAATATTCTCAAGTATTAGCAGTTGAGTTGTCAATTCAACCACACCTGGAAAACTTAAGATCTGCAGAAAAGTATTTAGTATCAAAGTTGTATGGAAGTAACGATAATAGTGGCAAAAGTAACAGTGGTAGTTTTGTAGTAATTGTAACAGTGGCAAAAGAAAAGTAACTAAGCAAAGATCAATATGTGAAAAGCTCGTAGGCATTGGATCAGTGATGGATAGTTATGTCGGGTGCGATTCCTCATGCAACAGTTATAACATAGGGTGACACAGAACTAGCTCCAGTTCATCAATGTAATGTAGGCATGTATTCCGAATATAGTCATACGTGCTTATGGAAAAGAACTTGCATGACATCTTTTGTCCTACCCTCCCGTGGCAGCGGGGTCCTATTGGAAACTAAGGGATATTAATGCCTCAATTTAATAGAGTACAGGACCAAAGCATTAACACTTAGTGAATACATGAACTCCTCAAACTACGGTCATCACCAGGAGTGGTCCCGATTATTGTCACTTCGGGGTTACCGGATCATAATACATAGTAGGTGACTATTGACTTGCAAGATAGGATCAAGACTCACATATATTTATGAAAACATAATAGGTTCAGATCTGAAATCATGGCACTCGGGCCCTAGTGACAAGCATTAAGCATATGAAAGTCTCATCCAACCCATCACCGTCCAGCAAGCCTACGATGGAATAACTCATGCACAACTGTGAGCATCATGAAATTGGTGATGGAGGAAGGTTGATGATGACAACGGCGATGGATTCCCCTCTCCGGAGCCCCAAACGGACTCTAGATCAGCCCTCCCGAGAGAGATTAGTACTTGGCGGCGGCTCCATATCGTAAAACATGATGAATCCTTCTCTCTGATATTTTTCTCTCCGAACATGAATATATAGAGTTGGAGTTGAGGTCGGTGGAGCCTCAGGGGGCCCACGAGGCAGGGGGCATGCCCCAGGGGCGTGGGCGCGCCCTCCACCCTCGTGGACAGGGTGTGGGCCCCCTGGTGTTGATTCTTTCGCCAGTATTTTTTATTAATTCCAAAAATATTCTCCGTGAAGTTTCAGGTCATTCCGAGAACTTTTATTTCCACACAAAAATAACACCATGGCAATTCTGCTGAAAACAGCGTCAGTCTGGGTTAGTTCCATTCAAATCATGCAAGTTAGAGTCCAAAACATGGGCAAAAGTGTTTGGAAAAGTAGATACGATGGAGACGTATCAACTCTCCCAAGCTTAAATCTTTGCTTGTCCTCAAGCAATTCAGTTGACAAACTGAAAGTGATAAAGAAAAACTTTTACAAACTCTGTTTGGTTGTTGTAAATATGTAAAGCCAGCATTCGAGTTTTCAGCAAAGATTATGAACCAACCATATTCACAATAACACTTAGGTCTCATGTTTACTCATATCAATGGCATAATCAACTAGCGAGCAATAATAAAAAATCTCGGATGACAACACTTTCTCAAAACAATCATAATATGATATAACAAGATGGTATCTCGCTAGCCCTTTCTGAGACCGCAAAACATAAATGCAGAGCACCCTGAAGATCAATGACTGGCTGAACATTGTAATTCATGGTAAAAGAGATCCAGTCACAGTCATACTCAATGTAAACTAATAGTAATGCATGCAAATGACAACAGTGCTCTCCAGCTGGACTCAACATAAAAGTAAATAGATAGGCCCTTCATAGAGGGAAGCAGGGATTTGTAGAGGTGCCAGAGCTTGATTTTTGAAATAGAGATAAATTATATTTTGAGTGGAATACTTTCATTGTCAACATAACAACCGAGAGATCTCGATATTTTCCATGCTATACACATTATAGGCGGTTCCCAAGCAGAATGGTAAAGTTTATACTCCCCCACCACCAACAAACATCAATCGATGGCTTGTTCGAAACAAAGGGTGCCTCCAACTAACAAGCCACTCGAATCGTTCAAAGGAGGATACCACCCTACCATACCACATCACAACCATTTTAATAGCATGTTGGCACGCAAGGTAAACCATTATAAACTCCTAGCTAATTAAGCATGGTATGAGTAACTATAATATCTAATTGTCATTGCAAACATGTTTAATTCATAATAGGCTGAATCAGGAACGATGAACTAATCATATTTACAAAAACAAGATAGGTCGAGTTCATACCAGCTTCTCTCATCTCAATCGGTCCATCATATATCATCATTATTGCCTTTCACACGCACGATCGAACGGTGTGGATAATAATAGTGCACGTGCATTGGACTAAGCTGGAATCTACAAGCATTTAATACACAGGAGAAGACAAGGTAATATGGGCTCGTTGTTAAATCAACAACAATGCATATGAGAGCCATTTCAACATTTTCATCATGGTCTTCTCCTCTCATCCCCCGAAGAAAAGAAAGGAAATAAAACTATTTACACGGGAAAGCTCCCAACAAGCAAAAGAAGAACGAGAAATCTTTTTGGGTTTTATTTTAATTTATACTACTACAGGCATGGAAAGTAAACTAGCTAAAAGCTACAACTAATTTTTTGATTCTTCTTAAGGTTTTTAAAACACACAAGAAGAAGGCTAGAACAGAAAATAAACTAGCATGGATAGTACAGTGAAAAAGTATGAGCACCAACAACTAGAATGAGTGTGTGAACATGAATGTAATGTCGGTGAGAAATACGTACCCCCCCCCCAAGCTTAGGCTTTTGGCCTAAGTTGGTCTATGCCCATGGATCAAAGTGGTCATCTCCAGTGTACTGAGGAGGATCCACGGGGTGCCACTAGTTAGTGAGCTCTTGAGGATCTCACTGATAAATTGACTCCTGAAATGGGTCAGGAGATGGCTCTGGCTCAGACTCTGGGGATCGTGTTCACTCCCAATATGCATAAATGTCATCAGGAAAGATGATGTATGTGTCTGAATGAATGTTAAACAAAGAAGGTGCAGGCAAGGTAATAATCTGACAAGTATTTTCACTAAATACCAGGTTATAAATGAGTCTCTTCTCTTTATCATTGCAAATAAAATAATGTGCTACCATACTTTTATAGTCTAAGAAAATAGGGGGCAACACTTTTTCTTCTTTCTCATAGTGTCTAATAGGTATCTCAAAATATTTAACAAGATGCGAAGCAAAGATACCTCCAAAAATGGGGCCCTTTGCATGGTTTAGACTCATCCGTTTAGCAACCATAGCGCCTAAACTGAAAGTTCTGTCATGGAGTAAAGCATGGCTTAAAATGGCGAGGTCAGGAGCACTGAGGACCCCACTGTTCCCGCGACCAATTAAACATCTATTAGCAAATATTGCATAGTAACGTAGAACGGGAAAATGTATACTAGTAGTTCTTGCATCTGACACTTTTCTCTTTTCCCCTACAGCAATTTCATCAATAAATTCTGCCACATCCCTAGGATGTGGTTCCTCGATGCTGCCCTCAGAAGGAAAATTGCAAACCCCACAAAAATCATAGAGTGACATCTCCCTAAACTCATCGTATAAATAAAAACCTGCCGAAGGTGGTGATCTCCTAGCATGGAAATGAAAATTTTGCACAAAAATATTAGTGAAGAGGAGATACTGTTCGAGCTGGAAGTGGAGGAAGTCGGTGAGGCCTTCATTCTCAGCCAAGTAATAAAAATCACCATAAATTCCAGCGGCTCTCAAGAACTCATCACAAGGCCATTCACACACTACTAGGAAAAGGGCTATAGATGGTATACCAGATACTAATGACGCACCAGTGGGACGCCATTAGTAGCGAAAACAGGTGCGCCACTAGCATCCCTTTTTCTAGTAGTGACACGGCCGAACCTCTGCAGTGCGAGGAAGATTATATTTGGGCTTCTTATTTTCTTCACTTTGCTTATCCTTCGAGCTTCGGCTCGAAGAGCCTCTCAAAAACATGTTCAACATTTTCTCCCTCTGAAATTTTCTAAAAATTTTAGTGACTCAAAATAAAAGTGAACCAAACTCAACAAGATTGATAGCAACTACTCCCACAAGTGCCTAGAGACTATATCATGCATTCGAACTACTTAGGACCAATGTTGAGGATATCGCTTATCGTTATCGTCTCGGTCAGCTGGGGATCAGAGATTAATCAATTTTATCGGTCAACTATTAATCAACCATTTTTTTTTCAAATCCCAGGTTCCCAACACTAAAATATGCTATATTCAACACCAAAACAATATTGGACAGAAGTGTTACCTTGAATCCTAGCCTTTCAATCATAATATAATGGCAAACAAAATAGAAAAACATTACATATTGCGTAACAAGGTCCATAAAATACAAATAAACATAGTTCTTGCAATCATAGTCATAGCGATAAATCGGCCCGAGCGATACATGATGAAGATAAGGCAGAATCTTATCGGTCACCCCAAGAGTACCGATAAATCACTGAATAGGAAGATTTCTTGAACAGTGCTTGGGACCATATAAATTTGACATGCAAGCTCAAGAACAGGGTCACCTAAGCAGCAAAAATTTGCAATAAATAAATCACTAGAACAAAAACCAATTGGACCATTGGAGGAGTCACATACCGAAGAACAATCCCCCCAAACAGTTTTGTGAATGGAGCTTTGAGCAACGAGATCAAAAATGGCAGCAAGACGAGGTAGAACACGGGTTTGAGCTATGGGAGGATTTTTTCTGGAGGAAGACGAAGTGAGTGGGTGCAGGAATAAGTGGAGGGCGGCCACGTGGGGCCCATGATGCAGGGGGGCGCGCCCAGGGGGGTGGGCGCACCCTGTGCCCTCGTGGCCAGGTGGTGGCTCCCCCTGGTGTGTTCTCAATGCCAGATATTCTTAAATATTCTACAAAAAATCATATTTCATTTTCGGGACATTTGGAGAAGTTTTATTTTCGAGGTATTTTTTTATTGCAAGGATAATTCAGAAAACAGACAGAAAATACTATTTTTGCTTTATTTAATCTAAATAACAAAAAGTAACAGGAGGATACAGAAAGTTGTGCTTTCTAACTTCATCCATCTCATGCTCATCAAAAGGAATCCACTAATAAGGTTGATCAAGTCTTATTGACAAACTCTTTCGGAATAACATGTAACCGGAGAATTTTCGAATAACACTAAGTTACCTCAATGGGGATATGCACATACCCAACAATAAGAATATCATATTTCTTCTTGACAGTAGGAAGAGGAAATTCAAAACCTGCAATAGTAATAGTTGGAATTTTTCCAATAGAATTTATACTGTGGACTTGAGGTTGCTTCCTCGGAAAGTGTACCGTATGCTCATTACCATTAACATGAAAATTGACATTGCCTTTGTTGCAATCAATAACAGCCCCTGCAGTATTCAATAGGTGTCAACTTATTCAAATCAAGTCTACGATATAAAGAGAGAGGCATAACACTAACACCGGCTCCATGATCACATAAAGCAGTTTTAACATAGTTTCTTTTAATGGAGCATGGTATAGTTGGTAGTCCTGGATCTCCTAGTTTCTTTGGTATTCCACCTTTAAAAGTATAATTAGCAAGCATGGTGGAAATTTCAGCTTCCGGTATCTTTCTTTTATTTGTAACAATATCTTTCATATACTTAGCATAAGGATTCATTTTAAGCATATCAGTCAAACGCATACGCAAAAAGATAGGGCTAATCATTTCAGCAAAGCCCTCAAAATCCTCATCATCCTTTTTCTTGGATGGTTTAGGAGGAAAGGGCATGGGTTTCTGAACCCATGGTTCTATTTCTTTACCATGCTTCCTAGGAACAAAGTATCTCTTATCATAACGTTGATTCTTTGATTGTGGGTTATCAAGATCAACAGCAGGTTCAATCTCTACATCATTGTTATTGCTAGGTTGAGCATCAACATGAACATCATCATTAGCATTATCACTAGGTTGATGTTCATTACCAGATCGTGTTTCAGCATCAGAAATAGAAATATCATTGGGATTCTCAGGTGTGTCAACACTTTATGACAGCTATGTTCTTGTGCCTACCAACATTCTTCATTCTATGGCTGTAGGAACTAGCTCGGGTACAGCTCATGCACTGCTACCTGGAGAGAGCTCACTAGCTGCTCATGCTTGGACTAAGGAAGATACTGCGGGTACTGTTGTTGGCACAACACACTCCAGCTCTATGGCAATTAATCTGCCCCTCTCCATGATACGTCTCCAACGTATCTACTTTTCCAAACCCTTTTGCCCTTGTTTTGGACTCTAACTTGCATGATTTGAATGGAACTAACCCGGACTGACGTTGTTTTTAGCAGAACTGACATGGTGTTGTTTTTGTGCAGAATAAAAAGTTCTCGGAATCGCCTGAAAATCAATGGAGAATTATTTCGGAAAATATAAAAAATACCTGCAAGGGGCCTTGGGCATGTCCACGAGGGTGGGGGGCACACCCCCTGCCCAGGGCACGCCCCCCTGCCTCGTGGGCCCCCTGGTGCCTTACCGACGTATCCCCAGATCCTATATCTTCACGTTCGGGGAGAAAAAAAACAAGGAGAATGAATTATCGCGTTTCACGAGACGGAGCCGCCGCTAAGCCATAATCTCTCTCGGGAGGGCAAATCTGGAGTCCGTTCGGGGCTCCGGAGAGTGGAGATCGTCGCCATCGTCATCATCAACCTTCCTCCATCACCAATTCCATGATGCTCACCGTCGTGCGTGAGTAATTCCATCGTAGGCTTACTGGACGGTGATGTGTTGGATGGGATCTATCATGTAATCGAGTTAGTTTTGTTAGGGTTTGATCCCTAGTATCCACTATGTTCGAAGATTGATGTTGCTATGACTTTGCTATGCTTAATGCTTGTCACTAGGGCCCGACTGCCATCATTTCAGATCTGAACCTATTATGTTTTCATGAATATATGTGTGTTCTTGATCCTATCTTGCAAGTCTATAGTCACCTACTATGTGTTATGATCCGGCAACCCCGAAGTGACAACAATTGGGACCACTCCCGGTGCTGACCATAGTTTGAGGAGTTCATGTATTCACTATGTGTTAATGCTTTGGTCCGGTACTCTATTGAAAGGAGGCCTTAATATCCCTTAGTTTCCAATAGGACCCTGCTGCCACGGGAGGGTAGGACAAAAGATGTCATGCAAGTTCTTTTCTATAAGCACGTATGACTATATTTGGAATACATGCCTACATTGCATTGATGAACTGGAGCTAGTTCTGTGTCACCCTAGGTTATAACTTCTACATGATGAATTGGATATAATTTCCCATCACCGATCAAATTCCTACGAGCTTTACCTATATTGCTTGTCGCTTATCTACTTTTCCGTTGCTACTATTACAAAAACTACAAAAACACTACCGTTACTTTTATTGCTGCTACCGCCATGATACGTCCATTTTGCATCATGTTTATAACTTGATATTTATTGCATCTTGGGCTGTTCATACATGTTCTGTCACAATACTTATGCCTTTTCCCTCTTATTTTACAAGGTTTACATGAAGAGGGAGAATGCCGGCAGCTGGAATTCTGGGCTGGAAAAGGAGCAAACTCTGGAAACCTATTCTGCACAACTCCAAAAGCCCTTAAATTCAACAGAACATCGTTTCGGAAAATATAAAAAATATATGGCGAAAGAAACCCATGAGAGGGGCCACTGACTAGCCTCGAGGGTGAGCGGCGCGCCCCCCTTCCAAGGGCGTGCCCCCCCTGCCTCGAGGGCCAGCCGGCAGGCCCCAGTGCCCATCTTCTCCTATATGAAGCGTTTTGACCTGGAAAAAACCAAGAGGAGGCTTTCGGGACCAGACGCCGCCGTCTCGAGGCGGAACCGAGGCAGAAACCAATCTAGGGCTCCGGCAGAGCTGTTCTGCCGGGGATACTTCCCTCCGGGAGGGGGAAATCGTCACCGCCGTCATCACCAACAACTCTCCCATCTTGGGGAGGGCTATCTTCATCAACATCTTCACTAGCACCATCTCCTCTCAAACCCTAGTTCATCTCTTGTATCCAATCTTTGTACCCAAACCTCAGATTGGTACCTGTGGGTTGCTAGTAGTGTTGATTACTCCTTGTAGTTGATGCTAGTTGGTTTATTTGGTGGAAGATCATATGTTCAGATCCATTATGCATATTAATACCCCTCTGATCATGAAAAATATTATGTCTTGTGAGTAGTTACTTTTGTTCCTGAGGACATGGGAGAAGTCTTGATATTAGTAGTGATGTGAATTTGGTCTTCGTTCGATATTTTGATGAGATGTATGTTGTCTCTCCTCTAGTGGTGTCATGTGAACGTCGACTACATGACACTTCACCATTATTTGGGCCTAGAGGAAGGCATTGGGAAGTATTAAGTAGATGATGGGTTGCTAGAGTGACAAAAGCTTAAACCCTAGTTTATGCGTTGCTTCGTAAGGGGCTGATTTGTATCCATATGTTTCAGGCTATGGTTAGGTTTACCTTAATACTTCTTTTGTAGTTGCGGATGCTTGCATTAAAGGTTAATCATAAGTGGGAGGCATGTCCAAGTAAGGGCAGCACCCAAGCACCGGTCCACCCACATACCAAATTATCAAATTACCGAACGCGAATCAGATGATCATGATGAAAACTAGCTTGACGACAATTCCCATGTGTCCTCGGGAGCGTTTTCCTTTATATAAGAGTTTGTCCAGGCTTATCCTTTGCTACAAAAAGGATTGGGCCACCTTGCTGCACCTTATTTACTTTTACCTTTTGTCACTTGCTACCAATTATCTTATCACAACACTATCTGTTACCTATAATTTCAGTGCTTGCAGAAAATACCTTACTGAAAACCTCCTATCATTTCCTTCTGCTCCTCGTTGGGTTCGACACTCTTACTTATCGAAAGGACTACGATAGATCCCCTACCCTTGTGGGTCATCAAGACTCTTTTCTGGCGCCATTGCCGGGGAGTGAAGCGCCTTTGGTAAGTGGAATTTGGTAAGGAAAAATTTATATAGTGTGCTGAAATTTATTGTCACTTGTTACTATGGCTCAAAATCATTTGAGGGGCTTGTTCGGGGTATCTTCACCCCGAGCAGTAGAGCAAAGAGTTGCTCCTCAACCTACTGCACCTATTGAAAATGTTTGCTTTGAGATTCCTTCGGGTATGATAGAGAAACTGCTTGAAAATCCCTTTACAGGAGACGGAACATTGCATCCCTATTTACATCTAATCTATGTGGATGAAGTTTGTGGATTGTTTAAGCTTTCAGGTATGCCCAAGGATGTTATCAAGAAGAAGGTCTTCCCTTTATCTTTGAAGGGAGATGCATTGACATGGTTTAGGCTATGCGATGATATGGGATCATGGAACTATAATAGTCTGAAGTTGGAATTTCATGAGAAGTTCTACCCTATGCACCAGGTTCATCGTGATCGCAATTATATTTATAATTTCTGGCCTCGTGAAGGAGAAAGCATCGCTGAAGCTTGGGGGAGGCTTAAGTCAATGTTATATTCATGCCCCAATCATGAGCTTTCAAGAAATATGATCATCCAAAAATTTTATGCTCGGCTTTCTCTCAATAATGGCACCATGCTCGATAATTCTTGTTCTGGCCCTTTTATGATGAAGACTGTTGAATTCAAATGGGATTTATTCGAAATAATTAAACGCAACTCCGAAGATTGGGATCTCGACGAAGGTAAGGAGTCAGGTATGACCCCTAAGTTTGATTGTGTTAAAGCTTTTATGGATACCGATGTTTTCCGTGAGTTTAGCACTAAGTATGGACTTGACTCTGAGATAGTAGCTTCTTTTTGTGAATCCTTTGCTACTCATGTCGATCTCCCCAAGGAGAAGTGGTTTAAATACCATCCCCCTATTGAAGTAAAAGTAGTTGAACCTATTAAAGTTGAAGAAAAGACTATAACTTATAATGTTGATCATGTTATTCCTACCGCTTATATTGAGAAACCACCTTTCCCTGTTAGGATAAAGGATCATGCTCAAGCTTCAACTGTAGTTCGTAAGAGTAATACTAGAACACCTACACCCTCTGAGCAAATTAAAGTTGAACCTAGTGTTGCAATGGTTAAAGATCTCTTGGTAGAAGATTTAGATGGACATGTTATTTATCTCCAGGAAGAGTCTGCTAGGATAGCCAAACCCAATGCTAGGAATAGACATAAACCTGTTGTAGGCTTGCCTGTTATCTCTGCCAAGATAGGAGATCATTGCTATCATGGTTTATGCAATGTAGGTGCTAGTGCGAGTATTATCCCTCTTGATTTGTATAACAAAATTATGCATGATATTGCACCTATTGAGTTAGAAGGGATTGATGTTACTATTAAGCTTGCTAATAGAGATACTATTTCACCAGTTGGGATTGTTAGAGATATTGAAGTCTTGTGTGGGAAGGTTAAATACCCCGCTGATTTTCTTGTTCTTAATTCCCCACAAGATGCATTCTATCCCATTATATTTGGTAGACCCTTCTTGAATACTGTTAATGCCAAGATAGACTGCGTGAAAGACATTGTCACTGTTGGATTAGGGGATATGTCTCATGATTTTAACTTTTCTAAATTCCATAGACAACCCCTTGAAAAAGCACCACCTAGTAAGGATGAACTTATTGGTCTTGCTTCCATTGCCGTGCCACCTAATGATCCCTTAGAACAATACTTGTTAGACCATGAAAATGATATGCATATGAATGAGAGAAGGGAAATAGATGAAATATTCTTTAAACAGGGACCCGTATTGAAAAATAACTTGTGTGTTGAAATCCTAGGGGATCCTCCTCCACCCAAGGGTGATCCCGTGTTTGAACTTCAACCTTTGCCTGATAATCTTAAGTATGTTTATCTTGATGAAAAGAGGATATATCCTATTATTATTAGTGCTAACCTTTCAGAGCAGGAAGAAGAAAAATTATTGAATACTCTAAAGAAGCACCGAGCTGCTATTGGATATACTCTAGATGATCTTAAGGGCATTAGTCCCACTATATGTCAACACAAGATAAAATTGGAAGAAAATGCTAAACCAGTTATTGATCATCAGCGATGGTTAAATCCTAAGATGAAAGAAGTGGTGAGGAAGGAGATACTAAAGCTTCTAGAAGCTGGTATTATCTATCCAGTTGCTGATAGTCAATGGGTAAGTCCTGTCCATTGCATCCCTAAGAAAGGAGGTATGATTGTTGTCCCTAATGATAAAGATGAATTGATCCCACAAAGAATAGTTATAGGTTATAGGATGGTAATTGATTTCTGTAAGTTAAATAAATCTACTAAGAAAGATCATTACCCCTTACCATTTATTGATCAAATGCTAGAAAGGTTATCCAAACATACTCATTTCTGCTTTCTAGATGGTTATTCTGGTTTCTCTCAAATACCTGTGTCAAAAGGGGATCAAGAAAAGACCACTTTTACTTGTCCTTTCGGTACCTTTGCTTATAGACGTATGCCTTTTGGTTTATGTAATGCACCTGCTACCTTTCAAAGATGCATGATGGCTATATTCTTCGATTTTTGTGAAAAGATTGTTGAGGTTTTCATGGATGATTTCTCCGTTTACGGAACTTCTTTTGACGATTGCTTAAGCAACCTTGATTGAGTTTTGCAGAGATGTGAAGACACTAACCTTGTCTTGAATTGGGAGAAGTGCCACTTTATGGTTAATGAAGGCATTGTCTTGGGACATAAAATTTCTGAAAGAGGTATTGAAGTTGACAAAACTAAAGTTGATGCTATTGAAAAGATGCCATGCCCAAAGGACATCAAAGGTATACGAAGTTTCCTTGGTCATGTCGGGTTTTATAGGAGATTCATTAAGGACTTCTCCAAAATCTCCAGGCCTCTGACTAATCTCTTACAAAAAGATATTCCTTTTGTCTTTGATGATGATTGCCTAGAAGCATTTGAAATACTTAAGAAAGCATTGATCTCTGCACCTATTGTCCAGCCCCCTGACTGGAATTTACCCTTTGAGATTATATGCGATGCTAGTGATTATGTTGTAGGAGCTGTTTTAGGGCAAAGAGTTGATAAGAAATTGAATGTTATCCAGTATGCTAGTAAAACTCTAGATAGTGCCCAAAGAAATTATGCTACCATTGAGAAAGAATTTTTAGCAGTTGTGTTTGCTTGTGATAAGTTTAGACCCTCTATCGTTGATTCTAAAGTAACTATTCACACCGGTCATGCTGCTATCAAATACCTTATGGAAAAGAAAGATGCTAAACCTAGATTTATTAGAAGGGTTCTCTTGCTGCAAGAATTTGACTTGCATATTATTGATAGAAAAGTAGTTGAGAACCCCATAGCAGATAACTTGTCGAAGTTAGAGAATATACTTGATGACCCACAACCTATTGATGATAGCTTTCCTGATGAACAACTAGCTGTCATAAGTACTTCTCGTACCGCTCCATGGTATGCTGATTATGCTAATTATATTGTTGCTAAGTTTATACCTCCTAGCTTCACATATCAGCAAAAGAAAAAGTTCTTCTATGATTTGAGGCAGTATTTTTAGGATGACCCACATCTTTATAAAGAAGGAGTAGATGGTATTATTAGACGTTGTGTACCTGAGCATGAATAGGAACAAATCCTATGCAAGTGCCACTCCGAAGCTTATGGAGGACACCATGGCGGAGATAGAAATGCACACAAGGTATTGCAATTCGGTTTTTATTGGCCTACTCTCTTCAAGGATGCCCGTAAGTTTGTCTTATCTTGTGATGAATGTCAAAGAATTGGTAATATTAGTAGACGTCAAGAAATGCCTATGAATTATTCACTTGTTATTGAACCATTTGATGTTTGGGGCTTTGATTATATGGGACCTTTCCCTGCCTCTAATGGGTACACACATATTTTAGTTGCTGTTGATTACGTTACTAACTGGGTAGAAGCTATTCCAACTAGTAGTGCTGATCATAACACCTCTATTAAGATGCTTAAATAAGTTATATTTCCAAGGTTTGGAGTCCCTAGATATCTAATGACTGATGGTGGTTCACACTTTATTCATGGTGCTTTCCGTAAAATGCTTGCAAAGTATGATCTCAACCATAGAATTGCATCACCCTATCACCCACAGACTAGTGGTCAAGTAGAGTTAAGTAATGGGGAGTTGAAATTAATCTTGCAAAAGACAGTTAATAGTTCTAGGAAGAATTGGTCCAAGAAACTAGATGATGCATTATGGGCCTATAGAACTGCATACAAAAATACTATGGGTATGTCTCCATATAAGATGGTATATGGAAAAGCATGTCACTTACCTCTTGAGCTAGAACATAAGGCATATTGGGCTATTAGAGAGCTCAACTACGATTTCAAACTTGCCGGTGAAAAGAGGTTATTTGACATTAGCTGTCTCGATGAGTGGAGAACCCAGGATTATGAAAATGCCAAACTGTTTAAAGAAAAAGTTAAAAAATGGCATGAAAAAAGGATACAAAAGTGTGAGTTTAACGTAGGTGATTATGTCTTGCACTTCAACTCTCGCTTAAGATGTTTTGCTGGAAAACTTCTCTCCAAGTGGGAAGGACCTTACGTTATCGAGGAGGTCTATCGTTCCGGTGCCATAAAAAATCAAAAACTTCGAAGGCACAAATCCGAAGGTGGTAAATGGTCAAAGGATCAAACATTATATCTCAGGTAATCCTATAAATGTTGAAACTAATATTATTGAAACCATAACCCCGGAGGAATACATAAGGGACACTTTCCAGAACGATTCAGCCCCCGAAAAGGAAGAGGTACATGATACGGTAAGTAAACTGACTCCAAAACAGTTCTAAAGGCAATTTTTTCCGTTTTGGAATATTTAGAAAAATAGAAAAATAAACCGTAGTCCGGAGGAGACACGGGGCCTCCTCGAGGGTGGGGGCGCGCCCCCCTTCCCAGGGCGCGCCCCCTGCCTCGAGGACACCCCATGTGTCCCTCGGACTCCGTTTTCTTGTGGGTTACTCCTTTCGTTCGGGAAAAAATCATTATATATACTCCCGAAGGTTTTGACCTCTGTATCACGCAGAAATCCTCTGTTTTCATTTTGAGCTGCTGTTTTTGACAGATCTAGATCATCATGGGGTCCTCCAACACCCCCAAGGACAAGTTCTTCTAGAAGGTCATCAACCCCTACCTTGCGGAGGTGCTGCACCACCCCAAAACCATGGAGTGGCATGAGGGGGTGCTGCACATCCGTGATGTTGAGGGGCCGAGAAGGACCGGAAGCGTGGAGACAAGACTCGAAGCAATGGAATAACAAGTTTTCAAGTGCCAAGGTATGGTGGAACGAGGACTCGATGCCAACCACATGATGATCTCGGAGCTTGCCAACAACCTCAAGTTGGACTCAAGGATCTTCAGGGAAGCCATCTCCAATCTTCAAGAGAAGATCGATCACCTCCAAGCCCAGATCTATGACCTGCAGAACCAAAACTATGAGTATGAACATAGATTCAAGAACATGAGTTTGGCTGCAGATTTGAGTATCCTGGAGACTCGATCATCCTTCTACGATGGTGAGCCCATGCTTTGAAAGACGAGCAACAATCCTACGTCAGCAACAACTCCATCATCACCAACCCCGTAGAAGGAGACATAATCATATGGGTATGGGCACTCCCCTTGGAAACTGCCAAGCTTGGGGGAGTGACCCCGGTATCATATCAACATCACTCCTATCTTTACCGCTTTACTTAGTTCGATCCTTTTGGTAGTATCTTGATCTATTAGAATAAAGTTAGCATTATCTAGTTGTGAGCTTTTGCTTTGTGAGCTTTATCCTTTGTAATCGAGTCCATGAGCTATATAATAAAGATTAGTGTTTGAGTCAAGGGCTTGATTTCCTCACTTGGGTCATGATAAAAAGAAAGAAAACATAAAGAGTATCAAAGAGATCATATCGATCTTACGGGAAGTAATGACTTCACATACAAGAGTATGATCAATAAAAGTTGTTGGGAGGTGACAAACATAGTTTTGGTCATCGTTGCAATTAATAGGAAGTAACAAAAGAAGAGAGGCTTCACATACAAATATACTATCTTGGACATCTTTTATGATTGTGAGCACTCATTAAAGTATGACATGCTAAAGAGTTGATGTTGGACAAGGAAGACAACATAATGGGATATGTCTTCTTATATCCGAAATAAAGTATATTGTCATGGATCATCCAACATGTTGAGCTTGCCTTTCTCCCTCATGCTAGCTAATACTCCTCGCACTAAGTAGAGATACTACTTGTGCTTCCATATATCCTTAAACCCAGTTTTGCCATGAGAGTCCACCATACCTACCTATGGATTGAGAAAGATCCTTCCAAGTAAGTTGTCATGTTGCAAATCCGCTAAAATATGTATGATTTATTAGTGTGGGAGAAATTAGCTTTATACGATCTTGTGATATGGAAGTAATAAAAGCGACGGACTGCATAATAAAGGTCCTTATCACAAGTGGCAATATAAAACGAAGTTCTTCTATGCTAAGACTTTGTGCATCCAACCATAAAAACACATCACAACCTCTGCTTCCCTCTGCGAAGGGCCTATCTTTTATTCTTGTCTTATAAGTGTCAAGGTGAAATCCACCTTTCCTTTTTACATTTTATCCTTTGGCAAGCACATTGTGTTGGAAAGATCCTGACATATATACCCACTTGGATGTAAGTTTTCATGATCTATTACTGTTGACATTACCCTTGAGGTAAAAGGTTGGGAGGCAACACCATAAGCCCCTATCTTTCTCTATGTCCTACTACAACTCCATAAACATAAGTATTGCGTGAGTGTGAGCAATTGTGAAAGACTATATGATAGTTGAGTATGTAGGCTTGCTGAAAAGCTCTTATATTGACTCTTTCCAATGTTACGATAAATTGCAATTGCTTCAATGACCGAGACCAAAGTTTGTTAGTTTCCAGTGTAGTTTATGATGCATACTTGATATTATGGATGAATTGTTACTTTAGCATAAGAATCATATGACTATATTTATATAAGTTGCTGTTATGAGAATGATCATGATGCCCTCATGTTCGTATTTTGTTTTTATCAACACCTCTACCTCTAAACATGTGGACATATTTTTCGATATCGGCTTTCGCTTGAGGACAAGCGAGGTCGAAGCTAGGGGGAGTTGATACGTCCATTTTGCATCATGCGTATAAGTTGATATTTATTGCATCTTAAGCTGTTCATACATGTTTTGTCACAATACTTATGCCTGTTCCATCTTATTTTACAAGGTTTACATGAAGAGGCAGAATGCCGGTAGCTGGAATTCTGGGCTGGAAAAGGAGCAAACTCTGGAAACCTATTCTGCACAACTCCAAAAGCCCTGATATTCAACAGAACATCGTTTCAGAAAATATAAAAAATATCTGGCGAAAGAAACCCACGAGAGGGGCCACCGGCTGGCCTCGAGGGTGGGGGGCGCGCCCCCCTTCCAAGGGCGCGCCCCCTGCATCGAGGGCCAGCCGGCAGGCCCCCGGTGCCCATCTTCTCCTATATGAAGCGTTTTGACCTGGAAAAAACCAAGAGGAGGCTTTCGGGACCAGACGCCACCGTCTCGAGGCGGAACCGAGGCGGAAACCAATCTAGGGCTCCGGCAGAGCTGTTCTGTCAGGGATATTTCCCTCCGGGAGGGGGAAACCATCATCACCAACAACCCTACCAATTTGGGGAGGGCTATCTTCATCAACATCTTCACCAACACCATCTCCTCTCAAACCCTAGTTCATCTCTTGTATCCATTCTTTGTACCCAAACCTCTGATTGGTACCTGTGGGTTGCTAGTAGTGTTGATTACTCCTTGTAGTTGATGCTAGTTGGTTTATTTGGTGGAAGATCATATGTTCAGATCCGTTATGCATATTAATACCCCTCTGATCATGAACAATATTATGTCTTGTGAGTAGTTACTTTTGTTCCTGAGGACATGAGAGAAGTCTTGCTATTAGTAGTCATGTGAATTTGGTCTTCGTTCGATATTTTGATGAGATGTATGTTGTCTCTCCTCTAGTGGTGTCATCTGAACGTCGACTACATGACACTTCACCATTATTTGGGCCTAGAGGAAGGTATTGGGAAGTAATAAGTAGATGATGGGTTGCTAGAGTGACAGAAGGTTAAACCCTAGTTCATGCGTTGCTTCGTAAGGGGCTGATTTGGATCCATATGTTTCAGGCTATGGTTAGGTTTACCTTAATACTTCTTATGTAGTTGCGGATGCTTGCATTAAAGGTTAATCATAAGTGGGAGGCATGTACAAGTAAGGGCAGCACCCAAGCACCGGTCCACACACATACCAAATTATCAAAGTACCGAACGCGAATCAGATGATCGTGATGAAAACTAGCTTGACGACAATTCCCATGTGTCCTCGGGTGCGCTTTCCTTTATATAAGAGTTTGTCCAGGCTTATCCTTTGCTAAAAAAAGGAATGGGCCACCTTGCTGCATCTTATTTACTTTTACCTTTTGTCAGTTGCTACCAATTATCTTATCACAACATTATTTGTTACCTATAATTTTAGTGCTTGCAGAAAATACCTTACTGAAAACCACCTATCATTTCCTTCTGCTCCTCGTTGGGTTCGACACTCTTACTTATCGAAAGGACTACGATAGATCCCCTACACTTGTGGGTCATCATGCCACTATCATATTACTTTGCTACTAAACTATCTTGCTGCAGATACTAAGTTTCCAGGTGTGGTTGAATTGACACCTCAGCTGCTAGTACTTAAGAGTATTCTTTCGCTCCCCTTGTGTCGAATCAACAAATTTGGGTTGAATACTTTACCCTCGAAAACTGTTGCGATCCCCTACACTTATAGGTTATCAAGACTATTTTCTGGCGCCGTTGCTGGGGAGCATAGCTCTATTCCTTAAGCCACTTGGGATTTATATCTGTTGATCACTATGAAGAATTTGAAGGACTCAAAAACCAAGATCTTACCCTCAACTACAAGGGGAGGTAAGGAACTGCCATCTGTTATGAGTAAACTTGCGACACCTACTCCTGCTATTGAATCTGATATGTCGTATGTTCTTGATGATGCTACTTCTGCTATGTATGATGAAACTACTATGCCTGATACTGTGCCACTAGGTGAATTTCTAGATGAACAAATTGCTAAGGTTAGGGAGAGTGCGAATGTTGGAACTGATGATATTTGTAAAAGTGATGATGAAACTACTCCCAATAGATATGAATTTCCTGTTGTACCTGAGGGTTATGTTATGGATGAAGAAACTGCTAGAGACTTTCTTGCTTGCAATGATAAATATGCTCTTAAGAAGTTATTAGATAAGCTAAAAGAAAAGTCCTTGAATTCTAGAATGAAACATGACCCTACTTTTGCTACTTCACCTATCTGTGTTACTGCTAAGGATTATGAATTCTCTATTGATCCTGAGTTAATTACTTTGGTTGAATCTGATCCTTTCCATGGCTATGAGTCTGAAACTGTTGTGGCACATCTTACTAAGTTGAACGATATAGTCACTCTGTTTACCAATGATGAAAAGATTCGTTATTACTATATCCTTAAGCTATTTACATTCTCGTTAAAGGGTGATGCTAAGACTTTGTTTAATTCTCTTGATCCTGGTTGTGTGCGTAGTCCCCAGGATATGATGTATTACTTCTCTGCTAAATATTTTCCCGCTCATAAGAAACAAGCTGCCTTACGGGAAATATATAAATTTGTGCAAATTGAAGAAGAGAGTCCCACAAGCTTGGGGGAGGCTTCTCCAGTTACTTAATGATTTGCCTGATCATCCTCTTGAGATGCATGATATACTTGATGTCTTTTATAATGGACTAACCGATGATTCCAGAGACCAGCTGGATAGTTGTGCTGGTTGTGTTTTCAGGGAAAGGACAGTTGAACAAGCTGAATTACTATTGAATAATATGCGGGCCAATGAAAATAGTTGGACACTTACTGAACCAGCCCCTAAGCCAACTCCGAAGAAAAGAGGTGTTCTATTTCTCAGTCCTGAAGATATGCAAGAGGCAAGGAAATCTATGAAAGAAAAATGTATTAAAGCTGAAGATGTTAAGAATTTACCACCTATTGAAGGAATACATGGTCTTGATAACCCGACACAGGTAGTAAAGGTAAATTCTCTTTATAGATTTGATGAAGGTGATATTCCTCGTTATAAGTCTGCTAGCCAATGCTTAGATGAGTTTGACAATTTTATTGTGCAATAAGAAAACTTCAATGCTTATGTTGGTAGACAATTACAACACAATGCTTATATGATTGAACGCTTGAGTGATTATCTGTCTAGAGCTAAAGGTGAACTGAAACTCATTAGTATACATGCTTCAATGGTCACCACTCAAGTAGAACAAGTACTTAAGGCTCAGAATGATTTGCTCAATGAATTAAATAGTAAGAATAATGACAATGCCATTAGAGTTGTGACTAGAGGGGGTAGAATGACTCAGGAACCTTTGTATCCTGAGGGCCACCCTAGAATTGAGCAAGATTCTCAGAGAGCTAATTTAGATGAACCTAGTTCTTCTAAGAAGAAGAAAAAGAAAAATGATAGGACTTTGCATGCTTCTTGTGAACTTGTAGCTGACACACCTGAGAATCCCAATGATATATCTGTTTCTGATGCTGATACACAATCTGGTAATGATCATGAACCTAGTGATAATATTAATGATGATGTTCATGATGATGCTCAACCTAGCAATGATAATGATATAGAGATTGAACCTGTTGTTGATCTTGATAACACACAATCAAAGAATCAATGTTATGATAAGAGAGACTTTGTTGCTAGAAAGCACGGTAGGGAAAGAGAACCATGGGTTCAGAAACCCATGCCTTTTCCTCCGAAACCATCCAAGAAAAATGATTAGACCTATCTTTTTACGTATGCGTTTGACTGATGTGCTTAAAACAAATCCTTATGCCAAGTATATGAAAGATATTATTACCAACAAAAGAAACATACCTAAAGTAGAAATTTCCACCATGCTTGCTAATTATACTTTTGAGGGTGGAATGCCTAAGAAATTAGGAGATCCAGGAGTACCTACTATACTTGCTCCATCAAGAGAAACTATGTTAAAACTGCTTTGTGTGATCTTGGAGCCGGTGTTAGTGTTATGCCTCTCTCTTTATATCGTAGACTTGACTTGAGTAAGTTGACACCTACTGAAATATCTTTGCAAATGGCCGATAAATCAACTGCTATACCTGTCGGTATTTGTGAGGATGTGCCTGTTGTAGTTGCAAATGTTACTATTCTAACGGACTTTGTTATACTTGATATTCCCGAGGACGATAGTATGTCTATATTATTCTTGGAAGACTCTTTTTGAATACTGCAGGGGCTGTTATTGATTGCAACAAAGGCAATGTCACTTTTCGTGTCAATGGTAATGAGCATACAGTACACTTTCCGAGGAAACAACCTCAGGTCCACAGTATCAATTATATTGGAAAAACTTCGACTGTTACTATTGGAGGTTTTGAGTTTCCTCTTCCTACTATCAAGAAGACATATGACATACTTATTGTTGGGGACATACATATCCCCATTTAGGTAACCTAGTGTTATTCGAAAATTCTCCGGTTTCATGTTACTCGGAAAGAGTTTATTAACAAGACCTGATCAACCTTGTTAATGGATTCCTTTTGATGAACATGTGATAGGTGAATCTAGATAGCACAACCTTCTGTACCGTCTTTTACTTTCTGTTAATTAGGATAAATAAAAGAAAAATAGCATTTTCTGTCTGTTTCTAGACTTATCCATGCAATAAAAAAATTATCTCGAAAATAAAAGTTCTCCAAATGCCATGAAAATGAAATATGATTTTTCTATAATATTTGAGGAAATATGGCACTGAACACACAGCGAGGGGAGCCAGCACGTGGCCACGAGGGTCCAGGGCGCCCCCCTGCCTCATGGGCCCCACGTGGCCCCCCTCCACTTATTCCTGCACCCATGCTCTTCTTATTCCTCCCAAAAAAATCCCCAACCAGCTCAAACCCGAGTTCTAGCTCATCTTGCTGCCATTTTCGATCCCCTTGCTCAAACCACCATTCACCAAACTATTTGCGGGAGATTATTCCTTGGTATGTGACTCCTCCATTGGTCCAATTAGTTTTTGTTCTAGTGCTTTATTCATTGCAAATATATGCTGCTGTGGTGACCTTGTTCTTGAGCTTGCATGTCAAATTTTCTTGGTCCCAAGTAGTTTTAATGCATGATATAGTCTCTAGGCACTTATAGGAGTTGTTGCTATCAATCTTATTGAGTTTGGTTAACTTTTATTGTGAGTTACTAAATATTTCGGAAACTTTCAGAAAAGGAAAATGTTAAAAAGATTATTGAGGGGCTCCTCTAGAAAGAGTTCAGAGGAGAAGAAGAAAGAAGAAAATAAGAAGCCCAACTATAATCTTCCTCGTATGGCGGAAGTTCGACCATGCGAATGCCCTTGTAATATTTTCATGATGTCCACTGGTATTTACGAAGACTTTTATTGGTTGGCAAATAATGCAGGCCTCACCAACTTCCTCAACGACCAGAAAGAACAGTATCTCTTACTCACCAATGTTTTCACGCAAAGCTTTCATTTTCATTCTATGAAAACACCACCTACGGTGGAGTTTCATTTATATGATGTGATTAAGGAGATATCACTCTTAGACTTTTGTGAAATATGCAAAGTACCCTTTGGAGGTAGACTTGATGAACCACGTCGTGAAGACGTTGAAGGGTTCATTGACATGATAGCCATAGGGGAAACAAGACAAGTTTCAGGGGCAAGAATCACTAGTATACACTTCCTTGTTCTACGCTACTTTGCTTTATTCGCTAGTACATGTTTAATTGGTCGCGGGAACAGTGGGAATCTTAGTGCCCCTGATATTATCATTTTACGCCATGCTTTGTTTTGAGATACAACTTTAAGTTTGGGCTCCGTCGTTGCCAAAAGATTGGGTCTGAACCGCTCAAAGGGGCCCGTCTTTGGAGGTATATTTGCTTCTCGCCTTGCTGAATATTTTCATATACCTATTAGGCATCATGAGAAGGAAGAAAAATTGCTTGCCCCTGTTTATCTAGACTACAAGAGCATGGTAGCTCATGATTTTACTGTTAAAGACAAGAATATGCAGCTTAATTATAAATTAAGATTTGATGAAATATACTGTGAAATTGTTACCTTGCCAGCACCATCTTTGTTTGATCTGTCCACAAGCAAGTATCTCATTACATCATATGCCTTCTACAAGTACCAAGGCCAGGCAAAAGCTTCAGAGCCTGAGCCTGAACCACCACTTGATCCTTCGCGTCAATCTGTTTATGGGTGGGAGCTGGACGAGCTCGCCAACCAGTGGCACCCAGAGGATGCATCTCAGTACACTGGAGGGAGTGGCTTCGATCCGTGGCCATAGACCAACTTAGGCCAAAAGCCTAAGCTTGGGGGAGTACGTGTTTCCCACCGACTTACATTCAAGTTCACACACTTATTCTAGTTGTCGGTGCTCACACTCTTTCACAGTACCATCCATGCTTAGTCTCAATTTCTTTTTCTTAGTCTTTTTCTTGTGTGCTAGAAAAAACCCAGAAAACAAAAAATTATTAGTTGTAGCTTCTAAGCTAGTTTACTTTTGCTGCTTGTAGTAGCTATTAAATGAAAACCCAAAAAGATTTCCCGTTCTTCTTTTGCTTGTTGGGAGCTTTCCCATGTAAATAGTTTCTTTTCTTTAGGGGGGTTAAGAGTAGAAGACCATGATTGAAAATGCTTAGTGGCTCTCATATGCTTTGTTGTTGATTTAACCTTGAGCCATATTACCTTGTCTTCTCTCTTGTATCAAATGCCTGCAGATTCCAGCTTAGTCCAATGCACGTGCACTATTATTATTAACCACACCGTTCGGTCGTGCGAGTGAAAGGCAATAAGGATGATATATGATGAACTAATTGAGATGAGAAAAGATGGTATGAACTCGTCCTCTTTTGTTTTTGTAAATATGATAGCTCATCGTTCTTGATTCAGCTTGTTATGAATGAAACATGCTTGCAATGACAATTAGAGATCATCACTGCTTATGCCATGCTTAATTAGTTGAGAGTTTATAATGGTCTATGTTGCGTGCCAACATGATATTAAAATGGTTGTGATGTGGTATGATGGGTGGTATCCTCCTTTGAACGATTTAAGTGATCTGACTTGGCACATGTTCACGCATGTAGTTGAAACAAATCAACATAGCCTTCACGATATTTATGTTCATGGTGATTTATATCCTACTCATGCTTGCATTCATTGTTGATTAATTTTAATGCATGTTCATGACCGTTGTTGCTCTCTAGCTGGTCGCTTCCCAGTCTGTTTCTAGCCTTCACCTGTACTAAGCGGGAATACTGCTTGTGCATCCACTTCCATAAGCCTCAAAGTTATTCCATATGAGTCCACCATACCTTCCTATATGCGGTATTTACCTGCCGTTACAAGTAAATTTGTATGTGCCAAACTCTAAACCTTCAAATGAAATTATGTTTTGTATGCTCGAACAGCTCTTGTATCAACTAGGGGTGTCTATATCTTCCATGCTAGGTGGGTTATTCTCACGATGAGTGGACTCTACTCATCATTCATGAGAAAATGGCTGGTAATCGGGATGCCTAGTCCCATGCTTAAAATCATAATAATTAAACAAAACTCCCCCAGTGCTGTTGCTGGTTTGGACGGTACCCGTTGTTTCGGGCTAGTCGTGGAGTGTGCTTGTTGGTGGTTGGGGGAGTATAAACTTTACCATTCTGTTTGGGAACCGCCTATAATGTGCGTACTCCTGCGCAGGGCAATGGAGCTTTCTGGAGCCACATTCTTTTCACGACGTCCAATCGAAGCAGAGCCAGAGGGTGCAGACATGTCAGCCGTTGGGTGCAAAGCAAGGGTGGCCGGAGCATCATCAGATGGCTCTGTCGTGCTTAAATTAGCCCCCATACTAGGTGAATCTTCAAGGACAAGGCCCAAGCCCACAAATTCAGAGGTAGTGGCCACAGGGATAGGTGGCAGAGACATGTTTGGAGCATTCTCCAGCAATGGCAGAGCAGACGCAGTAGTGTCCTGGGCAGCAATCATCCAAGCCGACATATTAGGTACCAGGTTGCTGCAAGTGGCCAAGGAGTCATGGTAGGTTGTCATTGAAGCTTGAGAGATCTCAAAAGAGCCACTATTTTTAGTAAGAACCAGTTGAATATCAGTGCTATCATTTCTGAACCCTAGGCCAGTGCTCCAAGGGCCATAACTAGCAATGATTGGCATGATAGTAGCTGCGAGGAAAGAATTGATTCTGACAAAAGGAATTCCAGGGTTCAGTAACATGGAGGAGATAGTATCACCCTGAGACGACAGTTCAATATGTAATCCGGCTGTGGAGTGATAACCCCCAAGTGCAGGGGATCGCAACAGTTTTCGAGGGTAAAGTATTCAACCCAAATTTGTTGATTCGACACAGTGGGAGCCAAAGAATACTCTTAAGTATTAGCAGCTGAGTTGTCAATTCAACCACACCTGGAAACTTAGTATCTGCAGCAAGATAGTTTAGTAGCAAAGTAATATGATAGTGGCGGTAGCAGCAATAAAAGTAACGGTAGTGTTTTTGTAGTTTTTCTAATAGTAGCAACGGAAAAGTAGATAAGCGACAAGCAATATAGGTAAAGCTCATAGGCATTGGATCGGTGATGGGAAACTATGTCGGATGCAATTCATCATGTAGAAGTTATAACCTAGGGTGACACAGAACTAGCTCCAGTTCATCAATGCAATGTAGGCATGTATTCCGAATATAGATATACGTGCTTATAGAAAAGAACTTGCATGACATCTTTTTTCCTACCCTCCCGTGGCAGCGGGGTCCTGTTGGAAACTAAGGGATATTAAGGCCTCCTTTTAATAGAGTACCGGACCAAAGCATTAACACATAGTGAATACATGAACTCCTCAAACTATGCTCATCACCGGGAGTGGTCCCGATTGTTGTCACTTCGGTGTTGCCGGATCATAACACATAGTAGGTGACTATAGACTTGCAAGATAGGATCAAGAACACACATATATTCATGAAAACAAAATAGGTTCAGATCTGAAATCATGGCACTCGGGCCCTAGTGACAAGCATTAAGCATAGCAAAGTCATAGCAACATCAATCTCAGAACATAGTGGATACTAGGGATCAAACCCTAACAAAACTAACTCGATTACATGATAGATCCCATCCAACCCATCACCCTCCAGCCAGCCTACGATGGAATTACTCATGCACGGCGGTGAGCATCATGGAATTGGTGATGGAGGAAGGTTGATGATGACGATGGCGATGATCTCCACTCTCCGGAGCCCTGAACGGACTCCAGATTAGCCCTCCCGAGAGAGATTAGGGCTTGGCGGCGGCTCCATCTCGTGAAATGCAACAATTCCTTCAACTTGATTTTTTTTCTCCCCGAACGTGAAGATATAAGATCTGGGGATATGTCGGTAAGGCACCAGGGGGCCCACGAGGCAGGGGGGCGCGCCCCCACCCTCGTGGACATGCCCAAGGCCCCCTGGTGTGGATCTTCTTGCAGGTATTTTTCATATTTTCCGAAATAATTCTCCGTTGATTTTCAGGCGATTCCGAGAACTTTTTATTTTGCACAAAACAACACCATGGCAGTTCTGCTGAAAACAGCGTCAGTCCGGGTTAGCTCCATTCGAATCATGCAAGTTAGAGTCCAAAACAAGGGCAAAAGGGTTTGGAAAATTAGATACGTTGGAGACGTATCAACTCCCCCAAGCTTAAACCTTTGCTTGTCCTCAAGCAATTCAGTTGATAAACTGAAACTGATAAAGAAAAACTTTGACAAACTCTGTTTGCTCTTGTTGTTGTAAATATGTAAGCTAGAATTCAGGTTTTCAACAAGATCATGAACTAACCACATTCACAATAACTTTCAGGTCTCAAGGCTACTCACATCAATGGCATAATCAACTAGCGAGCAATAATAATAAACCTCGGATGACAACACTTTCTCAAAACAATCATGATATGATAGAACAAGATGATATCTCGCTAGCCCTTTCTGAGACCGCAAAACATAAATGCAGAGCACCTTTATGGATTAAGGACTGACTAGACATTCTAAATCATGGTAAAAGAGATCCAGTCATGATCAGACTCAATGCAAATTAATAGTAATACATGCAATGACAGAGGTGCTCTCCTACTGGTGCTCTTTTATAAGAGGATGATGACTCTGCATAAAAGTAAATAGATAGGCCCTTCACAGAGGGAAACAGGGATTTGTAGAGGGGCCAGAGCTCAATTTTTAAATAGATATTGAATAACATTTTGAGCGGTATACTTTCATTGTCAACATAACAACCAAGAATCTCGTTATCTCCCATCTCGCTCCAACAAATACGATGGTTTCAAAGCGCCCTCTGTCGCTGACTCTCATAGTAAGAAATCTAAGGTCAAGCCTCGGACTGTTCCCTATGCATCCTCTCTTCTGCAGGCTGCCAAGACTGAAGATATAACTGAGGACATAACACCTGCTGCAGCACCACAGCCAACTCCAATCCAGTTGATTCAGCACATCGGCACCAACCTTTGCGCCATCCCAGCTGCGGAGCTTTCGGAGGAAGAGCTCCTTGCTGACAAGGAAGAGCGGCCATCTTCGGCTTCTTCTTAACTCTTTTACTTGTGCTCTATCTATCCTCTATTATGGTCCTGTCAGTTCATTGGAACGTTCTGTGCTGGAATGTCCGAGGACTAAATTCCGATGCCAAGCAATTAGCGCTGTCGAACGCAAGCCCTCATTGATTTCATCAGAAGCCCAGACAACCGAAATAAACCAGGTGGCAATCTTAATGACATGATAACCTTCAATGATTTCATCCGCTCACAAGCCCTCATTGAACTAACTATTAAAGGCCGCTCGTTCACGTGGAGTAATATGCAAACGGACCCTGTCTTAGAGCAACTAGATTGGTTCTTTACTAGCTCTAACTGGACTACTTCTTTCCCCAAGACCATGGTTAAACCACTTGGCCGACCAGTTTCGGATCACATCCCTTGTGTTGTGATAATTGAGACCTCCATACCGAGATCAAAGGTGTTTCGTTTTGAATCCTATTGGGTACAACATCATGGCTTTTCTGACATTGTCCAACAAGTCTAGAGCAAAAGAGTTAGGTCAGATAACATGGCTACAGACCTTTGCAGAAAGCTCAAGGATCTTCGACATGCTCTCAAGGTTTGGAGTGAAGGGATATCTAGACTATCTATTGCCATCGCAAATTCTAATAAAGCACTTTTTGAACTGGATGAATTGGAAAACAAACGCCACCTCTCATTATCTGAAGCAAACTTCAGGAGAATCCTCAAGGCACATATTATATGTCTCCTATCTTATCACGGGAATATTGGAAAAAATGTTGCACTATACGTTGGGTTAAGTTCGGCGGTGAAAATTCAAAAAAATTCCAAGCAATGGCCTCAGAACGGATGAGAGTTAACACCATTACCTCCCTCACGACTGACACTGGCACCATTGTGGAGGATCATGCCAGCAAAGAGGCAATCATTTTCAATACATTCAAGCAAAGACTGGGATCCTCCTCCCATCATGAAATGAAATTCAACCTTGATAGAATCATTAAAAGATTTGATGGATTAGAGGAGCTCACTGTCCCATTCACCTAGGAGGAGATATATAACGTTATCAAGTCCATGCCAGCTGATCGTGCACCAGGCCCGGATGGTTTCAACGGAGTTTTTCTCAAATCTTGCTGGCACATCATTAAACATGACTTCTACAAGCTCTACAATCAATTCTTTGAGGGAAATCTAAACCTCAAAAGCATAAATGATGGTTTCATCATGCTAATCCCTAAAAATAATGCCCCATCTTCAGTGAATGATTATCATTCGATCACCTTACTCAACTGTTGTCTCAAAGTGCTAACTAAGCTTCTAGCCAACCGACTACAACGAGTCATCCTACGAATCATTCACCGTAACCAGTATGGCTTCATCAAAGGACGCACCATCCAAGACTGCCTTGCTTTGGAATTTGAATACATCTACCAGTGCCAAGCCTCCAAGAAAGAAATTGTCCTACTTAAGCTCGATTTTGCCAAAGCGTTTGACACTATTGATCACGAGGCCATGCTCATCATAATGAAAAATGTGGGCTTCAACGATAAATGGCTTGGATGGGTCCAATGGATCTTTTGGTCGGGTAAATCTGCAGTACTCTTGAACGATGTGGCTGAACTCTGCTAGGCTTCTCGCCCCTCGTTGGTTACCCCAAGTGGAAGGTGTGAGATGTAGTGTTGCGAAAGTTTTTCCCTTGGCAAAGATACCAAGGATCGAATTCCCAGAGACTCCTAGGTTCAACAAGAAGGTGTCAACTGCTAACGGCGCCAGATATTAGCAATCAACGTGGACCTGCACACAGATACAAATAACATTGCTCCCAACGAGTACAGAGAGGTTGTAAATCCCTCCGGCCTTGTAGTTCACAAAGGATTAAACGCAAATGATAGTAGTGATAGATATATTGTTTGCAATAGTAAGTAAAAGCGAAAAGTAAATAGCGGATGTGATCAATGATGGTAATATGGACCGGAGTCTCATGATGTTCACTAGTGATGTCTTTCTCCCAAAAGACAATAAAACAGCTATGTGAGGTAAACGAATTACAGCTGGGCAATTGACAGGACCATGTGCACAAACCAATGCTGACTACATTGCAAGAAAGGTTGAGGTTCAAAGCATGGGCGGTACGCCAAAGTAAGTAGACCGAAATCCATCAATATCTACTACTAATCATCCACCTTGAGATATCTATCCAGAACATCTCGCTGGTATTAAGTTGCGAGCCCCACCCATAGTGTAAACTCAAAGCAACAGACAACTGCATTAAAAGAACTTTGCGTAAAGTAAACAATCCTTGCACCCGCGGGCACAAGCACCGTTGTTTTCCCCCTTGTGGCAACAGCACATCCCCTAGACTCATGTTTCTGTCACTCAAACTAGTCATCGAGGGGCATGAACCCACAATCGAGCATAACGTTCCCTCTTGGAGTCACTACCTATTACTTGGCCAAAGCAATAAATAACAACGGAGAACATGCAAGAATTACTTATGAACATAAATATAAAAGAGGTAGATCAAATATATTACTCAAGCACAATCTGAAAATAATCTCATAATCCATCGGATCCCAGCAAACTCATCACAGCAACAGCATAAGGATTACATATGTGCCTCGATCATGTAGGGCAGCTCACGAGGACTAATTAGTGAAGCACAAGAACGGGAGGAGAACATCACATAGCTACTGGTCATGGACTCATGGTCCAAGGGAGACTACTCACAACTCATCCGGGAGGCGTCCATGGTGGTGGAGAGGCTCCCGATGATGATCCTCCCCTCCGGCAGGGTGCCGGGAAGAGTTCTCCTGGTGCTCCCGATCTTGGAAGCGGCGGTGGTGGCGGAACAAAGATGAGATCGCGAAAAAGAGTTCCTGTTTCGAGGGTTTCTCGAGACACTTTAAATATATGCCAAAGGGGGGCATCGGAGGAGCCTCGGGGGGCCCAGGCGCCCCCCCGGCGCGGCCCAGGGGGGGGGGGCGCCGCCAGGGCGCCTGGAGCCCTGGTGGCCCCCCCCGGCTGTCCTTCGGGCGCACGATAGTTTCCGGAACGCTGATTTTTTATATAATTTTTCTGGATTTTTCCTGGTAGTTCTCGTAATGTGAAAACCTGAAATACAAAAACAGCCGAAAACAGAAACTAGCACTGGGGTGCACTGAGTTAATAGGTTAGTCCAAATATGATCAAAACTGTATGGAAGTGTATAAATATCATAGCAATATCACCCAAAAGAGGCATGGAGCAAGCAGAAATTATAGATATGTTTTGGACGTATCAACATCCCCAAGCTTAATTCCTGCTCGTCCTCGAGTAGGTAAATGATAACAAGAATAATTTCTGTGGTGACATGCTATTAACCATATAGGACTTTTTCATAGTCATATGACAAAAGCTTACTGAGACAATGAATCTATAGTAATTAAGTTACCTCATGAGAAAATCACAAAGAACTGAAAGTTTTACAATATGATATTGAAACATCAACTAGATTTGTAATGAACATGGTGTGCAAATATGATAAAGTGATATCTAGCTTGCCCCCTTTAGTGAAGCAAAACATAAATGCAGGGGCACCTCCAAGGTTTAAGTGATGACTAGATATAATGATTTCAGAATAAACGATATCACAATCATGCAAAAGACAATGCTACTTTGGGACAATGCACATTACACTCAGAATGACAATCATGCTCTTAGTAGTTGGTGCTTTTAAAAGAAGGTGGAGAGTCAACGTAAAAGTAAAAGAATGGCCCTTCGCAAAGGGAAGCAGGGATTACTCATGTGCTAGAGCTTTTTATTTTGAAAACATAGAAACAATTTTGTCAACGGTAGTAGTACTTCATATGTGTCATGCATAAGACATCCTATAAGTTGCAAGCCTCATGCATCGAATACCAATAGTGCTCGCACCTTGTCCTAATTAGCTCGGATTTCCATGGATTGCCATTGCATTACATATGTTTCAACCAAGTGTCACAAAGGGGTACCTCTATGTCACCTGTACAAAGGTCCAAGGAGATAGATCGCATTTGATTTATCGTTTTTGATAGATCTCAACTTGAGGACATCCATACCGGGACAACATAGAAAATAGATAATGGACTCCTCTTTAATGCTTAAGCATATTCTCATAAGAGATTGAGGATTAATGTCCAAGCTAAAACTTCCACCATGATACATGGCTTTGGTTGGCGGCCCAATGTTCTTCTCTAACAATATGCATACTCAAACCATTCAACTCATGGCAAATCACCCATACTTCAGACAAGACGAACATGCATAGCAACTCACATGATATTCAACAAAAGTGTAACAGTTGATGGCGTCCCCAGAAACATGGATACCGCTCAGCAAGCAACTTATAAGAAATAAGATACATAAGCGACATATTCTTTACCACAATAGTTTTTAAGCTACTTTCCCATGAGCTATGTATTGCAAAAACTGGAGGTTTTAAAGGTAGCACATGTAAATTTACTTGGAGTGGCGGTGAAATACCACATATAGGTAGGTATGGTGGACTCATATGGCATAACTGGTTTAAAAGGATGTGGATGCACAAGCAGTCAGTCCGCTTAGTACAGGTGGAGGTTAGCAAAAGACTGGGAGCGACCAACTAAGAGAGCAATGACGGTCATAATCATGCAGAGCGACAAAGCAACATTGAATCAGGCATGGAAGTTATATCGCTACTCAGAAATAAAAGATCATCAAGGCTTGACAGACTTTCTTTACAGTCTTAAATATGCGTGAGCATACGCCAAGTCAATCAAAATAAATTCTCGAAGGAAGATATTACTAAACCATACCACATCATAGGTAAACAAATCATGTTGGTACTCCAATAACACATTGGGAATCCCCGAGCTATTTGAGACTAACCATAAGAAAACCTGAACTACTAAGCGCCATTATGCACGTAGCATCTTTATCATAGACATATCAACCAATGCAACGGAAGCAAACTCTCTTAATAAGGTGAGCATGGTAATTAAAGAGAGTTCAAGCAACCAACTAAACGAAAGCTCTTTAAAAAGATAAGCATGAATACTAAGAGCAGAACATGATAGTAGCTATTAAAAGACAAAGAACACACACAGCAAAGATAGACATGAAAATTCTATGTTATGTTGTAGGTAGAAGTGGAGCGTGTTTCTCTCCCACATAAAGAACGCTGAGTTCTGACTCGTTATGGAAAACTAAAAAGGAAACTAAAAGCAAGACGCTCCAAGTATCGCACATAACACATGAAGTGATTAAAATATAGTGGAACGAAAGACGAACTGATAATGTTGATGGAGAAGGGGATGCACGGGGGCATCCCCAAGCTTAGACGCTTGAGTCTCCTTGAATATTTCTTGGGGGTGCACGGGGGCATCCCCAAGCTTGAGCGCTTGATACTCCTGAATCTTTTTATCATCTTCCCTCGCACACTTGAAAACTCCCTTCATACATAACTCATCATAATCTGATTAGTGAGGTTAGTACCCATAATAAAATAATTGTACCTTGCTGGAAATAAAGATATTCTTGAAGGTCTACTGTTTCTCAAGATTGCCAAAAGGTTTTTGCAAAGAAAAAGCAAGCTCTTGGTTTGCCAAATGAAGGAAAGGCAAAACATGACAGAATCTATGAAAAACAGAACATCGGGTAGTAATTGATTTGTTCGGGGCACTTCTGCAACTCTAAAAAAAAAACTCAGAACAGACGCACGAAAGACAATTATATAGAGAACGCTGTCGAAAACATTCAGACCAAAAAGATGATCTAGTGATTTTATACGAATTTTTCTATCCAAGGACAAAATCTGTTTCCTGGACAGCACCTCACAACTTTTGAACTTTCTAGCAATCAGAGGTTATATTTGGCACAAAATTGAAAAGCAAAGATACAATGATGATGCTACTGTAGTAAACAACATCAAGACACAACAAAAGCAAAAATAAATTTTTTATTCATGTGGGCTGCCTCCCAAAAGCGCTTTCTTTTATGCCTTTAAGCTAGGCATAATGCATAGAGGAATCAATAACCATCATAATAATCGGAGCTATAGATTGCTTCAAATGGTTCCTCAATAAGTTCATTCTTGTTCCTTCTAGGAAAGGGGTACACACCTTTTGCCTTCCCGCGTAAGCGGATTTGTCCCTTACCTATATCGATGAAGCCTTTAGCTGCTCGGAGGAAGTCCCTTCCAAGCACTATATTTCCTTGGTTTGGCTCCATGATGAAGAAATCAACCATTGTAATCCCTTTAATGAATTTAACTGGCACGTCTTTTATTCTTCCTTGGATTTCAGAAATATCTCCATTAGTGTGTTCATGATAAGATGGTAATCTATCCATGTTAAATTTTAAAGAATCATGAACAATTTTTGGCATAGTAGAAACCATAGATCCAATATCACAATAAGCAAGGAAGTCTTGATTAGAGATACCAATCCTAACAAGAGGCTCCCAATCATTATCTATTTCCAAAATATCTCTCTTATTGGGTTTGGGTTTCTCTACTTTCATTAAGTCTAGAGCATCCATTCTCTTTTCAATAGTCACAAGTCTATCTATGATATTATCAAAATTATGATCATAAACAAAGTAACTAGATAGACCATGTATAATTTCAAGAGCTCTAGCTTCATCACATTCTAGGAAATCTCCCTCAGCTATAATGTCAAGAGAGTGTTTACACCATTTAAAATGACCATGGTAAAAATTCCTAAGCACAATTTTTATAGGTATCCAAGGCATAATTCTCCTGTGTGCATCAGAAATTCTGTCCCATGCCTTCTTCATATTTTCTCCATCCCTTTGATGGAAATCTAGAACTTCTGATTCCCTCAAAGCACCAAATCCTAACATGTTTGGCTAAATAGAAAGGACTACTAACAGAAAGGTAAATAAATTTTTTGTGATTTTTGATAAAATATATTAAAGCAAAAACTGAAAGGTAAACTAACAAGACTAGAAAGCAAAGGTAAAAGATAGCATGCAACTCCCCTATCCTGAAGAGTGGAGTCCCCGGCAACGGCGCCAGAAAAACTCTTGCTAGGCTTCTCGCCCCTCGTTGGTTACCCCAAGTGGAAGATGTGAGATGTAGTGTTGCGGAAGTTTTTCCCTTGGCAAAGATACCAAGGATCGAATCCCCAGAGACTCCTAGGTTCAATAAGAAGGTGTCAACTGCTAACGGCGCCAGATATTAGCAATCAACGTGGACCTGCATACAGATACAAATAACTTTGCTCCCAACGAGTACAGAGAGGTCGTCAATCCCTCCGGCCTTGTAGTTCACAAAGGATTAAACGCAAATGATAGTAGTGATAGATATATTGTTTGCAATAGTAAGTAAAAGTGAAAAGTAAATAGCGGATGTGATCAATGATGGTAATATGGACCGGAGTCTCATGATGTTCACTAGTGATGTCTCTCTCCCAAAAGACAATAAAACAGCTATGTGAGGTAAACGAATTACAGCTGGGCAATTGACAGGACCATGTGCGCAAACCAATGCTGACTACATTGCAAGAAAGGTTGAGGTTCAAAGCATGGGCGGTACGCCAAAGTAAGTAGACCGAAATCCATCAATATCTACTACTAATCATCCACCTTGAGATATCTATCCAGAACATCTCGCTGGTATTAAGTTGCGAGCCCCACCCATAGTGTAAACTCAAAGCAACAGACAACTGCATTAAAAGAACTTTGCGTAAAGTAAACAATCCTTGCACCCGCGGGCACAAGCACCGTTGTTTTCCCCCTTGTGGCAACAGCACATCCCCTAGACTCATGTTTCTGTCACTCAAACTAGTCATCGAGGGGCATGAACCCACAATCGAGCATAACGTTCCCTCTTGGAGTCACTACCTATTACTTGGCCAAAGCAATGAATAACAACGGAGAACATGCAAGAATTACTTATGAACATAAATATAAAAGAGGTAGATCAAATATATTACTCAAGCACAATCTGAACATAATCTCATAATCCATCGGATCCCAGCAAACTCATCATAGCAACAGCATAAGGATTACATATGTGCCTCGATCATGTAGGGCAGCTCATGAGGACTAATTAGTGAAGCACAAGAACGGGAGGAGAACATCACATAGCTACTGGTCATGGACTCATGGTCCAAGGGAGACTACTGACAACACTTCCGGGAAGCGTCCATGGTGGTGGAGAGGCTCCTGATGATGATCCTCCCCTCCGGCAGGGTGCCGGGAAGAGTTCTCCTGGTGCTCCCAATCTTGGAAGCGGCGGCGGCAGCGGAACAGAGATGAGATCGCGAAAAAGAGTTCCTGCTTCGAGGGTTTCTCGAGACGCTTTAAATATATGCCAAAGGGGGCATCGGAGGAGCCTCGGGGGGCCCAGGCGCCCCCCCGGCGCAGCCCAGGGGGGCGCGCCGCCAGGGCGCCTGGGGCCCTGGTGCCCCCCCCGGCTATCCTTCGGGCGCACGGTAGTTTCCGGAATGCTGATTTTTTATATAATTTTTTTGGATTTTTCCTGGCAGTTCTCGTAATGTGAAAACCTGAAATACAAAAATAGCCGAAAACAGAAACTGGCACTGGGGTGCACTGAGTTAATAGGTCAGTCCAAATATGATCAAAAGTGTATGGAAGTGTATAAATATCATAGCAATATCACCCAAAAGAGGCATGGAGCAAGCAGAAATTATAGATACGTTTTGGACGTATCAGACTCCAATTTCATTGCAAATGCGGTGTCCGACAAGGTGACCCGTTCTCACCCCTGTTGTTTGTCCTAGCAGCAGATCTCCTGCAAGCAGCAATCAATGATGCCTACTCTAGAGGAACAATTCAGTTACCTTTCCCCTCGACCACCCAAACAGACTACCCAGTTATTCAATACACGGATGACACTATTCTGGCCATGCCAGCCTGCCCAACGCAAGCAATGATCATCAAGGATATCCTCTCGGATTATGAAACCTCGATTGGCCTCAAAATAAATTTCCGTAAGTCCACTTTGATCCGTATAAACTGCCATGAAGACACATACAAACACCTTGCAACCATCTTTGGATGCGTCATTGGCAAAATGCCATTCACCTACCTAGGTCTACCCATGGGCATGACCAGGCCATTAGTGCAAGATCTTTTCCCTCTAGTTTGTCAGGTGGAAAGAAGGCTATCTGCTACACTCAACATGATCTCCTATGGGGGTAAACTTTCCCTCCTCAAGTCAGTTATTACCTCCCTAATCATCTTTGCGCTATGCACTCTCAAGCTGCCTGTAAGAATCATTGAACTACTGGATAAGATAAGACGCAAGTGCTTATGGACCAAAAACACCGAGAATGGGGATTCTTGTAACTCCCTTGCGGCTTGGGACACGGTCTGCCAACCAAATACTTCTGGATGTCTTGGTTTCATTAACCTCAAGGTACAAAGTGATGCACTTTTGTTAAAATACCTCCACAAATTCTACAACCGATGGGACCTCCCTTGGGTGGAGCTCATATGGAACACGTACTATAACCATAAGATCCCCCATGCAGCGGATCTCTGCGGTTCTTTTTGGTGGCAAGATGTAATGAAACTAATGCCAATTTATCGTGGGATTACCAAAGCCCAAGTACACACGGGGGAAAACATTCCTTTTTGGAAAGATCATTGGTCAGATGGTATTCTATCAGAAACATATCCACGGGCTTTCTCATTTGCCACCCAGGAGGATATTTCTGTCAAAGATTTCTTGGGGACCACGACACTAATTGAAACGTTCCATCTACCACTTTCAAGCCAGGCGCATGCTGAGACCTGGGATATTCAACAACTCGTCGGCGGCATTCAACTTCAAAACAGTCTCTGTGCGATGGACAAGTGGAACTGTACCTGGGTGACTTAATCGTACTCGGCCAGCAAATACTATAAATTCTTCTTCCGGGAGGTTCGGGCACACCAAGCCTACACATGGCTTTGGAAATCTAAGATTACAATGAAAATAAAGGTTTTTGTTGGTTCCTTATATCTGACAGGCTCAACACCAGAAACATGTTGAAGCGAAGACACTACAACATTGGCAATGTCTATACATGTCCACTCCACAAGACCAACGTGGAAGAAACAGTTAAACATCTTTTCTTTGCTTGCTCCTTCAGCAAAGATTGTTGGTGTGACATTGCCATCTACTGGAGCTATCAAGGCTCTCGACTGGATTGGATAAACGCAACTAAAACCGCTTGGAACAAACCAATGTTCATGGCAATCTTCCTACAAGCAGCTTGGAGCATCTGGAAAGAAAGGAACAATAAGGTCTTCAGAAGAATAACACCCATGAAAGCATCATGGAGTTCAAGACTCAAAGAGGACCTCTCTCTCCTGACTCATAGGGTTGGAGAAAAACACACCCACTTTCTTAACTCTTTTGTAGCTTCCCTTTAGTCCTTCCTTCCGTCCAAACTTACCCAAAGGAGAAGTCTTGTACAAAACCATATGTAACTCCACCCCATTTCATTAATTTATTTACACAGTAGGAGGCTCTCCTACTGTTTCAGGTATAAAAAAAACAGGTTCACTAGAAGCATGCAAATTCCTATCATTTTTCTTTTTCTTCTTCTTATAAGGACTAGGTGTATCAACATTAGTTCTCTGAGAATCTTGCTCAACTCTCTTAGGGTGGCCATCAGGGTACAAAGGTTCCTGAGTCATTTTACCCCCTCTGGTCACGACTGTAACAACATTATCATTTTTCTTATTATTTAATTCATTGAGCAAATCATTCTGAGCTTTAAGCACTTGTTCTACTTGAGTGGTAACCATAGAAGCATGTTTACTAATAAGTTTAAGTTCACCTTTAACTCTAGACATATAACCACTCAAGTATTCAATCATATAAGCATTACGTTTCAATTTTCTACCAACATAAGCATTGAAGTTTTCTTGTTTAACAATAAAATTATCAAACTCATCCAAGCATTGGCTAGCAAACTTAGTAGATGGGATTTCACACTTATCAAATCTATAGATAGAATTTACCTCTACTACCTGTGTCGGGTTATCAAGACCATGTATTTCTTCAATAGGTGGTAAATTCTTAACATCTTCAGCTTTAAAACATTTTTCTTTCATAGATTTCTTTGCCTCTTGCATATCTTCAGGACTGAGAAATAGAATACCCCTTTTCTTTGGAGTTGGCTTAGGAATTGGTTCAGGAAGTGTCCAATTATTATCATTACTCAACATATTATTCAATAGCAGTTCAGCTTGATCAACAGTTCTTTCCTTGAAAGCACAGCCAACACAACCATCCAGGTGGTCTCTGGAAGCATCAGTTAGTCCATTATAAAAGATATCAAGTATTTAATTTTTCTTGAGAGTATGATCAGGCAAAGCATTAAGTAATCGTAGAAGCCTCCCGCAAGCTTGTGGGAGACTCTCTTCTTCAATTTGCACAAAATTATATATTTCCCTTAAGGCAGCTTGTTTCTTAGGGGCGGGGAAATATTTAGCAGAGAAGTAATAAATCATATCCTGGGGACTACGCACACAACCAAGATCAAGAGAATTAAACCATGTTTTAGCATCACCCTTTAATGAGAACGGAAATAACTTAAGGATATAGTAGTAACGAATGTTTTCCTCGTTAGTGAATAGGGTGGCTATATCATTCAATCTAGTAAGATGTGCCACAACAGTTTCAGATTCATAGCCATAAAAAGGATCAGATTCAACCAAAGTAATTAACTGAGGATCGACAGAGAAATCATAATCCTTATCAGAAATACAGATAGGTGAAGTAGCAAAAGAAGGGTCATATTTCATTCTAGCATTCAAAGACTTTTCTTTCACCTTAGCTAACAGTTTCTTAAGATCATATCTATCTTTGCAAGCAAAAAAGTCTCTAGCAGTTTCTTCATCCATAACATAACCCTCAGGTACATTAGGCAATTCATATCTAGGGGGAGAATATTCATCATCACTTTCAGCAATATTATCAGTTTCAATAATTTCATTCTCTCTAACCGTAGCAAGTTGTTCATCAAGAAATTCACCTAAAGGCACAGTATTATCAAGCATAGAAGTAGTTTCATCATAAGTATCATGCATAGCAGAAGTGGCACCATCAATAACATGCGACATATCAGAATCAATAGCAGGAGTAGGTTTAGGTGTCGCAAGTTAGATGGCAGTTCCTTACCTCCCCTCGTAGTTGAGGGATAAATCTTAGTTTTTCCGTCTTTTAAGTTCCTCATAGTGATCAACAGATATAAATCCCAAGTGACTCAAACAATTGACCTATGCCCTCCGACAACGGTGCCAGAAAATAGTCTTGATAACCCACAAGTATAGGGGATCGCAACTGTTTTCGAGGGTAGAGTATTCAACCCAAATTTATTGATTCAACACAAGGGGAGCCAAAGAATATTCTCAAGTATTAGCAGTTCAGTTGTCAAATCAACCACACCTGGAAAACTTAATATCTGCAACAAAGTATTTAGTAGCAAAGTAGTATGGAAGTAACGATAACGGTGGTAAAAGTAACAGTAGCAGTTTTGTAGTAATTGTAACAGTGGCAACAAAAAAGTAACTAAGCAAAGATCAGTACGTGAAAAGCTCGTAGGCATTGGATCAGTGATGGATAATTATATCGGATGCGATTCCTCATGCAACAATTATAACATAGGGTGACACAGAACTAGCTCCAGTTCATCAATGTAATGTAGGCATGTATTCCGAATATAGTCATACGTGCTTATGGAAAAGAACTTGCATGACATCTTTTGTCCTACCCTCCCGTGGCAGCGGGGTCCTATTGGAATCTAAGGCATATTAAGGCATCCTTTTAATAGAGTACCGGACCAGAGCATTAACACTTAGTGAATACATGAACTCCTCAAACTACGGTCATCACCGGGAGTGGTCTCGATTATGGTCACTTCGGGGTTACCGGATCGTAATACATAATAGGTGACTATTGTCGGGGGAAACTGTCCTCCCACGAGCACCTATGGGACCGGAGCCCCTTCTACGTTGCGGTAAGGGAGCGGTGGGAGCACGGAGAGCAGATCGAGGAGCGCACGCGGGCAGTTTACCCAGGTTCGGGCCGCGCGGACGCGTAAAACCCTACTCCTGCTTAGGTTGTATTGAGTTCTTGGGCTCGGGAGCTTGAAGATCTACAGTACTAGCTACACCGAGCGAGAGAGTTGTCTAGGTTTCGAACCGAACCTCCCCTACGTTGTGCATGGGCCTCCTTTTATAGCTCAAAGGGGTCACCGACAGGTGTCAACGTAGAGGAGGGAAAAAGTGTAAATTTGGTGGTAGTTGTAACAGTGCGAGAACAGTGGATGAACAGTGGTCTTCACCTAACTTTGACAGTGGGGGACAAGGGCATTAAATGCCCGTCGCCGTCGCCCCCAAAAGCGTCCGTCTATGCTTCTCCGTTCGCCACGGCGGTAGCCTCGTCACCGTGGCTTGCCACCGTGTGCCCCAGGCTGCACAGCCATCTGCCACGTGCCCCTGGAAGGCCCCCAGGGCGACGTGTGGGCCGATGAGCTGGAGCGCGGGCACACATCATAGGTTTCCCCGACAAGCACCTTGCCGGGGTAGTGATTTTGCCGGGCCCGGAAGCTTGTCGCTCTCCGGGTCCTGCCGGGGCGCAAGGTGCGCCGAGGCATCTCTTGAGATATGTATTCCTTGGCTTTCCTGGCAAGCTCCTCTTGCCATGGTCTTGTGCTAAAGTGATAACCTTGAGCCTGGTGCGGCCTTCCCGGCAAGCTCCTCTTGACGGGGCCTTGATCTTCTGTCTTGTATACTTTGTTCTTGATTGGCTTCGTAGGGACTAGAAAGGTTCCCGACGAGCACGTGGTAAGCCCTGCCACGGGAAGCTGCTACTGCCCGTGCACAAGTTGGGGTACTAAGGTACCCCTATCTTAGTACACCGACAGGAGCCCCCGGGCCTGGGCCACACACGGTGCCGAGCGCTGTTGCGCCAGGCCCAAGACAGTGCACGGGCACACGCGGCCCACGGCAAGCCGTATCCCCTTCCGTATCCGCCGCGTCCCTCCCTAACGGCACGCATCGATTGCGGCGTCGTGGGAGAGATCGTGGCCTGTTCTTTAATGGGAAATGCGGAACGTCCCCCACTTCCCCCTTAAAATCAGAGGAAGCAGGGGCAGTTCCCCTCTATCGTCTTCATTGCGCCTTGATTCTCCAGAAACCCCCGTCGCCCTCCGCCTCCCAAAGGTCGACAGAGAGCCAAGCCCCTCCCTTCCTCCGCCGTCTCCCGCATCCGCGGCACCGTCGACCTCCTCGCCTCTTTCCTCACCGCCCCCGCCATGGCTCCGAAGAGCGACAAGGCAAAGAGCGACAAGGCCAAGAAGGAGAAGTCCGAGCAGGCGGCGAAGCTGGCAGCGCTGCGGAAGAAGTGCGTGGTCTTCGCGCCGAGGCTTGGCGCGAGGGAGCTGCGGAACAAATACTATTTATTCTGGGCGAGGGAGACCAAAGCTCATCCCCACACCAGAGTCTTCCCCACCGTCGCCGCTGACATGTTTCCCGGCGGGTACTTTTTCTTTGCCGCGTTCTTCCATTGTGGTCTGTGCCCTCCGTTCTCGGAGTTCTTTTGTGATGTAATGAATACATATGGCCTCCACCTCCTAGATTTCACCCCCAATGCCATCCTTACGATGGCCGTTTTCGTACATCTGTGCGAAAAATATGTTGGGGTTCATCCAAATGTAGCTCTTTTCCGCCACTTCTTCATGCCTAGGGTAGAGTCAGGTGCCCCCCTCTCTGGCGGCATCTCCTGGATCTTTAGGCTAAACAAGAAGGACTCGTACCTGAAGGGAGAGCTTCGCGACAAGTGGGAGGAGTGGAGAGCCGATTGGTGCTGGGTGCTGGAAGATAAGCCTGAGCCCTTTACCTCGCCGCGCCAGACTGCCATAGTGCGCCGCAGGGATTGGAGTGAATTGGCCCCGGAGGACAGCAAGCTTCAGATCGCCCTCATTAGGATCATTCGTCTCCGGGTCGCCAATCTGACTATCGGAGAAGTTGGAGCAGATTTCCTCCGCCGCCGCATCGCCCCTTTACAAGAAAGGAAGAGGCCCGCCTGGGAATTCGGCAATGCGGCAGACATCATGAGGCTGCGTCCTGGATTGAACTACAACTTCACTGCCTTGGAGTTGAAGGGGATGGTCCGGGAGCTCTTCAAGCATGACCCGGCCCACCCGGAGTGGTTCAGACCTTCCCGGGGAGTGGTGCCGCTGTGCAACAGCACTGCCCGCGATTCCCTACGCGCGATGATGCCCGAGTGCGACTCCCATGGCGTCGTCCCCACTTGGCTGGAGCCTCCACCAGATACTGTGCTGACCTTCTTCGACAACTTGGTCGAGAAGCCCCGCAACGCCGAGGAGAACAAGGGCCTCACCCGGGCTACTACTGACCGGGATATAGCCTACATCGCCTCCAGGATGGAGGAGGCCGCCGCACCTGCGGCTGCGGGTGACTTTGGATACACTGTGGAAGAGGCACAGGCCGCGGACGCAGTGAGTCAAGCAGAGGAGGCGGAAATCCTTAAGCTGCTGAAGCTTGCGCCCGAGGAGTTTGCCGGGGAGCCTTCCGTGAAGTTTGCCGGGACGAGCGAGGTTGCCGGGGGGAGCGAGGCCGCCGGGCATGGCACTGAGTCCAGCGGGCCTGCCGAGGAGGAGGAGGACGCCGAGGCTGGAGATCCCGACGAAGATTCTGGTGGATCTCTGAATCTTGACGACGATGCCTCCTCGTCCTCGGAGAACTCTCCGCCTCCGCCAAGCCCTACGCAGCAACCGAAGAAGCGCCTCCGCAAGGCAGCTGAGGCGGCGAGGCCACAGGCGCCTCGACAGCAGCCGGCGCATCGTGCGACGCGCGCCACCAAGATGAGCGAAGTCGTCAAGGAGGCGCCCCGTGCCTGAGCGCCAAGCGGAGGGGGATCTTCCCGGAGCAGAACGGGTGCTCCTTCTGCCCCTCGGTCCTCGGCGACAACGGGGGCCGGGTCTTCGCAGCCCACAGCCCCGGAGACCGCCAAGCGCCCGAGGGAGCCTTCTCCTCCAGCTCCTCGTGCGGGAGCACACCAGGCGGAGTTTGACTTCTCCGCCCTCAGCTCCGACGAAGAGGAAGAGGAGTAAGTACTTGCAATTCTTTTAGTTTCTTCGATTTTGTCTTGATTTTCCTTGCTTGGTTCCGATCTTGCTTTTGTTTCCAGGACCTTGACCCAGCGGATGGCAAAGAGGGCCAAGATCCCCGTGGTCACCATCTTAGACGATGAGCCTGCCGCAGCGACGGAGGATGCGCCAGCGGCAGACTTGCTGGACCAGCATGCTGCTCCGAGGAGCAGCCCCCAGCGCAGCCCCCAGCGTAAGTCTGGTATTTATCTTTCTGCTTGACGGGTGCGCTTGGGGTTATCATCTTGGTTGATGTCTTGTTGTCTTGTGCAGAAGTGGAGCCGCAGCCGCAGGAGCGCCAGGAGGTCACCCTCGACGAGCCACTTGCTCCACCCTCCCCGCCAAGGACGAACTCCCCGGCAAGGGAGAACGCTCCGCCAAGGACGGGCACTCCGCCAAGGGCGAGTAGCCGGCCAAGGGTGAGCAGCCTGACAAGGGTGAGCACCCCGCCAAGGGAGGGCACAGGCGGCCCTCCGCCAGCAGGGGCCACTACTCCGCCGCCAAGGGAGAATTCCCCGGCGAGGGACCCTGTCGTTGAAGAAGTCCGCGAAGGTAAGGCTTGTAATTTCTTCTCCCCGGATTCGTCTTTTTTGGATATTTGCTTGATTCTTTCTTTTCTTTTTCTTCTGTCAGATCCTCCTGCACCGGAGCGGATGGAGACGGAGGCCACCGCTGAGGAGGAGGTGCATGGCGACGGCGGCAACGCCACTGCCACCGAGGGAATGACTGGAGCCGACGAGCCTGCCGCTGAAGAGACCACCCCGACCGCAGACGCCGCGGCTGGGGAAGGGACCGGCGACCGCACTGCTGGCCCGGAGGCCGCAGGAGCGCCGGACGCTGCACCGGCCGCCGACCCTTCCGCCTCCGCGGCTGGGCAGGGCGTCTACCTGGAGGCCGCCAACGGGGTCTTCATACAAGTCCCGTGGGCGTCCTCGTCTCGAGCACCCGCGGGGGGAGAGACCTTTGATGGAGAGGTCCTCGCCTCCGCCGGATTGAAGGTTGTTGAAGCGCCCGGCAGCAGCGATGAGCCCGAAGAGGAGAGACTCCTTCGTCGGCTCCTGGCCTTGTACCGGGCTAGGCAGGCGAAGTTGGAGTCTCGGGAGGCTCTCGCCGCCAAGGCTGGAACTGATTTGGAGAAGCGCGCCGCGGAGCTCCGCGCCGCCAACCAGGCGGCCCTGCGCAACTTTGCGGAGGAGCGTGAAGAGCTTGCCGGGGCGCAGCAAGCCTTCCTCCTTGAAAAAGCTGAGGCCGAGGAGCAGCAGCGGTTGGCCGCCGAGGAGCTGTCCCGGCGAGAAGGAGTACTCAACCAGCGGAAGGTCGACCTCGATGCCCACGAGGACGACCTCGCCGCCCGGGAGCTGGCCATTGGTGGAGCTCTGAAGGAGGCGAGGAGCGTCGCAGCCGCCGCAGAGACCGCCAAGAAAGACCTGGAGGCCAAGGTGGAGCAGCTGGAGTTGTTCCTGAAGGCGAGCGAAGACAGGGTCACCGCGCTCAACGTGGAGCGGGAGAAAGATGCCCACACCAACTCTGAGCTGCAGGTACGTCTCTCCGAGAAGGGCACAGAGCTCTCTGACGCCAAGAACTCCATCGCTGACTTAGAGCTGAAGGTTTCCACCTTGACTGACTCGCTCGACGCCGCCCGGGACCGCGAGACGAAGCTGAAGGACGAACTCCGCAAGGAAAGGGCCTTAGTGGAGAGCGTTGCCGTCTCGGCGAACAACTTCAACCAGGCGGTGGAGCAGTGGACTGATGAGCTGGTCACCTCCGCTGCCAATATTGACATGGAGATGATGGCGCTGAGGGCGGAGCATCTCGTGTACTCCCCGGACGAGAGTCTCCCCCACAGCGCCAAGTTGAGTCTGTTCTTTAGGGGAATTGCGCCGACGCTTGCGCGGCTGCAGGAGAAGATCCCCGTGCAGCTGGCCGACGAGGCGCGTCGGCTCTGCATGGGCACCATGGAGCGGGTCTTGTCGAAGATCGTCTACCGCAACCCCGGCATCAACCTCGTCAACGTCCTCCGCACCTTGCCGCCCGAAGCTGACCAGGAGGCGTTGAAGGCGCAGGTTGCCCACATCGTCGCCAAGGTGGGCAAGATCACGAGGCGTGAAGGCGACCGCATAGATTAGATTCCTTTCTTTCCGCTTCCTTTGCCGCTGCAAAGTATGTTATGGATAAGAATCTGTTAGTATTGCGGCAAGTTATCTTTGTAATATACACTTTTATTTTGGGGTAATCAATGCAGTGTTATCTTCCTTGCTTTTGGTCCTTTACTTTGTATGCTTTTTACCCTACGCTTTTAGGGAACTTGCCGGCAAGGGGCCCTTGCCGCGAGCGCTGAGTGCGGGACTCTTAGCAGCCTGCTGGCAATACCTTCGCCGGCAAGAAACCTTGCTGCAGCTAGTCGCAGCACACTTAGGTTGCTGAGCGAACTCGAAAACGAAGTAAGGGCGCGATGCTTGTCGCAGCTCACTCAAGTCGTTGAGCGTGCTCGAAACAAAGTAAGGGTGCGGCTAGCCACGGGCAGGTTCCTCCGCGCACAGGTTTTCCATACAAAGTGTGGTTGTTCAAGGAAGACAACTAAAAAATTTGAAAAGTTTGAGGTACTCAAACTTGGGTAACTTAGCTTTCATGAGTTGCTTGTTCCCCGGCAAGGCTTCTCTTTCTTGAACAACACTTGGTCCCTCCATCTCCTTCCCCCCCCCCCCGGCAAACTTGTGCGCGAGGAATATTCCTTCTGCTTAAGAGGGAAATAAAAAGAGGAGGAAAAACTAGTATAGGGCCTCACGGCTTGCTAGTGCTTACCGAGGATGTGCATTGCACAAGGTGCCAAACGATGCATGCAAATAACAAAGAAAAGCATGGAAATGACAAATAGTGCGAGGCACAAAAGCTTTACTGATGCACGGGATCTGCGCTCGGCTTTGTACAAAGGTTTACATGCAACATCGGCAAGACTTGTACAAAAGATGGTTGCCGGAGCGGATCACGGCAACCGCGCCTTATGGGTGAAACTTGCAAAGATGCTCTATGTTCCAGGAGTTGCTCACCGGTAAGCCTTCTTCGGTCTCAAGGCGGACAGCGCCGGGCCTTGTGACTTGTCTCACCCGATAAGGGCCTTCCCACTTCGGCGTCAACTTGTTCGAATTCTTGGCGGACTGAACACGCCGAAGAACAAGGTCGCCTTCCTCGAGACTCCTGGTCTTGACCTTGCGGCTATGATAGCGACGCAAGACTTGCTGGTATCGAGCAGCTCGTACAGCAGCCTAGAGACATTCCTCCTCGAGGAGCAATGCGTCATCTTGTCGCAGTTGCTCTTGCTCGAGCTCATCGTAAGCGAGCACTCGAGGAGATCCGTATACGAGTTCCGTGGGGAGAACTGCCTCTGCTCCATAGACAAGAGCAAAGGGTGTCTGTCCGGTGGCTCGATTTGGTGTCGTCCTGATTGACCAAAGAGCCGCCGGCAACTCCTCTATCCAGTTTCTTCCGCACTTGTGCAGCCTGTCGAAGGTCCTTGTCTTGAGTCCGCGCAGCACTTCAGCATTGGCCCTCTCCGCTTGACCATTGCTCCTCGGGTGAGCAACAGAAGCGAAGCAGACCTTGGCGCCAAGGTCTTGGACGTACTGCATGAAGGTGCGACTTGTGAACTGTGTGCCGTTGTCGGTGATGATCCTGTTAGGGATTCCGAAACGGTAAACAATCGATCTGAAGAACCTGACTGCTGACTGTGCTGTCACCTTTCTCACTGGTTCCACTTCTGGCCACTTTGTAAACTTGTCGATTGCTACGTACAAGTACTCAAAGCCCCCGACTGCGCGGGGAAAGGGGCCGAGAATATCGAGCCCCCAGACCAAGAAGGGCCAGGACAAAGGGATCGTCTGGAGAGCTTGAGCTGGCTGGTGAATTTGCTTGGCATGGAACTGGCACGCTTCACACTTGGTTACTTGTGCAGTTGCATCTTGGAGGGCTTCTGGCCAGAAGAACCCTTGCCGGAACGCCTTCCCGGCAAGTGCCCTTGCGCCAATGTGGTGGCCACATATGCCTCCATGTATGTCTGCCAATAGCTTCTGTCGATCTTCCCTGGAAATGCACTTCAACCTGACACCATTGAGTCTTCTTCTGTACAGTTCATTGCCAGCGAACTGGTACATACTTGACTGCCTGGTTATTTTCTCTATTTCTTCTGGCTCGTTGGGAAGTTCTCCAGTTTGCCGAAAACGGACGATTTGCTGCGCCCATGCTGGAGCCTGGGGCTCAACAACAAGGACTAAAGGCATGAGGGCTGCTGCGGGGACCTCAGCTTCTACGGCAAGAACGTGCGGCTCTGCCGGAGCTGGTGATCCCCCGGCAAGCCTGCCGGGGCAAGGCTTGTCGGGAACGCCTGCTTCAACTGGACAGACCCTTGGATCTGCAGGAGCAAACTGTTCCGGGCATCTTGACTGTTGATCTTGGGGACCTTGGCGGCGGCTTCGGGAAGATCCGCCGGCAAGTAGTCGCCGGAGACCAACTTTCTCTTCTTGTTTTGCCCAACTGATGGTGTAACGGATGGTTGAGTTAACTTGAGCACGAAGGTCCCTGGTTCCACAAGTAACTTCATTGCAGCACACTTTGAGAGGCCATCTGCAATATCATTCTGAGCTCTTGGGACGTGCTCCATTTGCAGACCTTCAAAGTGCTCTTCAAGCTTCCTCACTTCATCAACATAAGCTTCCATCAAAGGGCTCTGGTAACTCTTATTCACTTGCCGGACCACCAACTGTGAATCTCCCCGCACAATCAACTTCTTGATCCCAAGCTCGGCCGCAATCCTGAGGCCGGCAAGCAAACCTTCATACTCAGCAGTATTGTTTGTCGCTTGCTCCTTGGGAAAGTGCATCTGGACAACATACTTGAGGTGCTCTCCGGTGGGCGCTATGAGTACCACGCCGGCACCGGCGCCTTGTAACGAGAAAGCACCATCGAAGTACATTATCCATTCGCTGCTTGCTTCTTGGACGGGGACGCTTGTCTCTAGGACTTCTTCATCTGGTGTTGGGGTCCATTCCGCTATGAATTCTGCCAAAGCTCTGCTCTGTATGGTTGAAGTACTCTCAAACTTGAGGCCAAAGCTTGACAGCTCCAGTGCCCACTCGACGATCCTGCCTGTTGCTTCGGCATTTTGCAATATCCTCTTCAACGGAAAGCGAGTGACCACCGTTATCTCGTGTGCTTGGAAGTAATGGCGCAGCTTCCTTGAGGCCATGAGGAGGCCAAAAAGCAACTTCTGCACCCCAGAGTGTCTTGATCTAGCCCCCTGCAGAAGGGAACTTACAAAATACATTGGGCGCTGCACCATCTTCCTTCGCACTTCACCTTGTTCCTGCGCAGACTTGTCCTTGTCGGGGCCAGAGCTTGTCGGGGAAGCCCCCTGCTTGTCGCTGGAAGTGCTTGCCGGGGATGTGGGCTCTTCCTCTGCCTCCCTCTCCACTACTAACGCAGCACTAACCACTTGATTGGTTGCCGCTAGGTACAGCAGCAACTTCTCTTGTGGCCTAGGTGCGACAAGTATCGGAGTAGAGAACAGGTATCCTTTCAGGTCTTGCAGCGCTGCCTCCGCTTCCGGAGTCCACTTCATAGGACCTGCCTTTTTTCAAAATTTTGAAGAAAGGCACGGCGCGCTCTGCAGACTTTGAAATGAACCTGCTGAGGGCACCCACACAACCAGCAAGTCTTCTTACGTCCTTGACGCGCTTCGGGGCTTCAATCTGCTCGATGGCTTTTATCTTGTCGGGATTGGCTTCAATCCCCCTCTGGGACACAAAGAACCCGAGAAGCTTGCCGGAGGGCACTCCGAAGACGCACTTCTCGGGGTTCAACTTGAGCTGGATCTTGCGCAGGTTCTCAAAGGTCTCCTCTAAGTACTGGATCAGGGTATCCTTGCTCTTACTCTTGACCACTATATCATCCATGTAGGATTCTACATTTCTGTGTATCTGTGGCTCAAAAGCAGTGTGCACCACCCTAGCAAATGTCGAGCCTGCATTCTTCAATCCAAAGGGCATGCGTATGAAGCAATATGTGCCGCATGGAGTAATGAATACAGTCTTCTCTTCATCTTCCTTGGCCATGAATATCTGGTGGTAACCTGAGTATGCATCGAGGAAGGAAAGCAGCTCACATCCGGCGGTGGAGCCGACAATCTGGTCAATACGCGGCAAGGGAAATGGATCCTTGGGACATGCTTTATTCACATCAGTGAAGTCTATACAAAGTCTCCACTTCCCATTGGCCTTGCGCACGACAACTGTATTGGCCAACCATGTAGGATGGATTACGCCTCTAACCAGGCCTGCTGCTTCTAACTTCTTTATTTCGTCGGCGATGAATTCTTGGCGCTCCACGGCTTGCTTCCTGGTCTTCTGCTTGAAGGGCCGCGCATGAGGGCAAACAGCAAGCTTGTGCTCAATTACCTTCCTCGGAACGCCGGGGATGTCAGATGGTTGCCATGCAAACACATCGACATTCGCCCGCAGGAAGGCAACGAGCGCGCTTTCCTATTTGTGGTCGAGCGTAGCACTGATGGTGAAAGTACCGCCAGTGCCGTCCTCCTTGGCGGACACCTTCTTGGTTGTCGGCGGAGCGGCCATTCCTTTCTTACAATTGCCGGTGGAGCTCGATGGCGCGTCCTCGACGGCAGCGCAGCATTCCGAAGAGGTGCGTTTGCCGGAGTGGGATCCAGAGCTCTTGCCGGACTTGGTCTTCGTCTTCCCCCCGGGAGCTTCAGCGGCAAGTGTGTTGCTCTCTGCTGCGGCTGCTGCATCCCGTAGATCTTGTCGGCGCAGATAAGCGCGTCCTTCTTGTCGCCGGGGACAGAGATGACGCTTATCGGCCCCGGCATCTTGAGTACGTTGTATGCATAGTGGGAAGCTGCCATGAACTTGGCGAGGGCAGGACAGCCAAGTATCCCATTATATGGTAACGGGATATCGGCAACATCAAATGTGATCCTCTCCGTCCTGAAGTTGAGCTCCCCGCCAAAGGTCACTGGCAGCGTAATCTTCCCCTTTGGCTTGCTCCTTCCCGGGTTGATCCCTTGGAACGACCCGGTTTCCTCGAGCTCGCCGTCTGGGATCTGTAGCTTCTTGATCACAGCCGAGGAGATCAAGTTCAGGCCGGCCCCGCCATCAACCAACATCTTGGTGACCTTGAGGTTGCGGATAGTTGGTGAGACCAACATCGGCAAGCACCCGACCGTAGTTGTGCGGTCAGGGTGGTCCTCAAGGTCAAAGATGATGGGCGTGCCGGACCACTTCAGCAGCCTGCATGACTCGACGGGCGGCTCAGCTGCATTCACTTCTCGCACCCACTGCTTGAGCTGGCGGTGGGAAGTGTGCAGAGAGGCACCTCCGTCAACACACAGAACTTCTGTGGCCTTCTGGAACTCCTGCTCGCTGTTGTCTCCTTCTTCCATGTCATCATCGTCGTCTTCATCCTCATCCTTGTCGCGGCCCCGGGGAGGTCTATCACCTTGCCGCTGCTTGGCCTTGCCACGGCGTCCTCCTCGGCCATTGAACGACCGCTTCTTGCTGGGCTCTCCTCCGCCTCCTTGGGCCTTCTCCTTGTCACATCGCTCGTATTCAGCCTTCTGCTGCTCTACGAGGTACTCCACTCTTTTGCAGTTCTGGAGATCGTGGCCCTTGGTGCGGTGGATCTTGCAGTACTGCTTGTCGGAGCCGTCCTGCTTGTCGACTGCCGCTACAGGGGCGTGCTCCTTGCCGGAACCGCCAGCCTGTGCCTTCTTGGCGGGAGCCTCCTTGCCGGACTGCTCGACAACCAGCACCTCCTTGCTCTTCTTCTTTCTGTTATTCCGCCGCCGGTTTTTCCTTGCCGGGGCGGCATCCTCACTGTCGCTTCCTCCTGCGCCTGTATCCTCTCCGGGGAGTCTCCTCCCCTCTTCGGCGCGCGCGCACTTGTCAGCCAGAGCGTAGATCTCGCTGACATCCCGGATCTTGGTCATGGCCATCTCCTCCCTCATCCGGCGGTTACGCACGTTCTGGTGAAACGCGCTGATAACCGCGGCAGGGTGGACGTCGGGAATGTTGTGTTGGACGCTGCTGAATCTCTGGATATATTTGCGCAGGGACTCTCCCTCCTTCTGGGCGAGGATGTGGAGATTGCTCTCCTGGCCGTGGGGTTTGTGGCCGCCTGTGAAGGCGCCAACAAACTAGTGGCACAGATCCGCCCATGAAGAGATGGAGTTCTCCGGCAAGTGCATAAGCCAAGACCGGACATTTGGCTTAAGCACTAGCGGGAAGTAGTTGGCTAGGATCTTCTCGTCGCGTCCCCCGGTAGCCTGCACCGCGATGGTGTAGATGCTGAGGAATTCCGAGGGGTGTGTCCTGCCGTCGTACTTCTCGGGTACGTCGGGCTTGAAATTCTTCATGCTGGGCCACTGGACTTGCCGCAGCTCACGGGTGAACGCAGGGAAACCTGCCGCGTACGGCAAGTCGCCTGGTTCACCGGGCGCGTGCGCGTCGACAGTGGTCCTAGCGCGTTGATCTGACTGTCTTCGGGCTTCTCGTCGACGCTTGATGCGAGTCCGAGCGTCCTCTTGCCGCCTGTCGTCTAGGACTTGGCGCTGATCGCGGCGAGCCCGCGGATCCGACGACGCCATAGAGTCGTCGTCGACGTTGATCCGGCGGGGTGGCGATTTCTGCTTCCGCGGCGGGGAGTGCACGGTAGTTGCACCCCCGGCGGTCTTGTTGCCATCGGTCTTCGCTTGGTCGACTTGCCGCGGCCGTGAAGTTGCCGGCTGCTGCGGCGCGTCGTTGTTGGCGAAGGCGATGAGGCTCTGGATCGTCGCCCTCCAGTCTTCGGCCTTGTCCGCCGCTGGGGGGAAGTCGAGGAGCAGCTGAGCCCTGGCCAGGGCTTCTGCTGGAGAGGAGGGAAACAGTGGCGAGCGGTGTGAGGAGCGGGACACGCTCGGACTTCTAACAGCGTTAGAAGGAGCATGTTCCCGCCCCGGCGACCGCGCCTTGCTCGTACCAGCGCGCTGGCCTTGAGCATCCCGCGATCCTCCGGCTTGGCCACGCCCAGCAAGCGTATGGTACCTCCCGTACCATGCCGCTGCTGGTCTTGCACCTCCTGAGAGGGACGTGGGGCGTTTACTGACACCGAGGCTTTGGAGTTCGCCCGGTCGTCCGTCTTGTCCTTGGACTTGGTGGCGCCGTGAGTTTCCTCGCCGGCGACCACCCTTCCGCCGGCGTCTCCCCCACCTACCGTTGGTTCTGGTGGCGCTGGGATCGACGCATACGGGCCTCCGACCTCCGAAGCCTTCTTCTTCGGAGGCATGTTGATGTAGCTGATGAAGTTGGAGAGGTTGATGAAGAATGCGCCCGCGTGAGCGCCGGATCAGGTTCGCACAACCTCGACGCCCCCTACCTGGCGCGCCAAATATGTCGGGGGAAACTGTCCTCCCACGAGCACCTATGGGACCGGAGCCCCTTCTACGTTGCGGTAAGGGAGCGGAGGGAGCACGAAGAGCAGATCGAGGAGCGCACGCGGGCAGTTTACCCAGGTTCGGGCCACGCGGACGCGTAAAACCCTACTCCTGCTTAGGTTGTATTGAGTTCTTGGGCTCGGCAGCTTCAAGATCTACAGTACTAGCTACACCGAGCGAGAGAGTTGTCTAGGTTTCGAACCGAACCTCCCCTACGTTGTGCATGGGCCTCCTTTTATAGCTCAAAGGGGTCACCGACAGGTGTCAACGTAGAGGAGGGTAAAAGTGTAAATTTGGTGGTAGTTGTAACAGTGCGTGAACAGTGGATGAACAGTGGTCTTCACCTAACTTTGACAGTGGGGGACAAGGGCATTAAATGCCCGTCGCCGTCGCCCCCAAAAGCGTCCGTCTATGCTTCTCCATTCGCCATGGCGGTAGCCTCGTCACCGTGGCTTGCCATCGTGTGCCCCAGGCTGCACAGCCATCTGCCACGTGCCCCTAGAAGGGCCCTAGGGCAACGCGTGGGCCGATGAGCTGGAGCGCGGGCACACAGCGTAGGTTTCCCCGACAAGCACCTTGCCGGGGTAGTGATCTTGCCGGGCCCGGAAGCTTGTCGCTCTCCGGGTCCTGCCGGGGTGCAAGGTGCGCCGAGGCATCTCTTGAGATATGTATTCCTTGGCTTTCCTGGCAAGCTCCTCTTGCCAGGGTCTTGTGCTAAAGTGATAACCTTGAGCCTAGTGCGGCCTTCCCGGCAAGCTCCTGTTGCCGGGGCCTTGATCTTCTGTCTTGTATACTTTGTTCTTGAATGGCTTCATAGGGACCAGAAAGGTTCCCGGCGAGCACGTGGTAAGCCCTGCCACGGGAAGCTGCTACTGCCCGTGCACAAGTTGGGGTACTAAGGTACCCCTATCTTAGTACACTGACAACTATTGACTTGCAAGATAGGATCAAGGCTCACATATATTTATGAAAACATAATAGGTTCAAATCTGAAATCATGGCACTCGGTCCCTAGTGACAAGCATTAAGCATAGCAAAGTCATAGCAACATCAATCTCAGAACATAATGGATACTAGGGTTCAAACCCTAACAAAACTAACTCGATTACATGATAAATCTCATCCAACCCATCACCGTCCAGCAAGCCTACGATGGAATTACTCACGCACGGCGGTGAGCATCATGAAATTGGTGATGGAGGACTGTTGATGATGACAACGGCAACGGATTCCCCTCTCCGGAGCCCCAAACGGACTCCAGATCAGCCCTCCCGAGAAATATTAGGGCTTGACGGCGGCTCCGTATCGTAAAACGCGATGAATCCTTCTCTCTAATTTTTTTCTCTCCGAATGTGAATATATAGAGTTGGAGTTGAGGTCGGTGGAGCCTCAGGGGGGCCCACAAGGCAGGGGGCGCGCCCTCCACCCTTGTGGACAGTGTGTGGGCCCCCCTGGTGTTGATTCTTTCGCCAGTATTTTTTATTTATTCCAAAAATATTCTTCGTGAAGTTTCAGGTGATTCCGAGAACATTTATTTCTGCACAAAAATAACACCATGGCAATTCTGCTGAAAACAGCGTTAGTCCGGGTTAGTTCCATTCAAATCATGCAAGTTAGAGTCCAAAACAAGGGCAAAAGTGTTTGGAAAAGTAGATACGATGGAGACGTATCAGTTCTCCCCCAACGACCATGGTGGGATTTTAAGGGTCTTGTCCCGTCAACCTAGGCAACCAGTTTTGATGGACATTGTGTAAGGTGCTTTGTTCTGTCTTAAGGGTACAATTTTGTTTTTCTTCTAGACGTTTTCTCATGACGGTGGTACTCCATTGGTCGATGGAGGCGTCCTGCAAGTGTAGGTATCCTTAGCATGTCCTTGCAGTCATAAGGCTCTCAACGTTCCAGTCATGTAACTAGATCGTCTATGAAATAATAGTGACAAAACCCCTAAGAAACTTGTTTGACCATAAGATAACTTTTATTCTCTTGACATCGTATGTTTTTATACAAATTAAAAATAGTTGTACAGACTTATGTTAATGAAATCCCTGTAAAAGAAGAAGTTCTACATCTTATTTGTATTTTTTGATTTGTCCTTCGATGTGGGTGGCATAGCGGCAAAAAATACCTACGAAAGGAGAGTCATGTTATTTCTATTGAAAATCCGTACTCTAGAAATTTATATTCATGTAAGCCTAATCATAAACTAGACACTGCTATCAGGATATTTTCGAGACCATCACTTTACATCAGAAACGCATAAACTCTGCTTACGCAAGTATCACAAATGAATCCATGAAAATATGCGAGAGTGTGTTTTTATTCATATTTTCTCTCATTTATGGGACTATAATTAAAACTTTAAGGTCCAATGAGTCAAAAAATCATCTAATGTCACTTGTATTACAAACATGATTAAAATTTTGCATAGTGCATGCATATTTTAAACGACAAACATTACAAATCTAACATGGGTTTGTTATTAATAGTTAACAACATTATAACAAGATGGGTTGTCATAACTTATCAAAACAATATTAGCTTTGAATGTGATACCATAAAGATGATTTAGAAATAATCATAAAAGTTTGGTATAAACATGTTCCAATTGTGACTCCTCAAACTCAACAACTATTTTTATAGATGAAATGCATAAAGCCCAACTTTAAATCAATGAAGTCATCAACCAGTTACGGTCCTTGTGCTTATTATTACAAAGGCAAAAACTTGGGGAAAAACTACAAGATTACAGGCAAACATCGATCAAGAGAAGAAATACAACAAGTAGTAGACCAAAGAGCAAAATCACCTCCATACAAAAACATAACCAAGCTACCAGAAATCACATCGCCAACTAGAACATCGAGAACCAAAACATCCAAAGGACACCAAGAATGCAATGGAAAGGAGTGTCATCCATAGAAGAATAGAAGCATTTTTCTCTGCCACATCTCTAATGTGTCACTGCTAGAGGGGAAACCCCTGAACCCTCTACATTCAACTAGTACCACAACACATGGAGGCCATGCTTCGGCATGTGGAGCATGAACGCAACAGGGCATCCAACATTGAAGGATAGCAGAAGGACACACAAGCTCGCCTCCACTAGCCTCGAAGATCATTGAGAATCCGACAACGCAACCGCAACAAACTAGCGTACAGAAATCCCTAGGCCCGGCCTTATTTGTAGATTGCAACTCAAGTAGGACCATGATGTTAGAGCCTCGCCATCGTCCGGCCAAAATGGCCTAGGTTTTGACCCGGGGGCAAGGGCGAGAAAGGTAAGGGAATAGAAATTCGACACACCCACAGAGAAATATCGAAGCAAGAGCACAGTCGTCATCGAGTGAAACATATATGTACATATTGTTGCTTGTGTATGCTTTATAATGCTGATCATCAAAATTATTTTTATTTCGCGAGCGACCCATCGATTGTGAGATCGATGGAATGCCTACTGAACATAAAGATATTTGAAACCTGGGAATACCACATTCCGCTACATAAACCTTGCAAAAACCAGATGTTAGAATTTCGACAAATCCTGAGAAATAAAACAAATGTGTAGATGTGGTAGAAACTTATGTGAGTTGTCATATAGCAGTGGTATTTTGCCAACAAGTCACTTAGAACAAATGTTCTCATCGTGTCGCGACAACACTAATTATTGTGTTATGTTGCTGGTTTGTGTGTAGGCCACTGACATCATCATTGTGGCCATCCAAACTACTAATTTGTGGTGTAACCACGAAGAAAATATTTTACGACTATTCTCATGGATCTAAATTTGATAGCAAGAGAGGTATAGTGATGAAGCTTGATCTAGAAGATTCAATGGGGGAGACAAGATCGTATACATGTTCAGACCACTCACGTTTGACGTAAAGACCCTAGTCTTGTCTCTCTAGGAGTTGTTCTGGCAAATGAGTTTGAGATTACATCGGTTCTGAACATGTAGCTGGACACCAGAGGCAAGCTTATAAAGAGTATATCGTACCCTATGGTCACTTAGCTAGCTGAATTACATGGTTACACAAAGTGCACTAATTCATGTCTACTACTGGTGGTAACGGACTTCCATTAAGTTCAATGATAACGGCTGGTACCACCAAGCATCAATACATGATGGTGTGCTTTGGGTAACGCTTTCAATGATGCGTCCGGCTGCTGGCTTTTTGTATACCCTGAATGAAGGTAAACCAAATGACAATATATTGATCGACGTATAAACCAACCAACGTTCGTCTATCTAATAGATTTTTTTGAAGGAGAACAAAGCATTCCATTAATTCAATAAAATGCTGGACATATCGCCAGCTACAGAGTCTCACCATATGTTCATCTAACTAATAGATTATTTATTTTTGAAGGAAAACAAAGCATTCCATTAATTGATTTATGTAGGTATTGTACACGACATCAGTTTATCATGTTAGTGCTTGAGACCATATGTTCCATATTATAACTTTCACTTGTGCAAGTGATTACCCTACAAGTGAATTGTTCCTAAACAAGCCGAAAATTATGTCGTCGCCGTTCGTTTATTATTGATGGAGTTGAAAACACATGAGATAACTTTGTACGTCTTGAAGAATATTTTCCTTCTATCTTCATTCCAGAGCAGCTTCCAAAATAAAGTACCAAAATTAGTATACAACTGGATACTATAATCTGTAAGTTTTCTAATATATGTTATTTACTCAAATTTTGTGATGAAATATTTTTTGCGTAGGCAATCAGATCATGGTCACTGGCATCCCAATTATTTTTTGTACTACAATTTTTTGCTAAATTTGTTACAAAACAAAATACAAATACACATTTTTTTAACTTACACATAGATGACTGTTTTTAGTAGCTCCCCTTTCCCCCGTCATATACATGTGGTCATATCTACTTGGAAAGTATTATTTATGTCGTTCCATTAAAATGTCTTATCATGTTGTAATATAACTATATTATAAATGTTATACATTACGACGAAGAATCAAATCATCAATTATAAGATATTAGCATGATATGGCATTTTATGTTCAAACTAAATGAAACAAAATAAGAATTGTTGTACTATATTATAAGACTTTAGTTACTCGGACAATGAACTTCAAAACATCTCGAGGTTAAATAGATGATTATACAATGTCATGCCCTATTCAGGTGCATCATTTTACCTATGAAATGAAGAGCAACTATCTAGAGGAAGAAAAAAAAGGAGATTGTGATGCATCACAATATTAATTGTATAGAGCTAATCAGCAATATTAAGATGGTCCATCTTCCTACCAATATATGCAATAAATCGAACAAGAATCTATATTTAAATTTATTTTTGTGCTAGGTATGATTAGTAATTTATATTTGCAAACAATTATGTGCGAGTATAGTATTAATCAACATCAAAACACTTAACTATAATATGTTTATCATGTAAAATTCCAAAATTGATACATGGAGGAAATAATTATTTTTTGAATGGAATAGTTAAAGCTCAGGGCATCTCAAGTTGACAATTACTCTCGAAAGCCTCCGCCCACAAGCTCTCCCCTCCTCATCTTTGTGTATCAAAGGCTATGCGGACCCAATGCCGGCGGCGGCTGCCCACTGGTTCCAAGGCGACGTGCTCTTCAACAAGAGGGATCACTGTGGTGCCACACAATATGGCATGCCTCAATTGAGTATATAACTATATATTGCCATGCATAGTGGCGGTGGAGGACGACGACAATGATGACAGTAGAGGCGGTGCAGCTAGTATAGCAACCATTGCATGTGCTCGAGCTAAGATCTGGTCACGCTCTCATGATCCACTAAGATGTGCAAGATAGAGGTGACAATCATAGCGACACAATGGGTGTCTGCCCGGGAAAAGCTTTGCCTCGACGGCGCTCATTGGCGACGATGATGATGGTTTGGGTATCCTTCGAATCTTTGGAGACATCGGCGAAGAGCTCATCTTCTGCTCGAATTTATGCCGAACAGACTTGAGGTGGTTGTTGTGTGCAGTTAGTTGGTGCCAAGATGCGTCCTCTTCCTTCATGAAGGCGTCGCCGAAGAGCCATGTTTATTGACATGCCAAAGATGGTCCTCGTTTTTGGTGGTGGAGGGCAGTTTGGTGATCCTAGTTGCGGCATAGGGAATGCGAGCACCTCCGACGATGGTAGTTTAGGCAGAAATTAGCTGGGTCAATAGCTCCTGTGCGATGTTTTTCGTGGGAATTGGCCGCAGTGCGACGTTGTTCGACAGAATGGCTCTGGTGCGACACTTTTGAGTGAGTAAATAGCCCAGACACGACATGGCCCTTAAGCTGAACTAATGCCCTCATTAGCAGTTACGGGCTGGACCCCCAACTTATCCACATAAGCTCCGGGCCCACTACTTGTCCAGTAAGAGCGGGACCCACAACTTATCCACGTAAGCGCGGGACCCACCACTTGTTCAGTGAGCACGGGACCCACCTCTTGGCAGCTAGAAGAGACGACCGCCCGTGCCCGTCCGCCCGCCGCCGCCCATTGCTTCCCCTTTCCCCATTCTTCCTCTTCTCCGGCGACTGATAACCCTCAACCGTAAGGGATCGAGATAGTCTTCGCGGGCAAGAATAACCCAATTTATTGATTCGACACACGGGGAGCCAAAGAGTATTTATAAGCTTTGACAGTTGAGTTGTCAATTCAACCGCACCTGAAATATACTTACTTGCAACAAAAGATAAGTGGTAACAGTGATATGATAGTGATGATAGTGATAGTAAAAGAAAACAACAAAAGTAAATAGCAAGAGTAAATAGCAAGAGTAAATAGCAACTAGTAACCAGCAGGATTTAAAACACTGTAGGCTAGGGAGATGGATGGTTGGGCACTGCATGGATGAGATATATCATGATTCTAACTTGGGGCAAGGCACATGGAAAAGTAATGATCATCTAGGCAAATATCAAACATTAGGCATGTATCCCGTAGGTAGTTGTACGTGCTTGCAATAAGAACTTGCACAACATCTTTTGTCCTACCATCCCGCTACGAACAGGGCCAAAAGGAACTTATGGAGATTAAGGTGCTCCTGTCAAAGAGCATCGGAACAAAGCAATGAACTCAATGGATACATGTAATCCTCAAACTACGGACCATCCCCTTTGGTGTCCCAAGCTGTCACTTTTGGGATCGCCGGTTCCGAACCGTAATAGGTGCAAACAACTCATAGATAGGATCAAGAACACAAATATATTCATGCAAACACATATGGTTCAGATCTGAAATCATGGCACTCGGGCCCTAAGTGACAAGCATTAAGAATAACGAGTTGAAGCAAAGATGATAAACACCATAGTAGATGATAGGCAACATGCCCCCAACGATCTGACAAACTATTACATGATCTAACTCATCCAATCCCTACCATCCCCTTCGCCTACAGCAGGGGATTACTCACACATGGAAGGAGAAGTCATGGAGGGATGATGGAGTGGTGATGATGATGACGATGGCGACGATCTCCCCTCTCTGGAGGCCAATTCAGCCTCCAGATTAGTCCTCCCGAAGAAGAACAGAGGGTGGCGGCGGCTCTGCGACGAAAACTGGGAAAAGAACTTCTGATCTGGGATTTCTCCGTCACGAGCTAAAATATGAGTCAAAGTAGGGCACCAGGGGAGGTGGGGCCCACCCAGGAGACCCCCCGGCGCGCCCAGGGGGTGGGCCGCGCCACCAGGGCGCCTGGGCCCCCCTGGCCCCCCTCTGGGCCCTCTTCTGGCTCCGGGTTCCTTCGGGTGCGTGGATTTTCCGTGATTTTTCATGGATTTTTCTGAGATACCTAAAAATCCGTTTTCCTGCACACAATAAAACCATACAGGCAGCTCTGCTGAAAACAGCGTCAGTCCGGGTTAGTTTAGTTCAAATCATGCAAGAATGAGGTCAAAACAATATCAAAAGTGTTTGGAAAAGTAGATACATTTGAGACGTATCAACTCCCCCAAGCTTAGCATATTGCTTGTCCTCAAGCAATTCAGTTCAACGAACTGGCCGCGACAAAGAAAAACTTTGACAAACTCTTTTGTTTCATTAGATGTATATAAGCATGTACTACGAAAAGAGTCTAGCTAATATTGAAACAGTACTATGAGGACAATGCACGGAGCAATCCTTCTTTCAAGTGACCAATCACAAATACCTAAAAGTAAATAATATATTACTGAAAATCAAGACAAGATTACATTGCACATAGCTTGAGCATAGTAGGGTGGTATCTCGCTAGCCTCCATTAGTGAAGCAAAACATAAATGCAGAGACTCCTCCAGAATTTTAAAGGAGACTAGAACTAAGAATTTCAGAATAAATCATATCACAAGCATGCAGAAGACAATGTAATACTTTGGGACAATGCACATTACACTCAGAATGACAATTATGCTCTCCTAGTTGGTGCTTTGAAGAAAGAAGGTGGAGATTCTCGAACCGTGGCTTTTGTTCGCAAGGTTGAAAACCCGTGATCGGAAACAAAAACTAAACATGTACCAGAGCTCTTAGTTTTAAAAATAGAGGTAAAAACATTTTTGAGAGGTGCATATTTCGTCAACGAATGCTAGCAGATAACTCAATCACTTCTTGAGCTGGACAAGTTTCGATGAACGGCTCCCGCATGAGGACGATCACATCCTCTTAATCTCCTTTGTTTATCACTGCCAAAGTTTTCTGATTTCTCATGAACAAAGCGTGAAGGAGGGTTTGTTTGTTGTATTATCTTTTATGAGCCGGGCGCACTCTATGCCAGTTCCTTCTCGTATTAGGGGTTTGCACATTAGACATGCAATCCAGGGGTGAAACTTGTCCAACTTAAAAAGATCATGAATTAACTACTACTTCCTCATGAGCTAAAACATAGGCACAAAAAGAGAAATTCTTTTGATTAATTTCGAGATGGTACACGAAAGTCTTCGTTAGGAATGGCAGGTAAATACCATGTATAGGGAGGTATGGTGGACTCATATGGCATAACAGGTTTTAAGGATTTTGGATGCACAAGCAGTCAGTCCGCTTAGTACAGGTGGAGGTTAGCAAAAGACTGGGAAGCGACCAACTAGAGAGCAATAACGGCCACAATCATGCAGAGCGACAAAGCAACATTGAATCGGGCATGAAAGTGATATAACTATTCTGAAACTCAAAGATCATCAAGGAAGAGCAGACTTTTTAGTCTTAAACATGTGTAAACATGTGCCAAGTCAATCCAAAAATTCTCTAAAGGGAAATACCACCTTAGTATACCAGACTATGAACAGCGCAATGCATGTAAATCATTTCAATAACACATTATATACTCTAGTTATTCGAGACTAGCCACAAGGAAAGCATGAACTACTGGAAGAGCATTGTAAACATAGCACTATGTCGCTACAAGCTGGTCTCTAGATCATAAGTACAGGCATATGTACAAAAGTAGAAACAAGAAGAGTTCATACCGGTCTTCCTTGTTGCTTCCCTTCAGTCGATCTTCGTTGTTACTGCCTCGTCACTTGCACGATCGAACGTAGGAAATATAATTAAATGCCATCACGGACTCGAGCTGAACTCTGAAAACAAAGCAAACTAAAGAGAAAAGGAAATCTTTTTGGATTATTTCAAAGGTTGAACGAAAGCAAAAGAAAGAGAAAATCTTTTTGTTGTTTTTGCAAAGAGAGAAATAAAGAAGAACGGGCAAAAACTTCGAAAAGATCAAAGAGAATAAAACGGATAATACGATGGAAAAGTGAGAGGGGCACGTACTCCCCCAAGCTTAGGCTTTTGGGCTAAGTTGGTAGCAGCTACTACCCCCAGGAGCCTCCTGCTCCGGGGGTATGGTAGTGAGTCCAAGGATCGTAGAAGGATGCTGGCGCGTACACCGAACTCCTCGGAGTCTCCCACGAGGAAGGGTCCGTACGCCAAGCAGAGGAAGACCCTTCACCAAACTCGGTGGCGGTTTCTCCCTGAAAAGGTGGTAACTCACCGTGCTCCTCCCCGTCGTGCACAACCCCCTCCATGGGGTTATGAAACTGATGCTGGGCCATGAACTCATCGAACTGGACAACATCAAAGGACCATCCGTTCCTGCGAGAAAAATCAAACAAAAGAGGTGCAGGTAGACGGATCTCGCGTTCCGCGGTAGTTCCGAAACGCAAGATATAAACAAGATTATCAAGCTCAGAAGCCATGGTAACAAACTTATGCCTTTTCATAGCAGCAAGATCAAAGCTTAAATAAGTAAAAGGATTATCATCAGGGTGTGGGGTGCCTCCAAGATGTTCTAAGATATGTGTGGCACAAACGCCACCATATAAGTCTCCCTTGTTACCGTTCATAGCAAGGCGTCGAGCAATTAAGGCACCCGGATTATAATCAGACCTCCCTGAGAGGGCTGCTGCCAGGATAGCAACATCCGGAGCAGAAATGTTGCTCGTGTTGTCACGAGCTAACACCCCTCTAGCAACATAATATGCAAAATACCTGAGGTGAGGAAATAAGATGCTGGAGATCTTCGACCGATGAATATCCCTCGTACTCATGCTGCAAAGAGAGTTGAAGACGATCTTCAGCTCGGAGGGCTGAGTGGCCATCCTAGCCGTCCTCCCAACGTTCGGCACACCTATTATTTCACAAAACTTTCCCAAAGTCATGGTGATAAGATCATTGTAAATTTTAAACTCAATAGCACCTGAATCAGGATTATATCTAAAACTGTTAATGAAACTGGAGGTGAGTTTTTTATACTGAGTAACACGGCACGTGACGAGCCGTGTCAGACCTGCATTAGCACAAAGATTATAAAACTCATCCTTGATTCCCGCAACTTCAAGGAATTCATCACATGGAAACGTCATCGCACATGCTGGACTTGTGTCTTCCAACAACTCCAGGGGCACATGATCTTCGTTATAGCTCACCTTAGCAGTCGATGGTGAAGCTGCGGCTCTAGTAACTCGATCGGAGTGCGTGGGCCTCCTCTTCTCAAGCCACCCTTTTTCCCTTCCTAACAAACTCATTTCTGAAATTTTTGGCAAATTACAAAAACAAGGATTAAAACAAGGTGAGTTAAGGCAAACTACTCAACTCACTTGCCCAAGGCATAAACTTGCATTAAAACTTGGAACATAACTTTCTACACATGCATCCAAGCTCATCTATACAGCACCAAGAACTACTAAATACTCACAAATGAAGCCACCAACAAGAAATCTAATTGGAGGGGTGGAGGAGTCACATACCAGGGAGTATTTGTTCAAAATCTCAGCTCAAATGATGGGCTGTAGAGAGAGATTGAAGAATCGCCTCCAAGAACAGTAAGTACACAAGAACAGGTGGAGAACTCGCATTTTTGGAGAAAAAGATAGAGGGAGGAAGAAGACATACCTGGAGGGGGGCCCTGTGGGCCCCAGGCGCCCTGTGGGCGCGGCCAGGGGGCAGGCCGCGCCAGCTGGCCGCCTGGGCCACTGGTGGGTCCCACTGGCTGGCTCCAGGTCCCTCTGGGTCACTCCCGACGTGGAAATTTTTATTTTTATTTTTCTGAATTTTTCTGAAAACTTCACTGTTGAAATTTTTTCGAAGTTCAAAAAGCTGCGAAACTCTCTGAAAACTTGAAGCAGTGAGTAGTATTGTGAAGCTTCAAAACATAAATACTTGGTACAGCAAGTAGAACAAAAGCTAAAATCAAATGAAAACATAACAAGCTCAACTTTTTATCTATATAAAACATGTTTACTAGTAAGGTTGATCAAGTCTTACCAACAAACAGGCGATATATAGAGCAAAAAGTCTCACCTCTTACGAAGTAATCACTGAACCTTTACTTTGATGGACATTGTCCCCACCATGATAGTTTTGTATTTGTGAGGCACATGTAGTGGACAGTCCCATTCTCCAATCTTCACGGTCTCGATATTTTCTATAGAGTTGAGGCCATGCCTCCTGTCGGTCTTCTTTGGAAAATATACCGTGTGTTCTTTATCATTCACATTGAAGGTAACCTTCCCTTTATTGCAATCAATAATAGCACCTGCGGTGTTAAGAAAAGGTCTACCAAGAATAATGGACATGCTCCCATCCTCGGGCATGTCAAGCACAACAAAATCAGTAAGAATCAAACAATTAGCAACTTCTACTGGGACATCCTCACAAATACCTATCGGAACGGCGGTTGACTTGTCAGCCATCTGAAGAGAGATATCTGTAGGAATTAGTTTCTCTAAACAAAGCCTCTCGTAAAGAGAGAGAGAGGCACTCACTCCTGCTCCAAGATCACATAAAGCAGTTTTGACATAATTATTCTTTATGGAGCAAGGAATGGTGGGTATACCTGGATCACTGAGCTTCTCAGGAATCTTGCCACTGAAAGAGTAGTTAGCAAGCATAGTAGATATTGCTTCATTAGGAACTTTTCTTGTATTAGTGACAATATCTTTCATATATTTTGAATACGGAGGTAACTTAATAGCATCAGTCAAAGGGATTTGAAGAAAAAGAGGTTTAATCCACTCACAAAACTTATTGTAATGCTCTTCTTCTTTAGATTTGATGGACTTACCTGGAAAGGGCATGGGTTTCTGTACCCATGGTTCTCTTTCCTTCCCATGTTTTCTTGCAATGAAGTCTTCTTTAGTGTACCTCTTACGTTTGTCAGGTGCTTCTTCTTCTCGAACTTCAGGCGGATCATTCTTCTCATTATCCTTACCTTCAGGTTCAGCACCGTCTTCAGTCTCAGCATCGGAGATAGATACACTGTTGGGATCAACAGCTGGCTCTTCATCTGCAATAGGATCATTAGATTTGCCAGTCTCCTTATGTTTCTTCTTCTTCTTTGGAGAGCCAACAATTTCTTCTTCCTGCATTTGAGAATCTTGCTCGATTCTCCTCGGATGCCCCTCTGGATAGAGAGGATCTTGAGTGCTAGTTCCTCCTCGGGTCTTAATCCCGAAAGCCTGCAAATCATCTTGTTTGGCATTGTTAGCAAGCAAATCTTTTTGCACATTAGAAATTTGGTCAAGCTGAGTTTGAACCATATGAAAATGCTTCACAAGACATTGAACATCATTAACCGGTCTACCTAGAACATCAAGCAGACTTTTGATAGCAAGGGAATTATCATGCAATTGACTTTGTATCCTCTCATTAAAATGATTTTGTTTCATAATAAAATTATCAAACTCATCTAAACATTGATCAGGAGGCTTACCATGAGGGATGTCACTTGCGTTGAAATCTAAAAGAGAGTGTACCTCTACCATAGGAGGGTGAGTGGTAGGCTCACACAGCTTCTCAATAGGGGGTAGATTCTTCACGTCTTCAGCTTTAATACCTTTCTCTTTAATAGACTTCTTTGCTTCTCGCATATCTTCGGGGCTTAGAACAAACATGCTGTCGGGGGAAACTGTCCGCCACGAACACCTATGGGACCGGAGCCCCTTGTCTGTGCGGTACGAGGGCGGAGGGAGCACAAAGAGCAGATCGTAGCGAGCACGCGGGCAGTTTTACCCAGGTTCGGGCCGCGGTAGACGCGTAAAACCCTACTCCTGCTTAGTTGTGTATTGAGTTTGAGTGCTCGGGAGCTTGAAGAAGCAGCTACACCGAGCGTGAGAGTGATCTAGGTTCCGAACCCCCTCCACGTTGTGCATGGGCCTCCTTTTATAGCGCAAGGGGTCACCGACAGGTGTCAACGTAGGAGAAAGGGGTAAAAACGTAAAAGAGGTGGTAGTTGTAACAGTGCGGGAACAGTGGAGCTACAGTGCAGAACAGTGGTCTATACCTACTTTAACAGTGGGGGACAAGGGCATTTAATGCCCGTCGCCGTCGACCCCAAAAGCTCCCGCCCTAGCGTCTCCGTCCGCCACGGCGATGGATCCACCACCGTGGAGTGCCACCGTGTCCCCCAGGCTGCATAGCTATCCGCCACGCGTCCCTAGATAGGCCCCAGGGCGACGCGTGGGCCGATGAGCTGGAGCGCGGGCACACAGCGCAGCCTTCCCGGCAAGCACCTTGCCGGGGCCTTGATCTTGCCGGGCCCGGGAGCTTGCCGCTCCCCGGGCCCTTGCCGGGGCGCATATAGCGTGAGGCGTGTCTTCTAATCTTCCTGGCAAGCTCCTCTTGCCAGGGTCTTGTGCTAGTGGGGCAGTCTTGAGCCTGGTACGGCCTTCCCGGCAAGCTCCTCTTGCCGGGGTCTCGATCTTCTGTCTTGTATACTTTGTTTTTGAATGGCTTAATAAGGAGCAGGAAAGTCTCCGGCGAGCACGCGGTAAACCCTGCCGCGGGAAGCTGCAACTGCCCGTGCACAAGTTGGGGTACTGAGGTACCCCTACCTTAGTACACCGACAGGAGCCCCCGGGCCTGGGCCACACACGGTGCCGAGCGCTGTTGGGCCAGGCCCAAAACAGTGCACGGGCACCCGCGGCCCGCGGCGCGCCGAATCCACTTCCGTATCCGCCGCACCCCACCGTAACGGCACGCGTCGATCGCGGCGTCGTGGGATGGGACGTGCCCACGATCTCTTAATGGAAAGGGCGAAACGCCCCCCACTCCCCCATAAAAGCAGAGGAAGCGGGCGCGGTTCCCCTCCTTGCGCTTTCATTGCATCGTCTCCTTCCTCCAGAGATCTCTCTTGCGCTCTGCCTCCACACCTCCGCCGCCGCCGAGCTCTTCGTCCCCCTCCTTCCACCGCGTCCGCCATGGCCCCAAAGACCGACAAGGCGAAGGCGGAGAAGTCCAAGAGGGAGAAGTCGGAGCAAGCGGCGAAGCTCGCCGCGTATCGGAAGCAGCATCTCGTCTTACCGCCGAGGCTCGGCGCGCGGGAGCTCTGGAACAAGTACTACTTGTTCTGGGCCAAGGAAACCAAGGCGCACCCCCGCACGCGAGCGTATCCGGCCGCCGCCAAGGACAGCTACCCCGGCGGGTACTATTTCTTCGCAGCTTTCTTTCACTGCGGTCTTTGCCCTCCTTTCTCGAATTTCTTCTGCGACGTCATGCATACCTACGGCCTCCATCTCCTTGACTTCACCCCCAACGCCATCCTCACCATGGCGGTTTTCGCACATATGTGCGAAAACTTCATAGGAGTACAGCCCAACGTAGCGCTCTTTAGGCACTTCTTCACCCCTAGAGCAGAGGCCGACGCCCCACTCTCCGGAGGAATTTCTTGGGTCTTTCGCCTGAACAAGAAGGGGTCTTACTTGCCGGGAGAGCTCCGCGGCAAGTGGGAGGAGTGGCGCGCGGAGTGGTGCTGGGTCGTCGAAGACCAGCCGCAGGCTTTCACCGCGCCGCGCACAACGCCCATCGTGCGCGGCAGGGACTGGAGTGAGCTAGACTCGGACGACATCAAGCTCGACATCGCCCTCGTCCGGATTCTTCGTCTTCGGGTGGCACAGCTGTCCGTTGCTGAGGTGGGCGCAGACTTCCTTCGCCGCCGCATCGCCCCCCTCCAGGACAGGAAGAGGCCGGCCTGGGAGTACGGCGGCCCGACGGACATAATGAGGCTGCGCCCCGGGCTCAACTTCAACTTCACGACGCTCGAGCTGAGGGGGATGGTCCGGGAACTCTTCAAGTATGACCCGGCACACCCCGAGTGGTTCCGAGCTCCCCGGGGAGTGGTGCCGCTCTGCAACAACATCGTCCGGGACCGTATCCTCGCCATGATGCCCGCGTGCGATTCGCACGGCGTGGATCGCACGTGGATCGCGCCCAAGCCCATCGACGTCCTCAACTTCTACGACAACCTCGTGGAGGTGGCGAAGAACAAGAATGACGTCAAGGAGCACACGCGGGACACCACCGACCAGGAGATTGCCTATATGGCTTCTCGGGCTGAGGAGGCCGCTGCAGCCGCAGCGGCAGGGGACTTTGGGTACACGCCTGCTGAGGCGGAGGCTGCGGATGCGTCCAGCCAGGCGGAGGAGGCGGAGATCCGCAGACTGCTGCAGCTCCCTCCCGACGCGCTCGCCGGGGTCCCCTCGTTGAGGCACTCCGGGATCCACGGAATCGTGGCCGAGGCCGCGGCAATGGAGGGTGCCGCCGGAGGGAACAGAGGCGCCGCGAGGAGCGGAGGCGCCGGAGGGAGCGGAGGCGCCAAGGGAAAAGGGCCGCAGCGCAGGGCGCTGGGCCCAGCGAGCCGGCCGGGGAAGAGGAGGAGGAGGAGGCCGAGGACTCCGGCGGATCCACGGAGCTCTACGCCGACGACCTCTCCTCGTCGGAGAGCTCCCCGCCCCCGGCAAGCCCAAGGCAGTCTCCACCGAAGCGTCTCCGCAAGACGGCGACGGGAGAGAGGGCGCAAGCGCCCCGGCAACAACCAGCTCGCCGGGCAGCTCCCCGGGGGAGCCAAGCCGCGACCGGCGTACCAGCCACAGCAGAGGTGGCCCACGCGCGGGCTACGACGGAGGCGCCTCGCAGGCCGGCGCCGAGCCGGCAGGGGTCTTCTCGGAGCGGAGCAGCTGCTCCGCCCGCTCCCCGGGCTCCGGCTACCACAGGGGCTGGGTCTTCGCAGACCCCAGCCCCCGGGACCGCCAAGCGCCCGAGGGAATCTTCGTCTTCCGCTCCTCGCGTCGACGCGCCCACGGTGGAGTACGACTTCTCCGCCCTGAGCGAGGACGACGAGGAGGACCAGGAGTAAGGATCCAGGATCTTACACCTTCTTGAGTTTTGTCTTGGTTTTTGTTGATGCTGACTTTGTCTGTTGCTTTGATTTCAGGACCTTGGCTCAGCGCGTGGCGAAGAAGGCCAAGGCGCCTGTGGTCGAGGCCGCGGAAGACTCAGCCGCCGCGGCAACAGGAGGTGTGCCGGAGCCGAGCCTGCCGGACCCGAGCGCTGCTCCGAGGAGCAGCCCCCAGCGCAGCCCCCAGCGTAAGTCTGGGGTTTATTCTTTCGCTTGTCGGGGTACGCCTGAGGATTTCGTCTTCTTTCATCATCTTGACGTTTCTTATCTTGATTTGTGCAGAGGTGGAGCCACAGCGGGAAGAGCGCCCGGAGACTGTCGTCGAGGAACCGCAGGCCCCGCCGTCCCCGCCAAGGCAGAACTCTCCGGCAAGGGAGAGTGCTCCGCCAAGGGCGGGTACTCCGCCAAGGCAGAGTACCCCGCCAAGGGCGAGCAGCCCGGCGAGGGCGGCCACTCCGCCAAGGCCGAGCTCCCCGGCGAGGGAGCCCGCCGCTGAGGACGTCCACCAAGGTAGGTTCTGTAGTTTGTCTTCTTGGCTTCGTCTCTTTTTGGATCTTTGCTTGAACTTGAACTTCTTTTTCTTCTTTTTCTTTTTAGATCCTCCTCCTCCCGAGCCGATGGAGACTGAGGTCATCAACAGCGAGGACGAGGAGGGCGCGCAGGGCGGCGGCGGCGACGTCCCTGTCGTTGAAGACGCGGCGAGAGCCGCCGAGCCGGCCGCGCAGGAGACCGCTCCGGCTGCGGACGCAGCGGCCGGGGAGGGGGACGGCGACCGCACCGCCGATCCGGAGGCGGCGGGAGCATCGGATGCTGCACCGGCTGCCGACCCCTCCGCCAGCAAGGAGCAGGGGTACTACCTTGAGGCCCCCAACGGCGTCTTCATCCAGATGCCTTGGGGGTCTTCATCGCGAGCTCCCGCGGAGGGCGAGGCATTTGACGGAGAAGTCCTCGCCTCCGCGGGTCTGAAGATCGTCGAGGCGCCCGGCGGGAGCGAAGGGCCCGAGGAGGAGAAGTTGCTCCACCAGCTCCTGGCCCTTTACCGGGCCAGGCAGGCGAAGCTCGCTTCCCGGGAAGCCCTTGCCGCCAAGGCCGCCGCGGAAATGGAGAAGCGCGCGGCGGAGCTCAGCGCCGCCAACCAGGCGGCCCTCCGCGAGGTGGCGGAGGAGCGTGAGCGTCTCGCCGGCGAGTACCAAGAATGGGTGCTGGAGAAGGCCGAAGCTGAGGAACAGCAGCGGCTCGCCGGGGTTGAGCTGTCCCGGCGCGAAGGAGAGCTCGCACAGCGGAAGGTCGAGCTCGACTCCCATGAGGAGGACCTTGCCGCTCGCGAGACGGCCCTTGGCGGGGAGTTGAAGGAGGCGAAAGCCGCCGCCGTTGCCGCGGAAAACGCCAAGAAGGAGCTCGCCGCCAAGGTCGTACAGCTGGAGAAGGCGCTGAAGGTGAGCGCGGAGAAGGTTGCCGCGCTCATCACGGAGCGCGAGAAGGACGCCCACACAAATTCAGAGCTCCAGGTGAGCCTCTCTAAGAGGGGCGACGAGTTGAAGGCCGCCAAGGACTCCATCGAGGACTTGGAGCTGAAGGTCACTACTCTGAAGGATTCACTCGACGCTGCCCGGGCTCAGGAGACCAAGCTGAAGGAGGAGCTCCGCAAGGAGCGGACCTTGGTGGACAGCGTCAACAAAGCATCCGAGCTCTTCCGCCAGACCATTGAGGTATGGACCGAAGACTTGGTATCCTCTGCGTCCAACATTGACCAGGAGCTGCTGGCGCTGAAGGTTGAACATCTCATCTACTCGCCGGATCCGGATCTCCCGCACAGCGCCAAGCTCAGCCTCTTCTTCAGAGGGATCGCGCCGGCCCTTGCAGGTCTCCGGAACCAAATCCCCGCGCAGCTGGCTGAGGAGTCGCGCCTGCTCTGCGCGGGAACTCTGGAGCGGGTGCTGACGAAGATCGTGTACCGCAACCCGGGGATCAATCTCACCAACGTTCTTCGTAGCTTGCCGGCTGATGCGGACACGGAGGCCCTGAAGGAGCAGGTCGCCCACATCATCGCCAAGGTGGCTAAGCTGTCCAGGAAGGAGGGTGACCGCGTAGATTAGGCCTACATTATCTTTATCTTTTTACTGCTGCACATTATGTCATGAACTTATTAGTCCATTGCGACAAGTTATCCTTTGTAAGATATTTATCTCATTTTGATCAATCAGTGCAATGTTATCTTCCTTGTCTTAATCCTTGACTTTGTATGTTTTTCACCCTACGCTCCCGGGGAGCTTGCCGGCAAGGGGCCTTTGCCGCGAGCGCTGAGTGCTGGACTCCGAGCAGCCTGCTGGCCAAGGTCTTCACCGGCAAGCAACCTTGTCGCAGCTGGTCGCAACGCACTTAGCTTGCTGAGCATACTCGGAAACGAAGCAAGGGCGCGACACTTGTCGCAGCTCACTTAGATCGTTGAGCGAACTCGGAAGCAAGATAAGGGTGCGGCAAGCTACGGGCAGGTTCCTCCGCGCACAGGTTTTCCATACAAAGTGTGATTGTTCAAGGAAGACAACTGAAATTTAAAATTTGAACTGGTCAAATTCCAACAACTTAGCTTTCATATATCGCTTGCTTTCCGGTAAGGCTTCTCTTTCTTGAACAGCACTTGGTTCCTCCTCCACCTCCTTCCAACAGACCTTGGCGCCAAGGTCTTGGACGTACTGCATGAAGGTGCGACTAGTGAATTGTGTACCGTTGTCGGTAATGATCCTGTTAGGGATCCCGAAACGGCAAACAATCGACCTGAAGAACCTGACTGCTGACTGTGCTGTCACCTTTCTCACCGGCTCCACTTCTGGCCACTTTGTGAACTTGTCGATTGCAACGTACAAGTACTCAAAGCCCCCGACGGCTCGGGGGAAGGGGCCGAGGATGTCGAGCCCCCAGACCGAGAAGGGCTAGGACAAAGGGATTGTTTGGAGAGCTTGAGCTGGCTGATGGATCTGCTTTGCATGGAACTGGCACGCTTCACACTTGGTTACTAGTGCAGTTGCATCTTGGAGGGCTTCTTGCCAAAAGAACCCTTGCCGGAAAGCTTTCCCGGCAAGCGCCCTTGCGCCAATGTGGTGGCCGCATATGCCTCCTTGTATTTCCGCCAACAGCTTCTGTCCATCTTCCCTGGAGATGCACTTCAACCTGACACCATTGAGTCTTCTTCTGTACAGCTCGTTATCCACGAACTGGTACATACTTGACTGCCTGGTTATCTTTTCTATTTCTTCTGGGTCGTCGGGAAGTTCTCCAGTTTGAAGGAAGCGGACGATCTGCTGCGCCCATGCCGGAGCCTGGGGCTCGGCGGCAAGGACTAAAGGCTCGAGGGCCGCTGTGGGAACCTCAGCTTCTACGGCAAGGACCTCTGGTTCCGCCGGAGCTGAAGGTCCCCCGGCAAGCTCACCGGGGCGAGGCTTGTCGGGAACACTTGCTTCAACTGTACAGACCCGAGGATCTGCAGGAGCAAACTGTTCCTCAGCATTGTGGTTTTTGATCTTGGGGACCTTGGCGGCGGTTTCAGGGAGATCCGCCGGCAAGTAGTCGCCGGAGACCAACTTTCTCCTCTTGGACTGTCCAATCGATGGTGTAACGGATGGTTGAGTCAGCTTGAGCAAGAAGGTCCCTGGTTCCACAGGTAACTTCATCGAAGCACACTTTGAAAGGCCATCTGCAATTTCATTTTGAGCTCTTGGGACGTGCTCCATCTGCAGACCTTCAAAGTGCTCTTCAAGCTTTCTCACTTCATCGACATAGGCTTCCATCAAAGGGCTCTGATAGCTCTTGTTAACTTGTCGGACCACCAACTGAGAGTCTCCCCGCACAATCAGCTTCCTGATCCCAAGCTCGGCCGCAATCCTGAGGCCGGCAAGCAAGCCTTCATATTCTGCGGTGTTGTTTGTCGCTTGCTCCCTGGGAAAGTGCATCTGGATAACGTATTTGAGGTGCTCTCCGGTGGGCGCGATGAGTACCACGCCAGCACCGGCGCCTTGCAGCGAGAAGGCACCGTCAAAATACATTACCCATTCACTTGTAGCTTCTTGTACGGGTGTGCTTGTTTCTTGAACTTCTTCATCGGGCGTTGGAGTCCACTCAGCTATGAATTCTGCCAAGGCTCGGCTCTGTATAGTTGAAGTACTTTCAAACTTGAGTCCAAAGCTCGACAGCTCCAGTGCCCACTCAACGATCCTGCCTGTCGCTTCGGGGTTGTGCAATATCCTCTTCAGCGGAAAGCGAGTGACCACTGTTATCTCATGGGCTTGGAAGTAATGGTGCAGCTTTCTCGAGGCCATGAGGAGGCCGAAAAGCAACTTTTGCACACCAGAGTACCTTGATCTAGCCCCCTGGAGAAGGGAACTTACAAAATACACTGGGCGCTGCACCATCTTCTTCCGCACCCCATCCTGTTCCTGCGCAGAGTCTTCCTTGTCGGGGCCAGAGCTTGCCGGAGCAGCCCCCTGCTTGTCGCTGGATTCGCTTGCCGGTGGTGCTGATTCCTCGTCGGACTCCCTCTCCGCTACTAACGCAGCACTAACCACCTGTTTGGTTGCTGCTAAGTATAGCAACAACTTTTCATGTGGTCTAGGTGCGACAAGTATTGGAGTGGAGGACAGGTACCGTTTCAAATCCTGCAGCGCCGCGTCCGCTTCCGGAGTCTACTTCATGGGACCTGCCTTCTTCAAGATTTTGAAGAAAGGCAGGGCGCGTTCTGCAGATTTTGAAATGAACCTACTGAGGGCAGCCACACAGCCTGCAAGCCTCCTGACATCCTTGACGCGCTTTGGGGCCTCTATCTGCTCAATGGCTTTAATCTTGTCGGGGTTGGCTTCAATCCCCCTCTGTGATACAAAGAACCCGAGAAGCTTGCCGGAGGGGACTCCAAAGACGCACTTCTCGGGGTTCAACTTGAGCTGTATCCTGCGCAGGTTCTGAAACGTCTCCTCCAAATCTTGGATCAGGGTTTCCTTGCTCTTGCTCTTCACCACGATGTCATCCATGTAAGCTTCCACATTTCTGTGGATCTGTGGCTCAAAAGCGGTGTATACTACCCTTGCAAAGGTTGAGCCTGCATTCTTCAATCCAAACGGCATGCGTATTAAGCAATAAGTGCCACATGGAGTGATAAACGCAGTCTTCTCTTCATCTTCCTTGGCCATGAAAATCTGATGATAGCCTGAGTATGCATCAAGAAAACAGAGTAGCTCACATCCGGCAGTGGAGCCGACAATCTGATCAATACGCGGCAAGGGAAATGGATCCTTGGGACATGCTTTATTCACATCAGTGAAGTCTATACAAAGTCTCCACTTCCCATTGGCCTTGCGCACGACAACTGTATTGGCCAACCATGTAGGATGGATTACGCCTCTAACCAGGCCTGCTGCTTCTAACTTCTTTATTTCGTCGGCGATGAATTCTTGGCGCTCCACGGCTTGCTTCCTGGCCTTCTGCTTGAAGGGCCGCGCATGAGGGCAAACAGCAAGCTTGTGCTCAATTACCTTCCTCGGAACGCCGGGGATGTCAGATGGTTGCCATGCAAACACATCGACATTCGCCCGCAGGAAGGCAACGAGCGCGCTTTCCTATTTGTGGTCGAGCGTAGCATTGATGGTGAAAGTACCGCCAGTGCCGTCCTCCTTGGCGGACACCTTCTTGGTTGCCGGCGGAGCGGCCATTCCTTTCTTACAATTGCCGGTGGAGCTCGATGGAACGTCCTCGACGGCAGCGCAGCACTCCGAGGAGGTGCGGTTGCCGGAGTGGGTCCCAGAGCACTTGCCGGACTTGGTCTTCGTCTTCTTCCCCCCGGGAGCTTCAGCGGCAAGAGTATCCTTCTCGGCTGCAGCTGCCGCATCCCGGTAGATCTTGTCGGCGCAGACAAGCGCGTCCTTCTTGTCGCCGTGGACAGTGATGACGCTTATCGGCCCCGGCATCTTGAGTACATTATAAGCATAATGGGAACCTGCCATGAACTTGGCGAGGGCAGGACGGCCAAGTATTCCATTATAGGGCAATGGAATATCGGCGACGTCGAAAGTGATGCGCTCAGTTCTGAAGTTGAGCTCCCCGCCAAAGGTCACCGGCAGAGTGATCTTTCCCTTGGGCTTGCTCCTTCCCGGGTTGATTCCTTGGAATGAACCGGTCTCTTCGAGCTCGCCATCTGGAATCTGGAGTTTCTTGATCACAGCAGAGGAGATCAAGTTTAGCCCGGCCCCGCCGTCAACCAACATTTTGGTGACCTTGAGGTTGCGGATGGTGGGAGAAACCAACATCGGCAGGCACCCGACCGTAGTGGTGCGGTCAGGGTGATCCTCAAGATCAAAAATGATGGGCGTGCTGGACCATTTGAGGAGCCTGCGCGACTCCACGGGCGGCTCTGCTGCATTCACCTCACGCACCCACTGCTTTAGTTGGCGGTGGGAGGTGTGCAGAGAGGCGCCACCGTCGACGCACAGGACCTCCGTGGCTTTCTGGAACTCCTGCTCGCTGTTATCCTCGTCCTCCATGTCTTCATCGTCGTCCTCTTCGTCCTTGTCGCGGCCCCGGGGAGGTCGATCTCCTTGCCGCTGCTTGGCCTTGCCGCGGCGTCCTTCCCGGCCGTTGAACGGCCGCTTCTTGCTTGTCTCCTCCCCGCCACCTTGGGCCTTCTCCTTGTCGCGCCTCTCATACTCAGCTTTCTGCTGCTCGACGAGATACTCGACGCGCTTGCAGTTGGAGAGATCGTGACCCTTGGTGCGGTGGATCTTACAATATTGCTTGTCGGAGCTGCCCGGCTTGTCGGCCGCCGCTATAGGGGCAGGCTCCTTGCCGGAGCCGCCAGCCTGCGTTTGCTTGGCGGGGGCCTCCTTGCCGGACTTCTCGGCGGCAAGCACCTCTTTCTTGCCCTTCCTTCTGTTATTCCGCCGCCGGCTCTTCTTTGCCGGGGCGGCGTCGTCGCTGTCGCTTCCTCCTGCGCCAGCATCCTCCCCGGGGAGTCTCCTCCCCTCTTCCGCGCGTGCGCACTTGTCAGCCAGAGCATAGAGCTCGCTGACATCCCGAATCTTGGTCACCGCCATTTCCTCACGCATGCGGCGGTTACGCACGTTCTGGTGGAACGCGCTGATAACCGCGGCAGGGTGGACATCAGGGATGTTGTGCTGCACACGGCTGAAGCGTTGGATGTACTTGCGCAGGGTTTCGCCTTCCTTCTGGGCCAAGATGTGGAGATCGCTCTCCTGGCCGTGGGGTTTGTGGCCGCCGGTGAAGGCGCCAACAAACTGGTGGCAAAGGTCGGCCCAAGAAGAGATAGAACCTTCCGGCAAGTGCATAAGCCACGAACGGACGTTCGACTTTAGCACGAGCGGGAAGTAGTTCGCCAAGATCTTCTCGTCGCGCCCCCCGGCAGCTTGTACCGCGATGGTGTAGACGCTGAGGAATTCCGAGGGGTGCGTCTTGCCGTCGTACTTCTCCGGTACGTCGGGCTTAAAATTCTTCATGCTGGGCCACTGGACGCGCCGCAGCTCGCGGGTGAACGCAGGGCAGCCTGCCGCGTACGGCAAGTCGCCTGGCTCACCGGGCGCGTGCGCGTCGGCAGTGTTCCCAGCTCTCTTGTCTGATTGTCGCCGAGCTTCTCGGCGGCGCTCGATTGTGGTCCGAGCGTCTTCTTCTCGCCGGTCGTCGAGGACTTGGCGCTGGTCCCGACGAGCCCGCGGGTCCGACGAGGCCGTGGAGCCGTCGTCGGCGTTGTTCCGGCGGGGCGGCGTCTTCTGCTTCTGCGGCGGGGAGTGCACGCTTGTCGCACCCCCGGCAGTCTTGTCGCCGTCAGCCTTCGTCTTCTCAGCTTGCCGCGGCCGCGAGGCCGACGGCTGCTGTGGAGAATCGTTGTTGGCGAAGGCTATCAGGCTCTGGATGGTGGCCCTCCAGTCTTCGGCCTTGTCTGCCGCTGGAGGGAAGTCGAGGAGCAGTTGCGCCCTTGCGAGCGCTTCTGCTAGAGTGGAGGGGAACGCGGGCGAGCGGTGCGAGGAGCGGGATACGCTCGGACTTCTAACAGCGTTAGAAGGAGCGGGGTCCCGCGCCGGCGCCTTCGCTTTGCTTGCGCCCGGACGAGGGTCCGGGGCGTCCCGCGAGCCCCCGGTTTGGCCTTGCCCCAGCAAGCGGATGCCACCTCCCGTGACATGGCGCTGCTGGGTCGTTGTGTGCTGAGAGGGACGTGGCGCGTCCACGGAGACCGAGGTTCGGTCGTGCGTCCTATTCTTGGATCTGGTGGCGCCGTGAGTGTCCTCGCCGGCAACCACCCTTCCGACGGCATCTCCCCCGCCCACCGTTGGCTCTGGTGGCGGCGGGTGAGACGCAGACGGGCCTCCGACCTCCGAAGCCTTCTTCTTCGGGGCCATGGAGTTGTTGCTGGTGAAGTTGACGAATTCGGAGAGGTTGATGAAGAATGCGCCCGCGCGAACGCCGGATCAGGTTCGCACAACCTCGACGCCCCCTACCTGGCGCGCCAAAGATGTCGGGGGAAACTGTCCGCCACGAACACCTATGGGACCGGAGCCCCTTGTCTGTGCGGTACGAGGGCGGAGGGAGCACAAAGAGCAGATCGTAGCGAGCACGCGGGCAGTTTTACCCAGGTTCGGGCCGCGGTAGACGCGTAAAACCCTACTCCTGCTTAGTTGTGTATTGAGTTTGAGTGCTCGGGAGCTTGAAGAAGCAGCTACACCGAGCGTGAGAGTGATCTAGGTTCCGAACCCCCTCCACGTTGTGCATGGGCCTCCTTTTATAGCGCAAGGGGTCACCGACAGGTGTCAACGTAGGAGAAAGGGGTAAAAACGTAAAAGAGGTGGTAGTTGTAACAGTGCGGGAACAGTGGAGCTACAGTGTAGAACAGTGGTCTATACCTACTTTAACAGTGGGGGACAAGGGCATTTAATGCCCGTCGCCGTCGACCCCAAAAGCTCCCGCCCTAGCGTCTCCGTCCGCCACGGCGATGGATCCACCACCGTGGAGTGCCACCGTGTCCCCCAGGCTGCACAGCTATCCGCCACGCGTCCCTAGATAGGCCCAGGGCGACGCGTGGGCCGATGAGCTGGAGCGCGGGCACACAGCGCAGCCTTCCCGGCAAGCACCTTGCCGGGGCCTTGATCTTGCCGGGCCCGGGAGCTTGCCGCTCCCCGGGCCCTTGCCGGGGCGCATATAGCGTCGAGGTGTGTCTTCTAATCTTCCTGGCAAGCTCCTCTTGCCAGGGTCTTGTGCTAGTGGGGCAGTCTTGAGCCTGGTACGGCCTTCCCGGCAAGCTCCTCTTGCCGGGGTCTCGATCTTCTGTCTTGTATACTTTGTTTTTGAATGGCTTAATAAGGAGCAGGAAAGTCTCCGGCGAGCACGCGGTAAACCCTGCCGCGGGAAGCTGCAACTGCCCGTGCACAAGTTGGGGTACTGAGGTACCCCTACCTTAGTACACCGACACATGCCCCTCTTCTTTGGTGGTGGAGGTGGTTCAGGGACGGACCAATCTTCATGGTTTTTGGCAATCCTGCCCATCAAATCTTCTGCATCTTTCGGTGTCCTTTTCCTGAAAACACAACCAGCACAACTGTCCAAATAGGACCTGGATTCATCAGTTAGACCAGCATAGAATATATTGATTAATTCGTTTTTAGGGACTTCATGTCCTGGTCTAGCCCGAATCAGACTGCAGTACCTCCCCCAAGTTTTAGGGAGGGACTCATCCTGCAACTGTTTAAAGTTATAAATTCTTTGTAAAGCAGCATGTTGCATGTGAGCAGGAAAGTACTTATCAACAAAAGAGTGAGCTAAGTCTTGAGGACTCTTAATGGAACCGCATGGGAGTGAATCATACCATGCTTTAGCACCTTCCTTCAAGGAGAAAGGAAGAAGCTTGGTCACATAAAAGTATCGTATCTTCTCATCTGTGGTAAACAGGCCACCCAACTCACCGAGTTTAGTCAGGTGTGCAATAGCATCATCATTTTCTCTGCCATAAAAGGGGTCAGCTTCAACCATAGGTATAAGTGAAAGATCAACAGAGAAATCATAATCAGGATCATCAATGCATATAGGAGATGTAGCAAATTCAGGATCAGGAACAGTTTTGTTCTTCAAAGAGTGTTTTTCAAACAGTTTCTTAATAACTTCAGGGTCAGAGCCAGAAAACTCTGTCAGTTCCCTGCATAAATCTTCATCAAGCATATAGTAATCATCATCAAGGAGTCTCTCCTTGAGTTTACTCAAATCAGGATAATCATAAGTTTCACCAATAGGGTAGCGAGTAACAGGAATTTCAATTCCAGACTTTTTAGCAGCAGCAGCGATCTGTTTCTCAAGAGCATAACCAAGGGAACTAATATCATCAACAGTAGTAGAAGCATCATCAAGAGTATCGGACATAGTAACAGATTCAGTAGGAGCATCATGTGGTGGCGGTGAGGCAAACTTACTCATAACAGAAGGTGAATCAAGTGTAGCACTAGTGCTCAGAACAGTACCTCTTCTTGTAGTGGATAGTAAGATCGGAACCTTGGGGTCTCCTTTATTACCCATAGCGAATGAAGTGCAGCAGGTAGGATACTTCAATTAGACTTGTAAATATTGCTATACTCCCCGGCAACGGCGCCAGAAAACGGTACTTGATAACCCTCAACCGTAAGGGATCGAGATAGTCTTCGCGGGTAAGAATAACCCAATTTATTGATTCAACACACGGGGAGCCAAAGAGTATTTATAAGCTTTGACAGTTGAGTTGTCAATTCAACCGCACCTGAAATATACTTACTTGCAACAAAAGATAAGTGGTAACAGTGATATGATAGTGATGATAGTGATAGTAAAAGTAAACAACAAAAGTAAATAGCAAGAGCAAATAGCAAGAGTAAATAGCAACTAGTAACCAGCAGGATTTAAAACACTGTAGGCTAGGGAGATGGATGGTTGGGCACTGCATGGATGAGATATATCATGATTCTAACTTGGGGCAAGGCACACGGAAAAGTAATGATCATCTAGGCAAATATCAAACATTAGGCATGTATCCCGTAGGTAGTTGTACATGCTTGCAATAAGAACTTGCACAACATCTTTTGTCCTACCATCCCGCTACGAACGGGGCCAAAAGGAACTTATGGAGATTAAGGTGCTCCTGTCAAAGAGCACCGGAACAAATCAATGAACTCAATGGATACATGTAATCCTGAAACTACGGACCATCCCCTTTGGTGTCCCAAGCTGTCACTTTTGGGATCGCCGGTTCCGAACCGTAATAGGTGCAAACAACTCATAGATAGGATCAAGAACACAAATATATTCATGCAAACAAATATGGTTCAGATCTGAAATCATGGCACTCGGGCCCTAAGTGACAAGCATTAAGAATAACGAGTTGAAGCAAAGATGATAAACACCATAGTAGATGATAGGCAACATGCCCCAACGATCTGACAAACTATTACATGATCTAACTCATCCAATCCCTACCATCCCCTTCGCCTACAGCAGGGGATTACTCACACATGGAAGGAGAAGTCATGGAGGGATGATGGAGTGGTGATGATGATGACGATGGCGACGATCTCCCCTCTCCGGAGACCAATTCAGCCTCCAGATTAGCCCTCCCGAAGAAGAACAGAGGGTGGTGGCGGCTCCGCGACGAAAACTGGGAAAAGAACTTCTGATCTGGGATTTCTCCGTCACGAGCTAAAATACGAGTCAAAGTAGGGCACCAGGGGAGGTGGGGCCCACCCAGGAAACCCCCCGGCGCGGCCAGGGGGTGGGCCGCGCCACCAGGGCGCCTGGGGCCTCCCTGGCCCCCCTCTGGCCCCTCTTCTGGCTCCGGGTTCCTTCGGGTGCGTGGATTTTCCGTGATTTTTCGTGGATTTTTCTGAGATACCTAATAATCCGTTTTCATGCACACAATAAAACCATACAGGCAGCTCTGCTGAACACAGCGTCAGTCCGGGTTAGTTTAGTTCAAATCATGCAAGAATGAGGTCAAAACAATATCAAAAGTGTTTGGAAAAGTAGATACGTTTGAGACGTATCAGCGACCTAGTGCAGATGTCCACCTCCTCCGCCACGCACTCCAAATGGCGTCAATATGATCCAGTGCCGCTCACAAGGTGCCCTGAGTGCCCACGCCCAGAGCCTTTGAAACGGTGGGTCAGTAGAACTGATGAGAATGGAAATCTTGGACGGGAATTTGTGAAGTGCTTGAGCAAAACAATGGCAGGAAGGGATGGCAAGGTTAGATCTCAGTTCTTAGCCCGTTCTTTCACTGCCGTTTGCTTTGATTTCTCCATATTTTGTTTTTCCCCTCGAATTTGGAATTTAGGGTTCATGTTGTTGTTTTCAGATCCTGAAGAAATGCACCCATTTTGAGTGGATGGATGACTATGTTGAGAGGATTCAGTTTGAGGGCTACATTGATTCGAGCGGGGCCGCAACCTGGGAGCTCAATTTGGGCGGGATGCCGCAGATGGAGAATTTGGGCGGGATGCCGCAGATGGAGAATTTGGGCGGGATGCCGCAGATGGAGAATTGGGCGGGATGCCGCAGAGTCGTGCCGATGGCGAGGTTTCCGCGAAATGGTGAACTGCACTTGGAGTCTGAACTGACCGAGGAACTGAAGAAGATCAAGAAAAATCAAATGGAGATGATCGATTTGCAGAAGCAAGCAAATATCATGGCAGGGGGGGTTCTATTGTTGTGTCATTGCTCTGTTTTTGTTTTACTTGTTGTTCATCCGTCATTAGAGGGGGCATTTAGGTCTGTTAGAACAGAGGATGCGATCTGTGCGCCATGGCAAGTTCATGTAACTGAATCGAAGCAGAAATATTCAGTGTTCATGCTCTGTTCTTATTCTTCAGTTAACAGAGTGCGCACCCCCCAAATTAAGTTTGGACCCCATTCAGTTTCTAGTAAAAAAAGCTTACTACCGAATAGATGTTGTGCCGTGAGAAAATAACCAGGCCCAAATAGAGACAAGCCCACCCACGTAGGGGCACCAGCCCAGTTTTATAGCATAGAGGCACCCATGTTTAGAAAAAATGATTCGACTAAAACCTCAAAATAAAAAATGTTGCTTCGGCAAATAAACCTTTAACAAACATACACTTCTTTACTTGTTTTTTCTGTAGCCAAATTTCTCTATGGAATAAATGTTCGGCCGTATGTATTGTAAAAAAAATTGTTTTTCTTTACATATTTGTTGCTTGTCCACTATTGTTTTGTGATTGCTTTTATGCATGTGCCCCTACGTCAAATAGGTCCAAGAAAAATGTTCTTGTTTTGCTCTGAAAATATTGGTTAGAGGTAAAACTCAAACCAATATTTTTAGGAGCCCAGAAATATTTCTTTTGGGCATTTGAGTTAATCCAATAATTATTTGTATGAACTAAATTAGTTGCATGTCCATGGTTGCACAAATATTTGCACCCTACACCTACTAGCTAGGGTGACCCTATTAGCCAGGGCCTAGCTACATGCATGCACACATGCAGCACACCAAGATATGAATTTTTTTTTGCAACAAAATTTGGGTACCCATACACTTGCATGTCCATAGATAGAACATCAAGCAGGATATATATCAACTCACCAATATCAACTAGATAGAAAAAAACAGATAGAACACATCCCAATATAGTAGAATAAGTACTAGCATTGCATGAGCTAGATAGTACCACGTTACAACTGATGGCTTCTCGCCCCTCGTTGGTTACCCCAAGTGGAAGGTTTGAGATGTAGTGTAGCGGAAGTTTTCCCTTGGCAATGCCAAGGATCGATTTCCCTGAGACTCCTAGTTTCAACAAGAAGGTGTCAACTGCTAACGGCGCCAGATATTAGCAATCAACGTGGACCTGCACACAGATACAAATAACTTTGCTCCCAACGAGTACAGAGAGGTTGTCAATCCCTCCGGCCTTGTAGTTTACAAAGGGTCAAATGCAAGTGATAATAGTGATAGGTATAATTGCAATAGTAAGTAAAAGCGGAAAAGTAAATAGCGGATGTGATCAATGATGGTAATATGGACCGGAGTCTCATGATGTTCAATAGTGATGTCTCTCTCCCAAAAGACGATAAAACTGCTATGTGAGGTAAACGAATTACAGCTGGGCAATTGACAGGACCATGTGCGCAAACCAATGCTTACTAAATTGCAAGAAAGGTAGAGGTTCAAAGCATGGGCAGTACGCCGAGGTAAGTAGACCGAAATCCATCTGCATCTAGTACTAATCATCCACCTTGAGATATCTATCCAGAACATCTCGCTGGTATTAAGTTGCGAGTCCCACCCATAGTGTAAACTCAAAGCAACAGACAACTGCATTAAAAGAACTTTGCGTAAAGTAAACAATCCTTGCACCCACGGCCACAAGCACCGTTGTTTTCCCCCTTGTGGCAACAGCACATCCCCTAGACTCATGTTTCTGTCACTCAAACTAGTCATCGAGGGGCATGAACCTGTTGGGGAACGTAGTATTTTAAAATTTTCCTACGATCACGCAAGATCTATCTACTAGATGCATAGCAACGAGAGGGAAGAGTGTGTCTACGTACCCTCGTAGACCGGAAGCGGAAGCGTCAAGTGACGCGGTTGATGTAGTCGAACTTCTTCACGATTCAACCAATCAAGCACCGAACGTACGGCACCTCCGCGTTCAGCACACGTTCAGCTTGATGACGTCCCACGAGCTCTTGATCCAGTTGAGCTTCACGGGAGAGTTTCGTCAGCACGACGGCGTGGTGACGGATATGATGTATTCACCGGCGTAGGGCTTCGCCTAAGCACCGCGACGGTGTGACCGAGGTGTGTTTCTGTGGAGGGGGGCACCGCACACGGCTGGAACAATTCAACTTGTGTGTCTTTGGGTGCCCCCCTGCCCCCGTATATAAAGGAGCAAGAGGGGAGGGCCAGCCGGCCTCCTATGGTGCGGCTAGGGCACTCCTACTAGGAATAGGATTACAATCCTATTCCTAGTAGGAGTCCACCAAGAAGGAAGAGAGGGAAAGGAAAAAGGAGGGAGAGGTGGCGTCCCCCAATCCTAGTCCAACTAGGATCCCCTGGTGGGGCACCGGCCAGCCTCTATGGGCTGCCTCTCTCCTTTCCTTAAGGCCCACTATGGACCATCCCCCCTCGTAGGGGGTTCCGGTAACCCCCTCCGGCAATCCAGTTAAATCCGAAACTTTTCCGGAACACTTCCGGTGTCCGAATATAGTCGTCCAATATATCAATCTTTATGTCTCGGACATTCCAAGACTCCTCGTCATGTCCGTGATCTCATCCGGGACTCTGAACTACCTTCGGTACATCAAAACTCATAAACTCATAATACCGATCGTCATCAAACGTTAAGCGTGCGGACCCTACGGGTTCGAGAACTATGTAGACATGACCGAGACTCATCTCCGGTCAATAACCAATAGCGGAACCTGGATGCTCATATTGGTTCCTACATATTCTACGAAGATCTTTATCGGTCAAACCGCATAACAACATACGTTGTTCCTTTTGTCATCGGTATGTTACTTGCCCGAGATTCGATCGTCGGTATCTCCATACCTAGTTCAATCTCGTTACCGGCAAGTCTCTTTACTCGTTCCGTAACACATCATCTCGTGACTAACTTATTAGTCTTTTGCTTGCAAGGCTTATTGTGATGTGTGTTACCGAGAGGGCCCAGAGATACCTCTCCGACACTCGGAGTGACAAATCCTAATCTTGATCTATGCCAACACCACGAATACTTTCGGAGACACCTGTAGAGCATCTTTATGATCACCCAGTTATGTTGTGACGTTTGATAGCACACAAGGTGTTCCTACGGTATTCGGGAGTTGCATAATCTCATAGTCATAGGAACATGTATAAGTCATGAAGAAAGCAATAGCAGTAAAACTAAACGATCATAGTGCTATGCTAACGGATGGGTCTTGTCCATCACATCATTCTCCTAATGATGTGATCCCATTGATCAAATGACAACTCATGTCTATGGCTAGGAAACATAACCATCTTTGATCAATGAGCTAGTCTAGTAGAGGCATACTAGGGACATACTGTTTTGTCTATGTATTCACACATGTACTAAGTTTCCGGTTCATACAATTCTAGCATGAATAAAAGACATTTATCATGATATAAGGAAATACAAATAATCATCTTTATTATTGCCTCTAGGGCATATTTCCTTCAGAACCCATAATCAAGCATAACGTTCCCTCTTGGAGTCACTACCTACTACTTGGCCAAAGCAATAAATAACAACGGAGAACATGCAAGAATTACTTACGAACATAAATATAAAAGAGGTGAATCAAATATATTACTCAAACACAATCTAAACATAATCTCATAATCCATCGGATCCCAGCAAACTCAACATAGCAACAGCATAATGATTACATATGTGCCTCGATCATGTAGGGCAGCTCACGAGGACTAATTAGTGAAGCACAAGAACGGGAGGAGAACATCACATAGCTACTGCTCATGGACCCATGGTCCAAGGGAGACTACTCACAACTCATTCGGGAGGCGTCCATGGTGGTGGAGAAGCTCCCGGTGGTGATCCTCCCCTCCGGCAGGGTGCCGCGAAGAGTTCTCCTGGTGCTCCCGATCTTGGAAGCGGCGGCGGCGGCGGAACAGATATGATATTGCGAAAAAGGGTTTCCGTCTCGAGGGTTTTGGGAGACGGTCTAAATATATGCCAAAGGAGGGCACCAGACGAGGCTCGGGGGGCCCAAGCGCCCCCCCCCCCCAACGCTGCC
>LR738710.1:938138533-938160351 GCA_902687465.1 Secale cereale
GCGCCTGGAGCCCTGGTGCCCCCCCCCCCGGCTGTACTTTGGCTACCGGGAACCTTCTGGAACGCTGATTTTTTATATAATTTTTCCGGGATTTTTCTGGCAGTTCTCGTAATGGGAAAACCTGATATACAAAAACAACCGAAAACAGAAACTGACACTGGGGTGCACTGAGTTAATAGGTTAGTCCAAATATGATCAAAAGTGTATGGAAGTGTATAAATATCATAGCAATATCACCCAAAAGAGGCATGGAGCAAGCAGAAATTATAGATACGTTTTGGACGTATCAACAACTAACATAGATAGTACCATTACAACTTATATAGATAGTTCATAGTTCAACCCAACACGACAATAATAAAACGACACCTAGATAAGATAAAACACCACCAGCCGGCTTCCTTGCTTGCTCCAAGGCCAACTCCTCCATGGCCAAATCCTCTCCTCCATGGCCAACTCCTTCACTCGTCGTCGTCGGTGGGATAGGGGAGGGTGTGCATGCGCTCATTGGCGGGGAAGACGCTGTCAAAGTCGGTGAAGATGTTGTACATGGTGAATGCAATGAACTCGCATCCACACCAAAAACATGATCGAGGAGGTGGTAGGCGTCGAAGGGGTTGGTGAACGTCACCGTAAGCCCGATAGGATAGCCGTTGTTGGTGTTGTCTTCGAGTCGGAACATGACCGGAGAGCCCCTCGTGAGGTGGCGGTAGACGGCGGAGAGGAAGAACTGGGCCAGCCCCCTTGAACCCCTCCACCTCGAGATCGCCCACACCCGCAGGGTGTTCTCCACCCGGACTCCGGCAAGGTAGAGCCTCTCGGGGAAGGTGCGTGGCACATGGTAGGTAGCGCCGGTGAACTGCATCTTGTTGCTTCGAGTGGATCTTGGGTGGATCTTGGGACGGCTCGGGCGGCTTGTGGTGAAGATGGGAGATGAAGGAGAGGGAGAGGAAGACGATAGTGCCCTGCTTAAATAGCCCAAGTGCGACGCGGTTTAACCCCGTAGAATTAATGGGCGGGCGGCGTTTGGTGGCGCCCCATGAAGTGTGTAAACGATCGTGGGAAACGGGCAGCGACAATTCTGTGTCATCGGTCGCGGGTCAAGGGGGAAGGGCTCACGCAGGCGTCTGTGCCGTCCTGGGTCAAGGGGACATGGCTGCCCCATTCTCTGTGTGTGCCGCCCCTGCATTCATGACGTAGCCCATTAAATTGCCCTAGGGCTTTGCTAGAGGGCACCGGTCGGTCGATGGGAGACGTGACAACAATGGACGCCTTCATTTGCCCATCTTGTAATGGGCAGCACGCCGTTTGAACTGCATCGACCATCATGCCAGTATTGTGTTCGGGCCACCCATTGTGTTCTCAAAGAGGAGCACGCCATGCACCGCACGCATTGCACCATTGGATTTTTTTATTGTCTTCGTCGGGGTATGACTGATGCATTGTGACCGGGTGCTCGCTTTGATGCGACGCTGCATCGGTTCTAATGGTAAGCATGCGATAGCTTACTGCGTCGATAGGGGTGGCGGAGCAGGGCTAATACGTCGAGGGCATGCATGCAACGTATGGGCGCAGTTCTGCGGGTGGGCATGCATGCAACGATGGAAAGGGCACTGCGTAGGCTTGGTCCATGCACCGCATCAACTCGTGCCGTTGGATTGAAACAAACGATCCTGATGCCCCAACGAGAGAGGCTGATCCAAACCCACCGATTCAACCAATCAGCGCGTCTCATGCGGATCGATGCACACTGTAGCTAACCCTAGTGCCTCAACCGTCCACGCACAACGATCGACGACCCGGTAGTGTGCGGGGGTTTGACTGCTTAGGGTTGAGCATAACTAATTCAAAAAAATCAAAAATATATAAAACTTCGCACATAGTCATATTATGTCGTATAGTAACAAGAAAAAAATATAAATATGGTTTACATACATTTTTACGAAAAATCCTTGTCATTCCTCGAACAATGTAGTATGGAGTTCAAGGGAGAGAGTAGTGGGCACCCGAGAGTAGGGGGGGTTTGAAAATGAAAAGTGTGAAAACCTCACCAAAACTTCATTTTGGATTGACTAAGAAAGATTTTAACTTACTTTTCTCATTTCCATGTTTTAAACTTGTTTTATATATAATTTTCTATTAAACCTTGTTTTTTCAACAAAAAAATGAAATAATAGAAAATTAATTCAATAAATAGTGAAACTTTAGATTTACACTATATAGGTAGAATAGATGTGTAGGAAAATTATTTGGCTGCTTTAGACAAGGTGCCAAAAAAACTTGCTTAAATATGAGGTCGTTTACCCTACCTTTGGAGGTCATTTGAAACAAACTTTTCATGACTATGAGTTCAACTTACCAAAAGGGATCACAATGATCAGCAAGCAAACATATTTCAGTTGAGGTACTTTAGATTGCATTAAGACATCAATACCCCATCCCTAATTCAAATTTGAGCCCAAATTTGAATTTAAATTTGAATTTTATTTGGATGGTTTAGACAAAGTACCAACAAACAAGTTCGAATAGAAACACGGGGATACATAGTGACTACCAGTACGCACCAATTTACAAATATTATTACATGCCCCAAATTTTCAAACTATTCTCTGTTCTACCTCTTCCTACCACGTCGTGTGTCCTTCTTCGCCTTAGCACTTCTTGTTTTTGGTTCTACTACACACACAAGTTCACTGATCATCTTGGTTTTCTTCACTGGTCTTTTCAACACCTCGCCAACACCCTCGTGATCAGTGTCTTCAGTCTCAATGTTGACAGCAGTTTCAGTTTCTTCGGTGTGTACCTAAACATGGGCTTCTTCAGTCTGAACCTCGACACGCTGAGGTTCAGTTTCATCCTCAAGAGCAGTCTGAATGTTGACTGCAATTTCAGTGTCTTTGGTGTGCACCTCCACATCAGTTTCTTCAGTCTGATTGTTGACTGCAGCAGGATCTTTAGAGATACACATATCTTTAGTTGGCAGCAAAACATCACAATCTTGCTCATCTTGCAGCAGCACATCCAAGTCTTGCTCATTTTGCACCACACCATCCAATTCTTGCTCATTTTGCACCACACCATCCAAGTCTGGTTGAATGTGCATTGTTTCACCAAAACTTCTCTTTCTTCTACAGCCATTGCCTCATGCCTTTTTATTTGGCCAACACTCTTCAACAACAAGGGGCTCACCTGCATGCTTCCTCCTAAAAATATAAAGCATGTCAATTGGTTAGTAATTGAAAAATGCAACAAAATAGTAAACAATGCAAACATATGCCCATATACTTTGGCCTTTCAGGAGTGTAACAACATTTGGGAGATCCAACTCGGTGCCCAAGTTCCTGGCACAACTTGCATATATTTTTGTTACCTTTCTGGGACCTTATTGGCTTTGCATCCTTCTTTCCCTTGCTCTTTTTGCTACTCCCACCTTTCTCAAACCATGCCTTGAATCTACTCTCCTTAGGCCTGCCAGCCTTTCTTTTTGTTAGGGGAGGACACATGGAAAACTCAATTTCCACTTCAGGCCACTGAGACTGATCTGTAAGTGCTGGAATTGGAGTTGCATATGCAGCCTTGAATCTTGCGACTGAGTAATATTTGTGCAAATATGGGTGCATATTTATCTTCGGTCGGGAGGCCAAGAAAAGTATGGCATGATCACATGGTTTCCCAGTGCGTTGCCACTCCAAACAAGTGTAATCATGCATTTCAGTGTTAACAACATGCCTTCTACCAGTTTTGCTATCTCTAACTTCAGCACCCCACACAGAATATTTTTCAACAGATAAATGTGTAAGATTTCCGCTCCTGTTGACCACCTGTTGTACCACTGCAGGAAGCTTATCCCCTTGTAGACAATCACCAATCCTTCTTCTCAATTCCCACAAGCGCATGATCATGATCATGATTTGGTCAACCATGTCATGCACATGCAAAAAATTTAACTGCTTCACCTTGTTGTTAAAACTTTCTGCCAAGTTGTTGTTGATATGATCACACTTGATGGCAGTGTTAAATCCTGACCTATACCATAATAGAGAATGGTAGGTGTTCACCCATGGACAAAACTCAAGGCATGCTGTCATTATCTTACCAAGGTGATATGAATGTGTCTGTTTAGTGTAAGATCTTGCTGCTGGCCACATGCGACAAAATTCTTCCCCTCTGAATTTTTTGATCAAATTCATCCACATATGGCCGAAGCACTCCCTCTGCTCACAATGGGGGAAAACATTCTTCACTGCGTTTTCTAGCCCTTTGCATGCATCTGTGTGGACATCCAAAGGTGACACTGGCCATATGCATCTTTTCAACTGCATCATGAACCATGTCCACGAGACCTCTGTCTCTGACTGAAATAAGCCAATAGCAACAGGGAACATCCAGTTGTGTCCATCCAAAGCATTGCAAGCTGCCAATTGACCATTCCACTTGCCAGTTAAAAATGATGAGTCTATGCTCAAATATGGACGACACCCTGCCTTGAAGCCATCAATGCAAGGCTTTAAAGCCATAAAAACCTTAGAGAACAGCACTCTTCCATCAAGTATTACCTCAGTATCTATCTCCACAACACTGCCAGGTGACCTTTTCTCTACCTCTGCTTTGAAATTATAAAGCATCCTAAAAGTATTTGCCCAGTCACCATATAATTGTTTCATTGCCCTTTGTTTTGCCTTCCACACCGTGTTATACTTCACCTTAATGGGGTATTGCTTTTCCAAGTCTACTTTAAGTTTTTTTGCAGTAGTGTTTGGTTTCTTGGCTAAAATAGGAGTGATCTTTTCTGCAATCCAAAGTTGTGATGTCATGGTTGATACTCTCTGTGAACTTGTAATACAAGTATGTTGGTGTGGGATTTGATTCACCCTAATGGTACTTCCATCAGGTTGGCGTCTAGCAGATATGTACCACTTGCAAGGCTTGACACTTCCATCAAAACATCTACATCTTGCATAAAACTTCTTTCTATCAGTTCACTTAGTCTTGGCATCAAACTCATGTTTGACTGCATAAGTCTTGAAACACATCCTAAACTCATCCATGTTTGGGAACAACTTCCCCACTGCAATAACAGGGTTTTCCTTGTCATACACATTTACCAACTCATCATCATGTGCATCATCTTCCATCAACTGCCCATCCACATCTTCAGTTCTTTCTCGGTTATCATCAGTATCAGTAGGCATACTAGATTCACCATCCTTCTCCTCCTTATCTTCATCAGCTACTGGAATGCCATTTTTTTTTGGCCATATCAATGTCTTCCATTGGTGCAATGACTAAATCAGTTGGGTCATTTAATTCTACTGAATTCAATCAACAGAAACAACCCTTGCAACACCATCAGAACCTCTTCTCCATCACCTCCCTCAGGTAATACTGTCACTTCACCTGCACAAATGGGCATTATCTGCCTCTCTGAAGCCCAATCATCATCTACCATTTGTGAAGCTAATTTTGAGGGCACATATCCAACCTTAGAATCTGATTTCAGATCAACAAGCTCTGCATGAAACATAGTCTGTTTGGTTGTCCAGCCATCTTGTCGATCGATCTCATCAACCATCTCTTCACCATCCTCAATTCTCACATACTCTCCTTTCCAATTATCAAACCGTAACAATGCTACCTCTTGCTCTGGACCCCAAAAAATGCTCTCCCCAATTTTTTCAACCACATTCTTCACGGCCTGCACTTCCATGCTCTATAGTTCTTAGGGATCAATCTCTGCAAAATCAATCTCCCACTTCACAATTGTATCTCTCTCTATGTCCCGCATGCTACCATCACCTAGCTTCGCCTTAGAAGGAAGGAATTCCACAGTGAATTCGAACGTCCGAGCACCATCCCCCCTGTTTGTCAATGGTGGAGCAGTGTGAGCTGAGCTAGCGAGCTAGCGGAAGCAGACGAGGCACAAACCGATGCACATTAAGGGACTACCTACTCGATGTTGCTATCTCTGGCGGCTCCATCGCGGTCAGCCCCCTTCCCACCCATCCAAATCTGGATCAAATCGACTAAAAAAGGAAAACAGAGGCGATGCAGAGGGCAGAGGTGAGATCTAGCTCGACATAGAGGGGGGTACGCCGGAGGGGAACGGGACAGGGTTCCTGATTCACTTACCATAGCCGTCGTCGTCGCCAAGAACGAAAGCTCCGCGCTGCTGTCACCGAGGACAGAATCTCCGGCGCCGTCACCGGCTCACCGTCGAGAATGAAGAGGAGGGGGGTGGGAGCAACGGCTTCAGACAGGGGCACTGCCAAGTGGGACCCACGGGGACACGTTTCACCTGATGCACTGCCAAGTGGGGCCGTGACTAGATGCACTGCCAAGTCGGACCCACATATCTTAAACATAACCTCACTCCCGTTGACGACCTGTTTAATGGCCCGAGTGGACCTTGGCTATTTGGGCTTCTGAAATGTAGCACCAGAGCTATTTTCATCAACTACGTCGCACTGCATCCATTGCACCTCAAAGATGTCGCACAGGAGCTATTGACCAAATTTAGCTAGGTTAGGATTTTTTTCACACATTTGTCCGCCAACCAATGGTGCATTGTAAGTGTTTGCCCAGTTTCCCTCGTAAACTATAGAAATTCGCACGGCACACAGGTGTGGGGCCCTCATCTGCCCAGCCGCGCCAGTCGCTCCATTACTTTGTGATCCGCAAGGACATTTGATGCCGCACGCGGGCGCATAAGTTTAAATTTTTTGTTTCTGAAAATTATGATTTTGTCGGTAGCGGGTTCTGAAACTTACGAGTTTGTTGGTCGCTTGTAGCAAGTTTTTAAAGTTGAAACTTACTATTCTGGTCACAGGTTTTGAAACGTTAGATTTTTATTGGTCCCTTGTACCAAGTTTCTAAAGTTGAAACTTGATATTTTTTAATAAACTCATCAAAGTGTATTCAAAATGGATCTCATTTGAAAATCATCATCACCAAAAACAGGAAAATGAAATTTAATTTGGACAGCGTGCCCCGGACCTGCATCAGAAAATCATCTTACCATAAACTGGGCTAGTCTCAACCGCAAAAAGAAAGGGTTATTCTATGTAATTTTTAAACTTTGGCTATCTATATGACTCTACAGGCGTAAACTGGGATATCTTGACGGGGTTTCTTAGGAAATTCCAAACCATAAATATATATTTTATGAAATGTCATGAATTCTTGACAGGTTTTATTTTTGTATATGAAAAGAAATTCCAAACCATAAATATATATTTTATGAAATGTCATGAATTCTTGACAGGTTTTATTTTTGTGTATGAAAAGAAATTCCAAACCATAAATATATATTTTATGAAATGTCATGAATTCTTTCTCGCAAAATGAAAAGAAAAATGCCGTGGATTCTTGCAATTTCCAGATAGATAATCATAACCTGTTTGAACAAAAAGTAAAGAAAGAGAAGTTTGGTATTGATATATGTCCTGATTTTCTTATAAAATGTTCTCGTTTCATTGCTGTGGTGTATGTGATGCATATATTAGAACTAAAACCACGACAAGTGTTTTGACATGGATGGAGTAATAATATCCAAAATAAACCCAACACGTGGCGAGGGTGCTCCACTTGGAGACGACCAATGCTGGCGCAGTGTAATTTAATACCAAAGCAAGCTTGACCGTCCGATCAACATACGTAGAGACACACTTGGACAGCGACGACAGCCAGACAACTACTCCCTCCGTTCCTAAATATAAGTCTTTGAAGAGATTTCACTATGGGCCACATGCGGAGCAAAATAAGTGAATCTATACTCTAAAATGCATCTAAATACATTCGTATGTGATCCATAGTGAAATCTCTACAAAGACTTATATTTAGGAACGGAGGGAGTAGAACATAGTCCTACACATTGCATGATTACAATTACGACGCGCGCGGCCGGGGCCGATGAGGCGGTTGGGGCGGCGGATCCAGAGGCGTTGCCGGCCGGGGTGTATGCATGACGCCACTATACATGAAGATAGTGCGCGCGCACCATGGGGGACGGATGGATAGATGGATATGTATACAAGCATGGGTCGATTGATGGAGTGGAGATTGACAGCTTTGCTTCTCATCGTCGTCCAGGCCGGCTGGCCGGCGCCCTTGTCGGGAGGCAACTACACATCGTCATGATCATCATTGACCGACCGATACGTTGTCATGCATGCACTGCAGCGGGTGCAATGTGCAATAGGCACTATCTATATATTGTTGTTTGGTGTTGACGTGTTGGTGAAGTCGCATTTGTTCATTTGCATATACTACATGCATGATAGATGCAATGATGCTTTTTTGTTAACATATATCCTCTCACTCTCATGATTTAGTGCATGTACATCACCGAAAAGTCACATGAATTGGAGTTGTCTTCTGGAATGCGGGCATCTGCGGTCGGTATTGCCTTCGTCTTCGGGTGAATATGCATACTGCTCGATTGGGGGCATTGTCGTCAGGTTTTTTTTTCCAGTGGCTCACTAGCTTCTCAAAACTGGGTCAGCTGACATATATATTCTCTCTCTTCGTCTTTGTGTGGAATTTGCAGCTTCACCCATAAAGCATCTCATGTTCCCCCAATTATCCCTGTATAGGGTAAGTTGGATAGAACAACGTGCTCCAGCAGATTCCCTTTGCTCAAAAAAAAATTTATCATCAAGAAAACATCCCGACTCACCCTATACAGAAGGGAAGTTGGCTATCTCCCGCATGCCACATCAATGGCCGCCCGTACGTCATCGCCAAACCGCCACCCCAAAAACGTGATAATTTTTTACCGAGCGATCATGTGGGGCGATCTGTTGAAGTTGGAGATCTTGGGGAAGATTGGTCTAAGGAAGTGAAAGAGGTCTTGACCTACATTGAGAAGGAGGATGTTTTGCCTCCCATCGTTGTGCTACGTACACTATCAAAAAACCCATGCTTGATGCTCTCGGTTGTCAAGGATTACATTGCTCGCAAACTTGCAAAATTGGCCTGTATAATGTGATAAACAGATGGGAAAGTGATAGAATCCATTCCATGATTAATTCCCTAGCGCGATCCAAGAGCAAGAGGGATCGACTAGCAAAAATAAATATAAAGCGGTTATAACAGCCGTTAGAGTAAAAATAACAGAAAACAAATACGAAGACGGTAGGTTCCTTTCTTTTTTTGGAAGAGGTTGAGGCTCCTCTCTTTATGACCAATGTGGAATTCATCTTATTTTTTCTGTGTTCATGCTTGGCTTTCTGTTCAATAATCAGGCACAAATAATGATCGAGGAGGAGGAGGATGAGAGAAGTTGTTGTTAAGAAATATGAAATTGGAAATGAAGTCAAACTCCCTATGGAACCTGTGAGCGTCTGGTACGGGCTATGCCACCGATTACTTATGAGGGAAGCGAGAATGTCGGGTTGAGTAACGAAAACATTGGGGAGAATCCAATGCCTGAATAATCCAAGGTTTCCTCCGCAAGGTTCGTCCACGGAGGTGTGAATCAGGGCCTCAAAATAAGGCAAGTGAGTCAACGATCTCTGTAAGAGGAATTGGAAGATGGTGGTTCCATGCCACACTGAGATGAAAAGTTGTCTTGGACGAGCTTCGTAGTTGGTTGCTCTCAATCGATCATCGGTATGGTTTCCTAGGATGAGAACTATGGTTTACTACTTAATAATAAGAAAGTAGTTTTATCTTTTTTTTTACTTTTTGAGGTGTTTTGCCTAGTCTCAATTTCCCCTTCTTCTATTTGATCAAGATGGATCTCATAGCCTCTGACAATTCGAAAAGTAGTCTCAGTCTTATTTTCAGATGCAATTAAAAAACAATTTACTTATTTGTTGGAGCTATCATTTTCCTCTAGCATTAATAGAATTCATTGGTGTTAAGAAATAGGACCAGTGAAAAAAACTTAGATCCAAAAACATGGCAACTTTTTTAAAAATGGACAGCAAGGTGTTCACTAGTAGATAAAGGGTCATCAGACCCGGTTCATTTGGGCCTTTAGCCCCGGTTCCTGAACCGGGACAAAAGTGTCGGTACTAATGCTCTGACCCTTTAGTCCCGGTTCGATCCAGAACCGGGGCAGATGGGTGTCCACGTGGCCTGTGCGCCGAGCCCAGGCAGGAGGGGCTTTGGTCCCGGTTGGTGGCACCAACCGGGACCAAAAGGCATCCACGCGTCAGCATTTCTGTGGCTGTGGTTTTTGTTTTTTTTTTTGAAGGGGAGGGGGGTTGGAGGTTTTGGGGGGTTAATTTAGGTGTTTCATATTGTGTTAGCTAGCTAATTAATAGAAAGAAGTGTCCTCTCTTATGTCCGTGCTTGGTCGACGCTACGTACTACACATACGTATAGAGAGGACTAGACACGCTAGCTAGCTAGCTAGCTAGTAAGCAAACGAAGGAAACAGAAGATCGTATAATCAACATATATATATATATATGCATACAGAGAGAAGTAATATCGACCACCTCTCCTTCTCCGAGAGATTGGTCGAACAACAAGTTCTCGTATATCTATCCGACACTACCGGGTACATATATACAATAATTATCTCTTACAAATATAATCTCCTATACGATGGACGCATGTTCCACATAGTATTCTCCGTCTGGCGCGATCACGTGTTCAAGGAAGAATGCCGCCAATTCCTCTTGAATTGCTCGCAGACGATCTGGTGTTAGGAGTTCATCCCGCATCCGAAACATCTAATTTGAAGTAGGGGGTCAATACATGAAATGATGCTATAAAATTGTGAATATTATTAATTGCTTACGCACTTCATATTGTGCTTCAGAGTAGCCCCGCTCACAGGTCGTGTGGCGGATGGACTCGCAAATGTAGTATCCACAGTAATCATTCCCGGGTTCCTACCACAACCACTTTACAAGAAATAGAGGTCAATCAAACTGATAAGCAAGAATGCCAAATGGTATTGATGAAACTAGCGCTTGAATCAAGATATAGGAGATGCGTGGAACATGCTACTATATATAGTACTTACTTTCGGGTGTCTAAATTCTAGCTTCTTCGGCAGTCCCGGAGCTTTTTTGGTGAATTTTCTCCAAACCCTGCCAGACAAAGAAAACAATTACTTGATACCAGAAATGAACAAAGTTGCTGATATGCATGCATGGTGGATAATATTGATCGATTTAACTTACCTGTCGAGCATTTGAGTCATGTCCGCATACTCCTCGGGATCTTTACGTTTAGAGTCCAAGACAGTTACTACTCCCTTCTCAAGCATGGACACAACAAGAGGCTCACCACGGTGGTGCCGGTGACGAGATCGGCGGGGCCGATCGACGGCGGCGAAGACGGGGACGGGATGTGACGGACCGCTAAACCTAGACAAATCTCGGAGAAAATAGAGCTTCGAGAGGAGAAAAGCTTAACTAGTGTGGCTTGGGCATTCCATCAAACATGTTGTGTGCATAGGAGGTGAGCTAGAGCACTACTAACCCTTCTCCCCCTTGGCCAGAAAAAAAACAGAGCAGTGTGCTCTGCTCTTGAGTGAGGGGGTATATATAGGCACCTCATTGGTCCCGGTTGGTGCTACGAACCGGGGCTAAAGGGGTGCCTTTGGTCCTGGTTCATATCACCAACCGGGACCAATGGTGGTGGGCCAGGAGCAAGACCCATTGGTCCCGGTTCGTCGCACCAACCGGGACCAAAAGGTCCAGACGAACCGGGACCAATGGCCCACGTGGCCCGGCCGGCCCCCTGGGCTCACGAACCGGGTCCAGTGCCCCCATTGGACCCGGTTCTTGATTGAACCGGGGCTAATGGGCTGGACAGGCCTAGACCAAAGCCCTGTTTTCTACTAGTGGTTGTTGGGAGGCTCCCCACTAGAATGTAAATTTAAAATGTGGTATGTTTACAAGGTTATCCTTAAGGGATTTCTATTTCTTTGCCCTCGGTTCCTTCGTTTTTTTCCCATGGCATCTAACGTTCTTCACTTTTCCACTCCACCACACGCCTCATTCTCAAAAAAAACCAAATGGAGCCTTGCTGCCGAGTCAAAGCAGTTCACTGTTACCTCCTCAGTTACTGACGCGTGGGGCGGCGATCGTAGGATAGGTAGGCCGCGTATGATAGGTGGGTCATGGCCATGACTTTATTTTGCCTAAATTAGTCCGACCCTGAGTGAGCCGATGCATCACCCACCCAGCGCCACACCGCGACCACCGTGCCCCCTGGTAGCTTAGCCGTCAACTCCGACCGTCTGCCTGAGCTCTGGTGGCATAACGACACGGTTCTACGGGGCAGCTCTTCTTCCCATATGGAGGAACCATCCCAGATCGTTGGCCAGCCGGTACGTTTCTAATTGAAACCCTAGCAAATAAGATTCGTTTATAAGTCGATTTAAATGGGTGATTGAGCGATTGAATTGTTGTTAATTGAGTTTCTCTAGTTTGCAATCAGTATCGACGTCTATTTAGGATTTGATAACCCACAAGTATAGGGAATCTATCGTAGTCCTTTCGATAAGTAAGAGTGTCAAACCCAATGAGGAGCAGAAGGAAATGATAGGCAGTTTTCAGTAAGGTATTTTTTGCAAGCACTGAAATTACAGGTAACAGATAGTTTTGTGATAAGGTAATTGGTAGCAAGTTACAAAATGTAAAAGTAAATAAGGTGTAGCAAGGTGGCCCAATCCTTTTTGTAGCAAAGGACAAGCCTGGACAAACTCTTATATAAAGGAAAGCGCTCCCGAGAACACATGGGAATTATCGTCAAGCTAGTTTTCATCATGATCATCTGATTCGCGTTCGGTACTTTGATAATTTGGTATGTGGGTGGACCGGTGCTTGGGTGCTGACCTTACTTGGACAAGCCTCCCACTTATGATTAACCTCTAATGCAAGCATCCGCAACTACAAAAGAAGTATTAAGGTAAACCTAACCATAGCCTGAAACATATGGATCCAAATCAGCCCCTTACGAAGCAACACATAAACTAGGGTTTAAGCTTCTGTCACTCTAGCAACCCAACATCTACTTATTACTTCCCAATGCCTTCCTCTAGGCCCAAATAATGGTGAAGTTTCATGTAGTCGACGTTCACATGACACCACTAGAGGAGGAGACAACATACATCTCATCAAAATATCGAACGAAGGCTAAGTTCACATGACTACTAATAGCAAGACTTCTCCCATGTCCTCAGGAACAAAAGTAACTACTCACAAGACATAATATTGTTCATGATCAGAGGGGTATTAATATGTATAATGGATCTGAACATATGATCTTCCACCAAATAAACCAACTAGCATCAACTACAAGGAGTAATCAACACTACTAGCAACCCACAGGTACCAATCTGAGGTTTGGGTACAAAGATTGGATACAAGAGATGAACTAGGGTTTGAGAGGAGATGGTCTTGGTGAAGATGTTGATGAGGATAGCCCTCCCAAATATGGGAGAGTTGTTGGTGATGACGGCGGTGACGATTTCCCCCTCCCGGAGGGAAGTATCCCCGGCAGAACAGCTTTGCTGGAACCCTAGATTGGTTTCCGCCTCGGTTCCGCCTCGAGACGGCGGCGTCTGGTCCCGAAAGCCTCCTTATGATGTTTTCCAGGTCAAAACACCTCATATAGGAGAAGATGGGCATCGGGGGGCCCACGAGACAGGGGGCACGCCCTGAGAGGGGGGGGGGGGCGCGCCCCTCACCATCGTGGACAGCCGGTGGCCCCCCTCGTGAACTTCTTTCGCCAGATATTTATATTTTCTGAAACGGAGTTATGTGGAGTTTCGGGGCTTTTGGAGTTATGCAGAATAGGTTTCCAGAGTTTGCTCCTTTTCCAGCATAGAATTCCATCTGCCGGCATTCTCCCTCTTCTTGTAAACCTTGTAAAATAAGAGAGAAAAGGCATAAGTGTTGTGACAAAACAAGTGATAACAGCCCATAATGCAATAAATATCAACATATAAGCATGATGCAAAATGGACGTATCAACTCCCCCAAGCTTAGACCTCACTTGTCCTCAAGCGAAAGCCGATATCGAAAAATATGTCCACATGTTTAGAGAGAGAGGTGTCGATAAAAACAAAATACGGGCATGAGGGCATCATGATCATTCTCATAGCAATATATATATATATATATATATATAGTCATATGATTCTTATGCTAAAGTAACAATTCATCCACAATATCAAGCATGAATCATAAACTTCGTTGGAAACTAACAAACTTTGATCTCGATCATTGAAGCAATTGCAATTTATCGTAACATCGGAAAGAGTCAATATAAGAGCTTTTCAGAAAGCCTACATACTCAACTATCATATAGTCTTTCACAATTGCTCACACTCACGCAATACTTATGGTTATGGAGTTTTAATCGGACACATAGAAAGATAGGGGCTTATGGTATTGCCTCCCAACCTTTTACCTCAAGGGTAATTTCAACAGTAATAGATCATGGAAACTTACATCCAAGTGGGTATATATGTCAGGATCTTTCCAACAGAGTGTGCTTGCCGAAGGATAAAATATAAAAGGGAAAGGTGAATTTCACCTTGACTCTTATAAGGAAGGAATAATAGATAGGCCCTTCGCAGAGGGATTCAGAGGTTGTCATGTGTTTTTATGGTTGGATGCACAAAGTCTTAGCATAGAAGAACTTCACTTTATATTGCCACTTGTGATAAGGACCGTTATTATGCAGTTCGTCGCTTTTATTACTTCCATATCACAAGATCGTATAAAGCTAATTTCCTCCACACTAATAAATCATACATATTTTAGTGAATTTGCAACATGACAACTTACTTGGAAGGATCTTTCTCAATCCATAGGTAGGTATGGTGGACTCTCATGGAAAAACTGGGTTTAAGGATATATGGAAGCACAAGTAGTATCTCTACTTAGTGCGAGGAGTTTTGGCTAGCATGAGGGGGAAAGGCAAGCTCAACATGTTGGATGATCCATGACAATATACTTTATTTCGGATATAAGAAGACATAACCCATTGTGTTGTCTTCCTTGTCCAACATCAACTCTTTAGCATGTCATACTTTAATGAGTGCTCACAATCCTAAAAGATGTCCAAGATAGTATATTTGTATGTGAAGCCTCTCTTCTTTTATTACTTCCTATTAATTGCAACGATGAACAAAACTATGTTTGTCAACTCTCAACAACTTTTATTTATCATACTCTTATATGTGAAGTCATTACTTCCCATAAGATCGATATGATCTCTTGGATACTTTTTATATTTTCTTTCTTTTTATCATGACCAAAGTGAGGAAATCAAGCCCTTGACTCAACACTAATCTTTATTATATAGCTCACTGACTCGATTACAAAGGGTAAAGATCATAAGGCAAAAGCTCACAACTAGATCAAGATAACTTTATACTACCAAAAGGATCGAACTAAGAAAAACGGTAAAGATAGGAGTGATGGTGATACGATACCGTGGTCACTCCCCCAAGCTTGCCATTTGCCAAGGGGAGTGCCATACCCATATGATTATGTCTCCTTCTTCGGGGGTGGTGGTGATGGAGTTGTTGATGATGTAGGCTTGTTGTCCACCTTCCAAGGCATGGGCTCACAATCGTAGAAGGATGATCGAGTCTCCGGGATACTGAAATCTGCAGCCAAACTCATCTTCTTGAATCTATATTCATACTCACAGTTTTGGTTTTGTAGATCATAGATCTGGGCTTGGAGGTGTTAGAATTTCTTTTGAAGATTGGAGATAGCTTCCCCGAAGATCCTTGAGTCCAGCTTGAGGTTGTTGGCGAGCTCCGAGATCATCATGTGGTTGGCGTTGAGTCCTCGTTGCACCATTCCTTGGCACTTGAAAACTTGCTGCTCCATTGCTTCGAGTCTTGTCTCCACGCTTCCGGTCCTCCCCGGCCCCTCAACATCACGGATGTGCAGCACCCCCTCATGCAACTCCATGGTTTTAGGATGATGCAGCACCTCCGCAAGGTAGGGGTTGATGACCTTCTCGAAGAACTTGTCCTTGGGGATGTTGGAGGACGCCATGATGATCTAGATCTGTCAAATACAGCAGCTCGAAATGAAAACAGAGGATTTTTGCGTGATACAGAGGTCAAAACCTTCGGGAGTATATATAATGGATTTTTACCGACCAAAAGGAGTAACCCACAAGAAAATGGAGTCCGAGAGGCACACGGGGTGCCCATGAGGCAGGGGGCGCGCCCTCCACCCTCGTGGACGCCTCGTGTCTCTTCCGGACTGCTACTTATTTTTTCTATTTTTCTAAATATTCCAAAACGGAGAAAAATTGCCTTTAATTAGAACTGTTTTGGAGTCGCTTTACTTACCGTACCACGTACTTCTTCCTTTTCGGAGGCTGGATCGTTCTAGAAAGTGTCCCTTATGTATTCCTTCGGGGTTACGGTTTCAATAACATTGGTTTCAACATTTATAGGATTACCTGAGATATAATGTTTGATTCTTTGACCGTTCACCACCTTTGGATTTGTGCCTTCGAAGTTGTTGATTATTATGGCACCGGAACGATAGACCTCCTCGATAACGTAAGGTCCTTCCCACTTGGAGAGAAGTTTTCCTGCAAAAAATCTTAAACGAGAGTTGAATAGCAAGACATAATCACCTACGTTAAACTCACGCTTTTGTATCCTTTTGTCATGCCATCTTTTAACTTTCTCTGTAAACAGCTTGGCATTTTCATAGGCCTGGGTTCTCCATTCATCAAGGAAGCTAATGTCAAATAACCTCTTCTCACCGGCAAGTTTGAAATCGTAATTGAGCCCTTTAATAGCCCAATATGCCTTAGGTTCTAGCTCAAGAGGTAAGTGACAAGCTTTTCCATATACCATCTTCTATGGAGACATACCCATAGGATTTTTGTATGCAGTTCCATAGGCCCATAATGCATCATCTAGTTTCTTGGACCAATTCTTCCTAGACCTATTAACTGTCTTTTGCAAGATTAATTTCAACTCCCTATTACTTAATTCAACTTGACCACTAGTCCGTGGATGATAAGGTGATGCAATTCTATGGTTGACATCATACTTAGCAAGCATCTTACGGAAAGCACCATGAATAAAGTGTGAACCACCATCAGTCATTAGATATCTAGGGATTCCAAACCTCGGAAATATAACTTCTTTAAGCATCTTAATAGAGGTGTTATGATCAGAACTACTAGTTGGAATAGCTTCTACCCACTTAGTAACGTAATCAACAACAACTAGGATATGTGTGTACCCATTAGAGGCAGGAAATGGTCCCATATAATCAAAGCCCCAAACATCAAATGGTTCAATCACAAGTGAATAATTCATAGGCATTTCTTGACGTCTACTGATATTACCAATTCTTTGACATTCATCACAAGATAAGACAAACTTACGGGCATCCTTGAAGAGAGTAGGCCAATAAAAACCGGCTTGCGATACCTTGTGTGCAGTTCTATCTCCCGCATGGTGCCCTCCATAAGCTTCGGAGTGGCACTTGCGTAGGATCTGTTCCTGTTCATGCTCAGGTACACAACGTCTAATAATACCATCTACTCCTTCTTTATAAAGATGTGGGCATCCCATAAGTAATGTCTCAAATCATAGAAGAACTTTTTCTTTTACTGGTATGTGAAGCTAGGAGGTATAAACTTAGCAACAATATAATTAGCATAATCAGCATACCATGGAGCAGTACGAGAAGTATTTATGACAGCTAATTGTTCATCAGGAAAGCTATCATCAACAGGTTGTGGGTCATCAAGTATATTCTCTAACCTAGACAAGTTATCGGCAATGGGGTTCTCAGCTCCCTTCCTATCAATAATATGCAAGTCAAATTCTTGCAGCAAGAGAACCCATCTAATATGTCTAGGTTTAGCATCTTTCTTTTCCATAAGGTATTTGATAGCAGCATGATCAGTGTGAATAGTTACTTTAGAATCAACAATATAGGGTCTAAACTTATCACAAGCAAATACAACTGCTAAAAATTCTTTCTCAATAGTAGCATAATTTCTCTGGGCACTATCTAGAGTTTTACTAGCATATTGGATAACATTTAATTTCTTATCAACTCTTTGCCCTAAAACAACACCTACAGCATAATCACTAGCATCACACATTATCTCAAAAGGTAAATTCTAGTCAGGGGCTGGACAATAGGTGCAGAGATCAATGCTTTCTTAAGTATTTCAAATGCTTCTAGACAATCGTCATCAAAGACAAAATGAAAATCTTTTTGCAAGAGATTAGTCAGAGGCCTGGAGATTTTGGAGAAGTCCTTAATGAACCTCCTATAAAACCCGGCATGACCAAGGAAACTTCGTATACCTTTGATGTCCTTGGGGCATGGCATCTTTTCAATAGCATCAACTTTAGCTTTGTCAACTTCAATACCTCTTTCAGAAATTTTATGTCCCAAGACAATGCCTTCATTAACCATAAAGTGGCACTTCTCCCAATTCAAGACAAGATTAGTGTCTTCACATCTCTGCAAAACTCGATCAAGGTTGCTTAACCAATCATCAAAAGAAGTTCCGTAAACGGAGAAATCATCCACGAACACCTCAACAATCTTTTCACAAAAATCAGAGAATATAGCCATCATGCATATTTGAAAGATAGCAGGTGCATTACATAAACCATAATGCATACATCTATAAGAAAAGGTACCGAAAGGACAAGTAAAACTGTAAAACTGGTGTTTTCTTGTTCCCCTTTTAACACAGGTATTTGAGAGAAACCAGAATAACCATCTAGAAATCAAAAGTGAGTATGTTTGGATAACCTTTCTAGCATTTGATCGATAAAAGGCAAGGGGTAATGATCTTTCTTAGTAGCTTTATTTAACTTACGGAAATCAATTACCATACTATAACCTGTAACTATTCTTTGCGGGATCAATTCATCTTTATCATTAGGAACGACAGTCATACCTCCCTTCTTAGGGACACAATGGATATGACTTACCCACTGGCTATCAGCAACTGGGTAGATAATACCTGCCTCTAGAAGCTTTAGTATTTCCTTCCTTACCACTTCTTTGATCTTAGGATTTAACCGTCGTTGATGATCAATAACCGGTTTAGCATTATCTTCCAATTTTATCTTGTGTTGGCATATAGTGGGACTAATGCCCTTAAGATCATCCAGAGTATATCCAATAGCAGTGCGGTGCTTCTTCAGAGTTTTCAGTAATTTTTCTTCTTCCTGCTCTGAAAGGTTAGCTCTAATAATAACGGGATATATCTTCTTTTCATCAAGATAAACATACTTAAGATTATCAGGTACGTTTAAGTTCAAACACGGGATCACCCTTGGGTGGAGGAGGATCTCCTAGGATTTCAACAGGCAGGTTGTTTTTCAATACGGTTCCCTGTTTAAAGAATATTTCATCTATTTCCATTTTCTCATTCATATGCAAATCATTTTCATGGTCTAGCAAGTATTGTTCTAAAGGATCAATGGGAGGCACGGCAATAGAAGCAAGACCAATAATTTCATCCTTACTAGGTGGTTCCTTTTCGAGGGGTTGTCTACGGAATTTAGCAAAGTTAAAATCATGAGACATATCCCCTAATCCAACAGTAACAATATTTTTCACACAGTCTATCTTGGCATTAACAGTATTCAAGAAGGGTCTACCAAATATAATGGAAAAAAAATTCATCTTGTGTGGAACTAAGAATAAGAAAATCAGCAGGGTATTTAACCTTCTCACACAAGACTTCAACATCTCTAACAATCCCGACTGGTGAAATAGTGTCTCTATTAGCTAGCTTAATAGTAACATCAATCCCTTCTAGCTCAACAGGTGCAATGTCATGCATAATTTATCGATATAAAGTAAGAGGGATAATACTCGCACTAGCACCCACGTCACATAAACCATGATAGAAATGATCTCCTATCTTAACAGAGATAACAGGGAAGCCTACAACAGGTCTGGAACCGGGACAAATGGGCCCAGATTAACCGGGGCAGATGCCCAACGAGGCCCGGCCGACCCCCTGGCCGCACGAACTGGGACGTATGCACCCATGGGTCCCAGTTCGTGGATGAACCGGGACTAATGGGCTCGCAAGGCTCGAACCAAAACCCTGTTTTCTACTAGTGCTAAGATCAAATCAAAATAGATTCAAATGAGAGAGAGACAGAGAGAGAGAGAGATAGAGAGAAGAAAACTTACCTAGCAGCCCACCTAGGGGGAACCCCGTCTTCAACCTCGCGCTTTTTGGCAGAGGAGGACGTGTCCGAAAGAGCCCGCTCCCGCTTCGCGCCTTCGAGACCTTCATCCCCAACTCTACGTCAGGAGACAACCATGATACCATTAGTTAGAACTCGTCTACTATCCATCACTTTCCCCTTCTCTTGCTTGCTCTCCAACAATGACTGAGAATGCCATGGCCGCGCCGACGTCAACCAACATAGGCATTGTACTCTCCTTGCATAAAAAATGTGTCCTTTAGCTTCGCCTCAACACCGTGAACCTCTATGATGAAGATCGCAAGACCGAATGCCCTGAATCGTTGCCATCGTCGCCTTCTTCGTTGTCTGTAGCTGAGGATGCCGTTGTCGATTCCTCGCCTACAGCCCATCCCCGAGCTCGTTAATGTGATCCCCAACCTTCCGTGAGCTCCACAGGTTTTCCCTCTCTCCTTGTCAATGTTTTCGTGACATAGTGCCTTCAATTGCAAGCTCCCTTTGCTCCCACATGAGCTTATGAAGACGCTCCGGTGACCATTTGGTCACGTACCCGTATCAAACTGCACCGCAAGCAGACACAGAAAAACACCAGCACAAAAACTTGTTCAAATCCATGTTATAGATTTGTTGCCTACAAATACCAAACACACGCAGCCGCAAACAAAATTTGAGGCAGTTGTTGAATTGTTGCACCTAATGGCAAGAAATTGTGGCTGATATTCACGTATATGAGTAATCGTGGTGCTTCATATTTTGCTTTGTATGTTTCTGATATAGTGTGATTTTTTTACAATATATTCTGTGTTACATCATGATATGATTTTTTGTAAACAAGTGAATAATATTTTTCCGTAGATATGATTACATGTATACATAGGGGAATAAGGCAATAAATATATATATATCTCTCCACATAAAGTTCAAAAAGTGTGGCATGTATTTCGTTTTGAAAATATACATTCTTTTGAGAAACACAATACGTACGTACCTGCTCACAAATAAGCATGGACACTCACCCCTAGGAAAACGCATGCACACATACCCAATCCTATGAGCATCTTCAACCAATTGAGTTAGCTGACTTTACGGTTGACAAAGTTGGCAGAGACACCTTATAATGATGCACACACGGTACCACTAAGAAAATAGTACCGAAAGCATGAAATAAAATCAACAAAAATGCGAGTACCCATATCAAGTATAGCTATGCTCAGCTTCCTTGAGAAAAATATTAGAGAATAAGCACTATAAAGTGGTCATATGCATTGTTTTTAAGGCGTCCCTAAGGCGTCGCCTAGGCGACGCCTAGGCGTCAGGGCGCCCCCAGTAGTCAAGGCGTCGGCCCTGCCTTACCAGTGTGTCTAAGGCGTCCGCCTTAGTCCATAAGGCGTCCAAGGCGTCCGCCTAGGCGCCACTCTGCCTGCCTTAGGCAAATGAGGACGCCTTAGACAGCGCTGGGAGGTTCAGGCGGGAAACAGAGATCTGAGAGGGAAGAAAAGGGCGGGAAAGTCTGTTTTAGCGCCAACAGTTACTACCAGGGAGAGAGAGAGAGCTGTCAGTTTCAGTTTCACCCCACCCCCGCCTCAGGCTGGATCTGAGCTTCTCGCCCTCCTCTACAACAGCTTCCCCCCTCCTCTCCGTCAGCTTCCCCCTCCTCTCC
>LR738710.1:938160517-938191530 GCA_902687465.1 Secale cereale
CCTCCTCTCCGGCAGACCCCCCTCCCCCTCCTCTCCTGTAGTTCCTCACCCCCCTCCTCTCCTGCAGTACCTCCTCTATCGTGAAATTAGCACGGCAGATGTCCGGTTTAGAGGACTTAGGTGTGGAGCCATCGCGCGGGTTAGCTTGAAGAGGTTAAAGCACACAAAGAACACAGAGGGTTTATACTAGTTCGGCCCCTTCGATGAAGGTAAAAGCCTATGTCTAGTTTGGTTTGGTATTGCTTGGGCGTCGATGAATAGGGAGCGGATTGCTTGCCTGTGTCTCGACGGGTTGTTGCTTGTCCCTGAACCGTCGTCGGGTCGTCCCTTTATATAGGAGGCGATGCCCGGTCCGGTTTACAGAGTCCTGAGGCCGGCTCATAATCGTGTCCGCCTTGGTCTCTACTCTTTCTTCCTTATACCTCAAGTTACATGATAGGATGGTTCATAAACCGTAAACTTTACATACGGGCCCTAAGCCTTCATGGGCCGTAACCTCTACTGGGCTTATGATAACACTGCTATATTAACATAATCTGGATCTTCCTAGCCGGTTTATACATGATAGAAATATCCCTGACATTAGGCCCCAGAGTGATTTGAACTTGTTCATGTCAGTCTTCTAAATCCATGCATAATTTTCCTCCTTGTAGTTTCTCTGCTTTGTAAACCGGCTATGACATCATCTCCGGAAATCATCTCAATCTGTCGTGACATCACCTCCGCATTTATTGCTCACAGTTGTTTGTTACCTTTGTTTAAAGGCTATCGCGAAGATCGAGGTGATAACGGAATCTTTATCCAATCTTTGACCTCCTTGATTCCCGTGCTTGCCGTTTCATCTCACCAGTCTTTATAAATAATGCTGAGCCCTATTCTTTTCTTTCCTTCCGCACTTCTTCTTCCTCCGTCGCCCGAAGCTCCGCCGCTGCCTTTGAGCTCGTCGTCGTCGCCCAGTCAGGCCGTTGCATCACCCTGAAACGCTTCCAGAGTACTTCGCCGCCGTCCCTTTCTTTCTTAGGTATTCCTTTCCTCTCGCTGCAGATCTTTAATCTAGGGTTCCTCCATGGCTTCCGCCATGAAGACTTGAAGCTTCGCTGTTCACCCTGTAGGTTATATTTGCAGTAGATTCAAACCCTAGATTTGTTTTGAATGCGCTCCTGCTCCATAGTTTAAACTTAGATTCGGACCTTTAGATTCAACCCTTAGATTCACTTGATCTGTAGAAATCCTTCGTAGTTCTTCCTGTGACAGACTTGCATATATTTCATCTTTTTCTTACCGCTCAGATCCACTTTTACTTTAGCCTTCTGTAGAAATCTGTTTCTTCGTCTTGATAGAACTGTAAGTTACTCACCGGTTTAACCAATCATATACTCCTCTTGCAAAGAATTAACCATGACCCCGACGGTTTATCCTCTTCTTTTTTTGTTATCATAAACCGGTAGCCGTTCGTTTCACCTCTGCTTCGGGGTTGCCAATGCCATTAGTCCCCTGTCTAAACCGTCGATATAATTTGATAGTACACTCCGGTTTATGCTTCAGTACTTTAATAATCCGGATTTTGCACTGAACTTTTTCAGCATTTTCCTTTTGCTCCGATGGCTGCCAAGCAGTTTGTTTGTTGCAACTGGGTTCCTTCCCGTATTATGGAAGAGGACTTAACAAACACCGCTTCAATTGGTGTTCCAGGCCCCCAAGCGGTTCTGAAATGGCGGGCCCCAGGGAATGAGTGTCCTCCTACTCCTAAAGAAGGAGAGGTCATCGTTTTCTTTGATCATATGGCCCGGGGCTTTAGCCCTCCCGGTTCTAAGGTTTTCCGAGACGTGCTGGCCGCCTTTAAGCTCCATCCTCAAGATATAGGCCCGAATTCTATATCAAACATCTGCAATTTTCAAGTCTTCTCCGAGGTATACCTTCAAGAAGAACCATCGGTGGATTTGTTCCGAGACTTTTTCCACTTAAACCGGCGGACAGAGTTTACTGCCGGACCACATCAAGAGCTGGGCGGCGTTAGTATTTAGAAAAGAAGAGATGTGGTATTTCCTCATGCTGCTCTCCATACACACCCTAAGGACTAGAACCAATCCTGGTTTTATTGCAAAGATACCTCGCCTGAAGGAGAAAACCCACTGCCGGGTTACCACGAACATCATCTTCCTGAGGATCATCCCCTGCCGCAGCGTCTTAGTTCCTCAGAGCGGGCCCGGTTTGCCCCTCAAATTGCCAAGCTTAAGGCCTTTATGGCCAACGGTTAGACCGGAGTGGATTTCGTCCGTTGTTGGCTTGCCTGGAGCATCCTTCCTCTGAGCCGGCGCTCCGGTCTGATGTATGAGTATACCGAAAAGATGGATGACCCTCAACGTCACATTGATGTAATGCTTCCTGAGAAGGAGATCACGGAATCCGCCAAGAAAATGCTCAACATCTCTCTGGAAGAGTGTAGTCAGACCGGACTGGCTCCATTCTATGAGAACAACAAACTGCCAGCAGTAAGTTTTTTCTGACCTCTTCTGTTTGTTTCTAATCCGTCCAAATCAATTATCTTCTATTTATCTTTCATCTCCTGCACAGGCCAACGATCCTTTTTGGAAAAGAAAGCCTCAGCACAAGTCAGGCAAACAGCCACGCCGGAAGACATGTGTTGTCAAGAAGAAGAAGAAGGCCGATGCCTCCGGTTCACATCTTGACGAAGATGATCCAGATTCTGAGGTATGAATTAATCCTAATATGTTTTGATCTCTTTTATCCAGATTTATGTTTAACAGTGTCTTCTCACAGGATTTGGCTGAAGGAAGTAAAGCGGCCGAAGTTGAGGTAATCTCCCTTTCTTCAGATTCTGAACCGCCGGTGCCCAAAATTCGTAGGGCATCCCGGAAGTACCCTTTTCTCATCCTTACGCTCAACTGGACCCCAAATTTCTTTTGAAGATGCAGCAACATGAAGCCCGCCGGACTACACGCCATAGTGGCCAAGTAGTAGAATCTTCTGGAATATCTCTCACTCCGGCTCGGCGGCGCCGCTCTGAGGTTTTACTTTTTTCAACTCTTCTTCATCCCAAGGCCGGACTTATATGCAAACCACTTAAACCGTCTGATCCTAACTATCAGGAGACACCTTTATCATCTTCCGGTGAATCGACAGCCACACAGGTTCCTGTACTGAAGACCATGTCTGGGTAAGTTTCTTTCAGCATCCGGTTTATATTTGTACTTGCTCCTTGATGATTCTCATTGTCCCTTCAATTTCCTTCAGCAAACCCAAACCTAACAAGAAGGCGAAGGCCACTAAAGCGGCTACCAAGACTGCCACTGCTAATCCGGCGGCTGATCCGGACGAAGTCATCCCTCCAGAGAGCGATCCTGCAATTCAAATTGATGATCCTGCTCCCATGGACCATGATAACATTGTTGCTCCGGAGGACACAAATGTGGAAGATGTCATTGAACCGGCGAGTCCTGTCCGGGTTAGCCCTCCTCGGACTAATTCGGCTCCTGCTAGTCCGGCTCCTACTGATGCCCCTTCTCAGCCAACCACTGCCTCTTCTCCGGATGTTCAAATAACCGGGACAGGTTTTACCGCTCCTACTGAGCCTATCATCTTGGCCAAGCACACTACTAAAGCGGAGAAGCTTCAACAAGAGAAGGTCAAGTGGAGCACGGACTTGTCCAATTATGCCGAATTGAGTGCCCAGGAACTTTATTCCGGGTATTTGAACCGGCTTCATGCCAGCCGCGATTATGAATTGGGCTTGGTTAACATGATGAAAGATAAATATGAGGTACCTTCCTTCACTTGTCTTTGTTTTGCCTTCTTTACACTTCTGTCATTATACCATAGTAGCCCCCAAGTCCCGGTTTTACTTCGTTTGTAGGTGAACCGGTACTTTCCAAATGTATGAAAAATGAACTTACATTAGCCCCCAAGTGTCAGGGGCATAATTTGTTTTATGTGCCTGCGACTTGTCTGAATTTCTGTTTTTTGATACTTCAACTGCCCATTAGCCCCCAAGTGTCAAGTGGATAACTTGTTTATGTGCTTGAGACTTGTCTTAATTGCCGTCTACTCCACTTGATTTTCTTGTAGGCTGACTTGACCCGGATGGCTGCAGAAATAACTGAGCTCCGGAATAGACTTGCTGTTACTGAAACTTCTTCTGCTAAAGCCAAAGATGATCTGGCGCTGAGCTTAACCAATGCTGAAAAATTGAAAAAAGATTTTGAAGCGGAGCGATCAGTCTGGGAAGTGCAGAGGAACACCCTTGAGAAAAGGGCAAAGGATGCTGAAGAGGCCCTTAATCCGGTAACGCAAGAGCTGACCGGCTTAAGGCAGCAAATAGAGCTTATGACCTCTGCCATCTTTGGTGAGTACTTAATTTTCATATGCTTTCATCTCTGCAATCTTTATTCTGCTCCGGTTTAACTGTAATAATCATATGCAGGGCGATGCGTCACCCATCTTGGGGATGATCTCTGGAAGAAACTCAAGGCCTCTTATACTCTGGTGGAGCAGCTGTATTCCGGCGCTCAAAGGATTATAAGTGCGATGTCCCATCATAAAGCGGCCCCCACTACTATCCAAGGTACTTTGGAGAAGTTTTCTATACTGCATGTACGCTTGGAAGAAGTGAAGAAATCTGTTGCACGGGCCGGTTCTCTTGTAGCGCTGACTAGAGCCAAGGCATGGGTTTCGGACTTTGATCCGGAGGAAGCTATGAACGGGTACCCCAGTAACAAGGAGGATGGATCTGCCTTTTCTGGCAAGGACCTTCATGCTTTAACTAAAGAAATGCATCCTCTTGCCAGCAAGCTTGCTGATGAAGCGGACCTGACCAGGTATCATCCGACATATGACTTAAAGAATGAGCGGGTGGACCGGCCGGTTTATGATTCCGAGAATCTAATCCCACCAGTGCGCGCCCATACTTTCGCCCTAGATGTTGATCCGTCCGATCTCATTACTGAGGAGATGTACTTCCGTGCAGTATCCAAGATCGACTGGCACGTTCCTCATTTTCAGCCGCTTCAAGAAGATGAAGAAGTTCCGCAACAAGCCGATCCTCAGGCTTCGCAGTAGGAAGAAGAAGCATAAGCCTCTCGGTTTAATTTTTATCTGCTGTAATCCGTTGCCGAAAAACTTTAATCCGTCCAGGCCTTCAAGTGCCTTGTAATAGGATAGCTCGAAACATTTTCTATCTTAACCCGGATGTCACAGCTTTGATTTGGCGTCTGTCAATTTGAATCCCTTGTCTGCTATAGTTAATCACCTGTATCTGCATAGACAACGCTAAGAAAATGTCTTGGAGGTTTACCGCCGGACCGATTAAGGTGCTCTCATAGGCATATATATTGAACGAGTATTTGCATTATACCCTAAAAATACTTTCATACCTTTAATTAAGTATGCTTGACATCCTTAATCCGGTGGACATTGTAAATTCTGAGGAAGCTCTTGGCTCTGTTGGTGTTTGCCCAATGATTGTGCTGGGTTATAGTAACTACCGGCTTAAAACATGCTGGTGCTCTATGACCCAGACTTTTGTAAATACGTGGTCAACTTTGAAATTGCCCGGTTCCGGATCAAAAAACCATAGAAAACTTTGAAAAATCACAAAACACAAAACACCGTTTGCAAATAAGACCATGTAGTCGAGGCTTTTTGCGAGCTACCAGGCTCCATATTTGCCGATCAATGGATGCGACCCAAAGGGCTATGATTCATGTTGCCAATCAATAGGTGCAATCCAAGGAGCAATGATTTTTTTCTTTTGATCAAAGGATGTACTCCAAGGGGCAAGAACTGTTTCTTTTGCCATCAAAGGATGTACTCCAAGGGACAAGAACGTTTTTCTTTTGCCATCAAAGGATGTATCATCCAAGGGGCAAGAATTTTCCATTTGCCATCAAAGGATGTACTCCAAGGGACAAGAACTTTTTTTCTTTTGCCATCAAAGGATGTATCAACCAAGGGGCAAGATTTTTTTCATTTGCCATCAAAGGATGTACTCCAAGGGACAAGAACATTTTTTCTTTTGCCCTCAAAGGATGTATCAACCAAGGGGCAAGAATTTTTGCATTTGCCATCAAAGGATGTACTCCAAGGGACAAGAACATTTTTTCTTTTGCCATCAAAGGATGTATCAACCAAGGGGCAAGAATTTTTTTCATTTGCCATCAAAGGATGTACTCCAAGGGACAAGAACATTTTTTCTTTTGCCATCAAAGGATGTATCAACCAAGGGGCAAGAATTTTTTTCATTTGCCATCAAAGGATGTACTCCAAGGGGCAAGAACATTTTTTGCCAATCAGTGGATGTAATCCAAAGGGCGCTTATGTGAAGACGACCATATAAACTGGACCAAAAGGGATTTAAGCGAGGATTCACATGTGATACGTAGCCCGCTAGTGATCCTGGAAGTAGGGTTCCTATGAAGGAGTTGCACTTGAAAGGCAAATCCTGTTTGGTCCCTTATAGAATTATCCTGCATAGCAAAATAGACTGTTCGAAATATCTGTATTAATTTTCATAAGACGCTTATTTAGAAGAAAAAAGGCTGATCCCCCGGTTTACCAGGGGTGCCGGTTTATTTATTAATCGTAATATATATATAGGATACATGAAGCGGAGCTCATGGCTCAAGTGTGATAAGGCCGCAGGACTGCAATGTTCCACGGCCTCTTCGTCTCTTCTTCTGATGTCCGTGAGTCTTTGTGCTCTCGAACGTCCACCAGGTAGTATGAACCGTTGTGTAGGTTCTTGCTGACCACAAAGGGCCCTTCCCAAGGTGGGGATAGCTTGTGCATATCTGTCTGGTCCTGGATGAGCCGGAGTACTAAGTCCCCCTCCTGGAACGTCCTGGTTTTAACCCGGCGGCTGTGATATCTGCGCAGGTCCTGCTGATAAATTGCAGATCGTGCTGCTGCTATGTCACGCTCTTCATCCAGCCGGTCCAAGTTGTCCTGTCTTGCATGCTCATTGGCTGCTTCAACATAAGCTGCCACCCGTGGTGAGTCATGGCGGATATCACTTGGAAGAACCGCTTCAGCACCGTACACCATGAAGAAAGGTGTGTAACCTGTGGACCTATTCGGTGTAGTATTGATGCTCCAGAGGACAGAGGGTAATTCCTCAACCCAGCACCCTGGTGTTCTTTGCAAGGGGGTCATAAGCCGGGGCTTGATACCTCGCAAAATCTCTTGATTGGCCCTTTCAGCTTGACCATTGGATTGAGGGTGAGCTATAGAAGACACATCTATGCGAATATGCTCCCTTTGACAAAACTCTTCCATCTCTCCTTTAGATAGATTGGTGCCATTGTCAGTGATAATGCTGTGTGGAAAGCCAAACCGGAAAATTACCTTCTTGATGAATTTAACCGCTGTTGCCGCATCACACTTGCTCACAGGCTCTGCCTCAATCCACTTTGTAAACTCATCCACTGCGACCAACAGATGAGTTTTTTGATCTTGGGATCGTTTAAAAGGCCCAACCATATCAAGCCCCCAAGTCGCAAACGGCCAAGTAATTGGAATCATCCGCAGCTCCTGTGCTGGAACAAGAGCACGCCGTGAAAATTTCTGACAGGCATCGCATTTCCGGACTAGATCCTCCGCATCAGCATGGGCTGTCAACCAGTAGAATCCATGACGGAAAGATTTAGCTACCAAGGATTTTGAACCGGCGTGATGACCACAATCCCCTTCATGAATCTCTCGAAGAATGTCACAGCCTTCCTCGGATGATACACACCACTGAAACGCTCCAGAAACGCTGCGGTGATGAAGTTCCCCGTTTACAATTGTCATGGACTTGGACCGCCGGATTATCTGCCTTGCTTCAATCTCATCATCTGGCAACTCTCCTCGGCTCAGGTATGCCAAGTAAGGGAGTGTCCAATCCGGAATAACATGAAGTGCCGCAACCAGTTGTGCTTCCGGATCAGGAACAGCCAAATCTTCCTCCGATGGTACCTGAACTGACGGACTGTGTAGCTCGTCCAAAAAGGTATTCGGTGGCACCTGTTTACGCTGAGAACCCAGCCGGCTTAGAGCATGGGCCGCTTCATTTTTCCGCCGGTCTATGTGATCCACCTGATATCCTTTGACATATCCTGCAACTGCTTCAACTTCTCGTCTGTAAGCCACCATGAGAGGGTCTTTAGAATCCCACTTGCCGGATACTTGTTGTGCCACTAAATCTGAATCACCAAAACACTTGACCCGGCTCAAGTTCATCTCCTTAGCCATCCGCAGGCCATGAAGTAGTGCCTCATATTCGGCCGCATTATTAGTGCAAGGAAACATTAGGCGGAGGACATAACAAAACTTCTCACCTCGCGGGGAAGTTAACACAACTCCAGCCCCCGATCCTTCTAATTGCCTTGAACCGTCAAAGTGAAAAGTCCAGTATGTATGATCCGGCTTCTCCTCTGGTGCTTGCAATTCTGTCCAATCATTGATGAAATCTACCAATGCTTGGGATTTGATAGCAGTACGTGGCACATACTTCAGTCCGTGTGGGCTAAGCTCAATGGCCCACTTTGCTACTCTGCCAGTGACTTCTTTGTTCTGGATTATATCCCCCAATGGAGCTGAACTAACAACCGTGATTGGGTGGCCTTGAAAGTAGTGCTTCAGCTTCCGGTTTGCCAGAAACACGCCATACACCAGCTTCTGCCAGTGTGGGTACCTTTGTTTTGATTCAATTAGAACCTCACTGACATAATAAATCGGGCGCTGAACCAGATATTCCTTGCCTGCTTCTTTGCGCTCGACCACGATTACCACGCTAACTGCCCGGGCATTGGCGGCCACGTATAACAGCTGCGGCTCCTTATCAACGGGGGCAACAAGGACCGGTGGTTCTGCTAATTGCCGCTTTAAGTCCTCGAACGTGGCGTTTGCAGCATCGCTCCATATAAACCGGTCTGTTTTCTTCAGCATCTGATAAAGCGGAATTGCCTTCTCTCCCAAAAGGCTGATGAATCGGCTTAATGCTGTAATTCGGCCAGCGATACGCTGGACATCATTGATACAAGCTGGTTTAGTCAAGGATATGATCGCCTTGATCTTCTCTGGATTGGCCTCTATTCCTCTGTTTGATACCAAGAACCCAAGGAGCTTGCCAGCCGGAACAACAAAAACACACTTCTCCGGATTAAGCATCATCTTGTAGACCCGGAGGTTATCAAAGGTTTCCTTTAGGTCCTCTATCAGCGTCTCTTCCTTCCTCGAGTTGACAACAATGTCATCCACATAAGCATGAACATTTTTCCCTATCTGTCCTTTAAGACAGTTCTGCACGCAACGCTGGTAAGTTGCTTGGGCACTCTTGAGCCCAAAAGGCATAAACACGTAGCAAAAGGCTCTAAAGGCAGTTATGAAGGCTGTCTTCTCCTGGTCCTTAATTGCCATCTTGATCTGATGATATCCTGAATATGCATACAAAAAACTTAGCCGCTCACATCCCGCAATGGCATCAATGATCTGATCAATACGGGGGAGAGCAAAAGGATCGGTTGGACAAGCCTTATTTAAGTCTGTGTAATCCACACACATCCTCCACTTTCCATTGTTCTTAAACACCAGAACCGGATTAGCCAACCACTCCGGGTGGAACACTTCAACTATGAACCATGCGGCCAAAAGTCTGGCCACTTCTTCACCAATAGCTTTGCGCCTTTCTTCATTGAAGCGGCGCAAATACTGCTTAATCGGTTTGAACTTCGGATCAATATTAAGACTGTGCTCAGCGAGTTCCCTCGGTATACCTGGCATGTCAGAAGTTTTCCATGCAAAGATATCCCGGTTCTCACAGATGAACTCGATGAGCGCGCTTTCCTATTTGGGGTCAAGGTTAGCACTGATAGTGAACTGCTTGGATGAGTCGCCTGGTACAAAGTCAACTTGCTTGGTTTCCTCTGCTGATTTAAACTTTAAAGCCGGATCATGCTCTGTAGTTGGTTTCTTTAACGAGGACATATCTGCCGGATCAACGTTGTCTTTGTAGAACTTCAACTCCTCCATAGCACATACTGCCTCTGCATAAGCCGCGTCTCCTTCCTCGCACTCCAATGCGATCTTGCGACTTCCGTGAACCGTGATGGTTCCTTTGTGACCCGGCATCTTGAGCTATAGATAAACATAGCACGGTCTAGCCATAAACTTGGCATAAACCGGCTGTCCAAACAGGGCATGATATGGGCTCCGAATCTTTACAACTTCAAAGGTTACTGTCTCTGACCTGGAATCCCGTTCATCTCCAAAGGTAACCTCTAAATCAATTTTCCCAACTGGGTAAGCCGATTTACCTGGCACCACTCCATGGAACACCGTATTGGACTGTCTTAGCTTCTTGTCCGTTAACCCCACGCGACGGAAAGTTTCGTAATATAAGATGTTGATGCTGCTGCTGATACGTCCAAAACGTATCTATAATTTCAGCTTGCTCCATGCCTCTTTTGTGTGATATTGATATGATATTTATACACTTCCATACACTTTTGATCATATTTGGACTAACCTATTAACTCAGTGCACCCCAGTGCCAGTTTCTGTTTTCTGCTGTTTTTGTATTTAAGGTTTTCCCATTACGTAAACTGCCAGAAAAATTCCAGGAAAAATATATAAAAAATCAGCGTTCCGGAAGCTTCCATGCGGCCAAAGTAGGGCCGGAGGGGGGCCACCAGGGCTCCAGGCGCCCTGGGGGCGTGGCCCCTCTCCTGGCCGCGCCGGGGGGGGGGCGCCTGGGCCCCTCAGGCCTCCGCTGATGCCCCCCTTTGGCATATATTTACACCGCGTCCCGAAACCCTCGAGGACGGAACCCTTTTTCGCGATCTCATCTCTGTTCCGCCGTCGCCGCGCTTCCAAGATCGGGAGCACCAGGAGAACTCTTCCCAGCACCCTGCCGGAGGGGAGGATCACCACCGGGAGCTTCTCCACCACCATGGACGCCTCCCGGATGAGTTGTGAGTAGTCTCCCTTGGACCATGGGTCCCTGACCAGTAGCTATGTGATGTTCTCCTCCCCTCTTTGTTCTTCACTAGTTAGACCTCGTGAGCTGCCCTACATGATCGAGGCACATATGTAATCCTTATGCTGTTGCTATGATGAGTTTGCTGGGATCCGATGGATTATGAGATTATGTTCAGATTGTGTTTGAGTAATATATTTGATTTACCTCTTTTATATTTATGTTCTTGAGTAATTCTTGCATGTTCTCCGTTGCTGTTTATTGCTTTGGCCAAGTAGTAGGTAGTAACTCCAAGAGGGAACGTTATGCTTGATTGTGGGTTCATGCCCCTCGATGACTAGCTTGAGTGACAGAAACATGACTCTAGGGGATGTGCTATTGCCACAAGGGGGAAAACAACGGTGCTTGTACTCGCGGGTGCAAGGATTGTTTACTTTACGCAAAGTTCTTTTAATGCAGTTGTCTGTTGCTTTGAGTTTACACTATGGGTGGGACTCGCCACTTAATACCAGCGAGATGTTCTGGATAGATATCTCAAGATGGATGAATAGTAGTAGATGCAGATGGATTTTGGTCTACTTACCTTGGCATACCGCCCATGCTTTTGAGCCTCTACCTTTCTTTGTAGCATAGTTAGCATTGGTTTGCGCACATAATCCTGTCAATTGCCCAGCTGTAATTCGTTCACCTCACATAGTTGTTTTATCGTCTTTTGGGAGAGAGACATCACTAGTGAACATCATGGGACCCCGGTCCATATTACCATCACTGATCACATCCGCTATTTACTTTCAGTTCTTACTTACTAGTTGCAGTCATACCTATCACTATTATCTCTTGCGTTTGATCCTTTGTAAACGACAAGGCCGGAGGGATTGACAACCTCTCTGTACTCGTTGGGAGCAAAGTTATTTGTATCTGTGTGCTGGTCCGGTTGATCGCTAGTTGCGCCGCTAGCAGTTGACACCTTCTTGTTGAACCTTGGATTCTCAGGGGAATTCGATCCTTGGTATATTTGCCAAGGGAAAACTACCGCTACACTGCATCTCAAACCTTCCACTTGGGGTAACCAACGAGGGGCGAGAAGCCATCAAGCAAAGTTTTCTGGCGCCGTTGCCGGGGACTCCACTCTTCAAGATAGGGGAGTTGCACGCTATCTTTTACCTTTGCTTTTTAGTCTTGTTAGTTTACCTTTCAGTTTTTGCTTTAGTATCTTTTATCAAAAATCACAAAAATAGTTATCTCGCTTACTTGCTGCTATGGGTTCCACCAAAAACACTAAATGGGAGGAGTACACCCCTTCTTCCATCACACCAATCACCACTGTCGGGATCTACAAAAGTAATAAACCTTGTGATTATGTTAGTCTTAATGGAGAGTTATGCCCATGGCATGGTCTTCCAGGAAAAGAGTATGAGCCTCAGTTTAAAGTTGCTCCTATGCTTCCCCAAACTTGGGAAGACGTTCAAACTCTTATAATAGAGAGCAATTCAAACAAAGGAGATGACACTACAATTCTGCTCAATAATGATAAAATTGATTTTGATAATTGTAGTATCTCGGAAGTTGTCACCTTTTTACAAAGAATGGCTAAAGATCCCCAAACTAGCACACTTAACCTTGCCTTCACAGAGCATATCACTAGTGCTCTCATCAAAGCTAGGGAGGAGAAACTTAGGGTAGAAGCCTCCATACCTAGAAAACTAGAAGATGGTTGGGATCCTATGATTAAAATTAAGTTGAATAACTTCTCTTGCTATGCTTTATGTGATGTTGGAGCCAGTACCTCCGTTATGCCCAAAAGAATATATGATATGCTTAAATTGAAACCTTTTGATTCTTGTTCTTTTGGTGTTCGTCTTGTTGATTCTTCCATAAAGAAACCCTTTGGGAGGATCAACGATGTTCTTATCATTGTCAATGACAATTATGTACCCGTTGATTTTACTATTATGGATATTGAATGTGAACCTTCATGTCCAATTATTTTGGGACGTCCTTTCCTACGCACCGTTGGTGCTATCATTGACATGAAAGAGGGGAATATAAAATTCCAATTTCCTCTCAAGAAAGGGATGGAACACTTCCCTAGAAAAAAGATTAAGTTACCTTTTGACTCCGTTATACGGGCTAGCTATTCTTTTACTCTTGATAAAACTTGATCTCTTTGCATTATGCCTAGCTTAAAGGCATAAAAGAAAGCGCTTTTGGGAGGCAGCCCACAATGAATAAAATTTTATTTTGCTTTTGTTGTGTCTTGATGTTGTTACTACAGTAGCATCATCATTGTATCTTTACTTTTCAGCTTTGTGCCAAGTGTAGCCTCTGATTGCAAGAAAGTTCAAAAGTTGTGACGTGCTGTCCAGGAAACAGATTCTGTCCTTGGACAGAAAAATTCGTATAAAATCACCAGATCATCTTTTTGGTCTAATTGTTTCGACAGCATGCTCTATACAATTGGCTTTCGGGCGTCTGTTCTGAGTTTTTTGATTTGAGTTGCAGAAGTGCCCCGAAAAAATCATTTACTATCTGCTGGTCTGTTTTTCACAGATTCTGTCCTGTTTTGCCTTTTCTTCGTTTTGCAAACCTTGAGCTTGCTTTTTCTTTGCAAAAACCTTTTGGCAATCTTGAGAAACAGTAGACCTTCAAGAATATCCTTATTTCCAGCAAGGAACAATTATTTTATTAAGGGTACTAACCTCGCTAATCAGATTATGATGAGTTATGTGTGAAAGGAGTTTTCAAGTGTGCGAGGGAAGATGATAAAAAGATTCAGGAGTGTCAAACGCTCAAGCTTGGGGATGCCCCCATGCACCCCCAAGAAATATTCAAGAAGACTCAAGCGTCTAAGCTTGGGGATGCCCCCGTGCATCCCCTTCTCCATCAACAATTATCAGTTCGTCTTTCGTTCCACTATATTTTTATCACTTCATGTGTTATGTGCTATGCTTGGAGCGTCTTGCTTTTAGTTTCCTTTTTAGTTTTCTTTAGCTTTGCTTGCTTTTCATAACGAGTTGGAACTCAGCTTTCTTTGTGTGGGTGAGAAACACGCTCCACTCAACCTAGAACATAACATAGAATTTTCATGTCTATCTTTGTTGTTTGTGTTCTTTGTCTTTCAATAGCTACTATCATGTTCAGCTCTTAGTTTTCAAGCTTATCTTTTTAAAAAGAGCTTTTGTTTAGTTGGTCGCTGGAACTCTCTTTAGTTATCATGCTTATCTTATTAAGAGAGTTGGCTTCTGTTGCACTGGTCGATATGTCTATGATAAAAATGCTATGTGCATAATGATGCTTAGTAGTTCATGTTTTCTTATGGTTAGTCTCAAATAGCTGGGAGGTTCTCAATGTGTTATTGAAGTACCAACATGATTTGTTTGCCTATGATGTGGTATGGTTTAGTGATATCTTCCTCCAGGAATTTATTTTGATTGACTTGGCGTATGCTCACGCATATTTAAGACTGTAAAGAAAGTCTATCAAGCCTTGATGATCTTTAGTTTCTGAGTAGCGATATAACTTCCATGCCTGATTCAATGTTGCTTTGTCGCTCTGCATGATTATGACCGTCATTGCTCTTTTAGTTGGTCGCTCCCAGTCTTTTGCTAACCTTCGCCTGTATTAAGCGGACTGACTGCTTGTGCATCCAAAATCCTTTAAACCAGTTATGCCATATGAGTCCAGCATACCTTCCTATACATGGTATTTACCTGCCATTCCTAACGAAGACTTTCATGTAGCATCTCGAAATTATTCAAAAAAGCATTTCTCTTTTGTGCCTCTGTTTTGGTTCATGAGGAAGTAGTAGTTAATTCATGATCTTTTTAAGTTGGACAAGCTTCACCCCGGGATTGCATGTCTAATGTGCAAACCCATAATACGAGAAGGAACTGGCATAGAGTGCGCCCGGCTCATTAAAAAATTATACAACAAACAAACCCTCCTTCACGCTTTGTTCATGAGAAATCAGAAAACTTTGCCAGTGATAAACAAAGGAGATTAAGAGGATGTGATCGTCCTCATTCGGGAGCCGTTCCTCGAAACTTGTCCAGCTCAAGAAGTGATTGAGTTATCTACTAGCATTCGTTTACGAAATATGCATATCCTAAAAAAAATTATTACCTCTGTTTTTAAAACCAAGAGCTCTGGTACATGTTTAGTTTTTGTTTCCGACCACGGGTTTTCAACCTTGCCAACAAAAGCCACGGTTCGAGAGTCTCCACCTTCTTTAAAGCACCAACTATTGAGAGCATGATTGTCATTCTGAGTGTAATGTGCATTGTCCCAAAGTACCATTGTCTTTTGCATGATTATGATATCGTTTATTCTGAAATCATTGTATCTAGTCGTCACTTAAACCTTGGAGGTGCCCCTGCATTTATGTTTTGCTTCACTAAAGGGGGCAAGTGAGGTACCACTTTATCATATTTGCACACCATGCCCATTACAAATCTATTGAGTGTTTCAGTATCATATTGTAAAACTTTCAGTTCTTTGTGATTTTCTCATGAGGCAACTTAATTACTACAGACTCATTGTCTCAGTAAGCACTTGTCATGTGACTGTAAAAAGTCCTTATATGGTTAATAGCATGTCACCACAGAAATTATGCTTGTTATCATTTACCTACTCGAGGACGAGCAGGAATTAAGCTTGGGGATGTTGATACGTCCAAAACGTATCTATAATTTCTGCTTGCTCCATGCCTCTTTTGTGTGATATTGCTATGATATTTATACACTTCCATACACTTTTGATCATATTTGGACTAACCTATTAACTCAGTGCACCCCACTGCCAGTTTCTGTTTTCTGCTGTTTTTGTATTTCAGGTTTTCCCATTACGTAAACTGCCAGAAAAATTCCGGAAAAAATATATAAAAAATCAGCGTTCCGGAAGCTTCCATGCGGCCAAAGTAGGGCCGGAGGGGGGCCACCAGGGCTCCAGGCGCCCTGGGGGCGGGGCCCCCCTCCTGGTCACGCCGGGGGGCGCCTGGGCCCCCCAGGCCTCCGCTGATGCCCCCCTTTGGCATATATTTACACCGCGTCCAGAAACCCTCGAGGACGGAACCCTTTTCGCGATCTCATCTCTGTTCCGCCGCCGCCGCGCTTCCAAGATCGGGAGCACCAGGAGAACTCTTCCCGGCACCCTGCCGGAGGGGAGGATCACCACCGGGAGCTTCTCCACCACCATGGACGCCTCCCGGGTGAGTTGTGAGTAGTCTCCCTTGGACCATGGGTCCATGACCAGTAGCTATGTGATGTTCTCCTCCCCTCTTTGTTCTTCACTAATTAGACCTCGTGAGCTGCCCTACATGATCGAGGCACATATGTAATCCTTATGCTGTTGCTATGATGAGTTTGCTGGGATCCGATGGATTATGAGATTATGTTCATATTGTGTTTGAGTAATATATTTGATTTACCTCTTTTATATTTATGTTCTTGTGTAATTCTTGCATGTTCTCCGTTGCTGTTTATTGCTTTGGCCAAGTAGTAGGTAGTAACTCCAAGAGGGAACGTTATGCTTGATTGTGGGTTCATGCCCCTCGATGACTAGCTTGAGTGACAGAAACATGAGTCTAGGGGATGTGCTGTTGCCACAAGGGGGAAAACAACGGTGCTTGTACTCGCGGGTGCAAGGATTGTTTACTTTACGCAAAGTTCTTTTAATGCAGTTGTCTGTTGCTTTGAGTTTACACTATGGGTGGGACTCGCAACTTAATACCAGCGAGATATTCTAGATAGATATCTCAAGGTGGATGATTAGTAGTAGATGCAGATGGATTTCGGTCTACTTACCTTGGCGTACCGCCCATGCTTTTGAGCCTCTACCTTTCTTTGTAGCATAGTTAGCATTGGTTTGCGCACATAATCCTGTCAATTGCCCAGCTGTAATTCGTTCACCTCACATAGCTGTTTTATCGTCTTTTGGGAGAGAGACATCACTAGTGAACATCATGGGACCCCGGTCCATATTACCATCACTGATCACATCCGCTATTTACTTTCAGTTCTTACTTACTAGTTGCAGTCATACCTATCACTATTATCTCTTGCGTTTGATCCTTTGTAAACGACAAGGCCGGAGGGATTGACAACCTCTCAGTACTCGTTGGGAGCAAACTTATTTGTATCTATGTGCAGGTCTGGTTGATCGCTAGTTGTGCCGCTAGCAGTTGACACCTTCTTGTTGAACCTTGGAGTCTCAGGGGAATTCGATCCTTGGTATCTTTGCCAAGGGAAAACTACCGCTACACTGCATCTCAAACCTTCCACTTGGGGTAACCAACGAGGGGCGAGAAGCCATCAGCTCCCGCCGTCCATGAGTACCTTAGTGAATTTATAGCCACCCACCTGTGGAGCCACCACTAAGGCCAACTGGCCCGGATTATCAACCCGCGGCGGGTGATCCTCGCTGCTCCACACAATAGGTTGTTCCGACCAGCGCAGGAAACGTGGTGTTGCCGGTTCAACCGCGTGTACCGCCCGCTTTAGGATTTTTTGATCTCGTTTGCACAAACTCGTAGTAAACACATGATACTGTCCACTGCTCAGCTCCTTCGGATTACTCTGATATCCGGATTGTTGCTGCTGCTGACGCTGCTGATTGCCTTGGTTATTGTGATTACCCTGACCATGCTGGTGGTTGCCTTGGTTATTGTAACCGCCCTGACCATGCTGCTGGTGGTTTCCTTGGTTGTAGCCATTGTTGCCGCCATGATACCCTGATCCGGAACCATTACCCTGGTGACCCGGACCATGAAATCCGGGCCCTGAGCCGCCGCCCGGTGGTCCGTTGTCAAATTTGGCCCGGCTCATGGCCTCTACCATGACCCGGCATTGCCCCCATGTATGTTTAGCCGGGCGTTCCTCCGTGCTATGCTTCGGGCAAGGCTCGTTCAACTATTGATCCAGATTGATGAATCCTCCGCCGCTCCGTGGAGGTGGTCTACCCTTGCGGCGTTGAAAGTTTCCTTGAACATTGGTATTGGCCACAAAATCAGAGCTACCCTCTGCCTTTCGCTTACCATTGAAGCTTGTTCCTGCCGGATTAGCCTGCGCCGGTTTACCAGACTTGTTTGCTTTTCCGGACTTGTCTCCATCCGCTTCTGGGTATTTAGTGTTGTCAGAGTCCCCATACTTCACCAGAGCGCTCATGAGTGTCCCCATGTCATTACAATCCCGCTTGAGCCGTCCCAACTTCAACTTCAGAGACTCAAACCGGCAATTGTTCTCCAGTGTCACTATTGCCGTATTAGGATTGATACTATTGGAAGAGTGTAGAATTTCTGACACTCGCCGGACCCAGGTGCTCGTAGGCTCCTGTTCTCCTTGAACACACGCCGCCAAGTCCACTATTGACATCGGTTGCTTGCACGTGTCTTTGAAATTTTTGATAAACTGGCGACGCAGCTCACCCCATGATCCGATGGAATTAGGTGGTAAGCCCTTTAACCACGTCCGGGCTGTACCCTCGAGCATCATGGTAAAATACTTTGCGCACGCCGCTTCATCCACCTCTAACATCTCCATGGCCATCTCATAGCTCTCAATCCAAGCCTCTGGAGCCAGATCTGTCGTATAGTTGGGCACCTTGTGTGGTCCTTCGAAGTCCTTGGGTAACCTTACACTTCGTAAAGCGGGAACAAGACATTGTACTCCAAAAGAACTCGTCGTGACCCCCGTCTCTGCTGTGGTTGGGTTAACCGGCATCGTTTGACGGGTATCCTCGCGGGCAGTAGGTCTAGCCCGGTTCATCGCCTCCTGGGCGTGCACCTCTGCTCCCGCCGGATTATCTTGCCTGTGACGGTGACGTCTCCGCTCGCTGCTGGACACCTCCGGTTCATCCCAATGCCTAGTGTAACTCCTGTTGTGGCTGGTTGTTGAATGAAGTCTCTCCCTGCTGTAGGAGTACGCCTGCTGCTGTGTCAATGTTGTGTCCAGCAATTCCTTGGCCCTGCGTGCTTCCATCGCCACGGGGGATATTCCTTCAATGGGTAAGTCGGCCAGCCGTGAAGCGGCGGCGACAATGTTGTCGAGTGGGTTTGAGTAATGGCCAGGAGGTGTGGGGACGTGCGGCGTGGGTATAACCCGATGATTCTGCTCCGCGGTTGGTTGTTGAACCGGTGCGCCTATTGTTGGGGCTCCCCTCCGATTTACTTCTAGATTATTGCTGGCTCCCGCTCCTGGCGTGCCAAAGAGATTCATCGCCTCATAGACCGGCGGTAGACGAGTCTGATACCTTCTGTTCCTTACTTCCTGCGCAGAGACCTGATCCATCCTAAGCCGGAAAGCTTGGGAATCCAGCTCTGCTTGCCTTGTTACTATCGTAGCTTTCTCTGCATCTAGATCCCGTTTGGCTTGTTCGATCCGGCCCTTTAACTGAAGGATCTCTGCATCATGTTGCGCCTTGTCAGCAGGAGCCACCACTGCTACTGCACGGGTTGTCAACTCCTCAACCAAGGCGGATAGAGCGTCAGAGGGTGAGGGGGCTTGGTTGCTCGCCCCTGCACCAGCTACCTCTGCTGTGAACGCCCCGGTCACCGTGGGCTGTTGCACAGATTGTGATCCGGCCATAAAGACAGCCATCCGGTTTGGCGGATCAAAGGGGTCCGGAATACTATCACCATCGGATACACCCCCGGGTCGACCGTCCCGCAACAGATACAAAGATTCGGTCTCTTCGGATGAAGATTCATCGTCGGAATAGACAACTGTCTCGCCACCAGAATCCGATCTGTCCTCGGCTTGGACTCCATGTATTGCTCCCACGAAAACACGCTTCATGGCGGGCTGAATCCGGACCGATCTCGCACTCTGAGCCGGCTCGACGATGTTGGGGAAGATGTCCGGCTCAGGTCCCGGTTCACCAATCTTGCCGATGAAGACGTGGATGCCGCCGAAGGGGACCCGGTACCCGTATTCGATTGAATCGGCCTCAGGGCCCCAGCCTGCGTCGTCGATGTAGATCCGGCCGCGGCGACTCTTGGTCATCCGGCCGACCGCGTAACCCTTGAGTCCTTCAAAGCTGCCCTTCAAGAACTCGAAACCATCGTGCGATAGCCCCACGGTGGGCGCCAACTGGCGTGGAATTAGCACGGCAGATGTCCGGTTTAGAGGACTTAGGTGTGGAGCCATCGCGCGGGTTAGCTTGAAGAGGTTAAAGCACACAAAGAACACAGAGGGTTTATACTAGTTCGGCCCTTTCGATGAAGGTAAAAGCCTACGTCTAGTTTGGTTTGGTATTGCTTGGGCGTCGATGAACAGGGAGCGGATTGCTTGCCTGTGTCTCGACGGGTTGTTGCTTGTCCCTGAACCGTCGCCGGGTCGTCCCTTTATATAGGAGGCGACGCCCGGTCCGGTTTACAGATTCCCGAGGCCGGCCCATAATCGTGTCCGCCTCGGTCTCTACTCTTTCTTCCTTATACCTCAAGTTACATGATAGGACGGTTCATAAACCGTAAACTTTACATACGGGCCCTAAGCCTTCATGGGCCGTAACCTCTACTGGGCTTATGATAACACTGCTATATTAACATAATCCGGATCTTCCTAGCCGGTCTATATCTGCTAGTAATATCCGTGACATCCTCCCCCTCCTCTCCTGCAGCTTCTCCCTCCTCCAGGACAACAAGCAAGCAGCACCTCCAAGATAGCAGGCAGCAGCAAGCTGTGCATGGCTGTATGCCTAGTTGCCTAATGCCTATCAAATTCTACTTAATTCTGTTGTGTGGAACTCTCTAAGGCGTCGCCTCGCCTTATGCCTTAGCGCTTAGGCAGTGAGGCGCCCCCAGCGCCTCGCCTCGCCTTACCGCCTTAAAAACAATGGTCATATGTATGGAGACGGCGATGATGTGAGTGGCCTAAGCAAAAAGCGACAACATAACACGATTTGTTATTAGTGGCTTGTTTGCAAAATACCATTGCCACACGATAGAAACTCCATGAGTAAGTTTCAAATCAATGCCTGCACATTAGTTTTACTTCCCAGAATTTATGACATTCGGAAATACAATTTTTGCTTGATTTATGAAGTGGAATTTGATATAAACAGGTTCCGAAAATCCCCCTCCTTTCCTTTTAGTAGGTATTCCATCGATATCGTACGTATTCACCAACCGATTGATTCCGTAAACAAATTTTTTAATGATCAACATTATACAGCGGCCACAAGCAACAATATGCACCCGAGATCTAGGCAGTGAAGTCCCTGTCACTTTGTTGACTATCGATCGATAGTTCGATACTCGATGTATATACTGAATGGCGAGTAGGAGACCCGTCTATCTGTCTTCATGTCGACTTAATTATGACTCAAACCTAAAATATCACGACACGTAAAATTAAATTACATAGGGAAACTCAGACAAATCAACCACAATTTTCTCATTCGTATGGTCAAATGAAAGATTCTTCATTTGAGTGAAACATATACGTACACTGATGAGTGATGATGATCAGCCGTTCAGCAAATTCAGTGAGTGAATCAGAGAGTGGTACGTCTGCCTGCTGTAATCTAGAACCCACACTATGATGCAGCACAGACACATGGACTCTTATTAGCAAATCATGCGTACGATAAATCAGCTGTCCCTGAAATTTACTAAGTGAAACAGAGTAGTCCACAGTGAAACACTTGGATTCAGTAAGTGGAGCAGAGTGGTCTACAGGAAAACACATGGATTCAGTAAGTGGAACAGACTAGTTAGGTACAGGTGTCAACCAAGTGTCCTGGACATCATCTACTATACGTACTCAATGGTAGTAGTATTAATTACTGTATTTAGCAAATCATGTATACAATGAAATCGATCCTGCTATGGTATGTCTGCTAGCTCTACTTCACTGCTCTATGTGCAGATGTGCAGTAGCAGAGTATTCGTGGAGCTGCGACGTGGACAGCAGGCTGTCCAGGAAGTTCCAGTCGATGCTGGCCGGCGCCTGTCCCAGTCCCTGCTGCTGGAGGATGGCATCGTCGCCGCAGCCTAGCAGGGCAGTCGTCGGCGGGCTCTCGATCAGGTGGGGGATGTTGCTGAAGAGACTCGGCTTGGACTCCACCACGTCGTCAGAGTACTGGATGTCCTGGCCGGACAAGCCCAGGACGCCGGCTCCGGCAGCGCCAGTGACGCTCTCCAGGTAATGGAGGCCACCTTTGCCTTGGCTGTGCAGCCACGGCCGCTCGTCGTAGTAGCCGGAGGCCGGGAAGATGTAGGACGGCCTCTGGTTCGGGGTCGGCTTCTGGAACGCCCGGCACACCACCCAACCTTCCTCCTGCACTCCATCACCATGATCATCAACGCCAAATTCTCAAGAAGAAGAGGAAGAAGAAGAACTGAAGAATTACGTACCTGTGTGGGCGCGTGCTCGCTTGTCTGCAGGCGGTACTCGTGGATGATCCAGTCCGTCTTCCTACCATTGGGGGCGCGGCCCCTGTAGAAGACGAGCGTCTTCCTCATGCCGATGACGCCACGGCTCCTCGACGACGTCACCGGCTTGTCCCTGCCGGTGGCTTTCCAGAATCCGGCCGCCGTTGCCCGGTTGGTGCGCGTGCCGCTGGGATACTTGCGGTCCTTGAAGCTGAAGAAGTACCACTCCGACGACTGCTCGTCCTCGGCCGCCACCTGACGCGCTCCCCGTCCTCCCCTGCCGCCGCCGCACCTCTCTGCACCATCCATTATTGTTAAAATATGCAACTTGAATCACCACCTCACTAGAACACTATGTATGTACTCCCTCAGTTCCAAAATACTACTACCTGTCATGGTTTCAGTTCAAAAATAGAAAGGGAGAGAGTAAATTTACAAATTGAACTGCCAAAATTCAGACGAGTGGTACCTTGGAGGTCCCATGGCTCGATCCGGTAGAGATCAACCTCCTGAATGATGTCGAGGTCGATCTTCTGGGCGGCCACCTTCCTGGCGAGGTAGTACCCCACCAGTTCCTCCTCTGTGGGGTGGAACCTGAACCCAGGGGGGACACACGACTCCTCCTCATGGTGCTGCTCCATTGCCAGCATCTACCTTAGCAAGCAAGCTCGATGTCTTCTGAACTGAAATCAAGCGCACAACCTTTTCACCTTACTACTAGTAGATGCAAGGTGTGGAGGCCACAGATGATCTTCAGAGAGGGGCAGCAATGGTGCTAGCTGGTCCACTGCTCGACCAATCTTGTATATATGTTGTATGCGTGTGGACCAAACGCGGTGAAGAGGATCTTTATAGATAGCTCGAGATCTAGAGAAGCACTCGTGCAACACTGCAATGAGAGGTGACCACAGACGCTTGACAGCAAGCAGAGCAGACGACAAGATCGAATGCGCACGCTCATATGAAGTTCTATTTATATTGTAATCTAGCTCTAGCAACCTATGTAGCCCACACCAAATCTGTGTATGTATCTACTATAAGTGCACTGCAATCATGTCCTGGATCCATTTTCTAAGGACAAAGTACAATTGTAAAGTGTGAATGGAAGAAGATAGAAGAGAAAAGTGAAATGAAAAGGACCTGCAGTGGATGTTGCCTGTGGGAGCTGTGAGAGTGAAGGTTTTAGGGGCATGAATGCAAAGCCAGCATGTTTCTTTGAGTGCACTTCAGGATTACTCTCCCCTCCCCACATCCACCACCACCTCTCTCCGTGTATTTTCCATCATTTTCTTGCGCCGGCCTACTGGTACTGGACACGTACCTACACTACGGTTAGAGAGAGAATATTTGGTCTCTGGTCAATTTTGTGGTGGACTAGACGACTGAACTACAGGTATGTACATACAGGTCTCGCAGAGACGAATTTCAGGCTCTGATCTACATGTATGTACTATGAGTACCAGAGGAGGAATATGATTTCGGAGGTACATCGGTTGATCCATGAATTCAGAGACGAATTTCAACCTCAATTCAAACTAAACACGGAGTACACGTACCACGGTACGTCTATATATGATGAGTACCAGCAGGAATATGGTGGTCACTTTAGCATGCAAGTGCATATTGTCCCCTTCTCTACCGGTATAGTAGCATATGCTAGTTATACATGGAAGTACGTACTAGCTAGCTGGTGGTACCACACTGCACTAATTAAAGGTCGGCCATGACTCATAACTAGCTAGCGTCGTGTACAGAACTCGCTGGTTGCCCTCGACCAAACAAAATAATTGACATGCAAAGTACATAGGAGTATATACAAATAGAACCATATTAATCATAGGGTGGGGACTCACCAAACCGAGGAGAAGATGAAGAGGAAGATGCAACCAAGCAGCTAGGAAACGAGGTCGCAGCAGAGGAGAAAGTAGTTCTTGTGAGGCGCGCACTCAAATGCAATTGCAGTAAGAATGAGGTTGGTAACTGCTAGGGAAGCTTGATTGGAGCCCTATTTATAACACCCAGAAAGCAGCACTAGATTGGAAGCACGCACATCCACCAGTAGATTTTTGCACTGACAGTGACGGGTTAGAGACACACTTAGAGAGCAGCAGGCTACTCGATCTCTTGTGCAAGCGAGTGAAAAGCCCTGGATTGCGCGTGGGGGTGGCTACTGGCCTAGCTAGAGAAGGCAGGGGGGTGGTGGTGGCTGTCGATTTGGTCGGCTAGGAAGAAGAAGAAGATGGACTAATTAGCGAGCAGCGACCACCCCCACTCACGAATCCGTAAGCATATTTCGGTTGTCCGTCGGTCTGCATCAGTCCCTGTCAGCTGCTGATCAAGTAGCTAGCTAGCTTTACCGCCGCCGTTATATTGGTGTGCAAGAATGACTTACTTTATTTCGTGCTTGCAATACACGTTAGCCTGCCTAGTTCAAGCCCACGTTGGTGCAGATACAACGAGGAAATGAGGATATACACATATAGATTCCCTATGGAAAATCGGAGGGGCACTTACTGGTGGGCCTGCCACCGGCGAGCGAATCATCCTCGGGCAGTGCGCAACAATTCATTGCATCTACATCCTGTCACACTATCTATTCTTTTTAGAGGACAATGTCACACTGTCTTTATATAGCACTAGGAATACTACGTATGCACTGTATTGTACCGTATATTTGACGGTAGAAGTTATGAGTTGTCGCTGTCCGGCTTGGTGAATGCAATGCTTCTACTCAATCTGGGTTTTACTTGACAAGATTGTGCACATCATGGCATATGCATGCCCGTGGCCGCCCGTTTGGATCTATTGATCAGGACATGTCTCTGCATGCTTCGTATCTTATGCATAGATTAGACGGATCCATACAACTTATGTTGCAAATTAGGTACTCCAGTGGCTTAAAAAAGTTGCAGCCTATCGGATTAGTTAATCTCTCAAGCTGCTATCCACCAATGTTTTAAATAGCCGGCTATAGCTCCGCTATAGCCCGCTATATAGCCTTTTTAGCAGGGTGTCGCTAAATGGTTTCATGTACAAATAGCCCGCTATAGCTGATTTTGAGGTCCGCCGCTATTTGGCAATAGCCCGCTATTTAAAACATTGCTATCCATGCATTATTTATCCGATAGTAGTACTGGATGGGCACAACCAGACCGAGAGTAGTATTGGATGAATAAATTAGCAAAACGGCCTGTCAGGCAGCTGAAGTTACATTTCAGTCAGTCAGTTTTCCACACGAGTAGCTCCGGGCCTGAACACGGTTGACGAGGTCGTCTACTATAGGTAGGGTCAAGGACCTATCACATGGGGCCTTCCCAGGGTCCCACATCGTTGTTGGTAGGACCCAGGATCGAATTCACGTTCCGATGCGTATGCCAGGAAATTCACCCGAACACCTTGACGTACCTGGCAACTGATCTTCAGTCGGCAGGACCATCACCACTCGGGCAAGGGAGGTGGAGGAGCGACATGGGAGCGGCAACGTCCGAGGAATCCTAACAACGGTTTTGCAATTTGCCAGGCAACTAAAATTGCGATTTCAGTCAGTCGATTTTGCAGACTTAGCTCCGGGCCTGGAGACCGTGAGTACGGGGCGTGCGCATCAAGGTGCACGGACGCCGGCAAGGCCCTGGATGGGAATGACCCTAGCCTGGGTTGTCGCAACAACAGCACCCCAGTTGCAATGGCGGAGCTACAGAGAAATAGCTGGGCGGGCCGTTCAAAAGGTAATACAATTTATTTTTTCTTCAAATTTTCAACTATACAAGGTATTAGTTAGTGCCCAGTTAATTTGAAAACCATCGTAATGCTGAACCATCTCACTTTCTTTTGAAACCAAACCAATTCTTTGTTGACTGGGCTTACCCATTGCGAGTTATTTAGTACATAAATTCCAATTTATAAAACTTGGCAAACAATAATTGATTGAATAATTCATGCTACCAAATCAGTACTATGAATTTCAGATAACTATAGCCTATAGGATTTTTATTTAGTTTGAAGGAGCCTATACGTAAATTGGAATTGAGAATTTGAGATGATGCCTTAGTGCAATTAGGAAAAAGAAAGGAAACTACGTACTAGTTTTTTAAGGGGTAGAAAGGAAACTAGTTTGTGCACAGTGCATGTGCGATTGGCTGAATCTTGAGCGTCCCGTCCTGCTATGGCTGAGTCTGGAATTGGATGTACGCTGGGCATTCAGGCTTCGAACAGCAAGTCTCATGTGCATATTCTCACGCATAACGACAGGCCTCCCGTGCGCATGCAGGCTGCTGGCGCCTCACGAACTGGACTGGGCATGCGTAGTTTACTTTTTCACCTTTGGGCAGGGCAAGCCACGGCAAGGTTTTGCCCGCACGTAGCTCCGCCGGTGCCCAGTTGGAAGGGTGCCAGAGGTTGATGTGGGGCGTGGCCTGCCGTGGATGGCGGCAGCCCGCGGCCTAGACGGCGCTGGGTCGTTCAACAGTGGAAGATATTATTTTTTTGAACTGGAACACCTTGCGTTCCAAAATTACCTCGGACCAACCAAATCGGCGGCCACTGCGGCAGTTACACTGATGGGATAATTCAAGAGCTAGACATATTGGCTACCAAACATGCCATGCCTACCAATTACAGCCAGCTCGTGAGCTGGTACTCCCTCCGTCCGGGTTTATTAGGCCTAAAGACAACTTCTCTTAGACCAAGACACATAGTAATTTGGTCACATTAATTCTCCTATTCCACTCCCAATGCACTCTCTCACATGCATGCATCCAATGAAAAAACACCCATGCAGTGTATTTACTTTCCAGCCATGGCACCAACCATAATGACGTACACATGAATACGTACGCAGACAGTAGCTAGCTTCACAGACAGTGTCACTCAGAAGATAAATTTTTGTCTAGTAGAGTGTACGGACGGACAGTAGCTCTACGCATGTCAGGCTCAGTGTGTACGTATATGTTTCCACAGGTTGTAGGAATGGTGGTATAGGATCTGTACACGTGTCTAGCTTCTATATCGTTGGGGGGTCGTGGTCTGAGCTATGAATAATGGCGCAGTGTTCTTGTTCATCAACACAACACGTACATGGTGATGACACGGTACGGTCTGTTCCTCGCTCCATTGCTATCCTCTTCAGGGTGGATGGATCTTTCAATTGAATATGACTAATATAATTGTTTTGTAAACAAATTACGGGGAAAACAACAATATTCTTTTATTAATGGTAAATCAAGCAAAATTACAACATTGAATCATCAAGGCATTGACAAGATATTCAGGCCATCATTCGATAGTGAGTGAGAAAACAACAGAACAACTTGTTAGGTTCTATATATACTAGATGAAAGTTGTTGGGTGGCGTGTGTAATTTACCAAGAAAGTTAAAGTTGATCAAAATGTATGCACTAAAATGGTCAGTAAATAGGTAAGGAGCATATAAAAGAACATGCTCAAACATTAGTCAAGGAAGTATATATGTAAGGGCGAAGAACTCAAACAACTATAATTGTATAAAATTCCATAGGAAAATGATGTGTAGCGTCTATATCCAAAAAAGGACCCGAAAGATAATTAACTCACTGGTCCAAGCCTCTACCTTCAATGAAATTACTCAAGCATCATTCGATTTGTCGAAAATAAATCAATTTATATGATATCCACATGATGTAAACTTGATGAAAATTGTTTTTTATACCAAATAAGTAATTTTATGAAGAATAATATTGCTGAATGATGTAAGGATTAAATACCGAATGTTCTAACTTATATGAAAAATAAGTTGGCGTTCATACTAGAAGCAATATATGAGACAATGGAGACCAGTAAGAATAACTGCCCACATGAAACATCATTCAGAAAAAGAAGTTGAGTTCTTCTGCCTCACATGCTCTCTACATTTTTCTGAAAATACGGCTGGAATGAATTGGTTTGCGAGAATTGTGGAACTACCGACTTTATAGGTCACGTAACATGATTTATTAACCGCTTACATTTTATGATGTGGCAGATAGCTGAGGTGGATAGGTTCTACAGTAAGATAATTAAAATAATGAGGACCACTCTCTTAAGTTCATATGATACGATAAGCAAGTTCTATTTTTTTTCAAGTTTCAAATATTGAAACTAGTTTTTGCCAACTTTTATCAAGTTCATATGAATCAACTCAATTTGCAAAATTAAGTTTCTATTTAGGGTTCAGGGCCGGGTTTGATATTTTATATTTGTACTTAGTGAATTAATCCTTCATTTTATCAAATTTTAAACATTCGAACTTGATAAAGTTCTTAAAACTTGTCAAATGAAATTACAGAGTGGTCTTGTTTCAAGACATCATCGCAAGGAACACGAGCAGAGAAAACATAAATTGGAGTTTAGGTTCGAAAGATATAATGAATAAAAATTTGGTAGTCAAAATTAATAACATGAAAGTTAGGGTCCGCTAAGAGCATGCAGTCTCTTACCCCTGCCATAAGGTAGATAATGCATAAACAAATGCAGGGAAACAACCAGTCTTTCGTATCTTGATGCAATCGTCTGGTCCATAACGCCCGAGAAAATGCATGTCCCCACACATGCGTGCCACAAATTATCTCCTCACTGGGGATATGTATATATAACTTGCCGAACCTTTTGTCTCGTTTTGGAAGAAAACGATGGAGGCTAACCGACTTAAAGCTAGGCTAGCTTAAATGCAACCATAGAAACACGCGCCTTCGACATTTCAGAAACCAGCTGGATTGGTGTGAACAGGGGAGAAATACATACTCAGTGCATCGATCTTCTTCCCCTTGGCCTCTAAAGTGCATGCACCCATCGCTGCCAAGCAAGATAAGAAAGCTACTGCAGAGTTGAAGAGTTGATCGATGGAGTATGCAATGCATGGCCACACATTCAATCCAACCATCCTATATGCGTGCAGCGATGAATGAGTATATACGCCAGTCACTCCGACATCCTTGTGATAGATTCCTAAGACTAGCACTAGTAACATACATAAGACCCTAGACTATGTTACTATGTCTACAATGGGAAGTAACATAAGTGTGGTATCATGTTCATGCAAAGCTTCTTTTATTAGGTTGTAGACTCATTTTTTTTTGGTATGTGTGATGTTACCCATAGTATGAGTAACTAGCTATGTTACTCAACTCATCTCTCTTTTTATTAAATCATTGCTACATAAACAAATTTGCTGAGTTGGACTCTGTGATACTGGTGAACTTACTCCCTCTATGGCTAGTCTATGTGCCTTCTAATCAATTCTGCTCTTTTCTTTCACTAGAGGAGCAAATGAGCATACAGTAGCTCCTGTTGGGAGGAGTACTAGGGTTCAGAATTTCATTGAAATTTTCAAAATTTTGTATATTTCAATGGGATCTGAAATACGTGTAGCTCTGAAGTTTGGAGCCCAAAAATTCAAGCTAAAATTTAAATTACGGAAAATTCGTAAAAATATTATTAATTTTCAAAATCAAAATATTAAGTAGTTTTATTAAAAATTATTAAATCATTTTAAAAACCTACCATTCATATTCATAGGCTGCGGTCAAGATCGTTACCATTGCACCGGACGTTACACGGGGCCGATACATGACAGCGACGACGAAGACGAGCGCGCCGCGTACGTCCGTCTTGGTCACTGGTCAAAGAAGAATCCAAGACAACTTCTTTCTGCCTTCACCGGGATCTCGGAAGATCTCCGTCTTTGTTGCACTGTTGATTAATTTGTTCTCAGGATTCCACGACAAGAAGCACTGATCATCTTCCCATTTCGGCGTATGTATGATACTGATCATCATCTTTTTTTTTTTTTTTTGCTGCTTTCCGTCCTAGTTGAAAGATGACTGGTCTTGGATAGATGAACGGCTGCAAAGACAGACAGGTCCAGTTAAACTGCACGTTTCTTTATGTGCTCGTCTGCCTTTTCGGCGTGCTCATAGTTTGGTTTCGACGTTCGTGTCGCCTAGATAACTTTCTGTTGCCGTATAACAATGCAAATCTGGCTGGTTGGTGTTCTGATGCTTGTCCCACTATATCTTCTGCCCCGGCTTTGTCTAATGGATCCATCACGACCCACTTTGCATTTCTTAGGTAGTATGTGATCTGCAACGTATCGCATTATATTGTATCTCTTGCGCTTTCCATTCCTGCAACACTGGTTGTGGCAACTACAGCTAGACTGGAGAATTTTGACTCCTCAAATGTTCGTTGACGCGCCCGGTCAGTTTTCGGATATGTCTGTTTTGAGTCTCTATTTGTAGTCTGTGTACGTAGCTATGTACCTCACTTTTTTCCTATATGTCGGCCCACATGCTTGTAATTGATGGTGATAGAGAGAAGAAAAAAAGAATAAAGAAAGAAATGAGATGATCTGTGGTTGTCCAAATCCTAGGCCGCGGACGCGGGAGCACTGATCGAACACATTCGAGCACTCCCCATATTGCCCCCATATATGGGTTGAGGATCAGGAGTGTTGGACAACCTGGGCATTTAGGGGTCGAGTTGGGTCAACTGTTTCCTCCACTCTCATCTGGTCATGCGTCCGCCTAGTCAATTTGGTAGGTCCGAGTGTAGATGCTCTAAACCGCAGCCTTACATCGTCTTCTCCGACCCGACTAAGGGGTTTACCCTAGTCAACCCCATTCCCTATGCTACTAGCTCCTTCGCCTCCTTATGAGGACCCCC
>LR738710.1:938193996-938204837 GCA_902687465.1 Secale cereale
TGACTTCTTTCATTAAGATTTGTCCAGTTTCACATTACGATGTGAATGTCCTTATTTCTTCATGGGCCTTTCGATCGCAGCCTTGATAGTATTCATGCATGCACCGGCGGAAAGATGTGCCAACGATAGGGTACATAGTAGTTCTAGAGGTACAAACAATTCGTTGGCCGGTGCAGGCTAATGGATACCTTACAAATTTTGCTCTCGGTGGGCAATTCTTCCCTCGGTGTTCATTTGTTTGGAGGGCTATGTGGGCCGTGGCATGTTTTTTACCCAACGTAATTCCACCGGTTGTTCATCATCCAGAGGATTTTCTGTTATTTTTTTATAGTCAGGACCCTTTTATGGGTCCTTTGTAAAGTTAATGTTCATTATTGAGTTACTATAAGAACCCAATTTGCATTTGACATGCTTACATCACACCTTAGACACAATTTAGCGATGCTTTTGTCTTGCTTTGGAAGAAAATTATGAAGGCTAACTGATTTGGAGTTTGGCAAATTAGATGGAAAAAATGGAAATTGGCCTCTGCAAAAGTCCATCGGGCATTTCACGAACCAGCTGGATTGGCATGAGGAGAAGAGACATACTTCGTGTATTGATCCACTCCTTGTTTTCCGGTTTTAAATTCAGGAGCAATATATTCAACATGGAAGACGTACGTGGGGATTACACGGTGCAGTATGTCGCTCCATATATTGTGGTTCTTTTCGGGTGGAATGGGTCCTTCCATTGAATACTAATAATATAATTGTTCTAACATGCACGAATTCAACATTGAGTCAAGACAACAGCCAAAGAAGGTCTTCAAACTGTAACAAGAGGAGTGAGTGAGAACACATATCCATTGAGACTGATCTGGTTTCATAAGTACATACCATGAACAACAGAGGAAACTAATGTCTTGTGTCCATCCTTTACTATCTACTCCTACTACTTGCATAAATATCCGGATGTATATCTGGAACATTTAAAAATAATGATTATTTGGAACTATAGATAAATCACACATCAAGCACTGAACATAAAAATATCCGCAAATAAAGTTTACTCAAAAAGAAATCACATATCAACCTATTCCATGGTTAGCGTACAATAAGAGAATTGTAACTTTGTTAAAAAAAATGTAAAGCACATGTCGTAACCAAATATTACCTCCGTTCGGAAATAAGTGACACTATTTTAGTTGGTTCAATTTGAAGTAAAACAACATCACTTATCTCCGAACGGAGGGAATATATTTTAAACCATACGGACACGATTTGCAACACATCTTGTTCATTTCATAATTTGCCAGCACCCCCGCTCCCCTCTCCCAAAAAAATGTGTTCTTTTCATTGATACCTTCTGTCTCACTTTCTAAGAAAACAATGGAGGCTCATAAATGATTTTAAAGCGGATATGGAGATTGTTGCAAAAGTCGGCCACGCATTCCGGGAACCGGCTGGATTGGCTCGAGCGGAGGAGACATACTTGTCTACTTGTTCTACTTGGGCTCCAAAGTGCATGCACCCATCGCTGCCAAGAAAGATAAGAAAGCTAGTGCAAGTTTGAATGGTTTGCTGCAATGCATGATCGGCCACACATTAGATCATCTAACCAATATAATGTCTGCACTAATCAATGTCAATCACTCTCATATTCAAATTGATTTTTGCCCAGTTTGGCGATTGATTCTGCCCTACTCTTTCTCTAGGGAACGAACGAACAAGTGTATGGTAGTTGCTCCCGGGAGGAGTACTGTTCAGAGATTGCAGTCGAGATTGTTTTTATTCCACCGACTGATATATGATATAGAAACGCGACAGCGACGACGATGAGGACACACGGGCCCCATCCATCTTTCTCACTTGTCAAAGAATAACCCAGGCCAATTTCCTTTTGTCTTCATCGGATCGCGGAAGATCTCCATCCGCCATTGTTGCACTGCTGATAATTTGTTTTTTGAGGTTTGAACGATTAGTCACACGTAGGAGTAGCATTATATTGATCATTGTCCTCTAGTTGCAAGATGACAGGTCTTCAGTCGATGATCGATGATCGGCTGGAAAGAGAAACGAGTCCGATTAAACTACATTCTTGTTTCTTTCTGTGCTCGTCTGCCTTTTTCCTACTCTCTTTGTCTCCTTTTTCATTTGCACGCTTGCTTGTGCCTCTTTTTGTTGCAGTGTAGTATAGTACTCCTGCAAAAAGTTTGTTCATTCGCATGCCTAATACGTGAGTAAATTTTTGTAGTATCACTAGATTAGACGTGAGACAAGCATCCATGCACAACAAACAACGTGTGTGTGAAAGAAACGTACATACCCGACCTCTTGCCAGTATGCATACCATACGTATGATTGTATGAGTGTCCGATTACTCATGCCGACCAGTGTGGTAGCATTGCAGTACCGTGCCGAACATACGTGCATGCATATCAACGTACATACATATTGAATGGACGGTGTCATCTGAAAAATCAATTAACTGGAAAAGGTGGAATTAAGGACCAAAGAGACAACTGAAAAGTCATCGAATTCCATCCAATCTACACAATAGTCTCTTGCTAAAGATAGGAACAAGCAAGAATTTTCTTCCATACAAGATGAACATGAGAGGAAGTTCATGTCTTTTCCATCTATTTTCTATCCACTACTCCTTTATATTGTACATAAATATCTACATATTTATTGAGGAGTTGTTCGCTTTCATCTTATTTAGTATTTAGCCATGCACTGGTAGAGAGACATCCCAACAATAGGGTTGATAGCAGTGGTGGAGCTACCAACAATTCGTTGGGCCGACCAGGGCAGGCTAGGCCAATGGAAATTTTAATAAAATTAATTTTGGAAGTTTCCTTTATTTCTAACTTTTGAAAATGTAGTACCAGCTTTAAAAAATTACCCCCTCCCCCCCCCCCTCCCGGCTTTTAATGAATCTGGTTGTATATCCACATAGGTTCGTCCCAGAAAAAATCTCCCCATAAAAAGAGATAGATTTGTCGCAGGTTTTATATTACGTTGAGCGCCAATGGCAAGAGGGATGTTATGCGTAAATATTAATCGAGCAGAGCAACACTGTATTGGATAAGTATGCCATGCCAACTGAAATTTCAACAGTGAATGTGCATTATGTACTTTGGGTCCCTAGCTAGCTAGTATCAGTTTTATGATACATGTCTCTTCCATCTTCTCTAGTTTAATTTCGGGCTCCAACCTTGTTAATATATCGGTAGTACTTCACTCCGATAGTGACAAAAGAAATGTGTAAATATACGTTCAATTAGCAGAGTATCTAGACGAGTATAGTTCTAACCATGTTGAATTTGAATCCGTACATATGTACGTTCCAAAATGGAAGTAGGCTGAGAAATGCGTCCATCAAGACAAGCTTAAGTGTGAAGCGCTTGTCCGGCCCAGATGTGACATCGATTAGGAGTCGTGGTCCGAGTGATAAATCAATGAATGGTCCAGTGACAGTTGCAGGTTGATCTCGGCTGACGGCAATATATATGTGGAGCTAGCTAGATCAATCATCAACCACACATCATTGGACATTTTCGTTTTGTGTTCGTTGCTAGATAGTTAAGTCTATGCATAGTAACTAAAAATTCAACACGGAACATAGTGTGTTGTTCTTCAATTTTGAATTAATGAAAAGTAGATTCAACACGGACCGCGTAGGCAGTGATCACACATGGCGCATACGGTCTGTGTCTCTAACGATCCCTATCCTTTTGGTAAGGATGGATTCTTCCACTGAATATGACATATTATAATTCTTTTGTACATTCAGAAATTCCTTAAAATCAATCAAGAATTCAACAACATCAAAAAGAGATAGGGAACATAAATGAGTAAGTGAGAAGACCAGACGAGAACGTGATTGGTTTAGTATGTACGATGAACAACACAGGGAATCAATGCCTTTTCCATCCTTTTCTATCTACTCCCCCATTCCTAAATATTTGTCTTTCTAGATATTTCAATAAGTGACTACATATAGGAAGCAAAATAAGTGAATCTACACCCTAAAATATGTCTACATACACCCGTATGTTGTAATCCATTTGAAATGTCTAGAAAGACAAATATTTGGGAACGGAGGGAGTATACTATAAAAAATTAGTTGAGCATAGGAGGAGGTACCCTTAAATTAAATAGGAGCTGGTGAGACTTGAACCTGGGCTGTCTAGTCCACCACATAGAGAAAAGTGAAGAATTTAGAAGTTTTAGTAAGCAAGCACCACAAAAAAATAAATCACTATCTGATTATTATTTTCCGATCTATAATTTATGGGCATCTGATTTATTTATTTCAAATATAGAGACCTGATACTCTTCGAGAAGTGCTGTTCATTATTGGGTTATATATATGAACCCAATTTGCAATCTGCATGTTTAGACCACACTTAGGCTATAGATTTTGTATAGCTTTGGAAGAAAACGATGGATGCTAAAGCTTAAACGCAATGATGGAAATATATGTATATATGCATGCCCGGCATTTTGGGAACCGGCTGGATTGGCTCGGGCCGGGGAGCAATATATACTCATCATCTTCTTCTCCTCCTTGGCCTCGAAAGTGCCATCGCTGCCAAGCAAGATAAGATAGATACTGCTCTCTGAGTTGAACGGTCCATCGATGCTGCGTGCGATTCATGGCCACAAATTCAACTACTACGCGTGCACCGATCTGTCAATCAATAGATGGCGGTCACTCTCACTATTGGCTTCTAATTGATTCCAGCATTTTCTTTCTCCAGAAAAGGAACGAAGAAGCATACAGTATCTGCTACCGGCCGGATGGAGTACTGTTCATCATAGGTTGCAATCGAGATCGGTTTTATTGCCACGGACGTTACACGACGGCGAGGCGCGGTAGCGACGGCGACACCGGCCGCGTCTAGGTTGGTCACTGGTCAAGGAAGAATCCATAACAATTTCTTCTTCTCTTCGTAGGATATCGGAAGATCTTCGTCTTTATTGCACCGTCGATTAGTCTCGCTTCATGTTTGTACGAAAAAACGCAAGTACGTGGCAGTAGCACATATAATGGAGTCTTAGTATATTGAACATCTGCCGATTTCTGCTTTCTGTACTTGTATATATAATGAAAAACTTTTTCCCATACACGATTGAGCGGACCCCTTTAGATAATTGCTACATCCAGTAGCTAATTAAGTTAGTGTTCGATGATGGATGACCAGACAGAAAGAAAGACGGGTCCAATTTGCATACTAGTTTCTTTTTGGTGGTCTCTCCTTCTGTTTGTTTGCACGCTTGCTTGTGTCTCCTCGATCCCTTCCTGTTGCCGCATAGTTCAAAGCAATCTTGTCGGTGTTGTGATGATTCTCTCTCTAATTGTTCGGTTTTTGTAGGGGTGCTCCGATTTGTCTCTATATCTAATATTCCCTCTGTGCAAAAAAAGGAAAGTAGTGGCTTAACCCAGCTCGGTGCACCCACGCCAGAAAATGTAGTAAAACATTTCAAAAAATTCTGAAACTTTGTAGGAGTGATCTTCAACAAATGTTATGGGTGCTTGCAAAGTTTGGTTGTCAAATATCAAGTACAGACGAGTAGATCCATCCGAATCCACTTTGCATTTGTTACGCTATCTTCTAAAATGGGCATATTATCCGTCTGCAGGCCGCGTCCATTACTTCAAACATGCTTCCGTCAAATGCTTCAAACATTTTAAAGCGGAAGCAATTAGGGTCTTAAACTGAAGAAACAAAGGCCAAGAATAAAAAGAACTAGCTTCCGTCAAAGCATTCATGCATCCGCGAACATGTCAAGTTGAATAAAAGCACATTCCGCCAAATGCTAAATGGAGGACGTCCGGGCTTGGGGCCCGGACCCGAGAGGCTTGTTCTCCGTCAGGTCCTACAACACTGATATATACTACTTCTGGAAGTTTCTCGCAGATGTGCTATACTAAACTAAAAGCTTCTAGAAGATCTGCATCACGATGACTTTAACTCAAGACAAATCATGCGACATGGTAGCATTTTCTTTCGGTAGCCCGTGTGCATAATAAAATATTTGTGCCAATTTCCGTCAGTATAAATAATTATATGTGCCACTTTCCCTAAAAATACTAGTAATATTTGTGCCACTTCACCAGCATGCGTGGATGCATGCATCAGACCGCACAATTTATGCAGCATTCGACTTACTGAATGGGCTCTGCAGATTAATTCACTGGAAAAAGTGTGAATCAAGAACGAAAGAGATAAGAAGACATGGAACGAAAGAGATAAGAAGACAGTGAGAAATGTGTGCTGATCGTCTCCTATATTTGGGTCCCTAGCTAAAGCTCGGAACGACCGAGAATGTTCTTGGCTCTTCTCCTTTGTTGGCTTGGATTTCAACATACTGCGTGCTCCCACCATCCGGTTGTACTGAATCACTTTTATTGTTCAGTAACCTTTTTGAGAGTCCAACAATATATTTTTTGTGCCATATCACTTTCATTTTAGTTAAAGGTGATGTGAATTAGCGCGTCCGGTATAGCATTCGGGGAACAGGGCTGGACATAGTTCTTGCTCGTTGATTAATTATTGGGTGCGCGTTCAATTATTTATACTAGTACAGTGCATGCACCCGTCGCTGCCAAGAAAGTTAATTAAGATAGCTCTACGAGTTGAAGAAGGGATGACACCATGACCACACATGCCTCGGTCACGCGCTCGTGGAAGTTCAAACTAATTAAACTACTAGCAAGGATCTTCTTTGTTTGCCTCTGATATATGTGCCCGTGCACTCATCAATTCCAGTCACTCTCACTGACATCGACCGATTGTAGCCAGCCTATTTACGTATGGCCGCATGTTGCTTTCTGTCCTCTCCTTTAATTTGCAAGACTTGGACTGGTGACTGGAACTAAAGACGGGTCCAAATTGTGTTATTCTTTCTGTCGTCCTTCTGCTTTTCTTCTTCTTTCTGGGTGCAAATAAGCTGCTTCAAATCAAAAGCTTCTACATGGTCGGTGTTGTAATAGACCGAACGAAACCGGCCCATGACCCTAAGCTGATGATTGTCTCTAACTTTCTGGTCAGGGGTCGGCCTTGTGCGGATCCATCAGAATCTACTTTGTGTCTCCTGATCTTGTAGGAGTATATTGCGTTGAGTATTTTGTGTGTTCTGCTTTTCCGTTGCTGCAAACTGACTGGCAGTACGCAGCATAAAATATTATACCCAATTCAAAGTAAGCTTCTGGAAGATCCCCATGTAGATCGGTGATAGAGACTTAATTTGATTCACGCAACGTCGCAAACTTTGTCTCATTTCAGGTCAGTTTGGTCAAAAGAATCCTATATATGGTACATACATACGCACCCGACAGTATACATCAGAATGTGATAAAATTCGTTCATGCATGCTGATGTTCCAAATGTGATAAATATCGGCTCGATCCGATTCGGGAAACATCAGAATAAATTGTTACCTACTCCACCAGAGACATGCATGCACAACCAGAAGGGAAATCATTGACGGGAATATTCTTCTCTTCTCCTCCGACTTTTTTTCGCACCAACAGAAGGTACGTACCTAGGTACATCGGCTACTCTACGATCCTTTGTTTTCCTTTTTCTTCTCTTCAATACTGACAACATGTAGAACACAGAATGTTTCAAGGCATGATTCTGTCTCTCGTCCTTTTTTTTACATGCAGACATGCTCATGAAATGAATAAAAACAAAAATAATACGGTTTCATCCACTAATTCACAAACACACTAAAAATGAGTACATAAATAGCAAGATTTTGTCAACTCAGACCGGCTCAGGAAATGGAAAAAAAGAAGAATGAAGGTAGTCTGGTGATTGAATATTAAAAGTCAGTCCAGTAGGAACGATTGCAAAGCCCAGTCGATGAAAAAGTCTGGCGAGAAGGAAATGTGGTGGCCTAGTAACCAAGTCCTGCCCACAGGTTGTGCCTTTCTGGTATGGTCCTATTGGCAAGCTTAATTGTAACATCAATATACCTTCTAGCTCAACAAGTGCAATATAATGCATAATTTCTTCGTATAAAGAATGAGGTATTGCACTCGCACTAGCACCCATATCACATAAACCATAATAGCAATTATCTCCTATTTTAACAGAAATAATAGGCATGCCTACAATAGGTCTATGTTTATTTTTAGTGTCGGGTCTAGCAATTCTAGCAGCTTCATTACAGAAGTAAATAACATGCCCATCAATATTATCGACCAAGAGATCCTTAACCATAGCAATACTAGGTTGAACTTTAATTTGCTCAAAGGGTGTAGGTGTTCTAGCATTACTCTTACGAACCACGGTTGAAGCTTTGGCATGATCCTTTATTCTAACAGGGAAGGGTGGTTTCTCAATATAAGCGGTAGGAACAATAGGATCAACATTATAAGTGATAGTCTTTTCTTCAACTTTAACATGTTCAACTACTTTTAATTCAATGGGAGAATGATATTTAAATCACTTCTCCTTAGGGAGATCAATATGAGTAGCAAATGATTCACAGAAGGAAGCTACTATCTCAGAGTCAAGTCCATATTTAGTGCTAAATTCACGGAAAACATCGGTATCCATAAAAGATTTAACACAATCAAACTTAGGTGTTATACCTGACTCCTTACCTTCGTCGAGATCCCAATCTTCAGAGTTACGTTTAATTCTTTCCAATAAATCCCATTTGAATTCAATAGTCTTCATCATAAAAGAATCACTACAAGAAGTATCGAGCATGGAGCGATTATTGAGAGAAAGCCGAGCATAATTATTTTGAATAATAATTTCTCTTGAGAGCTCATGATTGGGGCATGAATATAACATGGACTTAAGCCTCCCCCAAGCTTAAGCGATACTTTCTTCTTCACGAGGCCAAAAATTATATATATAATTACGCGTGCACTCATCAATTCCAGTCACTCTCACTGACATCGACCGATTGTAGCCAGCCTATTTACGAGTCGCTGAATGTGGCTTTCTGTCCTCTCCTTTAATTTGCAAGACTTGGACTGATGACTAGAACTGAAGACGGGTCCAAATTGTGTTATTCTTTCTGTCGTCCTCTGCTTTTCTTCTCTTTCTGGGTGCAAATAAGCTGCTTCAAAGCAAAAGCTTATACATGGTCGGTGTTGTACAGACCAAACGAAACCGGTCAATGACCCTATGCTGATGATTGTGTCTAACTTCTTTCTCGTCAGGGGTCGGCCTTGTGCGGATCCATCAGAATCTACTTCGTGTCTCCTAATCTTGTAGGAGTATATTGCATTCAGTATTTTGTGTGTTCTTCTTTTCCGTTCCTGCAAACCGCATAGGTAAGCTTTATATACTAAGCATTGTACATAAATATTTTATGCACAATGAGTCAGATTTGACAACACACTAAGATATATTAGCTTTATATACTTTTGGATTAACTTTAATCCAATAAAAAAAATAGAACAAGTTAAATACCCGGCCATACCACCCCAACACAAGACGTCTCCTGCTTAAAATCATAATTACGCTACACATAATTCAATAATTTCATGTCATTTTAAAGAGAATTCATGCGTTATTTTAAAACATATTCATACAATTTAAAATATTTAAGAATTATAAAAAAAGTATATATGATTTAAATAGCACACAATCAGAATCTGCAATCCGATGGCACACTAGGCTCGTATTTATTTTTCATACATATTTTATATTTAATTTTAATTCAAAATATGTAATTTTTAGAAAACACACAAAAATTATTAAAGCACATGAAATCTTTTTTAAATAACCTAAAATTTTCTTAAACCATTATCACTTTTATATACTACATGAATATGATATTCAAAATCAGGAAACAAATTAACATATTTATGAGTTTATTTAAATATATACAAAATTTAAAAGTAATTTAATATTTGCTTAATATGTGAACACGTTCTAAATCATAGTTTTTCTAAATTCATAAGGTAATTACATTGGGTTTTTGTTAAATTTAATACAGGCATATGTTTTAATATTATATGAACATTTTTAATGTAATTTAGTTTATTTTTATATACATTATTTTTAACTCATCATTACAATTTGAAAATTAAAGTGCAAAAAAATGAAATGTCGAAATTGTTCGCAATGACTACAATTCAGTTTAGCCACACAATGGTTTTGTTTTATATAGTCATAAAATTTAATTATATGGATTTTTGTCAAATTAGTACGTGGGTATGTTTTGATGTTGTATGAACATTTTTGTTGTAGCTTATTTTATTTATATGTATATTATTTATAACACATGATTATAGTTTACATGATTTTTACAAAATGCAAAAAATCCAAAAAAATAAAATGTTGAAAATGGTTGCGCTTACCGCAATTCAGTTTAGTCACCTGATCATGTTGTGTTATATTCATAAAGTGTAATTTACATTAGAACAAGTTGCCTTGTCAGTTGGGGTGGAATGCCCGGGCACTTACCCTGATGAGTTTCCTGGTTCGAATAACCGTTCATGCACTGATTTTTGGGATTAAAGTTGTTCAGTCAAAATATATAAAGGATATGTATCCTTAAGTCCAAAGAAGTCTGCCTATGTGTTTTGGCTAGAACCCACTCACACAACCCGCAGGTCGCCTCACTAGTAGATAAAGGGACATCTGACCCGGTTCGTTAGGGCCTTTAGCCCCGGTTCTTGAACCGGGACTAAAGGGTCGGTACTAATGCCCTGGCCCTTTAGTCCCGGTTCAATCCAGAACCGGGGCAGATGGGTCTCCACGTGGCCTGTGCGCGGAGCCCAGGCAGGAGGGCTTTTTGTCCCGGTTGGTGGCACCAACCGGGATCAAAAGGCATCCACGCGTCAGCATTTCTGTGGCTGTGGTTTTTGTTTTTGTTTTG
>LR738710.1:938205093-938216830 GCA_902687465.1 Secale cereale
TATATGAATAAATAAAACTCAACACAAATGATGGTAATGAAATAAAATTGTGAATATTATTAATTGCTTACGCACTTCAAATTGTGCTTCAGAGTAGCCCCGCTCATAGGTCGTGTGGCGGATGGACTCACAAATATAGTATCCACAGAAATCATTCCCTTATTCCTGCCACAACCACTTTACAAGAAATAGAGGTCAATCAAACTGATAAGCAAGAATGCCAAATGGTATTGATGAAACTAGCGCTTGAATCAATATATAGGAGATGCGCGGAACATGCTACTAAATAGTACTTACTTTCGGGTGTCTAAATTCCAGCTTCTTCGGCAGTCTCGGAGCTTTTTTGGTGAATTTTCTCCAAACCCTGCCAGACAAAGAAAACAATTACTTGATATCAGAAATGAACAAAGTTGCTGATATGCATGGTGGATAATGATCGATTTAACTTACTTCTCGAGCATTTGAGTCATGTCCGCATACTCCTTGGGATCTTTTCGCTTAGAGTCCAAGACAGTTACTACTCCCTGCTCAAGCTTAATCTCTAGGAGAATATAGTGGAACCTGCGCACGCATGCATGAACTCATCAATTACATTACTATAACCTTGACTAATATATAAGGGAAACTGAATATGGACAAGACAGTAACACTCACTTGAAGTTGTAAGGAAAGAGTATTATTTTTTTGTTTTCATTTATCATCAACGATCGTAGCAAGTTGGCCTCGGTATCTGAGGCATGAAATTCAACCTCGGTTGCATCTATGAGATATGTGTTAATGAACCCTATATCACCGACTTGTTTTTTCTTCAATTCGACGATCTTCAATCTGCATAATATAGTGAGGATAATTATAAATACATGCAATGAAAGAGCTGAGCTATATAGAGAGACTTAATGACAGAAGTAGTACCACTTACTGACAGTAGCAGGTGACCGTTGCTTTATCGAGGGCCAATTGATTGAAAAACTGATAGAACTCCTCAAATGGAATAGGCAACAATTCAATTCCAACGAGGTCATGCTCCGGTTTAACTCTCACATACAAACTATCCCTCCCCCAGACTCTCTGCAGATTTTCTAGTACCAATCATGCAATCTTCGCATATTCGTTGATAGAGATCTTTCATTTTTGACGAGAGGCTTCCCGTACTCGTATCTTTGTATCTGCAACTCCAAGAAATCATAATGTACATCGTCGGACAGGTAATCTCCAAGATTGCTATAACCGGGCACCATCCTCGGATCATTAGCGACCATGTCGCTAGACACCTTGAGCGGGGGGCACGATTGGTCCGCTTGTTCGCCGAGCTGGGCAATTTGTTTCCCAGCTCGTCCTTCTGCTAACCTTTGATCACTTTTAGTACTTCCTGACCGCTTCGCTTCGTGAAATGACTTTTCAATAATGCGGTCATAGTTGTCATTCGGCTTACTTTTCGCTGGTTTCTTCAAGGCAGCAAGAGTGCGCTTTGCTTTCACCGGATCTATCTTCTCCTCCGGAGGTGGATGTCTCTGTGCTTTCAACCCTTCAAGCCGGTCCTTCACTTCGCCTTCAGCGATCTTCGTGTTTTCCTCGTCGGACCTTTTGTATGGTAACTTCTCTAGAGGCGTGAGAGGAGGACCGAATCTGTATTGCCTCCCGCCTCTGGCTGTACTGCTAGACGTCGGCAGACCAGACGAAGCGGCTGTCTTCTTTCCTTGCTTACGCGCCGGAGAAGGAGCAGCCGGAGCGGCGGCAGGTCTCTTCCGCCCTTGCTGACTAGGCGGAGAAGGAGGAGGCTGGCTGCTCGGGCGCGCCGGCGCAGGCGGAGAAGGAGGAGGCTGGCTGCTTGGGCGTGCCGGCGCAGGCGGAGTGCCGCCACGTGCCGGAGAAGGAGCCAGAGTGCCCTAATCATCACTCGCAGGAGGAGGAGGCGGTGGAGGAGGCGGAGTGCCCTGACTCGCCGGAGGAGGAGGAGGAGGTGGAGGCATCCAGTTGAGAATGTTGATGAGGTCCTTCCGCCATAGGCATGAAGTCTTCAGTGAAGAACCCAGCCGAGTCTCCCCTTCACCGGTAGGGTGGTCAAGCTGGAGCTCCTCAAATCCCTCCGTTATTTCATCCACCATCACCCTAGCATATCCTTCTGGAATCGGCCGGTAGTGAAAAGTTGTGCCGGGTCCAGTAGGATAAACAGAGCCAGCAGCCGCCTTGACCTTCATATTTATCCACTGCGTCATAAGGTGGCAATTTTGTACCTCCGTGATAGCATCCACGGGATAGCTGGCAGTAGCCGTCAAGACATGCTCCGGCTGAAGCAGGTGGAAGCCACGCTGCTTCTCCGCTGAGATGGCGGGGTAGCTTCGGGGGAAGCTTCGGCAGTTCTTTTGTCCCGATTTGCTTCTCGTTCCTCTATCGCTTGTATTCTGGCGCGCAGCGCCTGCAGTTCGGTCTGCTGCATTTTCTTCCTTCTCTCATGGCATTTGTAACCGCCTGCGTCCGGAAATCCAGCACTCCACGGAACGGAGCCTGGCGTGCCTCGTGTCCGTCCAGGGTGCTCAGGATTCCCGAGGGCCATTGTGAGCTCGTTGTTCTCTCTGTCGGGAAAGAACGTCCCTTGCTGCGCTGCTTTGATATAGAAACGAAGCTTCTTGAGTGGTATTTCCAATTGCTTGTCCGTCCAAATGCACCTCCCTGATACAGGGTCCAAGGTTCCGCCAGCCCCGAAGAACAAAGTCCGGCAACGGTCTGGCCAGTTCATTGTCTCTGGTTCGATCCTTTTCTGAAGCAGATCATTCTCAGCCTTGGCCCACTTAGGCCGGGCTCTGAGGTAGCCACCTGACCCCGTGTGATGGTGATGCATCTTCTTCGCAGCATTTTTCTGGTTTGTCGCCGACATCTTCTTACTCTTTTCCGATGTCTTATAGGCCACGAATGCGGGCCAGTCATCTCTGATCTTCTCATATATGCCCACGAATTCTGGAGTCGCTTTTTTGCGGACAAACTTATTCAGTTTTTTCTTCCACGCCCTGAATAGTTCTGCCATCTTTGTAAGAGCAAAATACTTGAATAAATCCTCTGTAACTGGCTTCTCCGGATCAGCCTCTGGCGGTAGGGTGAAATTTGACTTCAGCTCAGTCCAAAGATCTTCTTTCTCCATATCAGTGACATAAGACACCTGAGCGTCTTCAGCAGCCGGCTTTAACCATTGATGGATGTTGATCGGGATCTTGTCCCTAACCAGAACCCCGCACTGATTAACAAATGCGTTCTTTGTCCGGATGGGTTCAATCGGTTCGCCGGTGCGCGAGATTTCTGTGATCTCAAACTTTTCATCCGACCTCAACTTTTTCTTTGTGCCTTGTCTCTTTACCGAAGATTTGCTCGATCCGGAGGGCTAGAAAAAAGAACAAAGACGAGAGTTAATGAATGCATCAATTAACTAGTCAGCACAGGCTTAACTAATATATATACCTGTTGGCCGGACTCGGTTCGGTCACCGAAGCCAGCATCACGGTCTCCTTCTTGCACCGGCATTGGGTCATCGGAGCCGTCCTCACGGTCTACTTCTTCCATGTGCATTGGGTCACCGGAGCCATCAATATCATAGCCTAGATCTTCCTCTCTTTCCAGCAGCTCATTGGTGTCGTTGAGAAACGACAAGACGGCATCATGCCCGTCTGCGATTATGTCCATCAACATCGCTTCTTGTGCTTCGTCTCGGGTATTGTCGTCCATAGTTTCTACAAATATTTACAACATGCCAATTATTATTCAAACATGACAGATGGATATATTAATGGCAAACGTAGAACTAGCTAGCTAATCACAATAAGGAATCATATATATTAATTTGTGGCCTCGACGCTGCTTCTCTAGGGTTTTGGGTGGCCTCGACAACGCTTCGACCCTCGACCCCTGGACGACCCTCGACTGCTCGGCGATCCACAACCCTAGACCCCCTCATGTCACATTTTGTCTAGTGTCAAAGGATTCAACAAAACCATGTCTTCATCATTAGGCGAAAGTAACAGGCGCATGATGGTACGAAGCTCTCGAAAGTTATTTTGGAACGGAGTCCCAGATAGGATAATTCGTAACAAAAGATGGATTATCCTATCAGGAACTTGATAACCCTCAACCGTACGGGATCGAGATAGTCTTCGTGGGTAAGAATAACCCAATTTATAGATTCGACACACGGGGAGCCAAAGAGTATTTATAAGCTTTGACAGTTGAGTTGTCAATTCAACCGCACGTGAAATATACTTACTTGCAACAAAAGATAAGTGGTAACGGTGATATGATAGTGATGGTGGTGACAGTAAAAGTAAACGGCAAAGGTAAACAGCAAAAGTAACAACTAGTAACCAGCAGGATTTAAAACACTGTAGGCTACGGAGATGATGGTTGGGCGCTGCATGAATGAGATATATCATGAATCTAACTTGGGGCAAGGCACATAGAAAAGTAATGATCATCTAGGCAAGTATCAAACATTAGGCATGTATCCCATAGGTAGTTGTACGTGCTTGCAATAAGAACTTGCACAACATCTTTTGTCCTACCATCCCGCTACGAACGGGGCCAAAAGGAACTTATGGAGATTAAGGCACTCCTGTCAAAGAGCACCAGAACAAAGCAATAAACTCAATGGATACATGTAATCCTCAAACTATGGACCATCCCCTTTGGTGTCCCAAGCTGTCACTTTTGGGATCACCGGTTCCGGAACGTAATAGGTGAAAACAACTCATAGATAGGATCAAGAACACAAATATATTCATGCAAACAGATATGGTTCAGATCTGAAATCATGGCACTCGGGCCCTAAGTGACAAGCATTAAGAGCAACAAGTTGAAGCAAAGATGATAAACACCGTAGTAGATGATAGGCAACATGCCCCCAACAATCTGATAAACTATTACATGATCTAAATAATCCAATCCCTACCATCCCCTTTGCCTACAGCAGGGAATTACTCACACATGGAAGGAGAAGTCATGGAGGGAGGATGGAGTGGTGATGATGATGACGATGGCGACGATCTCCCCTCTCCGGAGGCCAAATCAGCCTCCAGATTAGCCCTCCCGGAGAAGAACAGAGGGTGGCGGCGGCTCCGCGACAAAAACTGGGAAAACGACTCCTGTTCTGGGGTTTTCTCGTCACGGGATAAATACGGGTCAAAGTAGGGCACCAGAGGAGGTGGGAGCAGCCCAGGCGGCCTCCCGGCGCGGCCAGGGGTGGGGCCGCGCCACCAGGGCGCCTGCCCCCCCCCTGGCTGCCCTCTAGTCCATCTTCTGGCACAAGGTTCCTTCGGGTGCGTGGATTTTCTGTGATTTTTCGTGGAATTTTCTGAGACACCTAAAAATCCGTTTTCCTACACGCAATAAAACCATACAGGCAGCTATGCTGAAAACATCGTCAGTCCGGGTTAGTTTAGTTCAAATCATGCAAGAATGAGGTCAAAACAATAGCAAAAGTGTTTGGAAAAGTAGATACGTTTGAGACGTATCAACTCTCCCAAGCTTAGCATATTGCTTGTCCTCAAGCAATTCAGTTCAACGAACTGAACGCGACAAAGAAAACTTTGACAAACTCTTTTGCTTCATTAGATGTATATAAGCATGTACTACGAAAAGAGTCTAACAAGTATTGAAACAATGCTATGAGGACAATGCACGGAGCAATCTTTCTTTCAAGTGACCAATCACAAATAACCAAGGGTAAATAATATACTTACTGAAAATCAAGACAAGATTACATTGCACATAGCTTGAACATACTAGAGTGGTATCTCGCTAGCCTCCATGAGTGAAGCAAAACATAAATGCAGAAACTCCTCCAGAGTTTTTAAAGGAGACTAGAACTAAGAATTTCTGAATAAATAATATCACAAGCATGCAGAAGACAATGTAATACTTTGGGACAATGCACATTACACTCAGAATGACAATCATGCTCTCCTAGTTGGTGCTTTGAAGAAAGAAGGTGGAGACTCTCGAACCGTGGAATTTGATGGCGAGGTTGAAAACCCATGATTGGAAGCAAATACTAAACATGTACCAGGGCTCTTGGTTTTGGAAACAGAGTAAAAATGATTTTGAGAGGTGCATATTTCGTCAACGAATGTTTAGTAGACAACCCAATTACTTCTCGTGCTGGACAAGTTTCGAGGAACGGCTCCCGCACGGGGACGATCACATCCCCTTAATCTCCTTTGTTTATCACTGCCAAAAGTTTTCTGATTTCTCATGAACAAAGCGTGAAGGAGGGTTTGTTTGTTGTATTATCTTTTATGAGCCGGGCACACTCATGCCAGTTCCTTCTCGTATTAGGGGTTTGCAGATTAGACATGCAATCCCGGGATAAAACTTGTCCAACTTAAAAAGATCATGAATTAACTACTACTTCCTCATGAGCTAAAACAGAGGCACAAAACAGGAGTAAATTTGAATAATTTCCAGATGGTACAAGAAAGTCTTCGTTAGGACGGCAGGTAAATACCACATAGGAAGGTATGGTGGACTCATATGGAATAACTGGTTTGAAAGGATTTGGATGCACAAGCAGAATTCCGCTTAGTACGAGCGAAGGCTAGCAAGAGACTGGGAAGCGACCAACTAGAGAGCAATAACGGTCATAATCATGCAGAGCGACAAAGCAACATTGAATCGGGCATGAAAGTGATATAACTATTCTGAAACTCAAAGATCATCAAGGCAAAGCAGACTTTTTAGTCTTAAACATGTGTAAACATGTGCCAAGTCAATCCAAGAATTCTCCAAGTCAATTCAATAACACATTATATACTCTAGCTACTTGAGACTACCCACAAGGAAAGCATGAACCACTGGGAGAGCATTGTAAACATAGCACTATGTCGCTACAAGCTGGTCTCTAGATCATAAGTACAAGCATATGTACAAAAGTAGAAACAAGAAGAGTTCATACCGGTTTTCCTTGTTGCTTCCCTTCAGTCGATCTTCGTCATTACTGCCTCGTCACTTGCACGATCGAACGTGGGAAATATAATTAAATGTCATCACGGACTCGAGCTGAACTCTGAAAGCAAAGCAAACTAAAGAGAGAAAGGAAATCTTTTTGGATTATTTCAAAGGTTGAACGAAAGCAAAAGAAAGAGAAAATCTTTTTGTTGTTTTTGCAAAGGAAGAACAAAGAAGAACGGGCAAAAACTTCGAAAAGATTAAAGTGAACAGAAATAAAACGGATAATACAATGGAAAAGTGAGAAGGGCACGTACTCCCCCAAGCTTAGGCTTTTGGCCTAAGTTGGTAGTAGCTACTGCCCCCAGGAGCCTCCTGCTCCGGGGGAATGCTGATGAGTCCAAGGGTCGTAGAAGGATTCCGGCGCGTACACCAAACTCCTCGGATCCTCCCACGAAGAAGGGTCCGTACTCCAAGCAGAGGAAGGCCCTTCACCAAACTGGGTGACGGTCTCCCCCTGAAAAGGTGGCAACTCACCGTGCTCCTCCTCGTCGGGCACAACCCCCTCCATGGGGTTATGAAACTGATGCTGGACCATGAACTCATCGAACTGGATAACATCAAAGGACCATCCGTTCCTGCGAGAAAAATCAAACAAAAGAGGTGCAGGTAGACGGATCTCGCGTTTCGCGGTAGTTCCGAAACGCAAGATATAAACAAGATTACCAAGCTTAGAAGTCATGGTAACAAACTTATGCCTTTTCATAGAAGTAAGATCAAAACTTAAATAAGTAAAAGGCTCGTCATCAGGGTGTGGGGTGCCTTTAAGATATTCTAAGATAAGTGTGGCATAAACGCCACCAAATAAATCTCCCCTGTTACCGTTCATAGCAAGGCGTCGACCAATTAAGGCACCCAAATTATAATCGAACCTCCCTGAGAGGGCGGTTGCCAGGATAGCAATATCCGGCGCAGAAGTGTTGCTCGTGTTGTCACGAGCTAATACCCCTCTAGCAACATAATACGCAAAATACCTGAGGTGAGGGAATAAGATGCTGGAGATTTTTGACCGATGAATATCCCTCGCACCCATGCTGCAGAGAGAGTTGAAGACGGTTTTCAGCTCGGAGGGCTGAGAGGTCATCTTAGCCGTCCGCCCAACGTTTGGCACACCTATTATTTCACAAAACTTTCCCAAGGGCATGGTGATAAGATCATTGTAAATTTTAAACTCAATAGCACCAGTATCAGGGTTATATCTAAAACTGTTAATGAAACCAGAGGTGAGTTTTTGATACTGAGTAACACGGCACGTGACGAGCCGTGTCAGACCTGCATTAGCACAAAGATTATAAAACTCATCCTTAATTCCCGCAGCTTCAAGGAATTCGTCACATGGGAACATCATAGCACGTGCTGGACTTGTGTCTTCCAACAACTCTAGGGGCACATGATCTTCATTGTAGCTCACCCTAGCAGTCGAGGATGAGGCTGCGGCTCTAGTAACTCGATCGGAGTGTGCGGGCCTCTTCTCAAGCCACCCCTTTGCCCTTCCTAACAAGCTCATTTCTGAAATTTTTGACAAATTACAAAAACCAGGATTTAAACAATGTGGGTTAAGGCAAACTACTCAACTCACTTACCTAAGGCATAAACTTGCATCAAAACTTGGAAAATAAATTTCTACACATGCATGCAAGCTCATCTACACAGCACCAAGAACTACTAAATACTCACAAATGAAGCCACCAACCAAAAATCTAATTGGAGGGGTGGAGGAGTTACATACCAGGGAGTATTTGTTCAAAATCTCAGCTCAAATGATAGGCTGTAGAGAGAGATCGAAGAATCGCCTCCAAGAGCAGCAAGAACGCAAGAACAAGTGCAGAACTCGTGTTTTTGGAGAGAAAGAGAGAGACAGGAAGAATACTCACCTGGAGGGGGGTCTTGTGGGCCCCAGGCACCCTATGGGCGCGGCCAGGGGGCAGGCAGCGCCAGCTGGCCGCCTGGGCCACTGGTGGCCCCCCTGGTCAGCCCCAGGTACCTCCGGGTCACTCCCGGCATGGAAATTTTTATTTTTATTTTTCCGGAATTTTTCTGAAAACTTCACTGTTGAAATTTTTTGGAAGTTCAAAAAGCTGCAAGACTTTCTGAAAACTTAAAGCAGTGATTAGTATTGTGAAGCTTAAAAACATAAACACTTGGTACAGCAAGGAGAACAAAAGCTAAAACAAATGAAAACATAACAAGCTCAACTTTTTACCTATATAAAACATGCTTACTAGTAAGGTTGATCATGTCTTACCAACAAACAGGTGATATATAGAGCAAAAAGTCTCACCTCTTACGGAGTGATAATTGCACCTTTACTTTAATGGACATTGTCCCTACCATAATAGTTTTGTATTCGCGGTGCACTTGTAGTGGACAGTCCCATTCTCCAATCTTCACGGTCTCGATATTTTCTATAGAGTTGAGGCCATGCCTCTTGTCGGTCTTCTTTGGAAAATATACCATGTGTTCTTTATCATTTACATTGTAGGTTACCTTTCATTTATTGCAATCAATAATAGCACCTGCGGTGTTAAGAAAAGGTCTACCAAGAATAATGGACATGCTCCCATCCTCGGGCATGTCAAGCACAACAAAATCAGTAAGGATCAAACAATTAGCAACTTCTACGGGAACATCCTCACAAATACCTATCGGGACGGCGGTTGACTTGTCAGCCATCTGAAGAGAGATATCTGTAGGAATTAGTTTCTCTAAACAAAGCCTCTTGTAAAGAGAGAGAGGCATAACACTCACTCCTGCTCCAAGATCACATAAAGCAGTTTTGACATAATTATTCTTTATGGAGCAAGGAATGGTGGGTATACCTGGATCACCAAGCTTCTCAGGAATGTTGCCACTGAAAGAGTAGTTAGCAAGCATAGTAGATATTGCTTCATTAGGAATTTTTCTTTTATTAGTGACAATATCTTTCATATATTTTGAATAGGGAGGTAACTTAATAGCATCAGTCAAAGGGATTTGAAGAAAAAGAGGTTTTATCCACTCACAAAACTTATTGTAATGCTCTTCTTCTTTAGATTTGATAGACTTACCTGGAAAGGGCATGGGTTTCTGTATCCATGGTTCTCTTTCCTTCCCATGTCTTCTTGCGACGAAGTCTTCTCTAGTGTACTTCTTGCGTTTGTCAGGTGCTTCTTCTTCTCGAACTTCAGGCGGATCATTCTTCTCATTATCCTTACCTTCAGGTTCGGCACCGTCTTCAGTCTCAGCATCGGAGATAGATACACTGTTGGGATCAACAGCTGGCTCTTCACTTGTAATAGGATCATTGGAATTGTCAGCCTCCTTGTGTTTCTTCTTCTTCTTCTTTGGAGAGCCAACAATTTCTTCCTTCTGCATTTGAGAATCTTGCTCGATTCTCCTCGGATGCCCCTCTGGATAGAGAGGATCTTGAGTGCTAGTTCCTCCTCGGGTCTTAATCCCGAAGGCCTGCAAATCATCTTGTTTGGCATTGTTAGCGAGCAAATCTTTTTGCGCATTAGAAATTTGTTCAAGCTGAGTTTGAACCATATGAAAATGCTTCACAAGACATTTAACATCATTAACTGTTCTACCTAGAACATCAAGCAAACTTTTGATAGCAAGGGAATTATCATGCAATTGACTTTGTATCCTCTCATTAAAATTATTTTCTTTCATAATAAAATTATCAAACTCATCTAAACGTTGACCAGGAGGCTTACCATGAGGGATGTCACTTGCGTTGAAATCTAAAAGAGAGTGTACCTCTACCATAGGAGGGTGAGTGGTAGGCTCACACAACTTCTCAATAGGGGGTAGATTCTTCACGTCTTCAGTTTTAATACCTTTCTCTTTAATAGACTTCTTTGCTTCTCGCATATCTTCGGGGCTTAGAACAAACATGCCCCTCTTCTTTGGTGGTGGAGGTGGTTCAGGGACGGACCAATCTTCATGGTTTTTGGCAATCCTGCCCATCAAATCCTCTGCATCGTCCGGTGTTCTTTTCCTGAAAACACAACCAGCACAACTATCCAAATAGGACCTGGATTCATCAGTTAGACCAGCATAAAATATATCGATTAATTCATTCTTAGGGACTCCATGTCCTGGTCTAGCCCGGATCAGACTACAGTACCTCCCCCAAGCTTTAGGGAGGTGCTCATCCTGCAACTGTTTAAAGTTATAAATTCTTTGTAAAGCAGCATGTTGCATATGAGCAGGAAAGTACTTATCAACAAAAGAGTGAGCTAAGTCTTGAGGACTCTTAATGGAACCACATGGGAGTGAATCATACCATGTTTTAGCACCTTCCTTCAAAGAGAAAGGAAGAAGCTTAGTTACATAAAAGTTTCGTTTCTTCTCATCCGTGGTAAACAAGCCACCCAACTCAGTGAGTTTGGTCAGGTGTGCAATAGCATCATCATTTTCTCTGCCATAAAAGGGGTCAGCTTCAACCATTAGGCGAAAGTAACAGTCGCATGATGGTACGAAGCTCTCCAAAGTTATTTTGGAACGGAGTCCCAGATAGGATAATTTGTAACAAAAGACGGATTATCCTATCAGGAACTCCGTTCCAAAATAACTTTGCAGAACTTTGTACCAACATGCCCCGGTTACTTCTGGCAAATGATGAAGGCATGGATTTCTTCAATACTTTGACACTAGGCAACCTCTCGACCCCTCGGCGATCCCTCAACCCTTGACGACCCTCGGTCCCTCGACGACCCTCGACCCCCCCCCCCCCTCATGTCGAAGTTATCGGGGTGGGGGTATACGA
>LR738710.1:938218130-938286109 GCA_902687465.1 Secale cereale
ACTAAAGGGGGGCATTGGTCCCAGTTGGTGCCACGAACCGGGACCAATGCCCCCCTTTTAGCCCCGGTTGTTGCCACCAACCGAGACCAAAGCCCATGTCCTGCCCCGCGGCGAAAATCTATAGTCCCATCTCGCTAGTTGACAGGTGCTGGGAGTGGTTTATAAGCCCCACTGTGGTGGCTGTATTGAACTCCTCTCTATTGCAGGCTTCTGGGCCTAACTCTGCGCGCTGCCCTGTGAGCTTGCTGGGCCTTATAGTCCAGCTGCATCCTGGGCTGTAGGCCTTGCAGGCTCACTGGGCAACGCCCATTTTTTTTCCTTTTCTGCTTTATTTATTTCTAAGTTGTTTTTTGCTGTATTTAGAGTTTCTTTGTGAATATTATTGCTTTAGGTAAAACCAATTACAAACTTTCTGTTAGTGCAAGTAGTATTCAAATTTGAATAGTTTAAATTTGAAATTATTTGTTTTCTTTGTTGCTTTATTTATTTTATTTTGTTTCTACTTACAACAAAATACTTATTGTTGCTATTTTTATTTTTTGCAAGTTTTTTTGTTTTGTTTTCTGCACTATTTATTTAATTTTGTTTTTTGCTTTATTTTTTAATTCTTTCTGTTAGTGACATTAGTTTTAGAAAAATTATAAACTTTCTGTTAGTGCCATTAGTTTTCAAATTTGAATAATTAAAATTTGAATTCTTTGAAATTTGTGTGAATCACAAGTTTGTGGTTAACTTTACTAAAAAAATGAACATATATAGAGAAAATTCAACCTAAATTCATAGTTTTCAAATGAACTCTGAAAGCATAGCATGTGCATGTACAAAACGGACAATGGTATCATACTCGTCTGTTACAAAGTTGGCATGGTATCATCATAATAGTTGCGGAAAAAAGTCTTCACTTTTTTTTGCTTGTGTCATTTGCTTATTGCGCCGTAACCATGGATAATCTTCATCGTTTATCAGGATGCTTGGGTCAGCCTTGGCTTTGAAGGGAGGAATTTCATGAAACTTTTCATAATCTTCAGATATGTCTGTCTTGCCCTCCACTCCCAGGATGTCCCTTTTTCCTGAAAGAACTATGTGGCGCTTTGGCTCATCGTATGATGTATTCGCTTCCTTATCTTTTCTTTTTCTTGGTCTGGTAGACATGTCCTTCACATAGATAACCTGTGCCACTTCATTGGCTAGGACGAACGGTTCATCAGTGTACCCAAGATTTTTCAGATCCACTGTTGTCATTCCGTACAGTGGGTCTACCTGTACCCCGCCTCCTGACAGATTGACCCATTTGCACTTAAACAAAGGGACCTTAAAATCATGTCCGTAGTCAAGTTCCCATATGTCTACTATGTAACCATAATATGTGTCATTTCCCCTCTCGGTTGTTGCATCAAAGCGGACACCGCTGTTTTGGTTGGTGCTCTTTTGATCTTGGACAATCGTGTAAAATGTATTCCCATTTATCTCGTATCCTTTGTAAATCAATACAGTCAAAGATGGTCCCCTGGACAACAAGTACAACTCATCACAAACAGTGTTGTCACCTCTGAGACGTGTTTCCAACCAACTGCTGAAAGTCCTGATGTGTTCACATGTAATCCAGTCGTCGCACTGCTCCGGGTGTTTGGAGCGCACACTATTCTTGTGTTCATCGACATACGAGGTCACCAATGTAGAGTTCTGTAGAACTGTGTAGTGTGCTCGAGACCAAGAATATCCGTCCCTGCATATTATTGAGTCCCTTACAAGCGTGCCTTTTCCAGTAAGTCTCCCCTTGTACCGCGATTTAGGGAGACCTATCTTATTAAGGCCAGGAATGAAGTCAGCACAAAACCCGATGACATCCTCTGTTTGATGGCCCATGGAGATGCTTCCTTCTGGCCTCGCGCGGTTACGGACATATTTCTTTAGGACTCCCATGAACCTCTCAAAGGGGAACATATTGTGTAGAAATACGGGCCCCAGAATGACAATCTCGTCGACTATATGAACTAGGACGTGTGTCATGATATTGAAGAAGGATGGTGGGAACACCAGCTCGAAACTAAAAAGACATTGCGCCACATCACTCCTTAGCCTTGGTACAATTTCTGGATCGATCACCTTCTGAGAGATTGCATTGAGGAATGCACATAGCTTCACAATGGCTAATCGGACGTTTTTCGGTAGAAGCCCCCTCAATGCAACCGGAAGCAGTTGCATCATAATCACGTGGCAGTCATGAGACTTTAGGTTTTGGAACTTTTTCTCTGGCATATTTATTATTCCCTTTATATTCGACGAGAAGCCAGTCGGGACCTTCATACTGAGCAGGCATTCAAAGAAGATTTCCTTCTCTTCTTTCGTAAGAGCATAGCTGGCAGGACCTTCATAATGCTTCGGAGGCATGCCGTCTTTTTCGTGCAAACGTTGCAGGTCCTCCCGTGCCTCAGTTGTATCTTTTGTCTTTCCATACACGCCCAAGAAGCCTAGCAGGTTCACGCAAAGGTTCTTCGTCACGTGCATCACGTCGATTGAAGAGCGGACCTCTAGGTCTTTCCAGTAGGGTAGGTCCCAAAATATAGATTTCTTCTTCCACATGGGTGCGTGTCCCTCAGCGTCATTCGGAACAGCTAGTGCGCCGGGGCCCTTTCCAAAGATTACGGGTAAATCATTGACCATAGCAAGTACGTGATCACCGGTACGCATGGCGGGCTTCTTCCGGTGATCTACCTCGCCTTTGAAATGCTTGCCTTTCTTTCGACATTGATGGTTGGTCGGAAGAAATCGACGATGGCCCAGGTACACATTTTTCCTGCATTTGTCCAGGTATATACTTTCAGTGTCATCTAAACAGTGCGTGCATGCGTGGTATCCTTTGTTTGTCTGTCCTGAAAGGTTACTGAGAGCGGGCCAATCATTGATGGTCAAGAACAGCAATGCCTTTAGGTCAAATTCCTCCTGTCTGTGCTCATCCCACGCACGTACACCGTTTCCATTCCACAGCTGTAAAAGTTCTTCAACTAATGGCCTTAGGTACACATCAATGTTGTTGCCGGGTTGCTTAGGGCCTTGGATGAGAACTGGCATCATAATGAACTTCCGCTTCATCCACATCCAAGGAGGAAGGTTATACATACATAGAGTCACGGGACAGGTGCTGTGATTGCTGCTCTGCTCCCCGAAAGGATTAATGCCATCCGCGCTTAAAGCAAACCATACGTTCCTTGGGCCCTTTGCAAACTCCGTCCAGTACTTTCTCTCGATTTTTCTCCACTACGACCCGTCAGCGGGTGCTCTCAACTTCCCGTCTTTCTTACGGTACTCACTGTGCCATCGCATCAACTTGGCATGCTCTCCGTTTTTTAACAAACGTTTCAACCGTCGTATTATAGGAGCATACCACATCACCTTCGCAGGAACCCTCTTCCTGGCGGGCTCGCCGTCAACATCACCAGGGTCATCTTGTCTCATCTTATACCGCAATGCACCGCATACCGGGCATGCGTTCAGATCCTTGTATGCACCGCGGTAGAGGATGCAGTCATTAGGGCATGCATGTATCTTCTGCACCTCCAATCCTAGAGGGCATACGACCTTCTTTGCTGCGTATGTACTATCGGGCAATTCGTTATCCTTCGGAAGCTTCTTCTTCAATATTTTCAGTAGCTTCTCAAATCCTTTGTCAGCCACAGCATTCTCTGCCTTCCACTGCAGCAATTCCAGTACGGTACCGAGCTTTGTGTTGCCATCTTCGCAATTGGGGTACAACCCTTTTTTGTGATCATCTAACATGCGATCGAACTTCAGCTTCTCCTTTTGACTTTCGCATGGCGTCCTTGCATCGATAATGACCCGGCGGAGATCATCATCTGGTTCCTCTTGATCTTCAGCAGCTTCACCCATTGCAGCATCATAGGGCACATCGTCTGGTTCCTCTTGATCTTCACCAGGTCCCCCCATTGCAGCATCACCGTATTCAGGGGGCACATAGTTGTCATCGTACTCTTCTTCTTCACCGTCTTCCATCATAACCCCTATTTCTCCGTGCCTCGTAAAGCAGGTGGGAGTGAAGGATTTTCCGGTTAGAGTAAGACATCATATTCCCACATTTAGTGCATGGACAACACATAAAACCAGTCTGCTTGTTTGCCTCAGCCGCATTTAGTAACTCATGCATGCCCTTAATGTACTTGGAGGTGTGTCTGTCACCGTACATCCATTGCCGGTTCATCTGCGTGCATTATATATAATTAAGTGTGTCAAAAATCATAAATAGATAATGAAGTGACCAAATTAATAGAAGTTCATCATCACATTAAAACCAAAGTACATACATAGTTCTAAATTAAAGATAATATACCACATCCGAATCGTAGACAGGACGAGGGCCCACGTGGGCGGATATCAAAACCATCGCACTATATAATAACAAGCAATAATAAACGTAAGAAAATTAGACAAATATCTATCTAAAGCAATAATAACAAGCAATAATAAAAGTAAGAAAAGCATGGACATAACAAGAGGCTCACCACGGTGGTGCCGGTGACGAGATCGGCGGGGGCGATCGACGGCGGCGAAGACGGGGACGGGACGTGACGGACCGCTAAACATAGACAAATCTCGGAGAAAATAGAGCTTCGAGAGGACAAAAGCTTAACTAGTGTGGCTCGAGCATTCCATCGAACACGTTGTGTGCATAGGAGGTGAGCTAGAGCACCACCAAGCCCTCTCCCCCTCGGATAGAAAAAACAGAGCAGTGTGCTCTGCTCCTGCGCGAGGGGTTATATATAGGCACCTCAGTGGTCCCGGTTTGTGATACGAACCGGGGCTAAAGGTGAGCCTTTGGTCCCGGTTCGTTGCACCAACCGGGACCAATGGTGGTGGGCCAGGAGCAAGACCCATTGGTCCCGGTTGGTCGCACCAACCGTGACCAAAAGGTCCAGACGAACCGGGACCAATGGCCCACGTGGCCCGGCCGGCCCCCTGGGCTCACGAACCGGGTCCAATGCCCCCATTGGTCCCGGTTATTGATTGAACCGGGGCTAATGGGCTGGACAGGCCCGGACCAAAGCCTTGTTTTCTACTAGTGCCTGTTCAAACCTCCAGCGGACCATTTTCTTTTCTATACTTCTTGTGAGAGAGAAAAATATATTAGGAGCTTTTCACATAATTAATAGGCCACACGCCCAGCCCAACCCTTCCGGCCCCTGAAAGTTGGCTCCTCGCCATGTTGTAACGCCAAGTCAGAGCTGCAGCGTATACAACACCGTATTTATACCGTCAAGCCAAGTTCTTGAACCACTTATTTGTACATCACAAGTTATACCATTAAAGTGACTATTTGTGTCAAGTTCTAGCACCAGTGATGTAATCGACTCTTTTTTTGTCATAGTATTGGTGTTGGTTGTGTGCATCTTAAATATGTAGAGGCCGGGTGTTATTCTGTTGAGTAAATATGCACTTTTCTGATTAATTTAATCCATAGATAAATCACTAGCATGGCATTGACTGAGTTGATGACATACTGATTCTGATCTAAACATGCATGTACTATACAAACAGTAGACAGATCTACTCATGATGCTAGTACTGCAAGTACGGAAATAAACAGGAGCGGGATAAACGTGTTATACCCTCCAGTAGGCCAGGCGGCCGCGGCAGCGATGGTGGCAGCAGCGGCTTCCTCGGCTGACTTCTTGTCGGATTCGATCTTCTCGGCGGAGGCACGTTGCTACTTCTCGAGCTTGCATTGTTTTCCCTCGAAGAGGAAAGGGTGATACAGCACAGTAGCGTAAGTATTTCCCTCGGCTTTTGAGAACCAAGGTATCAATCCAGTAGGAGACACGTGCGATTCCCTCGTACCTACACAACAAATAAGAACCTTGCAACCAACGCGATAAAGGGGTTGTCAATCCCTTCACGACCACTTGCAAAAGTGAGATCTGATAGAGATGATAAGATAATATTTTTGGTATTTTTTTGATATAGATTGCAAAATAAAATGGCGACAGAAATTGGCAAGTTGACGGGAAACTAATATGATGAAGATAGACCTGGGGGCCATAGGTTTCACTAGTGGCTTCTCTCAAGATAGCATATTTCTACGGTGGGTGAACGAATTACTATCGAGCAATTGATAGAAAAGTGCATCGTTATGAGAATATCTAGGCATGATCATTGTATATAGGCATCACGTCCGCGACAAGTAGATCGAAACGATTCTGCATCTACTACTATTACTCCACACATCGACCGCTATCCAGCATGCATCTAGAGTATTAAGTTCATAAGAACAGAGTAACGCCTTAAACAAGATGACATGATGTAGAGGAATAAACTCAAGCAATATGATATAAACCCCATATTTTCATCCTCGATGGCAGCAATACAATACGTGCCTTGCTGCCCTTGCTGTCACTGGGAAAGGACACCGCAAGATTGAATCCAAAGCTAAGCACTTCCCTCATTGCAAGAACTACCAATCTAGTAGGCTGCACCAAACTGATAATTCGAAGAGACTTGCAAAGATATTTAAATCATGCATAAAAGATTTCAGAGAGGAATAAAATATTGTTCATTGATAATCTTGATCATAAACCCACAATTCATCGGATCTCGACAAACACACCGCAAAAGAATTACATCGAATAGATCTCCAAGAAGATCGAGGAGAACTTTGTATTGAGATCCAAATAGAGAGAAAAATCCATCTAGCTAATAATTATGGACCCGAAGGTATGTGGTAAACTACCCACAACTCATCGGATAGGCTATGGTGTTGATGTAGGAGCCCTCCGTGATCGATGCCCCCTCCGGTGGAGCTCCGGAACAGGCCCCAAGATGGGATCTCACGGGTACAGAAGGTTACGGCGGTGTAATTAGGGTTTCATGGTGCTCCTCGATGTTTTCAGGGTACGTAGGTATATATAGGAGGAAGAAGCACGTCAAGGGAGCCACGAGGGGCCCACGAGGGTGGGAGCACGCCTACCCCCTGGGTGCGCCCCCTGCCCTTGTGGCCGCCTCGTTCGCTTCCTGGCGTGTACTCTAAGTCTTCTGTGTTGCAATTGTTCCAAAAATAACTCTCCCGAAAGTTTCATTCCGTTTGGACTCCGTTTGATATTCCTTTTCTGCGAAACAATGAAATAGGCAAAAAACAACAATTTGCACTAGGCCTTGGGTTAGTAGGTTAGTCCCAAAAATAATATAAAAGTATATTATAAAGCCCATTAAATATCCAAAATAGATAATATAATAGCATGGAACAATAAAAAAATTATAGATACGTTGGTGACGTATTATGCATCCCCAAGCTTAATTCCTGCTCGTCCTCGAGTAGGTAAATGATAAAAAAACAGAATTTTTGATGTGGAAGGCTACTCAATATAATTCTCAATGTAATTTTCTTTATTGTGGCATGAATGTTCAGATCCGAAAGATTCAAGACAAAAGTTTAATATTGACATAAGAATAATAATACTTCAAGCATACTAACAAAGCAATCATGTCTTCTCAAAATAACATGGCCAAAGAAAGTTATCCCTACAAAATCATATAGTCTGGCTATGCTTTATGTTCATCACACAAAATATTTAAATCATGCACAACCCCGGTTTCAGCCGAGCAATTGTTTCACACTTCAATTTTTTCAAACTTTTCAACTTTCATGCAATACATGAGCGTGAGCCATGGATATAACACTATAGGTGGAATGGAGTGGTGGTTGTGGAGAAGACAAAAGAGGAAGATAGTCTCACATCTGTCGGTGTACTAAAGTAGGGGTACCTTAGTATCCCGAACTTGTGCACGGGCAGTAGCAGCATCCCGTGGCAGGGCTTGCCGCACGTCCGCCAAGGCCCACCGAGCTTCCTTTGAAACCATTCAAGAACAAAGTATCCAAGTCAGAGAAACAAGGCCCCGGCAAGAGGAGCTTGCTGGGAAGGCCACTCAAGGCTCGAGACGACCTCTTCGGTACAAGACCCTGGCAAGAGGAGCTTGCCAGGAAGGCCAAGCATGGCATTTCAAGAGACTTTCCGCGACGCGCCGCGCGTCCCGGCAAGGCCCGGAGAGTGACAAGCTTCCGGGCACGGCAAGGTAACGGCCGCGGCAAAGCGCTTGCCGCGGTGGGCCTCCACTATGTGCCCGCGCTCCAGCTCATCCGGCCACGCATCGCCCTGGGGCCCTTCCAGGGACGCGTGGCGGAAGGCTGTGTAGCCTGGGGTACACGGTGGCGAGCTGCGATGACGAAGCCACCCTCATGGCGGACGGAGACGCCCTGACAGACGCTTTTTACACTGTTCGGGGTGACGGCGACGGGCATTTAATACCCTTGTCCCCTGCCGTCAGGGTTAGGTACAGAGCACTGTACGTAAACTGTTCCAACTACCACCATTTTTACATTTTTACCCTCAACTACGTTGCCACCTGTCGGTGACCCCTTTGACCTATAAAAGGAGGCCCATGCGCAACGTAGGGGAGGTTCGGATCCTCGATCACTCTCATGCTCGGTGTAGCTAGCTAAAAGCACTGTAGTTCTTCTTGCTCCTGAGCCAAGAACGCAATACAAACCAAGGCAGGAGTAGGATTTTACGCCTCCGCGCGGCCCGAACCTGGGTAAACTGCTCGCGTGTCCACCTCGATCCGCTCTTCGTGCATCCTCCGCTCCCTTGCCGTACCGAAAAGGGGCTCCGGTCCCATAGGTGTCCGTGGGCGATCAGTTTCCCCGACATCTTTGGCGCGCCAGGTAGGGGAAGTCGAGGTTGCATGAACCCGATCCGGCGTTCACTGATACGTCCAAAACGTATCTATAATTTCTGCTTGCTCCATGCCACTTTTGGGTGATATTGCTATGATATTCATACACTTCCATACACTTTTGATCATATTTGGACTAACTTACTAATCCAGTGTACCCCAGTGCCAGTTTATGTTTTCGGCTGTTTTTGTATTTCAGGTTTTCACGTTACAAGAACTGCCAAGAAAAATCCAGAAAAATTATATATAAAATCAGCGTTTCGGAAACTACCGTGCGTCCGAAGGACAGCCGGGGGGGGGCCACCAGGGCTCCAGGCGCCCTGGCGGCGCGCCTCCCCCCTGGGCTGCGCCGGGGGGGCGCCTGGGCCCCCCGAAGCTTCCCCGATGCCCCCCTTTGGCATATATTTAAAGCGTCCTCCGAAACCATCAGAACAGGAACTCTTTTCGCGATCCCATCTCTGTTCCGCCGCCGCCGCCGCTTCCAAGATCGGGAGCACCAGGAGAACTCTTCCCGGCACCCTGCCGGAGGGGAGGATCACCACCGGGAGCTTCTCCACCACCATGGACGCCTCCCGGATGACTCGTGAGTAGTCTCCCTTGGACCATGAGTCCATGACCAGTAGCTATGTGATGTTCTCCTCCCGTTCTTGTGCTTCACTAATTAGTCCTCGTGAGCTGCCCTACATGATCGAGGCACATATGTAATCCTTATGCTGTTGCTATGTTGAGTTTGCTGGGATCCGATGGATTATGAGATTATGTTCAGATTGATCTTGAGTAATATATTTGATCTACCTCTTTTATATTTATGTTCATAAGTAATTCTTGCATGTTCTCCATTGTTATTTATTGCTTTGGCCAAGCAATACGTAGTGACTTCAAGAGGGAACGTTATGCTCGATTGTGGGTTCATGCCCCTCGATGACTAGCTTGAGTGACAGAAACATGAGTCTAGGGGATGTGCTGTTGCCACAAGGGGGAAAACAACGGTGCTTGTGCCCGCGGGTGCAAGGATTGTTTACTTTACGCAAAGTTCTTTTAATGCAGTTGTCTGTTGCTTTGAGTTTACACTATGGGTGGGGCTCGCAACTTAATACCAGCGAGATGTTCTGGATAGATATCTCAAGGTGGATGATTAGTAGTAGATATTGATGGATTTCGGTCTACTTACTTTGGCGTACCGCCCATGCTTTGAACCTCAACCTTTCTTGCAATGTAGTCAGCATTGGTTTGCGTTCGTGGTCCTGTCAATTGCTCAGCTGTAATTCGTTTACCTCACATAGCTGTTTTATCGTCTTTTGGGAGAGAGACATCACTAGTGAACATCATGAGACTCCGGTCCATATTACCATCATTGATCACATCCGCTATTTACTTTTCGTTATTATTTACTATTGCAAACACTATCTATCACTACTATCATTTGCGTTTAACCCTTTGTGAACTACAAGGCCGGAGGGATTGACAACCTCTCTGTACTCGTTTGGAGCAAAGTTATTTGTATCTGTGTGCAGGTCCACGTTGATTGCTAATCCGCGCCGTTAGCAGTTGACACCTACTTGTTGAACCTAGGAGTCTCTGGGGATTCGATCCTTGGCATCTTTGCTAAGGGAAAACACTTTCACAACACTGCATCTTTCACCTTCCACTTGGGGTAACCAACGAGGGGTTAGAGGCCTATCAAGGAGTATTTTCTGGCGCCGTTGCCGGGGACTCCACTCTTCAGGATAGGGGAGTTGCACGCTATCTTTTACCTTTGCTTTTTAGTCTTGTTAGTTTACCTTTCATTTTTGCTTTAGTATCCTTTATCGAAAATCACAAAAATAGTTATCTCGTTCTTTAGTTGTCATTATGTCGAGTCCTTTTGTCTTTGACGAGGCAGAAGTTCTCACCTTTAAACAAAGAGGTGGGGAAAGTTTGAAAGATGCTTGGTATAGAATTAATGATTCACAAAAAAGAGCCACCAAGAAGCAACCTACTACTATCTTACTTAGAAATTTTTATGTTGGAATTACTTCTTGGAATAGGTTTATTCTAGATACTGCTATCAATGGGAATTTCCTGGAGGCCCCAGTTTGGGAGTCTCTTAGTATTATTGAAAATCTTGTTGGGAATCTCCCTGTTGTTAGCATTCGAGAGGACATCACCCTAGCTCACATTATGAAGAAACTTGAAAGGATAGAGCTAGAGATGCCAAGCATTAATAAGATGAATGAGTTGGATCATAAGGTCCAAGGGAATTTGAATAGACTTGATAGCTCCATGCATAAAAATTTCAAAATTTTGGAGACCGTCAAATTCCATGACTTGGACTCTTCTAGGATAGACAAGATTGAGGATATCTTTGATACTCTAGGAACCACCTTATCCTCAATCAAAACCAAAAAGGTAGAAACTCCGGCAAAGCGGGAGCCTAAGTTCGTTCACATTCCAAAGGCTCCCCGTTCTAAAAGTAACCCATCTATTGCCAAAGGGGTTGAAACTGTAAAGACTTTGGAAGAAACACCTCTATGTGATGAATTTATAAATGAATCTTCCCTTGACTTTTATCCTTTTGGTCTTCTACCTAGAAGTATCTCTATGAGGCCTTTGTTTGAGAGTCGTCTTAAGACTAGTTGTATTATTGAAGAGCTTTTTGATGATCTTGATGATGGTTCAATTGATACAACTTGATCTCTATGCATTATGCCTAGCTTAAAGGCATAAAAGAAAGCGCTTTTGGGAGGCAGCCCACATGAATAAATTTTTTGATTTTGTTGTGTCTTGATGTTGTTTACTGCTGTAGCATCATCATTGTATCTTTGCTTTTCATATTTGTGCCAGGTATAGCCTCTGATTGCTAGAAAGTTCAAAAGTTGTGAGGCGTTGTCCAGGAAACAGATTCTGTCCTTGGATAGAAAAATTCGTATAAAATCACCAGATCATCTTTTTTGGTCTGAATTTTTTCGACAGCGTTCTCTATATAATTGTCTTTCGTTCGTCTGTTCTGAGTTTTCTGATTTGAGTTGCAGAAGTATCCCGAACAGATCAATTACTACCTCCTGTTCTGTTTTTCGCAGATTCTGTCCTGTTTTGCCTTTCCTTCACTTTGCAAATCAAGAGCTTGCTTTTTCTTTGCAAAAACCTTTTGGCAATCTTGAGAAACAGTTGAACTTCAAGAATATCTTTATTTCCAGCAAGGTATAATTATTTTATTAAGGATACTAACCTCGCTAATCAGATTATGATGAGTTATGTATGAAGGGAGTTTTCAAGTGTGCGAGGGAAGATGATAAAAAGATTCAGGAGTGTCAAGCGCTCAAGCTTGGGGATGCCCCCGTGCACCCCCAAGAAATATTCAAGGAGACTCAAGCGTCTAAGCTTGGGGATGCCCCCGTGCATCCCCTTCTCCATCAACATTATCAGTTCGTCTTTCGTTCCGCTATATTTTTATTACTTCATGTGTTATGTGCTATGCTTGGAGCGTCTTGCTTTTAGTTTTCTTTTTAGTTTTTCATAACGAGTCGGAACTCAGCTTTCTTTATGTGGGAGAGAAACACGCTCCACTTCTACCTAGAATATAACATAGGATTTTCATGTCTATCTATGTTGTGTGTGTTCTTTGTCTTTTAATAGCTACTATCATGCTCTGCTCTTAGTATCCATGCTTATCTTTTCGAAGAGCTTTTGTTTAGTTGGTTGCTTGAACTCTCTTTAATTATCATGCTCACCTTATTAAGAGAGTTTGCTTCCGTTGCATTGGTTAATGTGTCTATGATAAAGATGCTACTTGCATGATGGCGCTTAGTAGTTCAGGTTTTCTTATGGTTAATCTCAAATAGCTGGGGGATTCCCAATGTGTTATTGGAGTACCAACTTGATTTGTCTGCCTATGATGTGGTATGGTTTAGTAATATCTTCCTTCGAGAATTTATTTTGATTGACTTGGCGTATGCTCATGCATATTTAAGACTGTAAAGAAAGTCTGTCAAGCCTTGATGATCTTTTATTTCTTAGTAGCGATATAACTACCATGCCTGATTCAATGTTGCTTTGTCGCTCTGCATGATTATGACCGTCATTGCTCTCTTAGTTGGTCGCTCCCAGTCTTTTGCTAACCTCCACCTGTACTAAGCAAACTAACTTTGCAATATATAGCTCATGGGAAAGTAGCTTAAAAACTATTGTGGTAAAGAATATGTTGCTTATGTATCTTATTTCTTATAAGTTGCTTGCTGAGCGGTAACCATGTTTCTGGGGATGCCATCAACTGTCACAGTTTTGTTGAATATCATGTGAGTTGCTATGCATGTTCGTCTTGTCTGAAGTAAGGGTGATTTGCCGTGGGTTGAATGAATATGCATATTGTTAGAGAAGAACATTGGGCCGCCAACCAAAGCCATGTATCATGGTGGAAGTTTTAGCTTGGACATTGATCCTCAATCTCTTATGAGAATATGCTTATGCATTAAAGAGGAGTCCATCATCTATTTTCTATATTCTCTCGGTATGGATGTCCTCAAGTTGAGATCTATCAAAAACGAGAAATCAAATGCGATTTATCTCCTTGGACCTTTGTACAGGTGGCATAGAGGTACCCCTTTGTGACACTTGGTTGAAACATATGTAATGCAATGATAACCCATGGAAATCCGAGCTAATTAGGACAAGGTGCGAGCACTATTGGTATTCGATGCATGAGGCTTGCAACTTATAGGATGTCTTATGCATGACACATATGAAGTACTACTACCGTTGACAAAATTGCTTCTATGTTTTCAAAATAAAAAGCTCTAGCACTTAGCCATTCTTTTACTTTTATGAGTTTCCACCTTCTTTCTTCAAGCACCAACTACTGAGAGCATGATTGTCATTCTGAGTGTAATGTGCATTGTCCCAAAGTAGCATTGTCTTTTGCATAATTGTGATATCGTTTATTTTGAAATCATTGTATCTAGTCATCACTTAAACCTTGAAGGTGCCCCTGCATTTATGTTTTGCATCACTAAAGGGGGCAAGCTAGATATCACTTTATCATATTTGCACATCATATTCATTGCAAATCTATTTGATGTTTCAGTTTCATGTTGTTAAACTTTCAGTCATTTGTGATTTTCTCATGAGGCAACTTAATTACTAAAGATTCATTGTCTCAGTAAGCTTTTGTCATATGACTATAAAAAGTCCTATATGGTTAATAGCATGTCACCATAGAAATTATTCTTGTTATCATTTACCTACTCGAGGACGAGCAGGAATTAAGCTTGGGGATGTTGATACGTCCAAAACGTATCTATAATTTCTGCTTGCTCCATGCCACTTTTGGGTGATATTGCTATGATATTCATACACTTCCATACACTTTTGATCATATTTGGACTAACTTACTAATCCAGCGTACCCCAGTGCCAGTTTCTGTTTTCGGCTGTTTTTGTATTTCAGGTTTTCACGTTACAAGAACTGCCAGGAAAAATCCAGAAAAATTATATAAAAAATCAGCGTTTCGGAAACTACCGTGCGTCCGAAGGACAGCCGGGGGGCCACCAGGGCTCCAGGCGCCCTGGTGGCGCCCCCCCCCCTGGGCCTCACCGAGGGGGCGCCTGGGCCCCCCGAAGCTTCCCCGATGCCCCCCTTTGGCATATATTTAAAGCGTCCTCCGAAACCCTCAGAACAGGAACTCTTTTCGCGATCCCATCTCTGTTCCGCCGCCGCCGCCGCTTCCAAGATCGGGAGCACCAGGAGAACTCTTCCCGGCACCCTGTCGGAGGGGAGGATCACCACCGGGAGCTTCTCCACCACCATGGACGCCTCCCGGATGACTCGTGAGTAGTCTCCCTTGGACCATGAGTCCATGACTAGTAGCTATGTGATGTTCTCCTCCCGTTCTTGTGCTTCACTAATTAGTCCTCGTGAGCTGCCCTACATGATCGAGGCACATATGTAATCCTTATGCTGTTGCTATGTTGAGTTTGCTGGGATCCGATGGATTATGAGATTATGTTCAGATTGATCTTGAGTAATATATTTGATCTACCTCTTTTATATTTATGTTCATAAGTAATTCTTGCATGTTCTCCGTTGTTATTTATTGCTTTGGCCAAGTAATACGTAGTGACTTCAAGAGGGAACGTTATGCTCGATTGTGGGTTCATGCCCCTCGATGACTAGCTTGAGTGACAGAAACATGAGTCTAGGGGATGTGTTGTTGCCACAAGGGGGAAAACAACGGTGCTTGTGCCCGCGGGTGCAAGGATTGTTTACTTTACGCAAAGTTCTTTTAATGCAGTTGTCTGTTGCTTTGAGTTTACACTATGGGTGGGGCTCGCAACTTAATACCAGCGAGATGTTCTGGATAGATATCTCAAGGTGGATGATTAGTAGTAGATATTGATGGATTTCGGTCTACTTACTTTGGCATACCGCCCATGCTTTGAACCTCAACCTTTCTTGCAATGTACTCAGCATTGGTTTGCGTTCGTGGTCCTGTCAATTGCCCAGCTGTAATTCGTTTACCTCACATAGCTGTTTTATCATCTTTTGGGAGGGAGACATCACTAGTGAACATCATGAGACTCCGGTCCATATTACCATCATTGATCACATCCGCTGTTTACTTTTCGTTATTATTTACTATTGCAAACACTATCTATCACTACTATCATTTGCGTTTAACCCTTTGTGAACTACAAGGCCAGAGGGATTGACAACCTCTCTGTACTCGTTGGGAGCAAAGTTATTTGTATCTGTGTGCAGGTCCACGTTGATTGCTAATCCGCGCCGTTAGCAGTTGACACCTACTTGTTGAACCTAGGAGTCTCTGGGGATTCGATCCTTGGCATCTTTGCTAAGGGAAAACACTTCCACAACACTGCATCTTTCACCTTCCACTTGGTGTAACCAACGAGGGGTTAGAGGCCCATCATTCACGCGAGCGAAAACTTCAGCAACTTCATCAACTTCACCGACTACATCAACATGCCGCCGAAGAAGAAGGCTTCGGAGGTAGCAGGCCCGTCCGCGTCGATCCCGCCGCCACCGGAGCCAACGGTCGGTGGGGTAGACGCTGGCGGAAGGACGGACGCCGGCGAGGAAGCTCATGGCGCCGCCAAGTCCAAGGACAAGACGGACGACCGAGCACATTCCAAGACCTCGGCGTCCGTGCACGCACCGCGCCCCTCTCAGGAGGTGCCGGACCGGCAGCGACGTGGTACACAAAGTACCATACGCTTGCTGGGCCAGGGTCAAGCTGGCGGTTCGCGGGAGGCTCAAGGCCAACGCGCTGGCATGAGCACGGCGCGGTCGCTGGGTCGAGACGTTGCTCCTTCTAACGCTGTTAGAAGTCCAAGCATATCTCGCTCCTCGCACCGCTCGCCACCGCTCCCCGCCACTCCAGCAGAAGCTCTAGCTCGAGCCCAGCTACTCCTCAACTTCCCTCCAGCGGCAGACAAGGCCGAAGACTGGAGGGCCACCATCCAAAGCCTCATCACCTTCGCCAACAACGACACGCCGCAGCAGTCGACGACGTCGCGGCCGCGGCAAGTTAGCCAGGCGCGGGCTGATGGCGACAAGACCGCCGGGGGTGCAACTACTGTGCACTCCCCTCCCAGAAGGCCGAGATCGCCGACTCGCCGGATCAACATCGACGACGACTCCACGGCATCGTCAGATCCACGAGCTCGCCGCGATCAACGCCAAGTCCTTGACAACAGACGGCAAGAAGACGCTCGGACTTGCATCGAGCGTCGGAGAGAAGCGCGACGACAGTCCGACCAACGCGCTGGGCCCGCTGTCGACATGCACGCGCCCGGAGAACCAGGCGACTTCCCGTACGCGGCAGGTTGCCCTGCGTTCACCCGTGAGCTGCGGCAAGTCCAGTGGCCCAGCATGAAGAACTTCAAGCCCGACGTACCCGAGAAGTACAACGGCAAAACTCATCCGTCAGAGTTCCTCAGCATTTACACCATCGTGGTGCAGGCTGCCGGGGGACGAGACGAGAAGATACTTGCGAACGACTTTCCGCTAGTGCTCAAGCCAAACGTCAGATCTTGGCTCATGCACTTGCCGGAGAACCCTATTTCTTCTTGGGCTGACCTGTGCCACCAGTTTGTCGGCGCCTTCACAGGTGGCCACAAGCCTCATGGCCAGGAGAGCGACCTCCACATACTCGCCCAGAAGGAAGGAGAATCCCTGCGAAAGTACATCCAGAGATTCAGCCGCGTCCAGCACAACATCCTGGACGTCCACCCTGCCGCGGTTATTAGCGCGTTCCACCAGAACGTGCGTAACCGCAGGATGACGGAGGAAATGGCGATGTGCAATATCCGAGACGTCAGCGAGCTTTATGCCCTGGCCGACAAGTGCGCACGCGCTGAAGAGGGGAGGAGACTCCCCGGAGAGGATACTGGAGCAGGAGGGACGGATAGTGAGGATGCCGCCCCGGCAAGGAAGAACCGGCGGCGGAACAACATGAAGAAGAAGAACAAAGAAGTACTGGTCGTTGAGCAGTCCGGCAAGGAGGCTGGCGCCAAGAAAACCCAGGCTGGCAGCTCCGGCAAGGAAGCCGCCGCTGTGGCGGCCGCCGACAAGCAGGACGGCCCCGACAAGCAGTACCGCAAGATCCACCGCACCAAAGGCCATGACCTCCAGAACTGCAAAAGGGTCGAGTACCTCGTCGAGCAGCAGAAGGCTGAGTACGAGCGACGCGACAAGGAGAAGGCCCAAGGAGGTGGAGGATAGTCCGGCAAAAAGCGGCCGTTCAATGGCCGGGGAGGATGCCGCGGCAAGGCCAAGCAGTGGCAAGGAGACAGACCTCCCCGCTGCCGCGACAAGGACGAAGACGAAGACGACGACGAAGACATGGAGGACGGAGACAACTGCGAGTAGGAGTTCCAGAAGGCCACGGAAGTTCTGTGCGTCGATGGAGGTGCCTCTCTGCACACTTCCCACCGCCAACTCAAACAATGGGTGCGGGAAGTTAATGCAGCAGAGCCGCCCGTCGAGTCGCGCAAACTTCTGAAGTGGTCCAGCACGACCATCATCTTCGACATTGAGGACCACCCTGACCGCACAACTGCGGTCGGGTGTTTGCCGATGTTGGTTTCACCAACCATCCGCAACCTCAAGGTCACCAAGATGCTGGTTGACGGCGGGGCCGGCCTGAACCTGATCTCCTCTGCTATGGCCCGGAAACTACAGATCCCCGATAGCGAGCTTGAAGAAACCGGCACGTTCCAAGGGATCAACCCGGGAAGGAGCAAGCCGAAGGGGAAAATCACACTGCCAGTGACTTTTGGCGGAGAGCTGAACTTCAGGACTGAGAGGATCACCTTTGACGTTGTAGATATCCCATTGCCTTATAATGGGATACTCGGTCGTCCAGCGCTCGCCAAGTTCATGGCAGCCTCCCATTATGCCTACAACATGCTCAAGATGCCAGGCCCGATAAGCGTCATCTCTGTCCCCGGCGACAAGAAGGACGCGCTTATCTGTGCTGACAAGATCTACCGGGACGCAGCAGCCGCAACGGACAGCAAGACACTTGCCGCTGAAGCTCCCGGGGGGAAGAACAAGACCAAGTCCGGCAAGATCACTGGGTCCCACTCCGGCAAACGCACCTCCTCGGAGTGCTGCGCTGCCGTCGAGGACGCACCATCGAGCTCCACCGGCAAGTGCAAGAAGGGAATGGTAGCTCCACCTGCAACCAAGAAGGTGTCCGCCAAGGAGGACGGCACTGGTGGTACTTTCACCATCAGTGCCACGCTCGATCCTAAATAGGAAAGCGCGCTCGTTGCTTTCCTGCGGGTGAATGTCGACGTGTTTGCATGGCAACCGTCTGACATCCCCGGTGTTCCCAGGAAAGTGATTGAGCACAAGCTTGCCGTTTGTCCTCACGCGCGGCCTGTCAAGCAGAAGGTCAGAAAGCAAGCGGTGGAGCGCCAAGAGTTTATCGCTGAAGAAATCAAGAAGCTGGAAGCAGCAGGCCTTGTCAGAGGTGTACTTCATCCCACATGGCTGGCCAACCCTGTTGTCGTGCGCAAAGCGAATGGGAAGTGGAGGCTTTGTATAGACTTCACTGATGTGAATAAAGCTTGTCCCAAAGATCCATTTCCCTTGCCGCGCAGTGACCAGATTGTTGACTCCACGGTTGGATGTGAGTTGCTTTCATTTCTTGATGCATACTCCGGATACCACCAGATATTTATGGCTGAAGAAGATGAAGAGAAGACCGCGTTCATTACTCCATGTGGCACTTACTGCTTCATACGCATGCCCTTTGGATTGAAGAATGCCGGTTCAACGTTTGCAAGGGTAGTCCACACTGCTTTTGAGCCGCAAATACACAGGAATGTAGAAGCTTACATGGATGATATAGTGGTCAAGAGCAAGGACAAGGATACTCTGATTCAGGATCTAGATGAAACCTTTGCGAATCTACGCAAGATACAACTCAAGCTCAACCCCGAGAAGTCGTGTTCGGAGTCCCCTCCGGCAAGCTTCTCGGGTTCTTTGTGTCCCAGAGGGGGATTGAAGCCAACCCCGACAAGATCAAAGCCATCGAGCAGATCGAAGCTCCGAAGCGCGTCAAGGATGTGCGAAGGCTTGTGTAGGATCGAAAGTATGTCTAGAGGGGGGGGGGTGATTAGACTACTTGTAAATATAAAAATTCTGCCTTTTGATCATGAACAGTTTTTGGCAGATTCACAATTATGATCAAGACAAGCATCACCCTACACATGCAATTCTAGAGTATAAGCAGCGGAAAGTAAATTGCACATGTAGTAAAGAGAGGTGGAGAAGATCAAACGCAATTTGGAGACGCAATGATTTTTCCCGTGGTTCCGATAGGTAGTGCTATCGTACATCCACGTTGATGGAGACTTCAACCCACGAAGGGTAACGGCTGCGCGAGTCCACGGAGGGCTCCACCCACGAAGGGTCCACGAAGAAGCAACCTTGTCTATTCCATCATGGCCTACGCCCACGGAGGGCTAGCCTTACTCGGGGTAGATCTTCACGAAGTAGGCGATCTCCTTGCCCTTACAAACTTCTTGGTTCAACTCCACATCTCGATGACGGAGGCTCCCAAGCGACACCTAACCAATCTAGGAGGCACCACCCTCCAAAAGGTAATAGATGTTGTAGATGATGATGAACTCCTTGCTCTTGTGCTTCAAATGATAATCTCCCCAACACTCAACTCTCCTCACTGATATGGCTGTGGTGAAAGAAAGGATTGAGTGGAAAGCAACTTGGGAAGGTTAGAAATCAAGTTTCATATGGTAGGAATGGAGCAACTTGATCTCAACACAAGGGTAGGTAGTTCTCTTCTCAGAAAGTGTAAGGTAGGAGTGGTAGTTCTTTCTGATGGCTCTCCCCACGAATGAAGAGGGGGTGGAGGGGTATATATAGCCTCCACACAAAATCCAACCGTTACACACATAATTGAGCAATCTCGGTGAGACCGAAGTTGACAACTCGGTCAGACCGAAAGTTCAAATATAGTGAACGTTGGGGTTTTCGGTGGGACCGAAAATACCATCTCGGTTTGTCCGATTTGAGTAAAGATAGGAACTTGCCAGTTTTGGTGAGACCGAAATCATCAACTCGGTTATTCCGATTTGAGGACAAACGGTTACAGAAGCTTGGCAGCCCGTGTTTCGGTGAGACCGATCTCAAACTCGGATTGACCGATTTTTCTAGGGTTTGGCCTATGGCTGAGGTGGTTCATCTCGGTGGGACTGAGTTTGGAAAATCGGTTGGTCCGAGATTACTTATGAGTGTGTTTAGTAGTGAAAGTTGCTGATAGTTAAAGGAGATATATCACTAAGCACTTGAGCAACCAGATCATCAACACAACCTCATCCCCTTTTAATAGTATTGGCTTTTCCTATGGACTCAATGTGATCTTGGATCACTAAAACAAAAATGGAGTCTTGAGCTTTTGCCAATGCTTGCCTTAGCATTTTGAGGGGTCCACTTCTTCAGACATTGCCATACCCATATCACTGAACTTCTCTGAAATGATTCTCAAGTAACTATTAGTTCAATGATATATATGTTGTTATTAATTGCCAAAACCACCCGGGGATTAGTTGCACTTTCAGCTTGCCGGCTGCGTGGCTGCTCTCAGCAGGTTCATTTCTAAGTCCGCAGAACGCGCCCTGCCGTTTTTCAAAATCTTGAAAAAGGCAAGTCCAATGAAATGGACTCCGGAAGCGGAGGCAGCGCTGCAAGATTTGAAAAGGTACTTGTCCTCCACTCCAATACTTGTCGCACCTAGGCCACAAGAGAAGTTGCTGCTGTACTTGGCGGCAACCAATCAAGTGGTTAGTGCTGCGTTGGTAGCGGAAAGGGAGGCAGATGAGGAGCCCACAGCCCCGGCAAGTACATCCATCGACAAGCAGGGGGCTTCCCCGACAAGCTCTGGCCCCGACAAGGATGGGTCTGCGCAGACACAAGAAGAGGTACGGAAGAAGGTGGTGCAGCGCCTAGTTTATTTTGTTAGCTCCCTCCTCCAGGGGGCTAGGTCAAGCTACTCTGGGGTGCAGAAGCTGCTTTTCGGCCTCCTCATGGCCTCAAGAAAGCTGCGCCATTACTTCCAAGCACATGAGATAACAGTGGTCACCCGCTTCCCGCTGAAAAGGATATTGCAAAATCCAGAAGCAACAGGCAGGATTATCGAGTGGGCACTGGAGCTGTCAAGCTTTGGTCTCAAGTTTGAAAGCACTTCAACTATCCAGAGCAGAGCATTGGCAGAGTTCACAGCAGAATGGACACCAACGCCAGACGAAGAAATTCCAGAGACAAGCATCCCCGTCAAAGAAGCAAGCAAAGAATGGATAATGTACTTCGATGGTGCCTTCTCGCTGAAGGCGCCTGCGCTGGTGTGCTGCTTGTCGTACCCACCGGAGAACACCTCAAGTACGTCGTCCAAATGCACTTTCCCAAGGAGCAAGCAACAAACAATACTGCAGAGTATGAAGGTTTGCTTGCCGGTCTCAGAATCGCAGCAGAGCTTGGGATCAAGAAGCTGGTTGTGCGGGGTGATTCGCAGTTGGTCGTCCGCCAAGTAAACAAGAGCTACCAGAGTCCGCTGATGGAAGCTTACGTCGACGAAGTGAGAAAGCTTGAAGAGCACTTTGAAGGCCTACAGATGGATCACGTTCCAAGAGCTCAAAACGACATCGCAGATGGTCTGTCAAACTGTGCTGCACTAAAGCTACCTGTGGAACAAGGGATCTTTGCGCTCAAGTTAACTCAACCATCCGTTACACCATCAATTGGACAAAGTAAGAAGAGAAAGTTGGCCTCTGGTGACTACTTGCCGGCAGAGCTTCCCGAAGCCGCCGCCAACAAGGTCCCCAAGGTCAACGACAAAGTTGCCGAGGAACAGTCTGCTCCTGCAGACCCTAGGGTTTGTACAGTTGAAGCAGGCGTTCCCGACAAGCCTTGCCCCGGCAAGCTTGCCGGGGAGCGTCCAGCTCCGGCCGAACCACAGGGTCTTGCCGTAGAAGCTGACGTTCCCGCGGCAGCACTGATGCCTTTAGTCCTTGTTGTTAAGCCTCAGGCTCCAGCATGGGCGCAGCAGATTGTCCGTTTCCTTCAAACAGGAGAACTTCCCGAAGGGCCAGAAGAAGCAGAAAGAATAACCCGGCAATCAAGTATGTATCAATTTGTCGGCGATGAACTGTACAGAAGAAGACTCAACGGTGGCAAATTGAAGTGCATTCCCCGGGAAGATGGGCAAAAGCTGTTGGCAGAGATACATGGAGGCATATGTGGTCACCACATTGGCGCAAGAGCACTTGCCGGCAAAGCATTCCGGCAAGGTTTATTTTGGCCAGAAGCCCTCCAGGATGCAACTGCACAAGTAACCAAGTGTGAAGCGTGCCAGTTCCATGCCAAACAGAAACATCAACCAGCTCAAGCTCTCCAGACGATCCCTTTGTCCTGGCCATTTTCGGTCTGGGGGCTCGACATCCTCGGCCCCTTTCCCCGCGCAGCCGGGGGCTTTGAGTACTTGTACGTCGCCATCGACAAGTTCACAAAGTGGCCGGAAGTGGAACCAGTGAGAAAGGTGACCGCACAGTCAGCAGTCAAGTTCTTCAGGTCGATTGTTTGCCGTTTCGGAATCCCCAATAGGATCATCACCGACAACGGCACACAATTCACAAGCCGCACCTTCATGCAATACGTCCAAGACCTTGGCGCCAAGGTCTGCTTCGATTCTATTGCTCACCCGAAAAGCAACGGTCAAGCGGAGAGGGCAAACGCTGAAGTGCTGCGCGGACTCAAGACAAGAACTTTTGACAGGCTGCACAAGTGCGGAAGAAACTGGATTGAAGAGTTGCCGGCGGCTCTTTGGTCAATCAGAACGACACCAAATCGAGCCACTAGACAGACACCCTTTGCTCTTGTCTATGGAGTAGAGGCAGTTCTCCCCACGGAACTCGTATACGGGTCGCCTCGAGTGCTCGCTTACGATGAGCTCGAGCAAGAGCAGCTGCGGCAAGATGACACACTGCTCCTTGAGGAGGACCGTCTTCAGGCTGCTGTACGAGCTGCTCGATACCAGCAAGCTTTGCGCCGCTACCATAGCCACAAAGTTAAAGCCAGAAGTCTCGAGGAAGGCGACCTTGTTCTTCGGCGCGTTCAGTCCGCCAAGAATTCCAACAAGTTGACGCCGAAGTGGGAAGGCCCTTATCGGGTGAGACAAGTCACAAGGCCCGGCGCTGTCCGCCTTGAGACCGAAGAGGGCTTACCGGTGAGCAACTCCTAGAATATTGAGAACCTTCGCAAGTTTTACCCATGAGGCGCAGTTGCCGTGATCTGCTCCGGCAACCACCTTCTGTACAAGTCTTGCCACTGCTGCATGTAAACCTTTGTACAAAGCCGGGCGCAGACCCCGTGCATCAGTAAAACTTATGTGCCTCGCACAATTAGTCATTTCATGCCTTTTCATTTTTCTTGCATGTACTATCTGACACTTTGTGCAGCACGCATCCCCGGTAAGCTATAACGAGCCCGAGGGAAGAAGATAGTGGTATGGACCAAGTGCCGTTCTAGAAAGCCTCGCTTTGCCGGGAAGCAAACGACACAAAAGCTAAGTCGCAAAAGTTTGAGCATCAAATTTTTTAAAAAAATTAGAGTTATCTTCCTTGAACGACCGCACTTTGTATGGAAAACATGTGCGCGGAGGAACCAACTCGTGGCTAGCCGCGCCCTTACTTTGTTTCGAGCACGCTCAACGGCTTAAGCGTGCTGCGACAAGTGTCGCGCCCTTACTTCGTTTTCGAGTTCGATCAACAACCTAAGTGTGATGCGACTAGCTGCGACAAGGTTTCTTGTCGGCAACGGCACTGCCAGCAGGCTGCTGAAGTTCCGCACTCAGCGCTCGCGGCAAGGGTCCCTTCGCCGGCAAGTCCCCTAAAAGCGTAGGGTAAAATCATACAAAGCAAAGAAGTAGAGTAAAGGAAATAACATTGCATTAACTACCCAAAATAGAGTTATATTACAAAGCAACTTGTCGCAGCACTAATAAACTATTGATCGTAACGTAATTGGCAGCAACAAAGGAAAATAGCCTAGTCTGCGCGGTCGCCGTCGACCCTCTTGATCTTGCCCACCTTGGCCACACTAGGTGCGACAAGGGCCTTGAGCGTCTCCTGGTCGGCGTCGGGCGGCAAGGTCCGAAGAACGTTGTTGAGGTTGAGCCCCGGGTTGCGGAAGACTATCTTCATCAGCACCTTCTCCAAGACGCCCGTGCAGAGCCTGCGCGCCTCGTTCGCCAACTGCGTGGGGATACTTTCCCGGAGCTGCTGGAGGGCCGGCGCCACTCCCCTGAAGAACAAGCTCAGCTTGGCGCTATGAGGGAGATTCTCGTCGGTGGAGTACCCGAGATGCTCCGTCCCCAGCCCCGCCAACTCCCTGTCGATGTCAGCGGCGGCGGCGACAAGCCCCTCGGTCCAGTGCTCCACCATCAGCCTGAAGTTGTTTTGGCAGAGGGCGGCGCTGTCCAACAGTGCCCTCTCAGCCCTGAGATCCTCCTTCAGTTTCGTCTCCCGCTCTCTGGCGCCATCAAGTGATGTGGTGAGGGTGGAGAGCTTCAACTCCAAGTCCGCAACGGAATCCTTGGCGATGGCGAGCTCCATGCCCTTGTTGGAGAGACGGACCTGCAGCTCGGAGTGACTGTGGGCGTCCCTCTCCCTCTCCGACACAAGTGCAGCGACCTTCTCTTCGCTCGTTTTCAAGTGGATCTCTAGTTGCGCCACCCTCGCCTCCAGGTCTCTCTTGGCGGTCTCAGCAGCTGTAGCGGCGTCCTTCGCCTCCTGTAGGGCTCCGCCAAGAGACTGTTCGCGCGCGGCAAGGTCGTCCTCGTGGCTGTCGAGGTCGACTTTCCGCTGCGTTAGTTCTCCTTCCCACCGAGACAGCTCTTCGGCGGCGAGCCGTTGCTGCTCCTCTGCTTCGGCCTTCTCAAGTATGAATGCCTGATGCGCCTCGGTGAGCTCCTCCCGCTCCTCCGCCAAGGATCGGAGGTCCGCCTGGTTGGCGGCCCGGAGCTCTTCGGCGCGCTTCTCCAAGTCGACGCCCGCCTTGGCGGCCAGAGCCTCTCGGGACTCCAGCTTGGCCTGCCTGGCGCGGTACAGAGCCAGAAGCCTCCGCAGAAGCCGCTCCTCCTCGGGCTCGCTACTGTTGCCGGGCGCATCGACGAACTTCAGCCCGGCAGAGGCGAGGACTTCCCCGTCGAAGGCCTCTCCCTCCGCGGGCGCCCTTGACGTAGATGCCCACGGGAACTGAATGAAGACCCCGTTTCCAGCCTCCAGGTAGGCGCCTGTTTCGGCCGCGGCAGCAGCAGGGTCGGCGGTTGACGCAGCGTCTGACGCTCCTGCGGCCTTAGGACCGTCAGTGCGACCGCCGGTCCCCTCCTCAGCTGTCGCGTCGGCCTTGGCTGCCTCTTCGACAGTGGGCTCGTCAGTGCCGATCGCCTCTTCGGTAGCCGCGGCGTCGCCAGTGTTGCCGCGCGCGTCCTCCTCGGTGGCGGCCTCCGTCTCCATCGGCTCTGGAGCGGACGAGTTTGAAGACCAAAAAATAAAAGAAGGAAGTAACTATCAAGCAATTATCCAAAAAGAGAAATTCAAGAGAAGAAAAGTCCAAGGGTTACCTGCGCGGGCCTCTTCTTGGATGGGGTTCCTTGCCGGGGAGTCCTCCCTCGGCGGCGTGGTGGTGGCCCCCGCCGGCGGAGGGCCGCTGGCGCCTTCCCTTGGCGGGGTGCTCGCCCTTGGCGGGGTACTCGCCCTTGGCGGGGTGTCCTCCCTCGCCGGGGGGCTCCTCCTTGGCGGAGAGGTCGAGACGTGCGGCTCGTCGGGAGCAGTCTCTTGGCGCTCCTGAGGCTGCCACTCTGCTTCTGCACAAGTCAACGAACAAACAAAACGATCAACAAGGATAAGAAGGCCACGCGTGCCCGACAAGCGAAGAGTAAATAGAAAACTCACGCCGGGGGCTGCGCTGGGGGCTGCTCTGGAAAGCAGCTGCCTGGTCCGGCGAGCTTGTCGCAGGCGCATCCCCTGCTGCTGCGACGGGCTCGTCCTCAAGATCGACCACCGGGATCTTGGCCCTCTTCGCCGCCCTCCGGGCCAGGGTCCTGGAAGACAGACAAAAACAGAATCAGGCGAAGAAAATTCAAGACAGAAGCAACAGAAAATTGAAGGAAACAAAGAGTTGATAGTGCTTACTCTTCCTCCTCCTCGTCAGAGCTGAGCACGGAGAAATCAAAGTCCGCCTCGCGCATCCCGGCGCGAGGAGCTGGAGGAGTAGGCTCCCTCGGTCGCTTGGCGGGAGCGGGGACGGTGGTCTGAGAAGACCCCGCTCCAGTTGTCGCCGAGGCACGAGGGGCGGCAGGAACGTTAGTCCTAGCCCGGGAAGACCCTCCTCCGGCCACTGTTGAAGTGCGGGGCACTCCCTTGGCTGCCTTGCTTGTCGTGGCGGCGCGTGTCGAACGGCGCTGCGGCTGCTGGCCTGCCGGCGGCTCCGCCATGTCTGCGGCTTTGCGGAGGCGCCTCCTCGCTGGAGCCGGAGGGCTTGCTGGTGGCGGTGAACTCCCCGAGGACGAAGAAGAGGAGTCGAGATTCAGCGACCCGCCTGAGTCTTCGGCAGAATCGCTCGATCCGGCGCCCTGCTCGGCGGGCCCGCTCGACTCTGTGCCTTGCTCGGCGGCCCCGCTTGTCCTAGCAGGTTGCCCCGCAGGCTTTATCACTTTAAGAAGCTCTTCCTCCTCGGCCAGACTTACCGCCTCCGCTGCATTCGCCTCCTCCAAAGTATATCCGAACTCGCCCGCGGCCCTGGCTGCAGCTGCCTCCTCCAACCTGGTGGCAATATACGCCATCTCCTCATCGATGGTGTCACGGGTGAGGCCCCTCTTCTCATCGGATTTGACTGGCTGCTCCACCAAGTTGTCGAAGAACGTTTGCACGGCTTCGTCAGAAGGCTCCCGCCAAGTGGGGTCAATCCCATGTGAGTCACACCACGGCATCGCCGCGCGGATGGCGCTAAGCGACGAATTGTTGCACAACGGAACTACGCCCGGCGGCAACACGAACCACTCTGGATGGTTACCGTCGTGCTTGAATAGCTCATGGAGCATTCCGTTGAGCTCCATCACCGTGAAGTTGTAGTTAAGGCCCGGGCGCAGCCTCATAATGTCCGCCGCATTATCAAACTCCCAAGCATGCCTTTTCCTTTCCTGCAAAGGGGCGATGCGGCGGCGAAGAAAGTCTGCCCCGATAGCTCCTACGGTGAGTTTGGCTTGCCGGAGGCGAAGAATCCTAGTGGTGGCTATCTTCAGCTTATCGTCCTCTGGAGCCAGGTCACTCCAATCATTGCCGCGCACTACTGCAACTTGGCGCCGGGAAGTGAACTGCTCTGGGGCGTCTTCCATGATCCAGCACCAGTTGGCCCTCCACTCATCCCACTTGCCGCGGAGCTCCCCCGTCAAGTAAGCCTCTTTCTTATGAAGCCTAAAGATCCAAGAAATCTCGCCGGAGAAAGGAGACCCAGACTCAACTCGAGGCGTAAAGTAATGGCGGAAGAGGGCTACGTTGGGGTAAACTCCGACAAAGTTCTCGCACAAATGTGCAAAAACGGCCATGGTCAAGACGGCGTTTGGGGTGAAATCAAGGAGATGAAACCCGTAGGTATTCATAATATCGCAGAAGAATTCGGAATACGGCGGGCAGAGTCCACAATAGAACAGAGCAAAAAAGGCATATCCTCCAGGAAACATATCGCAGGCCTCGGGCGGGGAGTACCTTGGTGCGCGGGTGCGCTTTTGTCTCCCTCGACCAGAAGAGATATAATTTTTCCTTCAATTCCACCGCGCTGAGCTTCGGCGGGAAGACCACCATCTTCTTCCGCATTGATGCTAGCTTCAGCGCCTTGGCGGTCTTCGCGGCCTTCGCCTTGTCGCCCTTCGGGGCCATGGCGGGGACAACGAGGAAAGTCAACGGCGCTGGGGATGCTGGTGGCGGCAGAGGAAGGGCGGAGCGCTGCTCTCTTTCAACCTTCGGAAGGAGGGGAGTAGCGGGGGTTTCTGGAGGATGAAGAAGAAGTGGGCGAATGGAGGGAACTGCCCCTGTTTCCCCTGCTTTTAAGGAGGGAGAGGGGGACATTCTGCATTTTCCCCATTAAAGAAACAGGCCACGATCTCTCCCACGACGCCGCAATCGACGCGTGCCGTTAGGGAGGGGCGCGGCGGATACGGAGTGGGATGCGGCGCGTCGTGGGCCGCGTGTGACCGTGCACTGTTTTGGGCCTGGCCCAACAGCGCTCGGCACTGTGTGTGGCCCAGGCCCGAGGGCTCTTGTCGGTGTACTAAAGTAGGGGTACCTTAGTATCCCGAACTTGTGCACGGGCAGTAGCAGCATCCCGTGGCAGGGCTTGCCGCGCGTCCGCCAAGGCCCACCGAGGTTCCTTTGAAACCATTCAAGAACAAAGTATCCAAGTCAGAGAAACAAGGCCCCGGCAAGAGGAGCTTGCTGGGAAGGCCACTCAAGGCTCGAGACCACCTCTTCGGTACAAGACCCTGGCAAGAGGAGCTTGCCAGGAAGGCCAAGCATGGCATTTCAAGAGAATTGCCGCGACGCGCCGCGCGTCCCAGCAAGGCCCGGAGAGCGACAAGCTTCCGGGCGCGGCAAGGTAACGGCCGCGGCAAAGCGCTTGCCGCGGCGGGCCTCCACTATGTGCCCGCGCTCCAGCTCATCCGACCACGCGTCGCCCTGGGGCCCTTCCAGGGACGCGTGGCAGAAGGCTGTGTAGCCTGGGGTACACGGTGGCGAGCTGCGATGACAAAGCCACCCTCGTGGCGGACGAAGACGCCCTGACGGACGCTTTTTACACTGTTCGGGGTGACGGCGACGGGCATTTAATACCCTTGTCCCCTGCCGTCAGGGTTATGTACAGAGCACTGTACGTACACTGTTCCAACTACCACCATTTTTACATTTTTACCCTCAACTGCGTTGCCACCTGTCGGTGACCCCTTTGACCTATAAAAGGAGGCCCATGCGCAACGTAGGGGAGGTTCGGATCCTCGATCACTCTCACGCTCGGTGTAGCTAGCTAAAAGCACTGTAGTTCTTCTTGCTCCCGAGCCAAGAACGCAATACAAACCAAGGCAGGAGTAGGGTTTTACGCCTCCGCGCAGCCCGAACCTGGGTAAACTGCTCACGTGTCCGCCTCGATCGGCTCTTCGTGCATCCTCCGCTCCCTTGCCATACCGAAAAGGGGCTCCGGTCCCATAGGTGTCCGTGGGCGATCAGTTTCCCCGACAACATCAACTTGGCGTATTAATGGGCTATGGAGATGCCCATCAATAGATATCAATGTGAGTGAGTAGGAATTGCCATGCAACGGATGCACTAGAGCTATAAGTGTATGAAAGCTCAACAAAAGAAACTAAGTGGGTGTGCATCCAACTCACTTGCTCACGAAGACCTAGGGCATTTTGAGGAAGACCATCATTGGAATATACAAACCAAGTTCTATAATGACAATTCCCACTAGTATATTGATACGTCCAAAACGTATCTATAATTTCTGCTTGCTCCATGCCTCTTTTGTGTGATATTGCTATGATATTTATGCACTTCCATACACTTCTGATCATATTTGGACTAACCTATTAACTCAGTGCACCACAGTGCCAGTTCCTGTTTTCTGCTGTTTTTCTATTTCAGGTTTCCCCCATATTAAAAGTGCTCTAAAAATTCCGGGAAAAATACAGGAAAAATCAGCGTAACGGGAGCTTCAAGAAAAACCAAAGTATGGCCAGAGGGGAGCCCGGGGTGGCCCAGGCGGCCACCCGGGGCGGCCCCACCCCTGGCCGCCCAGGGGGGGCGCCTGGGGCCCCCTCTCCGCCTCTGGTGACCCCCCTTCGCATATATATTCCTCGCGTCCCGAAACCCTCGAGGATGGAACCCTTTTTCGTGATCTCGCCTCTGTTCCGCCGCAGCCGCGCTTCCAAGATCGGGAGCACCAGGAGAACTCTTCTCGGCACCCTGCCGGAGGGGAGAACCACCACCGGGAGCTTCTCCACCACCATGGACGCTTCCCGGATGAGTCGTGAGTAGTCCACCTTGGACCATGGGTCCATGACTAGTAGCTATGTGATGTTCTCCTCCCCTCTTTGTTCTTCATGGTTTAGACCTCGTGAGCTGCCCTACATGATCGAGGCACATATGTAATCTTTATGATGTTGCTCTGCTGAGTTTGCTGGGATCCGATGGATTATGAGATTATGTTCAGATTGTGTGTGAGTAATATATTTGATTCACCACTTTTATATTTATGTTCTTGAGTAATTCTTGCATGTTCTCCGTTGCTGTTTATTGCTTTGGCCGAGTAGTAGGTAGTAACTCCAAGAGGGAACGTTATGCTTGATTGTGGGTTCATGCCCCCTGATGACTAGCTTGAGTGACAGAAACATGAGTCTAGGGGATGTGCTGTTGCCACAAGGGGGAAAACAACGGTGCTTGTACTTGCGGGTGCAAGGATTGTTTACTTTACGCAAAGTTCTTTTAATGCAGTTGTTTGTTGCTTTGAGTTTACACTTTGGGTGGGATTCGCAACTTAATACCAGCGAGATGTTCTGGATAGATATCTCAAGGTGGATGATTAGTAGTAGATGCAGATGGATTTCGGTCTACTTGCCTTGGCGTACCGCCCATGCTTTTGAGCCTCTACCTTTCTATATAGCATAGTTAGCATTGGTTTGCGCACATAATCCTGTCAATTGCCCAGCTGTAATTTGTTTACCTCGCTTTGCTATTTTATCGTCTTTTGGGAGAGAGACATCACTAGTGAACATCATGGGACCCCGGTCCATATTACCACCACTGATCACACCCGCTATTTACTTCCTGTCTTTATTTCCTAGTTGAATTTATACCTATCATTATTATCTCTTGTGTTTGATCCTTTGTAAACGACAAGGCCGGAGGGATTGACAACCTCTCTGTACTCATTGGGAGCAAAGTTATTTGTATCTGTGTGCAGGTCCTGTTAACCGCTAAGTTTCTGTCGCCGTTGACACCTTCTTGTCGACCCTCGGAGTCTCACGGGATTCGATCCTTGGTACCTTTGCCAAGGGAAACTTGCTGCAACGCTACATCTCAAACCTTCCACTTGGGGTAACCAACGAGGGGCGAGAAGCCATCATATATGAAAGTGACAAAACAAGAGACTCTCTATCATGAAGATCATGGTGCTACTTTTAATAACAAGTGTGGAAAAAGGATAATAACATTTTCCCTTCTCTCTTTTTCTCTCATTTTTTCTTTTTTTTCTTTGGGCCTTTTCTCTTTTTCTTTATGGCCTCTTTTTTTCTTTTTTCTTTTTTTCTTCCGTCCGGAGTCTCATCCCGACTTGTGGAGGAATCGTAGTCTCCATCATCCTTTCCTCAGTGGGACAATGCTCTAGTAATGAAGATCATCAGACTTTTTTGACTTACAACTCAAAGATTACAACTCGAAGCTAGAACAAAATATGACTCTATGTGAATGCCTCCGGCGGTGTACCGGGATGTGCAATGAATCAAGATTGACATGTATGAAAATTTATGAACGGTGGATTTGCCACAAATGCGATGTCAACTACATGATCGTGCATGGAAATATGACAATGATGAAGCGTGTCATAATAAATGGAATGGTGGAAGGCTGCATGGCAATATATCTCGGAAGGACAAGACTTGCCTGCTCCCTCCCCATGCTCCCATCCGTGCTCCCACTTCATCCTACGGCTGTCCTTTTCCCTTTTTTCTTTCTAATCTAATCATCTCCCCCTCTGATTTTAAGGGGGTGGGGCCGGGCCTTATTTTGTTCCAATCAAATCAAGCCACGTACGCGGGAGCACGAATGGGCACACGCGAGGGGAGCAGGCAAGTCTCGTCCATCTCGGAATGGCTATGGAAATGCCATAATAGGTTGGTATGGTGGCTATTTTGAGGAAGGTATACGGTGGGTGTATGGTACCGACGAAAGTTGCGCGATACACGAGAGGCTAGCAATGGTGGAAGGGTGAGAGTGCATATAATCCATGCACTCACCATTAGTCATAAAGAACTCATATACTTATTGCAAAAATCTACGAGTTATCAAAACAAAGTATTCAACGCATGCTCCTATGGGAAGGGTTGGTAGGATTTAACCATCGCGCGATCCTGACCTCCACACAAAGGATGATAATCAATAAATAAATCATGCGGTTCACCATACGTGCATGCTACGGGAATCACAAACTTTAACACAAGTGTTTCTCAAATTCACAATTACTCCACTAGCATTACTCTAATATCACCATCCTCATATCTCAAAACAATCATCAAGTATCAAACTTCTCATAGTATTCAATGCACTTTTATGAAAGTTTTTATTATACCCATCTTGGATGCCTATCATATTAGGACTAATTTTATAACCAAAGCAAATTGCCATGTTATTCTAAGGGACTCTCAAAATAATATAAGTGAAGCATGACAGATCAATAATTTCTACAAAATAAAACCACCACCATGCTCTAAAAGATATAAGTGAAGCACTAGAGCAAAAACTATCTAGCTCAAAAGATATAAGTGAAGCACATAGAGTATTCTAATAAATTCCGATTCATGTGTGTCTCTCTCAAAAGTTGTGCACAGCAAGGATGATTGTGGTAAACTAAAAGCCAAAGACTCAAATCATACATGACGCTCCAAGAAAAACACATATCATGTGGTGAATAAAAATATAGTCTCAAGTAAAGTTACTGATAGACGAAGACGAAAGAGGGGATGCCTTCCTGGGGCATCCCCAAGCTTAGGCTTTTAGTTGTCCTTGAATTTTACCTTGGGGTGCCTTGGGCATCCCAAACTTAGGCTCTTCCCACTCTTTGTTCCATAGTCCATCAAATCCTTACCCCAAAACATGAAAACTTCACAACACAAAACTTAACAGAAAATCTCGTGAGCTCCGTTAGTATAAGAAAACAAACCACCACTCAAAGGTACTGTAATGAACTCATTCTTTATTTATTTTGGTTTTAAACCTACTGTATTCAAACTTCTCTATGATTCATAACCCCCGATACTACTCATAGATTCATCAAAATAAGCAAACAACACATGAAAAACAGAATCTGTCAAGAACAGAACAGTCTGTAGCAATCTGTAACTTTCAAATACTTATGTAACTCTAAAAATTCTGACATAAATTGGTGGACGTGAAGAATTTGTCTATTAATCATCTACAAAAAGAATCAACTTAAAAGCACTCTCCGGTAAAAAATGGTAGCTAATCTCGTGAGCGCTAAAGTTTCTGTTTTTTACAGCATGATTGCAAAGACTTCACCCAAGTCTTCCCAAAGGTTGTACTTGGCACAAACACTAATTAAAACATAAAACCACATCTAAACAGAAGATAGATGAATTATTTATTACTAAACAGAATCAAAAACAAAGAAAATAAAATTGGGTTGCCTCCAACAAGCGCTATCGTTTAACGCCCCTATCTAGGCATGATACAAGAATAGATCTAGGTATTGCCATAATGATAAGGTAAATCGCGAAAACTCGTCTCATATTCCCTACGTTCAGCAGCAAGTTTTCTTTGTGGCAAGGAAAAGTTATCGAATGGGCTAAATTTAATAGGACAAAAGTCCCCAAGAACAAGCTCGAGAGGTATGGGTTCCTCCTTTGGCCCCTTGTATTGCACAATCAATTCATCGTTATAAGTATTCTTTTGGCAGAAGGTCATGAGCCTTTTTTCAAGAGAGAAACCTAAACCATTGTTTTGAATAGCAAAATCATCATTCAGCTCAGAGATTCTATCAACTAGAACATCGTTAGGAACCTTTTTTCTAAGGTTTTCATTATAAGCAACATGATCTAGAGATTGTAAACGCGTTATGTCCGCTTGCTTAAATAGGATAGCCTCTATGGGCGGCGATGGCGTCGGGCCGACGCGGGGCGGTGACGGCGTCGGGGTGGCGCGGGACGGCGTCGGAGGCAGGGCGACGACGGCGAGGCAGAGTGGCATCGTGGCGGCGGCATCGGGACGGGGGAAGAAGAAATGAAATTTTCGCAAGTGTTCATTATATAGACGGAGCTTTGGTCCCGGTTCGTGGCACCAACCGGGACCAATGCCCCCTTAAGTCCCGGTTGGTGCCACCAACCGTGACCAAAGGCCTCTGCTTCCCGCCCTTTGGGCTGCTGAAAAGCGACCTTTGGTCCCGGTTGGTGGCACCAATCGGGACTAAAGGGGGGCATTGGTCCCCGGTTGGTGCCACGAACCAGAATTTAATGCATCCCTTTAGTCTCGGTTGATGCCACCAACCGGGACCAAAGGCCTTGCACAGCGGCGTGTTGGTGGGAGTTTAGTCCTACCTCGCTAGCTGAGAGAGAGTCGCACCTGTTTATAAGGTGCGGTGCGCCTGAGCTGTCGAGCTCCTCTCTAAAGCAGGCTTACTGGCCTATCCTCTCTATGCATGCCTGTGGGTCTAGTGGGCCTTCTACGAGCCTGAATCTTGGCCCACCTAGTTGGTTGTGTTTCTAGTCATATTCAGGCCATGGTGGCCTAGTAGGTGGCAATTTTTTTTATTTTTTTTCTTTCTTTTTTGCTTTTAGGTCACAAAAATTATAAACTTTCTGTTAGTGCCATTAGTTTTCAAATTTGATTTTTTTGAAATTTCTGTGAATCACTAGTTTGTGAATAACTTTACTATAAAATAGAGTTTTGAGTTATTCTTTTTCCTACTATTTAATATTACTGTGTTTTATCATTATACTCAATTTGGTAATTTTAGGTTATTTTAAATATCTGTTTTAGTGAAAAAAATCAGATTTTGTTATTTTAGTTTGCTATTAAAGTTTCTAACAAAAAAATTCTTTATGAAAATTCTTTTTGCTTTTAATGTTTTGGACAGGCAATTCTTAGATAATTTTAGTTGCATAAATTTTATATAATTTTAGTTTCAAAAATACTAGAGGTTTATAAAAGCATTTTAGTTGATTCCTTTTGCTTTTAGTTGCATAATTCTTAGAAAATTCTTTTTGCTTTTAATGTTTTGAACAGAAACATAAACTTTCAACCTTTTTTTAACTTATTTGAACTCCAGATTTTTTTTGTGTTCAAAATGGACCATTCAAAGCCACATCATCATTTTCAACCCTTTCTGACTTCATTTGTTACTTTTCATGCATTTACTGATTTGGTTGAGCTACATGACCCTGAAATTGAAAATCATTTCAAATGAACTCTGAAAAGGTTGAAAGTTGGCATGGCATCATCATTTCACCCACATAGCATGTGCTAAAAAGTTGAGATGGTTATGGCAAAAACTGGATGCACTTCGTGTACGAAACGGACTATCTGTTTCGAGGTATCAGGGTTTCAGACGAAAACTCATCTGTTACAAAAGGGATTTCATTTTTTTGAACCAATTTGAACTACAGACTTTTTCTGTGTTCAAAATGCACCATTACAAAGTGATATTCTAGATCAAAGGCATCATCGCAAAGTCTTCACTTTTTCTTCGCTTGTGTCCTTTGCTTATCGCGCCGTAACCATGGCTAATCTTCATCGTTTATCAGGGTGCTTGGGTCAGCCTTGACTTTGAAGGAGGGAATTTCATGAAACTTTTCATAATCTTCGGAAATGTCTATCTTGCCCTCCACTCCCACGATGTCTCTTTTTCCTGAAACAACTATGTGGCGCTTTGGCTCATTGTATGATGTGTTCGAACGGTTCGTCTGTGTACCCAAGATTGTTCAGATACACTATTTTCATTCTGTAATCTGGGTCTACCTGTACCCCGCCTCCTGACAGATTGACCCATTTGCACTTAAACAAAGGGACCTTAAAATCATGTCCGTAGTCAAGTTCCCATATGTCCACTATGTAACCATAATATGTGTCCTTTCCCTTCTTGGTTGTTGCATCAAAGTGGACACCGCTGTTTTGGTTGGTGCTCTTTTGATCTTGGCCAATCGTCTAAAATGTATTCCCATTTATCTCGTATCCTTTGTAAGTCAATACAGTCGGAGATGGTCCCCCGGACAACGAGTACAACTCATCACAAACATTGTTGTCACCTCTGAGACGTGTTTCCAACCAACTGCCGAAAGTCTTGATGTGTTCACATGTAATCCAGTCATCACACTGCTCCGGGTGTTTGGAGCGCAGACTGTTCTTGTGTTCATCGACATACGGGGTCACCAGGGTAGAGTTCTGTAGAACTGTGTAGTGTGCTTCAGACCAAGAATGCCCGTCCCTACATATTATTGACTCTCCTCCAAGCGTGCCTTTCCTAGTTAGTCTCCCCTCATACCGCGATTTAGGGAGACCAATCTTCTTAAGGCCAGGAATGAAGTGAACACAAAACCCAATGACATCCTCTGTTTGATGGCCCATGCAGATGCTTCCTTCTGGCCTAGCGCGGTTACGGACATATTTCTTTAGCACTCCCATGAACCTCTCAAAGGGGAACATATTGTGTAGAAATATGGGGCCCAGAATGACAATCTCGTCGACTAGATGAACTAGGACGTGTATCATGATATTGAAGAAGGATGGTGGGAACACCTGCTCTAAACTGACAAGACATTGTGCCACATCACTCCTTAGCCTTGGTATGATTTCTGGATCGATCACCTTATGAGAGATTGCATTGAAGAATGCACATAGCTTCACAATGGCTAATTGGACGTTTTCCGGTAGAAGCCCCCTCAGTGCAACCGGAAGCAGTTGCGTCATAATCGCATGGAAGTCATGAGACTTTAGGTGCTAGAACTTTGTCTCTGCCATATTTATTATCCCCTTTATATTAGACGAGAAGCCAGACGGGACCTTCATACTGAGCATGCATGCAAAGAAGATTTCCTTCTCTTCTTTGGTAAGAGCGTAGCTAGCAGGACCTTCATACTGCTTTGGAGGAATTCCGTCTTTTTCGTGCAAACGTTGCAGGTCCTCTCGTGCCTCCGGTGTATCTTTTGTCTTCCCATACACGCCCAAGAAGCCTAGCAGGTTCACGCAAAGGTTCTTCGTCACATGCATCACGTCGATTGAAGAGCGGACCTCTAGGTCTTTCCAGTAGGGTAGGTCCCAAAATATAGATTTCTTCTTCCACATGGGTGCACGTCCCTCAGCGTTGATGGGCCTCGAACCCCTCGTTGGTTACCCCAAGTGGAAGGTGTAAGATGGAGTAAGTAGAAGTTTTTTCCCCTAGCAAAGATGCCAAGGATCGATTCCCCAGAGACTCCTAGGTTCAACAAGTAGGTGTCAATTGCTACGGCGCCAGATTAGTATCAACCAACGTGGACCTGCACACAGATACAAATAACTTTGCTCCCAACGAGTACAGAGAGGTTGTCAATCTCTCCGGCCTTGTAGTTCACAAAGGGTTAAAAGCAATGATAGTAGTGATAGATAGTTTTTGCGATAGTAGGTAAATAACGAAAAGTAAATAGTGGATGTGATCAATGATGGTAATATGGACCGGAGTCACATGATGTTCACTAGTGATGTCTCTCTCCCAAAAGACGATAAAACAGCTATGTGAGGTAAACAAATTACAGCTGGGCAATTGACAGGACCACGAACGCAAACCAATGCTGACTACATTGCAAGAAAGGTTAAGGTTCAAAGCATGGGCGGTACGCCAATGTAAGTAGACCGAAATCCATCAATATCTACTACTAATCATCCACCTTGAGATATCTATCCAGAACATCTCGCTGGTATTAAGTTGCGAGTCCCACCCATAGTGTAAACTCAATGCAACAGACAACTGCATTAAAAGAACTTTGCGTAAAGTAAACAATCCTTGCACCCGCGGGCACAAGAACCGTTGTTTTCCCCCTTGTGGCAACAGCACATCCCCTAGACTCATGTTTCTGTCAATCAAGCTAGTCATCGAGGGGCATGAACCCACAATCGAGCATAACGTTCCCTCTTGGAGTCACTACCTACTACTCGGCCAAAGCAATAAGGAACAACGGAGAACATGCAAGAATTACTTATGAACTAAAATATAAAATAGGTGAATCAAATATATTACTCAAGATCAATCTGAACATAATCTCATAATCCATCGGATCCCAGCAAACTCAACATAGCAACAACATAAGGATTACATAGGTGCCTCGATCATGTAGGGCAGCTCACGAGGACTAATTAGTGAAGCAAAAGAACGGGAGGAGAACATCACATAGCTACTGGTCATGGACTTATGGTCCAAGGGAGACTACTCACGAGTCATCCGGGAGGCGTCCATGGTGGTGGAGAAGCTCCCGGTGGTGATCCTCGCCTCCGACAGGGTGCCGGGAAGAGTTCTCCTGGTGCTCCCGATCTTGGAAGCGGCGGCGGCGGCGGAACAGAGATGGGATCGCGAAAAGAGTTCCTGTTCTGAGGGTTTCGGAGGTCCCTCTAAATATATGCCAAAGGAGGGCACCGGACGGGCTTCGGGGGGCCCAGGCGCCCCCCCCGGCGCGGCCCAGGGGGGGCGCGCCGCCAGGGCGCCTGGAGCCCTAGTGCCCCCCCCCAGGCTGCCCTTCGGACGCAGTGTTGTTTCCAGATCGCTGATTTTTTATATAATTTTTCTGGATTTTTCTGGGCAGTTCTCGAAACGTGAAAACCTGAAATACAAAAACAGCCGAAAAGAGAAACTGGCACTGGGGTGCACTGGATTAGTAAGTTAGTCCAAATATGATCAAAAGTGTATGGAAGTGTATGAATATCATAGCAATATCACCCAAAAGTGGCATGGAGCAAGCAGAAATTATAGATACGTTTTGGACGTATCAACATCCCCAAGCTTAATTCCTGCTCATCCTCGAGTAGGTAAATGATAACAAGAATAATTTCTGTGGTGACATGCTATTAACCATATAGGACTTTCGCATAGTCATATGACAAAAGCTTACTGAGACAATTATTCTAAAGTAATTAAGTTGCCTCAAGAGAAAATCACAAATGACTGAAAGTTTTACAACATGAAACTGAAACATCAAAAAGATTTGCAATGAACATGATGTGCAAATATGATAAAGTGATATCTAGCTTGCCCCCTTTAGTGATGCAAAACATAAGTGCAGGGGAACCTTCAAGGTTTAAGTGATGACTAGATACAATCATTTCAGAATAAACGATATCACAATCATCCAAAAGACAATGCTACTTTGGGACAATGCACATTACACTCAGAATGAGAATCATGCTCTCAGTAGTTGGTGCTTCAACATAAAGGTAAAAGAAAGGTTAAGTGCTAGAGCTTTTTATTTTGAAAACATGGAAGCAATTGTGTCAACGGTAGTAGTACTTCATATGTGTCATGCATAAAACATCCTATAAGTTGCAAACCTCATGCATCGAATACTAATAGTGCTCGCTCCTTGTCCTAATTAGCTCGGATTCCCATGGGTTATCATTGCATTGCATATGTTTTAACCAAGTGTCACAAAGGGGTACCTCTATGCCACCTGTACAAAGGTCCAAGGAGATAGATCGTATTTGATTTCTCGTTTTGGATAGATCTCAACTTGAGGACATCCATACCGGGACAACATAGAAAATAGATGATGGACTCCTCTTTAATGAATAAGCATATTCTCATGAGAGATTGAGGATTAAGGTCCAAGCTAAAACTTCCACCATGATGCATGGCTTTGGTTGGCAGCCCAATGTTCTTCTCTAACAATATGCATAGTTATTCAACCCACGGTAAATCACCCTTACTTCAGACAAGACGAACATGCATAGCAACTCACATGATATTCAACAAAAGTGTGACAGTTGATGGCGTCCCCAGAAACATGGTTACCGCTCAGGAAGCAACTTATAAGAAATAAGATACATAAGCAACATATTCTTTACCACAATAGTTTTAGGCTACTTTCCCATGAGCTATGTATTGCATGGTTAGTTTGCTTAGTGCAGGTGGAGGTTAGAAAAAGACTGGGAGCGACCAACTAAGAGAGCAATGACGGTCATAATCATGCAGAGCGACAAAACAATATTGAATCAAGCATGGTAGTTTTATCGCTACTCGGAAATAAAAGATCATCAAGGCTTGACAGACTTTCTTTACAGTCTTGAATATGCGTGAGCATACGCCAAGTCAATCAAAATAAATTCTCGAAGGAAGACATTACTAAACCATACCACATCATAGGCAAACAAACCAAGTTGGTACTCCAATAACACATTGGGAACCCCCCAGCTATTTGAGATTAACCAAAAGAAAACCTGAACTACTAAGCACCATCATGAAAGTAGCATCTTTATCATAGACATATTAACCCATGCAACGGAAGCAAACTCTCTTAATAAGGTGAGCATGGTAATTAAAGAGAGTTCAAGCAACCAACTAAATAAAAGCTCTTGAAAAGATAAGCATGAATACTAAGAGCAGAGCACGATAGTAGCTATTAAAAGACAAAGAACACACACAGCATAGGATAGACATGAAAATTCTATGTTATGTTGTAGGTAGAGGTGGAGCGTGTTTCTCTCCCACATAAAGGAATACTGGGTTCTGATTCGTTATGAAAAACTAAAAAGAAAACTAAAAGCAAGACGCTCCAAGCATAGCACATAACACATGAAGTGATAAAAATATAGCGAAACGAAAGACGAACTGATAGTGTTGATGGAGAAGGGGATGCACGGGGGCATCCCCAAGCTTAGACGCTTGAGTCTCCTTGAATATTTCTTGGGGGTGCACGGGGGCATCCCCAAGCTTGAGCGCTTGACACTCCTGAATCTTTTTATCATCTTCCCTCGCACACTTGAAAACTCCCTTCATACATAACTCATCATAATCTGATTAGCGAGGTTAGTACCCTTAATAAAATAATTATACCTTGCTGGAAATAAGGATATTCTTGAAGTTCTACTGTTTCTCAAGATTGCCAAAAGGTTTTTGCAAAGAAAAAGCAAGATCTTAATTTGCAAAGTGAAGGTAAGGCAAAACAGGACAGAATCTGTGAAAAACAGAACAGCAGGCAGTAATTGGTCTGTTCGGGATACTTCTGCAACTCAAATCAAAAAACTCAGAACTTACGCACGAAAGACAATTATATAGAGAACGCTGTCGAAAAAATTCAGACCAAAAAGATGATCTGTTGATTTTATACGAATTTTTCAATCCAAGGACAGAATCTGTTTCCTGGACAGCACCTCACAACTTTTGAACTTTCTAGCAATCGGAGGCTATACTTGGCACAAATATGAAAAGCAAAGATACAATGATGATGCTACAGCAGTAAACAACATCAAGACACAACAAAAGCAAAAATTTATTCATGTGGGCTGCCTCCCAAAAGCGCTTTCTTTTATGCCTTTAAGCTAGGCATAAGACTTTAATGATGCTCTCGTAGGAATAAGAGTTGAAGAACAAAAGAGAGCATCAAGAAGCAAATACAAAACATATTTAAGCCTAACATGCTTCCTATGCATAGGAATATTGCAATAGAATAATTCATTGAAGCACAAAGCAATAAGCATAGGAAGACAAAACAAGTGCAGCTTCAAAACCTTCAACATAAAGAGAGGGAACTTGATATTATTGAAATATCTATAAGCATATGTTCCCTTCTCATAATAATTTTCAGTGGGATCACGAATAAACTCAACAATATAAGCATCACATAAAGCATTGTTACCATGATCCACATGCAAAAAGTGTTGGAGATATGCCCTAGAGGCAATAATAAAAGTATTATTATTATATCTCCTTGTTCATGATAATCGTTTGTTATTCATGCTTGAATTGTATTGTACGGAAACAGCGATACATGTGTGAATACATAGACCAAAATGAGTCCCTGGTAGGCCTCTAGTAGCCAGCTCGTTGATCAACAGATGGTCATGGTTTCCTGACCATGGACATGAGATGTCGGTGATAACGGGATCACATCATTAGGAGAATGATGTGATGGATAAGACCCAAACTTGAGCATAACACGAGATCGTATAGTTCGTAATGCATAAGCTTTTCGGTGTCAAGTATTTGTTCCTTAGACCATGAGGTTGTACAACTCCCGGATACCGTAGGAGTGCTTTGGGTGTGCCAACCGTCACAACGTAACTGGGTGGCTATAAAGGTACGCATCGGGTATCTCCGAAAGTGTCTGTTGAGTTGGTACGAACCGAGACTGGGATGTTGTCACTCCGTATGACGGAGAGGTGCCTCTGGGCCCACTCGGTAAGTCATCATCATAATGAGCTCAATGTGACTAAGTAGTTAGTCACGGGATGATGAATTACGGATCGAGTAAAGAGACTTGCCATAACGAGATTGAACAAGGTATTGGGAATACCGACGATCGAATCTCGGGCAAGTACCGTACCGATGGACAAAGGGAATAACATACGGGATTAAGTGAATCCTTGACACAGTGGTTCATCCGATGAAGATCATCGAGGAACACGTGGGAACCAACATGGGTATCCAGATCCCGCTGTGGTTATTGACCGGAGAGTCGTCTCGGTCATGTCTGCGTGTCTCCCGAACCCGTAGGGTCTACACACTTAAGGTTCGGTAACGCTAGGGTCGTAGAGATTAATGCACGTGGAAACCCGAAAGTTGTTCGGAGTCCCGGATGAGATCCCGGACGTCACGAGGAGTTCCGGAATGGTCCGGAGGTAAAGATTGATATATGGGAAGTCCACTTTCGGCCAACGGGTGATCTCCGGGGGTCACCGGGAGCGTCCCGGGACCACCGGAGGGGCCCCGGGGGTCCACCGGGTGGGGCCACCCATCCCGGTGGGGCCCCTAGGCCGCGAGGGGATGGGACCAGCCCTCTGGGCTGGCGCACCACCAAAGGGGGCCCACCTTCCCTGCGCCTAGGGTTCCAACCCTAAAGGGGAGGGGGGGCTCCACTTGCCTTGGGGGGCAAGGAACCCCCCCTTGGCCGCCGCCCCCTTGCAGATTGGATCTGCAGGGGGTCCAGGCGCCCCCCCCTGGCCCCTATATATAAGTGGGGGGGAGAGGGCAGCAGCACCTGATCCCTGGCGCCTCTCCCCCTCCCGTCACACCTCCCAACTCCTTTGCAGGGCAGCCCGGCGAAGCCCTGCTGCGATCTCCACTGCATCCGTCATCACGCCGTCGTGCTGCCGGATCTCTGACGACTTCTCCTCCCCCCTTGCTGGATCAAGAAGGAGGTGACGTTGCTGCACCGTACGTGTGTTGAACGCGGAGGTGCCGTCCGTTCGGCGCTAGATCATCGGTGACGAAGAACGTGAAGAGTACGACTACTTCATCCTTGCTTCGTTGAAAGCTTCCGCACGCAATCTTCATAACGGTATGTAGATGCACTCTAAGTTACTCGTTGCTAGATGTCTCCATACTTGGATCTTGGTGAAGACGTAGAAATTTTTTGAATTATGCTACGTTACCCAACAGTGGCATCTGAGCCTAGGTTTTATGCGTAGCATCTTGGCACGAGTAGAACACAAAGCAGTTGTGGGCGTATGATCTTGTTCAAGTTTCTTACCGTTACTAGTCAATCTTGATTCGGAGGTATTGTGGGATGAAGCGGCCCGGACCGACCTTACACGTACGCTTACGTGAGACTGGTTCCACCGACAGACATGCACTAGATACATAAGGTGGCTGGCGGGTGTCTGTCTCTCCTACTTTAGTCGGATCGGATTCGATGAAAAGGGTCCTTATGAAGGGTAAATAGAAGTTGACAAATCACGTTGTGTTTTTGGCGTAGGTAAGAAACGTTCTTGCTAGAAATCCTATAGAAGCCACGTAAAACTTGCAACAACAATTAGAGGACGTCTAACTTGTTTTTGCAGCATGTGTTTTGTGACGTGGTATGGCCAAGAACGAAGATGTGATGAATGATATATGTGATGTATGAGATTGATCATGTTTTTGTAATAGGGAATCACGACTTGCATGTCGATGAACTTGACAACCGGCAGGAGCCATAGGAGTTGTCTTTATTATTGTATGACCTGCGTGTCACTGAATAACGTCATGTAATTACTTTACTTCGTTGCTAAACGTTAGCTATAGTAGTAGAAGTAATAGTTGGCGTGACAACTTCCTCAAGACACGATGATGGAGATCATGATGATGAAGATCATGGTGTCGAGCCGGTGACAAGATGATCATGGTGCCCCGAAGATGGAGATCCAAGGAGCAAGATGATATTGGCCATATCATGTCACTATAATTGATTGCATGTGATGTTTATCATGTTTTTGCATCTTGTTTACTTAGAACGACGGTAGTAAATAAGATGATCTCTCACTAAAATTTCAAGTAATGTGTTTCCCCTAACTGTGCACCGTTGCTAAAGCTCGTTGTTCCGAAGCACCACGTGATGATCGGGTGTGATAGGTTCTAACGTTCACATACAACGGGTGTAAGACAGATTTACACACGCGATACACTTAGGGTTCACTTGACGAGCCTAGCATGTACAGACATGGCCTCGGAACACGGAAGACCGAAAGGTCGAACACAAGTCGTATAGAAGATACGATCAACATGAAGATGTTCACCGTTTTTAACTAGTCTGTCTCACGTGATGATCGGACACGGACTACTCAATTCGGATCGTGTATCACTTAAGATGACTAGAGAGATGTCATTCTGAGTGGGAGTTCATTAAAATTTGATTAAGATGAACTTAATTATCATGAACTTAGTCTAAATTCTTTACAATATCTCTTGTAGATCAAATGGCCCACGCTCAGGTTTCCCTCAACTTCAACGCGTTCCTAGAGAAAACCAAGCTGAAAGACGATGGTAGCAACTATACGGATTGGGTCCGTAACCTGAGGATTATCCTCATAGCTGCCAAGAGAACTTATGTCCTAGAAGCACCGCTAGGTGATGCACCCGCTCTCCCGGCGACCCAAGACGTTTTGAACGCCTGGCAGTCGCGTAGTGATGATTACTCCCTGGTTCAGTGTGGCATGCTTTACAGTTTAGAATCGGGGCTCCAAAAGCGTTTTGAGCACCATGGAGCATATGAGATGTTCGAAGAGCTGAAAATGGTTTTCCAAGCTCATGCCCGAGTCGAGAGATATGATGTCTCCGACGCATTCTACAGCTGTAAGATGGAGGAGAACAGTTCTGTCAGTGAGCACATCCTCAAGATTTCAGGATTGCACAATCGCTTGTCTCAGCTGGGAATGAATCTCCCAGATGAAGCGGTCGTTGACAGAATCCTCCAGTCGCTCCCACCAAGCTTCAAGAGCTTCGTGCTGAACTTCAATATGCAGGGGATGGAGAAGTCCATTCCCGAGGTGTATTCGATGCTGAAATCAGCGGAGGTTGACATCAAGAAAGAACATCAAGTGTTGATGGTCAATAAAACCACTAAGTTCAAGAAAGGCAAGGGTAAAAAGAACTTCAAGAAAGACGGCAAGCAAGTTGCCGCGCCTGGCAAACCTGTTGCCGGGAAGAAGCCAAAGTATGGACCCAAGCCAGAGACTGAGTGCTTTTATTGCAAGGGAACGGGTCACTGGAAGCGGAACTGCCCCCAAATACTTAGCAGACAAGAAGGCCGGCAACGTCAAAGGTATATATGATATACATGTTATTGATGTGTACCTTACCAGCACTCGTAGTAGCTCCTGGGTATTCGATACCGGTGCAGTTGCTCACATTTGTAACTCAAAACAGGAGCTGCGGAATAAACGGAGACTGGCGAAGGATGAGGTGACGATGCGCGTCGGGAATGGTTCCAAGGTCGATGTGATCGCCGTCGGCACGCTGCCTCTACATCTACCCTCGGGATTAGTTTTGAACCTGAATAATTGTTATTTAGTACCAGCTTTGAGCATGAACATTGTTTCTGGATCTCGTCTTATGCGAGATGGATATTCTTTCAAATCAGAGAATAATGGTTGTTCTATTTATTTGAGAGATATGTTTTATGGTCATGCCCCGCTGGTCAATGGTTTATTTTTGATGAATCTCGAACGTAGTGATACACATATTCATAGTGTAGATGCCAAAAGATGTAAAGTTGATAATGATAGTCCCACATAATTGTGGCATTGCCGACTTGGTCATATTGGTGTCAAACGTATGAAGAAGCTCCATTCAGATGGACTTCTGGAGTCTCTTGATTATGAATCATTTGACACGTGCGAACCATGCCTCTTGGGCAAGATGACCAAGACTCCGTTCTCCGGAACAATGGAGCTAGCAACCAACTTACTGGAAATCATACATACCGATGTGTGCGGTCCAATGAGTGTTGAGGCTCGCGGAGGCTACCGTTATGTTCTCACCCTCACGGATGACTTGAGTAGATACGGGTATATCTATTTGATGAAACACAAGTCTGAGACCTTTGAAAAGTTCAAGGAATTTCAGAATGAGGTTGAGAATCAACGTGACAGAAAAATAAAGTTCTTGCGATCGGATCGTGGGGGTGAATATTTAAGTCATGAATTTGGCACACACCTTAGAAGCTGTGGAATTGTTTCACAATTGACACCGCCCGGAACACCTCAACGTAACGGTGTGTCCGAACGTCGAAATCGTACTCTGTTGGACATGGTGCGATCTATGATGTCCCTCACCGATTTACCGCTATCTTTTTGGGGTTATGCTTTAGAGACTGCCGCATTCACTTTAAATAGGGCTCCGTCAAAATCCGTTGAGACGACTCCGTATGAACTTTGGTTTGGCAAGAAACCGAAGCTGTCGTTTTTGAAAGTTTGGGGTTGCGATGCTTATGTCAAGAAACTTCAACCTGAAAAGCTCGAACCCAAATCGGAGAAATGCGTCTTCATAGGATACCCAAAGGAAACTATTGGGTACACCTTCTACCACAGATCCGAAGGCAAAGTCTTTGTTGCCAAGAATGGATGCTTTCTGGAGAAAGAGTTTCTCTCGAAAGAAGTGAGTGGGAGGAAGGTAGAACTTGATGAGGTGACAGTCACCCCTCCTGTACCGGAAAGTAGCGCAGCACAGGAAACTGTTCCTGAGGTGCCTGCACCGACAAGGGAGGAAGATAATGATAATGATCATGAAGAAACAGATCAAGTTACTACTGAACTTCGAAGGTCCACAAGGGTACGTTCCGCACCAGAGTGGTACGGTAACCCTATACTGGAAATCATGTTGTTAGACAACGGTGAACCTTCGAACTATGAAGAAGCGATGGTGGGCCCAGATTCCAATAAATGGCTTGGAGCCATGAAATCCGAGATTGAATCCATGTATGAAAACAAAGTATGGACTTTGGTGGACTTGCCTTGTGATAGGCACGCCATAGAAAACAAATGGATATTTAAGAAGAAGACAGACGCGGATGGTAATGTGACCATCTATAAGGCTCGGCTTGTCGCTAAAGGTTATCGACAAGTTCAAGGGATTGACTACGATGAGACTTACTCTCCCGTAGCGATGCTGAAGTCAGTCAGAATCATGTTAGCTATTGCCGCATTCTATGATTATGAGATATGGCAAATGGATGTCAAAACAGCATTCCTTAACGGCTTCCTCAAGGAAGAATTGTATATGATGCAACCGGAAGGTTTTGTCGATCCAGAGAACGCTAACAAGGTATGCAAGCTCCAGCGCTCGATTTACGGGCTGGTGCAAGCATCTCGGAGTTGGAATATTCGCTTTGATGAGGTGATCAAAGCGTTTGGCTTTATACAGACTTATGGAGAAGCCTGTATTTACAAGAAAGTGAGTGGGAGCTCTGTAGCATTTCTCATATTATATGTGGATGACATATTGCTGATGGGAAATGATATAGAATTCTTGGAAAATGTAAAGGCCTATTTGAATAAAAGTTTTTCAATGAAGGACCTTGGAGAAGCTGCTTACATATTAGGCATCAAAATCTATAGAGATAGATCGAGACGCCTCATTGGTCTTTCACAAAGTACATACCTTGACAAGATATTGAAAAAGTTCAATATGGATCAGTCAAAGAAAGGATTCTTGCCTGTTTTGCAAGGTATGAGATTGAGTAAGACTCAGTCGCCGACCACGGCAGAAGATAGAGAAAAGATGAGTGTCATTCCCTATGCCTCGGCAATAGGTTCTATCATGTATGCCATGCTGTGTACCAGACCTGATGTGAACCTTGCCATAAGTTTGGTAGGGAGGTACCAAAGTGATCCCGGTACGGAACACTGGACAGCGGTCAAGAACATCCTGAAGTACCTGAAAAGGACTAAGGATATGTTTCTCGTTTATGGAGGTGACGAAGAGCTCGTCGTAAAGGGTTACGTCGATGCTAGCTTCGACACAGATCTGGATGACTCTAAGTCGCAAACCGGATACGTGTATATTTTGAATGGAGGGGCAGTCAGCTGGTGCAGTTGCAAGCAAAGCGTGGTAGCAGCATCTACATGTGAAGCGGAGTACATAGCTGCTTCTGAAGCAGCGCAGGAAGGAGTCTGGATGAAGGAGTTCATCACCGACTTAGGAGTCATTCCAAGCGCGTCAAGCCCGATGACTCTCTTCCGTGACAACACTGGTGCTATTGCTATTACCAAGGAGCCCAGGTTTCACAAGAAGACCAAGCACATCAAGCGCCGTTTCAACTCCATCCGGAATTATGTTCAGGATGGAGACATAGATATTTGTAAAGTGCATACGGATCTGAATGTAGCAGACCCGTTGACTAAACCTCTTTCACGAGCAAAACATGATCAACACCAGAACTCTATGGGTGTTCGATTCATCACAATGTAACTAGATTATTGACTCTAGTGCAAGTGGGAGACTGTTGGAGATATACCCTAGAGGCAATAATAAAAGTATTATTATTATATCTCCTTCTTCATGATAATCGTTTGTTATTCATGCTTGAATTGTATTGTACGGAAACAGCGATACATGTGTGAATACATAGACCAAAATGAGTCCCTGGTAGGCCTCTAGTAGCCAGCTCGTTGATCAACAGATGGTCATGGTTTCCTGACCATGGACATGAGATGTCGGTGATAACGGGATCACATCATTAGGAGAATGATGTGATGGATAAGACCCAAACTTGAGCATAACACGAGATCGTATAGTTCGTAATGCATAAGCTTTTCGGTGTCAAGTATTTGTTCCTTAGACCATGAGGTTGTACAACTCCCGGATACCGTAGGAGTGCTTTGGGTGTGCCAACCGTCACAATGTAACTGGGTGGCAATAAAGGTACGCATCGGGTATCTCCGAAAGTGTCTGTTGAGTTGGTACGAACCGAGACTGGGATGTTGTCACTCCGTATGACGGAGAGGTACCTCTGGGCCCACTCGGTAAGTCATCATCATAATGAGCTCAATGTGACTAAGTAGTTAGTCACGGGATGATGAATTATGGATCGAGTAAAGAGACTTGCCATAACGAGATTGAACAAGGTATTGGGAATACCGACGATCGAATCTCGGGCAAGTACCGTACCGATGGACAAAGGGAATAACATACGGGATTAAGTGAATCCTTGACACAGTGGTTCATCCGATGAAGATCATCGAGGAACACGTGGGAACCAACATGGGTATCCAGATCCCGCTGTGGTTATTGACCGGAGAGTCGTCTCGGTCATGTCTGCGTGTCTCCCGAACCCGTAGGGTCTACACACTTAAGGTTCGGTAACGCTAGGGTCGTAGAGATTAATGCACGTGGAAACCCGAAAGTTGTTCGGAGTCCCGGATGAGATCCCGGACGTCACGAGGAGTTCCGGAGGTAAAGATTGATATATGGGAAGTCCACTTTCGGCCAACGGGTGATCTCCGGGGGTCACCGGGAGCGTCCCGGGACCACCGGAGGGGCCCCGGGGGTCCACCGGGTGGGGCCACTCATCCCGGTGGGGCCCCTAGGCCACGAGGGGATGGGACCAGCCCTCTGGGCTGGCGCACCACCAAAGGGGGCCCACCTCCCCTGCGCCTAGGGTTCCAACCCTAAAGGGGAGGGGGGGCTCCACTTGCCTTGGGGGGCTAGGAACCCCCCCTTGGCCGCCGCCCCCTTGCAGATTGGATCTGCAGGGGGTCCAGGCGCCCCCCCCCCCCTGGCCCCTATATATATGTGGGGGGGAGAGGGCAGCAGCACCTGATCCCTGGCGCCTCTCCCCCTCCCGTCACACCTCCCAACTCCTTTGCAGGGCAGCCCGACGAAGCCCTGCTGCGATCTCCACTGCGTCCGTCATCACGCCGTCGTGCTGCCGGATCTCTGACGACTTCTCCTCCCCCCTTGCTGGATCAAGAAGGAGGTGACGTTGCTGCACCGTACGTGTGTTGAACGCGGAGGTGCCGTCCGTTCGGCGCTAGATCATCGGTGACGAAGAACGTGAAGAGTACGACTACTTCATCCTTGCTTCGTTGAAAGCTTCCGCACGCAATCTTCATAACGGTATGTAGATGCACTCTAAGTTACTCGTTGCTAGATGTCTCCATACTTGGATCTTGGTGAAGACGTAGAAATTTTTTGAATTATGCTACGTTACCCAACAAAAAGGTGCTCTTACTCCCCACATAAACATCATGAAGAGGATAAAACTTAGTATAAAAGAGAGACATAAGCTCTTGCCAATCAAGCAAGTGCGGGTTATCGAGAAGCTTGTACCAATCTGAAGCTTTATCTATAAGTGATACGGCGAACAATTTCCTCATGACAAACTCCCTTGATACACCTGCAAGCTTAAATAATGAACATAATCGTGACAGATATAGCAAGTGTTCACCGGGATGTCTGTCTCCTGCATAACGATTAGCCAAAACATAATCGATAATACCAGCTGGTATTTTATAGGGCACAATTTCAGTAGGGGGAGGAGCAACCACCACAGGTGTGGGGCGTCTTCCCGCAAGCAACGATCCAATAGCAAGGTTGTCCATAAGCATAACTAGTGAAAGACATAGAGAAAACTGAAAGGTAAACTAACAAGACTAAAAAGCAAAGATAAAAGATAGCGTGCAACTCCCCTATCCTGAAGAGTGGAGTCCCCGGCAACGGCGCCAGAAAATACTCCTTGATGGGCCTCGAACCCCTCGTTGGTTACCCCAAGTGGAAGGTGTAAGATGCAGTAAGTAGAAGTGTTTTCCCCTAGCAAAGATGCCAAGGATTGATTCCCCAGAGACTCCTAGGTTCAACACGTAGGTGTCAATTGCTACGGCGCCAGATTAGTAGCAACCAACGTGGACCTGCACACAGATACAAATAACTTTGCTCCCAACGAGTACAGAGAGGTTGTCAATCTCTCCGGCCTTGTAGTTCACAAAGGGTTAAGAGCAATGATAGTAGTGATAGATAGTTTTTGCGATAGTAGGTAAATAACGAAAAGTAAATAGTGGATGTGATCAATGATGGTAATATGGACCGGAGTCTCTTGATGTTCACTAGTGATGTCTCTCTCCCAAAAGACGATAAAACAGCTATGTGAGGTAAACAAATTACGGCTGGGCAATTGACAGGACCACGAACGCAAACCAATGCTGACTACATTGCAAGAAAGGTTGAGGTTCAAAGCATGGGCCGTACGCCAAAGTAAGTAGACCGAAATCCATCAATATCTACTACTAATCATCCACCTTGAGATATCTATCCAGAACATCTCGCTGGTATTAAGTTGCGAGTCCCACCCATAGTGTAAACTCAATGCAACAGACAACTGCATTAAAAGAACTTTGCGTAAAGTAAACAATCCTTGCACCCGAGGGCACAAGCACCGTTGTCTTCCCCCTTGTGGCAATAGCACATCCCCTAGACTCATGTTTCTGTCACTCAAGCTAGTCATCGAGGGGCATGAACCCACAATCGAGCATAACGTTCCCTCTTGGAGTCACTACCTACTACTCGGCCAAAGCAATAAGTAACAACGGAGAACATGCAAGAATTACTTATGAACTAAAATATAAAATAGGTGAATCAAATATATTACTCAAGATCAATCTGAACATAATCTCATAATCCATCGGATCCCAGCAAACTCAACATAGCAACAGCATAAGGATTACATAGGTGCCTCGATCATGTAGGGCAGCTCACGAGGACTAATTAGTGAAGCACAAGAACGGGAGGAGAACATCACATAGCTACTGGTCATGGACTTATGGTCCAAGGGAGACTACTCACGAGTCATCCGGGAGGCGTCCATGGTGGTGGAGAAGCTCCCGGTGGTGATCCTCCCCTCCGGCAGGGTGCCGGGAAGAGTTCTCCTGGTGGTACCGATCTTGGAAGCGGCGGCGGCGGCGGAACTGAGATGGGATCGCGAAAAGAGTTCATGTTCTGAGGGTTTCCGAGGTCCCTCTAAATATATGCCAAAGGGGGGCACCGGACGGGCTTCGGGGGGCCCAGGCGCCCCCCGGTGCGGCCCAGGGGGGGCGCGCCGCCAGGGTGCCTGGAGCCCAGGTGCCCCCCCCCCCAGGCTGCCTTTCGGACGCAGTGTTGTTTCCGGATCGCTGATTTTTTATATAATTTTTCTGGGCAGTTCTCGAAACGTGAAAACCTGAAATAGAAAAACAGCCGAAAACAGAAACTGGCACTGGGGTGCACTGGATTAGTAAGTTAGTCCAAATATGATCAAAAGTGTATGGAAGTGTATGAATATCATAGCAATATCACCCAAAAGTGGCATGGAGCAAGCAGAAATTATAGATACGTTTTGGACGTATCAAGCGTCATTCGGAACAGATAGTCCGCCGGGACCCTTTCCAAAGATTACCTATAAATCATTGACCATAGTAAGTATGTGATCATCGGTACGCATGGCGGGCTTCTTCCGGTGATCTGCCTGAAGGAAATATGCCCTAGAGGCAATAATAAAGTTATTATTTAGTTCCTTATATCATGATAAATGTTTATTATTCATGCTAAAATTGTATTAGCCGGAAACTTAGTACATGTGTGAATACATAGACAAAACAGAGTGTCCCTAGTATGCCTCTACTAGACTAGCTCATTGATCAAAGATGGGTATGTTTCCTAACCATAGACATGTGTTGTCATTTGATCAACGGGATCACATCATTAGGAGACGAAGAAAGCAATAGCAGTAAAACTAAACGATCATAGTGCTAAGCTAACGGATGGGTCTAGTCCATCACATCTGCTATTGCTTTCTTCGTGACTTATACATGTTCCTATGACCATGAGATTATGCAACTCCCGAATACCGGAGGAACACCTTGTGTTCTATCAAACGTCACAACGTAACTGGGTGATTATAAAGATGCTCTACAGGTGTCTCCGAAGGTGTTCGTGGTGTTGGCATAGATCGAGAATAGGATTTGTCACTCCAAGTGTGGGAGAGGTATCTCTTGGCCCTCTCGGTAATACACATCATAATAAGCCTTGCACGCAAATGACTAATGAGTTAGTCACGACATGATGTATTACGGAACGAGTAAAGAGACTTGCCGGTAACGAGATTAACTAGGTATGGTCATACCGACGATCGATTCTCGGGCAAGTAACATACCGATGACAAAGGGAACAACGTATGTTGTTATGCGGTTTGACCGATAAAGATCTTCGTAGAATATGTAGGAGCCAATATGAGCATCTAGGTTCCGCTAATGTTTATTGACCAGAGATGAGTCTCGGTCATGTCTACATAGTTCTCGAACCCGTAGGGTCCGCACGCTTAATGTTTGATGACGATCGGTATTATGAGTTTATGAGTTTTGATGTACCGAACGTAGTTCGGAGTCCCGGATGAGATCACGTACATGACGAGGAGTCTCGGAATGTCCGAGACATAAAGATTAATATATTGGACGACTATGTTCGGACACTGGAAGTGTTCCGGGTGTTATCGGGTATAACCGGAGTGCCGGAGGGGGTTACCGGAACCCCCCGAGGGAGTATGGGCCATAGTGGGCCTATGATGGAAAGAGAGGGGCAGCCCATAGGGCTGGCCGCACCCCCTAGGGTTCCTAGTTGGACTAGGAAAGGGGGGGGGAGGCGCCACCTCTCCTTTCCTTCTCCTCTCCTCCCCTTCCTTTCCTACTCCTAGTAGGAATGGGAAAGGGGGGGGGTTCCTATTCCTACTAGGAGTAGGAATCCTACTCCCTTGGCGCGCTCTATGGCCTAGCCACACCTCCCCATAGCTCCTTTATATACGGGGGCAGGGGGGCACCTAAAAACATAAGAAACATTGTTCTAGCCGTGTGCGGTGCCCCCCTCCACAGAAACACACCTCGGTAATACCATTATAGTGCTTAGGCGAAGCCCTGCGCCGGTAGCGTCATCATCACCGTCACCACGCCGTCGTGCTGACGAAACTCTCCTGTGAAGCTCAACTGGATCAAGAGCTCGTGGGACGTCATCAAACTGAATGTGTGCTGAACGCGAAGGTGTTGTACGTTCGGTGCTTGATCGGTTGGATCGCGAAGAAGTTCGACTACATCAACCGCGTCACTAGACGCTTTCGCTTTTGGTCTACAAGGGTACGTAGACACACTCTCCTCTCTCGTTGCTATGCATCTAGTAGATAGATCTTGCGTGATCGTAGGAAATTTTTGAAATACTACGTTCCCCAAAAGTGGCATCATGAGCCAGGTCTATGCGTAGATGATATGCACGAGTAGAACACAATGAGTTGTGGGCGATAATAGTCATACTGCTTACCATCATGTCATACTTTGTTTCGATGGTATTGTGAGATGAAGCGGCCCGCGTGCGCTTACGCGAGACTGGTTTCACCGTTACGAGCACTCATTGCTTAAAGGTGACTGGCGGGTGTCTGTCTCTCTCACTTAGGTTGAATCGAGTGTGGCTACGCCCGGTCCTTGTGAAGGTTAAAACAGCACATACTTGACAAAAACTCGTTGTGGTTTTTGTATGTGTAGGTAAGAACGGTTCTTGCTAAGCCCGTAGCAGCCACGTCAAACTTGAAACAACAAAGTAGAGGACGTCTAACTTGTTTTTTCAGGGCATGTTGTGATGTGATATGGTCAAGATGTGATGAATTATACGTTATTGTATGAGATGATCATGTTTTGTAAAGTTATCGGCAACTGGCGGGAGCCATATGGTTGTCGCTTTATTGTATGAAATACAATCACCATGTAATTGCTTTACTTTATCACTAAGCAGTAGCGATAGTCGTGGAAGCAATAGTTGGCGAGACGACGACGATGCTACGATGGAGATCAAGGTGTTGCGCCGGTGACGATGGTGATCATGACGGTGCCTTGGAGATGGAGATCAAAAGCACAAGATGATCATGGCCATATCATTTCACATATTTTGATTGCATGTGATGTTTATCTTATTATGCTTCTTATTTTGCTTAGTTCGACGGTACCATTATAAGATGATCCCTTACAAAATTTCAAGGTACAAGTGTTCTCCCTGAGTATGCACCGTTGCGAAAGTTTGTCGTGCCGAGACACCACGTGATGATCGGGTGTGATAAGCTCTACGTTCAAATACAACGGGTGTAAGATAGTTTTGCACATGCAGAATACTCGGGTTAAACTTGACGAGCCTAGCATGTACAGACATGGCCTCCGAACACTGGAGACCGAAAGGTCGGGCATGAATCATATAGTAGATATGATCAACATAAGATGTTCACCATTGAAAACTACTCCATCTCACGTGATGATCGGACATGGTTTAGTTGATTTGGATCACGTGATCATTTAGATGACTAGAGGGATGTCTATCTAAGTGGGAGTTCTTAAGTAATATGATTAATTGAACTTTAATTTATCATGAACTTAGTCCTGATAGTATTTGCAAATTATGTTGTAGATCAATAGCTCGCGTTATAGCTCCCCTATGTTTTTTTTTGATATGTTCCTAGAGAAAACTAAGTTGAAAGATGTTAGTAGCAATGATGCGGACTTGTTCTGTGATCTGAGGATTTTCCTCATTACTGCACAGAAGTATTACGTCCTTGATGCACCGCTAGGTGACATATCTATTACAGGAGCAGAAGTAAACGTTATGAATGTTTGACAAGCTCGGTATGATGACTACTTGATAGTTTAGTGCGCCATGCTTTACGGCTTATAACCAGGACTTCAAAAACGTTTTGAACGCCACGGAGCATATGAGATGTTCCAAGAGTTGAAATTAGTATTTCATACTCATGCCAGTGTCGAGAGGTATAACACCTTTGACAGTACTTTGCCTACGATATGGAGGAGAATAGCTCAACCAGTGAGCATGTGCTAAAATTGTCTGGGTACTACAATTACTTGAATCAAGTGGGGGTTAATCTTCCAGAGAAGATAATAATTGACAAAGTTCTCTAGTCACTATCACCAAGTTAGTAGAACTTCGTGATGAACTATAATATGCAAGGGATGACGAAAGTAATTCCCCAGCTCTTCGCGATGCTGAAATCGGCGAAGGTAGAAATCAAGAAAGAGCATCAAGTGTTGATGGTTAACAAGACCACTTGTTTCAAGTAAAGGGCAAAGGGATAGAAGGGGAAGTTCAAGAAGAATGACAAGCAAGTTGTCACTCCCGCGAAGAAACCCAAAGCTAAACTCAAGCCTGAAACTAAGTACTTCTACTGCAAAGGAAATGGTCACTGCAAGTGGAATTGCCCGAGATACTTGGCGGATAAGAAGGATGGCAAAGTGAACAAAGGTATATTTGATATACAGATTATTGATGTGTATTTTACTAGTGTTCATAGCAACCCCTGGGTATTTGATACCAGTTCAGTTGCAAAAATTAGTAACTCAAAACGAGAGTTGCAGAATGAACATAGACTAGTTAAAGGTGAAGTGACGATGTGTGTTGGAAGTGGTTCCAAGATTGATATGATCATCATCGCACACTCCCTATACTTTCGGGATTAGTGTAGAACCTAAATAAATGTTATTTGGCATTTGCGTTGAGCATGAATATGATTTGATCATGTTTGTTGCAATACGGTTATTCATTTAAAGTCATAAAATAATTGTTATTCGGTTTACATGAATAAAGCCTGCGATGGTCATACACCCAATGAAAATAGTTTGTTGATCTCGATCGTAGTGATACACATACTCATAATATTGAAGCAAAAAGGTGCAAGGTTAATAATGAGAGTGCAACTTATTTGTGGAACTGCCATTTAGGTCATATTGGTGTAAAGCGCATGAAGAAACTCCATAGTGATGGACTTTTGGAATCACTTGATGCTTGCGAACCATGCCTCATGGGCAAGATGACTAAAACTCCGTTCTCCGGAACAATAGAGCGAGCAACAGATTTGTTGGAAATCATACATACTGATGCATGTGGACCGATGAGTGTTGAAGCTCACGGCGGGTATCATTATTTTCTGACCTTCACTGATGATTTGAGTAGATATAGGTATATCTACTTGGTGAAACACAAGTCTGAAACATTTGAGAAGTTCAAAGAATTTCAGAGTGAAGTAGAAAATCTTCGTAACAAGAAAATAAAGTTTTTACAATCTGATCGTGGAGGTGAATATTTGAGTTACGAGTTTGGTCTTCATTTGAAACAATGTGGAATAGTTCCAAAACTCACGCCACCCGGAACACCACAGCGTAATGGTGTGTCTGAATGCCGTAGCCGTAATTTATTAGATATGGTGCGATCTATGATGTCTCTTACCGATTTACCACTATCGTTTTGGGTTATGCATCAGAGACAGCTGCATTCACGTTAAATAGGGCAACATCTAAATCCGTTGAGACGACGCCTTATGAACTATGGTTTGGCAAGAAACCAAAGTTGTTGTTTCTTAAAGTTTGGGGCTGCGATGCTTATGTGAAAAAACTTCAACCTGATAAGCTCGAACCCAAGACGGAAAAATGTGTCTTCATAAGATACCCAAAGGAGACTGTTGGGTACACCTTCTATCACAGATCCGAAGGCAAGATATTCGCGCTAAGAATGGATCCTTTCTAGAGAAGGAGTTTCTCTCGAAAGAAGTGAGTGGGAGGAAAGTGGAACTTGATGAGGTAATTGTACCTTCTCCCGAATTGGATAGTAGTACATCACAAAATCTAGTTCCAATGATTCCTACACCAATTAGTGAGGAAGCTCATGATGATGATCATGAAACTTCGGATCAAGTTACTGTTGAACTTCGTAGATCAACCAGAGTATGTTCCGCGCTAGAGTGGTACGGAACCCGGTTCTAAAAGTCATGTTACTAGACCATGATGAACCTACGAACTATGAGGAAGCGATGATGAGCCCAGATTCCGCAAAATGGCTTGAGACCATATAATCTGAGATGGGATCCATGTATGAGAACAAAGTGTGGACTTTGGTTGACTTGCCCGATGATCGGCAAGCCATTAAAATAAATGGATCTTTAAGAGGAAAACTGAAGCCGATGGTAATGTTACTATCTACAAATCTTGTTGCAAAAGGTTTTCAAAAAGTTCAAGGTGTTGACTACGATGAGATTCTCTCAATCGTAGCGATGCTTAAGTCTATCCGAATCATGTTAGCAATTGCTAAATTTTATGAAATCTGGCAAATGGATAACAAAACTGCGTTCTTTAATGGAATTATTAAAGAAGAGTTGTATATGATGCAACCAGAAGGTTTTGTCAATCCTAAAGGTGCTAACAAAATGTGCAAGCTCCAGCGATCCATCTATGGACTGGTGCAAGCATCTCGGAGTTGGAATATACGCTTTGATAAATTGATCAAAGCATATAGTTTTATATAGACTTGCGGTGAAGCCTGTATTTACAAGAAAGTGATTGGAAGCACTACAGCCTTTCTGATAAGTATATGTGAATGACATATTGTCGAGCAGAAATGATGTAGAATTTTCTGGAAAGCATAAAGGAGTGTTTGAAAGGAGTTTTTTCAAAGAAAAACCTTGGTAAAACTGCTTACATATTGAGCCTCAAGATCTATAGAGATAGATCGAGATGCTTGATAAGTTTTTTCAATGAGTACATACCTTGACAAGTTTTTGAAGTAGTTCAAAATGGATCAGTCAGAGAAGGAGTTATTGCCTGAGTTGTAAGGTATGAAGTTTAGCAAGACTCAAAGCCCGACCTCGGCACAAGATAGAGAAACAATGAAAGTCATTACCTATGCCTCAGCCATAAGTTCTATAAAGTATGCCATGTTGTGTACCAAACCTGTTGTGTACCTTACCATGAGTTTGGCAAGGAGGTACAAAAGTGATCCAGGAGTAGATCACTGGACAGCGGTCAAAATTATCCTTAGTTACAGGATGACTAAGGAAATGTTTTCTCGATTATGGAGGTGATAAAGAGTTCGTCGTAAAGAGTTACACCGATGCAAGCTTTACACGAATCCAGATGACTCTAAGTATCAATCTGGATGCATATTGGAAGTGGGAGCAATTAGCTAGACTAGCTCCATGCAGAGCATTGTAGACATAGAAATTTGCGAAATACATACGGATCTGTATGTAACAGACCCGTTGATTAAACTTCTCTCACACGCAAAACATGATCACACCTTATTACTCTTGGGTGTTAATCACATAGCGATGTGAACTAGATTATTGACTCTAGTAAACCCTTTGGGTGTTGGTCACATGGCGATGTGAACAATGGGTGTTATTCACATAACGATGTGAACTATCGGTATTAAATCACATGGAGATATGAACTAGATTATTGACTCTAGTGCAAGTGGGAGACTGAAGGAAATATGCCCTAGAGGTAATAATAAAGTTATTATTTATTTCCTTATATCATGATAAATGTTTATTATTCATGCTAGAATTGTATTAACCGGAAACTTAGTACATGTGTGAATACATAGACAAAACAGAGTGTCCCTAGTATGCCTCTACTAGACTAGCTCATTGATCAAAGATGTTTATGTTTCCAAACCATAGACATGAGTTGTCATTTGATCAACGGGATCACATCATTAGGAGAATGATGTGATGGACTAGACCCATCCGTTAGCTTAGCACTATGATCGTTTAGTTTTCCTGCTATTGCTTTCTTCATGACTTATACATGTTCCTATGACCATGAGATTATGCAACTCCCGAATACTGGAGGAACACCTTGTGTGCTATCAAACTTCACAACATAACTGGGTGATTATAAAGATGCTCTACAGGTGTCTCCGAAGGTGTTCGTGGTGTTGGCATAGATCGAGAATAGGATTTGTCACTCCGAGTGTCGGAGAGGTATCTCTGGCCCCTCTCGGTAATACACATCATAATAAGCCTTGCAAGCAAATGACTAATGAGTTAGTCAAGAGATGATGTATTACGGAACGAGTAAAGAGACTTGCCGGTAACGAGATTAACTAGGTATGGTGATACCGACGATCGAATCTCGGGCAAGTAACATACCGATGACAAAGGGAACAACGTATGTTGTTATGCGGTTTGACCGATAAAGATCGTCGTAGAATATGTAGGAGCCAATATGAGCATCCAGGTTCCGCTATTGGTTATTGACCGGAGATGCGTCTCGGTCATGTCTACATAGTTCTCGAACCCGTAGGATCCGCACGCTAAACGTTAGATGACGATCGGTATTATGAGTTTATGAGTTTTGATGTACCGAAGGTAGTTCGGAGTCCCGGATGAGATCACGGACATGACGAGGAGTCTCGGAATGTCCGAGACATAAATATTAATATATTGGACGACTATATTCGGACACCGGACGTGTCCCGGGTGTTATCGGGTATAACCGGAGTGCCGAAGGGGGTTACCGGAACCCCCGAGGGAGTATGGGCCATAGTGGGCCCATGAGGGAAAGAGAGGGGCAGCCCATAGGGCTGGCCGCACCCCCCTAGGGTTCCTAGTTGGACTAGGAAAAGGGGGGAGGCGCCACCTCTCCTTTCCTTCTCCTCTCCTCCCCTTCTTTTCCTACTCCCAGTAGGAATAGGAAAGGGGGGGGGTTCCTATTCCTACTAGGAGTAGGAATCCTACTCCCTTGGCGCGCCCTATGGCCTAGCCGCACCTCCCCTTCCTCCTTTATATACGGGGGCAGGGGGCACCTAAAGACACAAGAAACATTGTTCTAGCCGTGTGCGGTGCCCCCCTCCACAGAAACACACCTCGGTCATACCGTTATAGTGCTTAGGCGAAGCCCTGCGCCGGTAGCTTCATCATCACCGTCACCACACCGTCGTGCTGACGAAAATCTCCCGTGAAGCTCAACTGGATCAAGAGCTCGTGGGACGTCATCAAACTAAACGTGTGCTGAACACGGAGGTGCCGTACATTTGGTGCTTGATCGGTTGGATCGGGAAGAAGTTCGACTACATCAACCGCGTCACTAGACGCTTCCGCTTTCGGTCTATGGGGGTACGTAGACACACTCTCCTCTCTCGTTGCTATGCATCTAGTAGATAGATCTTGCGTGATCATAGGAAAATTTTGAAATACTACGTTCCCCAACATTGTCTCGCTTTTGAAATGCTTGCCTTTCTTTCGACATTGATGGTTGGTCGGAAGAAATCGACGATGCCCCAGGTACACAATCTTCCTGCATCTATCCAGGTATATACTTTGGGTGTCATCTAAACAATGTGTGCGTGGTATCCCTTGTTTGTTTGTCCTGAAAGGTTACTGAGAGGAAGCCAATCATTGATGGTTACAAACAGCAACGCATGTAGGTCAAATTCCTCCTGGTTGGCCTCATCCCACACACGTACACCTTGTCCATTCCACAGCTGTAAAACTTCTTCAACTAATGGCCTTAGGTACACATCAATGTCGTTGCCGGGTTTCTTAGGGCCTTGGATGAGTATTGGCATCATAATGAACTTCCGCTTCATGCACAGCCAAGGAGGAAGGTTATAGATACATAGAGTCACGGGCCCGGTGTTGTGATTGCTGCTCTGCTCCCCAAAAGGATTAATGCCATCCGTGCTTAAACCAAACCATACGTTCCTTGCGTCACCTGCAAACTCCTCCCAGTACGTTCTCTCGATTTTTCTCCACTGCGACCCGTCAGCGGGTGCTCTCAACTTCCCGTCTTTCTTACTGTCCTCTACGTGCCATCGCATCAACTTGGCATGCTCTTTGTTTCGGAACAGACGTTTCAGGTATTATAGGAGCATACCACATCACCTTGGCAGGAACCCTCTTCCTTGTGCGCTCGCCGTCAACATAACCAGGGTCATCTCGTCTGATCTTATACCGCAAGGCACCGCATACCGAGCATGCGTTCAAATCCTCGTACGCACAGCGGTACAGGTTGCAGTCATTAGGGCATGCATGTATCTTATGCACCTCCAATCCTAGAGGGCATACGACCATCTTTGTTGCGTACGTACTATCGGGCAATTCGTTATCCTTTGGAAGCTTCTTCTTCAATATTTTCAGTAGCTTCTCAAATCCTTTATGAGGCACACTATTCTCTGCCTTCCGCTGCAGCAATTCCAGTACGGTACCGAGCTTCGTGTTTCCATCTTCGCAATTGGGGTACAACCCTTTTTTGTAATCCTCCAACATGCGATCGAAACTTCAGCTTCTCCTTTTCACTTTCGCACCGTCTCCTTGCATCAACAATGACCCGGCGGAGATCATCATCGGGCACAACATCGTCTGGTTCCTCTTGACCTTCAGAAGCTTCCCCCGTTGCAGTATCACCGTATTCCGGGGGCACATAGGTGTCATCATCCTCTTCTTCTTCGTTGTCTTCCATCATAACCCCTATTTCTCCGTGCTTGGTCCAAACATTATAGTGTGGCATGAAACCGTTATAAAGCAGATGGGCGTGAAGGGTTTTCGAGTCGGAGTAAGACCTCGTATTTCCACAGATAGTGCATGGACAACAGATAAAACCATTCTTCTTGTTTGCCTTAGCCACTTCGAGAAAATTATGCATGCCATTAATGTACTCGGAGGTGCGTCTGTCACCGTACATTCATTGTCAGTTCATCTGCTTGCATTTATATATAATTAAGTGTGTCAAAAACCATTACAAAACATCATGGATACATTTCCACTCAAATTAATATAAGTTCATCATCACATTATATTCAAAGTACATGCATAGCTCACCGCGGTGGTGCCGGCGACGAGATCGGCGCGGGCGATCGACGGTGGTGAAGACGGGGACGGGACGTGACGGACCGCTAAACCTAGCCAAATCTCGGAGAAAATGAAGCTTGGAGTTCGAGCTTCGAGAGGAGAAAGTTTAACTAGTGTGGTTCGAACATTTCATCGAATATATATATATATATATATATATATATATATATATATATATATATATATATATATATATATATAGGAGTCGAGCTAGAGCTTTCCCTTCGCCGGCCAGAAAAAACAGAGCAGTGTGGAGTGCTCTGCTCGCCAACGATATGGGGTATATATAGGCAACCAATTGGTCCCGGTTCGTGATAGGAACCGGGACAGAAGGTCACCCTTCTGTCCCGGTTCCGGGAACCAACCGGGACCAATGAGTGTGGGCCAGGAGCGAGGTCCATTGGTCTCGGTTCGTCTCTGGAACCGGGACAAATGAGTCCAGACCAACCGGGACAGATGCTCCACGAGGCCCGACCGATCCCCCTGGGCGCACGAATCGGGACGCATGCCCCATGGATCCCGGTTCGTAAGTGAACCGGGACTAATTTCAGGAAGAAAAAGTTAGCAGTTCCGGATGACACATGCTGAGCTTGTGTACCGGTAAACGGTAGGAGACTACTCCAACTGGGATAGGTGGTGTCGTGGTCCGGGTGATAAAATGGTCCAGTGATCTTCTTGTGTTTGTGTACCGCCGGGCGTGATAGTTCCGTGTGTGGACCGGGATGCAGATGCGTGCCTGAATCTGTATATGCAATGCATACGTGGATATTTGTGATCCCTGTCTCTTCCCTTTTTCTTTTTCTTAATTACGAGGAATTGAAACAAATGCACCTTACATTATGAAATTTTATCAAAAAACAAATGCACCTTATATAAAGGGTGTATTATGTTGGTGAAGACTATGGATTATTTGGTTACTATGAACCCGATTTGCACTTTGTCGTGTTCAGATCACACAAGGCTACAAATTGGCATTGTTTTTGCCTCGCTATGGTAGAAAACGATTGAAGCTAACAGGTTTAAAGCTAGGCTAGCTTAAATGCAACGATGAAAATATATATACGTGTACGGCATCTCGGTAACCGGCTGGATTGGCTTGTGCAGAGGAGACATACGTGTACATCTTCTTCCCCATGGCCTCCAAAGTGACAAAGTGCATGCACCCATCGCTGCCAAGCAAGATAAGATAGCTACATGCAACCATTTTGAGCATTGGCCGGCCACACATTTCCCTCTCTATTTGCCATCACAATCATTTTTACTGGACTAGACGTTACACGATCGCGACGCAAATGACGGGGACACCTGTCGCGTGCCCGCGCCCGATCTCCGTCACTGGTCAAGGAAGAATCCAGGACAATTTCCGTCAGTCTATTTGCTTTGGATCTCACAAGATCTCCGTCTGCCTTTGTTTGCGCTGTTTGAATAGTCTGGCTTCAGGTTTCCACGACAATACGCACGTAGGGGTACGTATTATATTCATCATCTGCCTTTTATTTGCTGCTTTCTGTCCTAGATTAATTGACAATTCTCCTTTAATTGCAAGACTAGTCTTGAATCAATGACCAGCCGGAACGAAAGACGGGTCCAAACTGCTTTCTGTCTTCTGCTTTTTATGGTCTCTGCTTCTTTTTGTTTGCACGCTTGCTTATGTCCTTTTGTGCAGTGTAGTACAGAGCAAAGAAGTCTGGTCGGTGTTCGCATGATAAAATTTCTGGTCAGGTTAGGGTTGGTACTGTCGGGGATATTACCCCGCGGTATGAACCGGCCGGAATTATAACCCGGCCGGACTTGGCGGTTTACACTTGGTGATTCACTGGCGATTCGTTATCACCGGACGGTTTACAAGCAACCTGCCTAAATGATATTACTCACTGGTAACCCGGCGTATGGATCATGGATGACAAGGCCCAAGGCCCGGAGGGCCGGTTCATATTAATTGTGGGCCGGTTTAATAATAAAGCACAAGGAATATTCTCCATAAAGGAAGCAAGACTAGGACTCCTTGTAATAGATCAATCCTAGTCCTACTAGGACTAGTCATGTAAACCCGCCCCTTCAACATATATAAGGAGGGGCAGGGCTCCCCAAAGAGGGGAAGCTTTTAGACAAACCACAAGTAGACAAGTTTTAGGGTTAGACACCAAGAGCCGGTTTACCGGCAACACCATGAGGGCCATAATGAGATCTAGCCTCAAACAGCACGTAGGGTTATTACCGGATGATGTTTCCCGGGGCCCGAAGCTGTCTAAATCCGTGTCTTGCATCGCATCTCTCGATTCCACTCAACCCCTTCAAGCTACCACATAGATGCGCGCCTCAACCCTAAGTCCGTTGATCCGGACATCTGCCGTGTTAATTCCACGACAGTTGGCGCCCACCGTGGGGCTTGCGCACCGTGGTGTTGAGTTCTTGAAGGGATCTCTCTAGGGATCAAGGAATTCAGGTTTGACTGGATAAAAGGATGGATCAGAAGGATCTAAGTCAACTCCAAGTGTCATACCAGGTTCATCAAAGGCTAGATCAATTTTTTCAAGGAAAGTTATGCGCCGCCGTCGAGTTGAAACTCAGATCAAGATCAGAGCAAAAAGTTATGCCAGCGTATATACGGTGATTGCGTTCGACCCGGCATGCATCTTTGTGACACCGCGGCACAAAGCGGTCAGTTTGGTTCGGCAAGTTCGCACCACCAGCCGAGTAAACGTCTATCTCAAGGAATCAAAGAGGCTACTAGGACACTACCAACAAATCAGATTCCCGTGAAAGATTTGTATACGCAAGCGGCAACTCGTATTTTCGAGACCTAATCAATTTTTGAGCCGGTTCTTAAACAGGAAAAAGCTAGCATCTCCGTCTGGGGCTTCCCTTACTACCAGCAATTAAACAAGGAAAAAATCACGACTCGGACTCCCTGCCCCTGGCGCTAGAAGGACGGCTCGAACCAAGCCGGCCGCGGACTCTCCTTACCTCGATGGTCCGCCCGAGTTGACCATACTACGAACCGCTCTGCCCTGCTGCATCCCCCGCGGGCCGCTTGTTTGAGCCGCCACCTAGGCCGTGGGCCTGCAGCCTCAAATCCGCCCGCAACCTCGCGTTGAAAGCCTGGGCCTCCGCTCACGAACCGCCAGTGCCCATCCACCATGGCCTCGACTTGCCTTCTGCAAAAACCGGGGCTAAACTGCCAAAAAACGGCCGAGTCGCCGCCTCCACAACCGCGGCAAGCGCCCTGTGGCCACGGCCGGCCTGCCTCCGAGTCACTTCGAGCCACAGTCCCGCTTCGATCGGCTGTGGCCCGGCCCACATCACACGCATCGTCTTTCGTACAGCAGAATAAGAACAAGTATTTTAATTTAGCACACTCAGATTCGATTACAGGCAGGGCCTACGCTGATGATAGTTTCTGAGGACATCAACTGATAGCACAGGACGATCAGAGGCTGCGGATCAATTGGCAAGCATTGCCTATACATATGAGCAAGCACGTATTAAACAAACGAAGTACTACTTGTCATATCAGAGAAAGAAAAGCTACTGCTACTACTTTGCTCAAAGCCTGGAAAGTACCACCTTCACATGGAGATCGAGGCCGGCATATCAATTGCAAGTGCCATTGCTAGTCGCGGTAAGAGACGACGTGGATGGCCGAAACAAAAATGACCCGGACAAGCACGCGGTCAGAAGGATCGACTTGGATTCTGCGGCCTTTGCTGTACGGCTGCCGCATTTCTAAACCGCCGCCGCCGTCCTCTGCTCTAAATCGTCGCCAACAATTACCAAGCAAAAGAATCATGATCTGAAGATGAATTGGTTAAAAACATCCACGATCTTCCGGCGAAAATACCAGGTGATATTTTTCCTATATGCTTTATCAATACATGTTAATTTATCCGACAACAATTACTCTCGCACGTGATATTTTTTACGCAGGATGTCTATTAAAAGAAGAAGGGGTGGTGGTATAACACGGAGACACGCTCAGTTGTGTTGTGGTGCTCTACAAACATACATGTCGAGGTCCGGTTTACATCAACACGCCGGCCGACCCGTCCGTCCGCGCCCACGCGCGCTGATTTCCAACACCACGACTGACTCCCTCGCCAATGGACGAAGCGCACGCCGCTGTCTCTACGGTCCAGTCTATATTAAACACACAGATGTCTGCGCCTGCGATTAACTCACCCGCACGTGCCGGCTTGCGACGCTGCTGCCGACTCATCTGTCCTCCAGGCGAATCAGGTGATATCTATCCTATTCATTTTTAATATATATTAATTCATTCAAGCAAGAATACACCGCCCTGCTGTATTTTTTACGCAGGAAAATTATTCATTATAAAATGGTATTATACCACGGAGGTGGAGGCACGCCAAACATTGTTCGACACAAAGTGATCATCGTGATTCCATGGATCCAAGCGCCGGTTTACAATGCCTTAGCCGTCTCTCGCAACCGCGCCGATTTACAAAACCGTGACCGTCTTACGTGACAGCATCGGTTTACAACACGGAGGGCAACTTGCTCGTTTCCACTGGTTTACAACCCCGAGGCCGATTCATATGTCTGCGCTACCTCTGATGCGGCAGTCATTTACTATCCACCCTGTGATCCGGCCTATTCAACATACCGGTTCAAATACACTCAGGTGATATCCATCTACAATATTACTTCTCTTATTATTTTTTATTTTTTTTTTATTTTTTAAGAAAGCAAGATGCTTTGATCAGTCTGTCTGGTTGTGCAGGGCATATGCACAAAGGAGCGGCAGAATTCACCGGAATATGAGCTCCTATCCGGTTCAAGGAAGGGCAAACTTCACAAAAAAAAA
>LR738710.1:938286900-938298005 GCA_902687465.1 Secale cereale
CTAACTCGGTTGGTAAAGCACAAAGCTCTTAACCTTGTGGACGTGGATTCAAACCCCACGATGGAAGTTACATTATATAATGTTCATTTCAATAATTATATCTACAAAGTCCCTGCTCATTATTATATAATGACCCGGCACTTGGGGGCTATATGTTGCTATTCAAGTTTACATGATCGTATTTTCAAAGTACCTGCTCATTATTGCATAATGACCCGGCACTTGGGGGCTACGTGATATGGAATATTCAGTTTCATAGTGATTGAGATGAACAATCTGGATTTCTTCTCGATGATACAAGACTATTTTCAATGGAGTATATACAAAGTCCCTGCTCATTATTGCATAATGACCCGGCACTTGGGGGCTATAGGTAATATGCATATAAAGGAGGAACATCTTCAAATTTTTAGTTCTGGCAAATCCGGATTAATTGTGTGACCCGGCAATTTTGGCAATCATAAACCGGCAAATTCTACATCTTCAAACCGGCTGGATATCAGTTGAATATTTCAAAGACCAATATTTCTATCAAGTTAGAGAATTGAAGGCCGATTCAAGTAGATTCTGGATTTACAATATTTCTTATGCAAGCAAGTTGATTATGGAGCCGGTCTATTGATCCGGATTTTCTAGAAGAAGGAAGGATGAGGACTTAAAGATGATCAGGTGCCGGTTTACAAGAATTCATAACCCGGAGCACAACCTATCAATTTGTTCTTGTGTTTATTTTGCAGCATAAAGTTTACCATGGACACATCCAAGCTAAACTTGGGGGCTAATGTCGGGGATATTACCCCGCGGTATGAACCGGCCGGAATTATAACCCGGCCGGACTTGGCGGTTTACACTTGGTGATTCACTGGCGATTCGTTATCACCGGACGGTTTACAAGCAACCTGCCTAAATGATATTACTCACTGGTAACCCGGCGTATGGATCATGGATGACAAGGCCCAAGGCCCGGAGGGCCGGTTCATATTAATTGTGGGCCGGTTTAATAATAAAGCACAAGGAATATTCTCCATAAAGGAAGCAAGACTAGGACTCCTTGTAATAGATCAATCCTAGTCCTACTAGGACTAGTCATGTAAACCCGCCCCTTCAACATATATAAGGAGGGGCAGGGCTCCCCAAAGAGGGGAAGCTTTTAGACAAACCACAAGTAGACAAGTTTTAGGGTTAGACACCAAGAGCCGGTTTACCGGCAACACCATGAGGGCCATAATGAGATCTAGCCTCAAACAGCACGTAGGGTTATTACCGGATGATGTTTCCCGGGGCCCGAAGCTGTCTAAATCCGTGTCTTGCATCGCATCTCTCGATTCCACTCAACCCCTTCAAGCTACCACATAGATGCGCGCCTCAACCCTAAGTCCGTTGATCCGGACATCTGCCGTGTTAATTCCACGACAGGTACCCCTGACCAGAATTGTGCAGTGTAGTAGCCAGATTGGGCGGATAGAAATAGAATACACAAATCATGCGAGTTTGTTCCAGATTAAGTACTCGATTAACTGTACTTTACTCGTTTATAGTACATTCATTAGCACAAGAGGCAGATGCACACCCGGCTTGCTGCTGTTTGCAAGTTGCAACTGCAATTTTCAGGTACATGCTGATGGATGCAAGTTGCGAGAAGTGTGTTGCGCCGTAATTGCGATGCTAATCAGTGATCAAGTACTAGCTACTACAGTACTACTTGCTAGATTGATGTATATCAAGGATTGGTTGGTCTCAGAAAGAATAAATGTCCAAATAAAAGAGGTAATAGATTGGTCCGTCATTACCCCTCCCTCGCCGGAGTCGGGCACAACTTGTTGTAGTAGACTGTCGGGAAGTCGTCGTGCTAATAGGACCAGCGCTCCAGAACAGCAACTGCCGTCGATAAAGAATAACGTAGATCGAAAGAATCCAACCCGAAGACACACAAATATAGACGAAAAAAACCATATCCGAGCAAATCCATCGAGGATAGATCCGCCGGAGACACACTTCCACACGCCCTCCAATGATGCTAGACGCATCACCGGAACGGGGGCTGGGCGGGAAGACCTTTAATCCATCTTCAGAGAGCTGCCGCCGTCTCTTCTTTCTGAACAGGACACAAACCCTAACAAAACTCGAAGGAACAACTAACAACGAAGCCCTCCCGCCGGCCATTGCCAAGATCCACCGCGCCCCATGGCCTTAGAGAATCTCCAGCCGCGCCCCCAACAGGCCCCCCAAGGCCGTTTTTTAGCGTCGGCGCCGAAAAATCGGCCCAGTCGCGCCCCCACGATCCTGTTTTTCGCCGGATTGGGCCGAAATTGACGCCGACGCACCCAACCCGAACCCATCGCGCTGGGGGGCGCCCAGGGGAGCCGGCGCGAACGTTTTGCCGTGAAAGAGTGGCGGGACCGGCGCGTCAGCGAGACGAAGGCTGGTCGTCCTCAACGTCTCGGTTTTCCCGCGGGGAATCAATGCCAAGGCTGCCGCCGGTCAGCCTGCCATTGATACACGGGCGGCGCATTGCGACGACGCCGCCGGGCCTTCCTCCACGCGTTCGCACGCGGCCGCCCCGAGCCGCTATAAAAGGCGCCCCTGGCTGCGCCGGTGAGTAACACGCAGTCCTCCCCCTCATCGCCGCCGCACTTCCCCCCATCTCCCCCTCCTCGCCGCCGCACTTCCCACCCGGCAACCATGAGCGCGAGGTACCCCGGCGACGCGTTCGAGTACACGAGCCCTCGGAGCGGCGGTGCGTGGCTGCCGAGGAGGATGATGGGTTGGTCATCCTACTCTTCCTCCTCCTCCTCCCGATCCTCCTTTCACTCCTCCGGCGCGCCGGTCTTGGTCAGCGTCAAGCCAGAGCCGGCCGAGACATCGCTCGATAGACGCACCCGCGGCGCCGGCCTCGTCATCAACGACGGCGGCCGTGGCTCCTCCTCCTCGGCCTCTCCTCGCCTCGTCCAGCCGAAGAGGGAGACGGGGTTGGCGACGGTGAAGCCGGAGCCGGGGCTCGCCGCCGTGAAGCCTGAGCATGTTCTCGCTGAGGAGGTCGATGAAGAAGAGGCCGCCTTGAAGTGGGCGCGCGAGGACTACGCGCGCATTGAGCTGGACCGCCAGCGCCACGCCCTGGAGGAGATCGCCGAACGCCGCCACCGTGAAGCAGCTCGCCGGGGTGAGGGGTCGAGCAGCGGCGCCGGCCGTGTCAATGAGGAGAAGCAGGAGGACGACGCTGGCGACGACTACACCCTGCTCAGCGCCTACTTCGACCCGTAGTTTAGGGTTTTTTTTGCCTCATTTTCGTGTAAAAACGCCTAAATTTATCAGAAATATCCCGTGTTTGTTCAAATTTGATCGTGCTTGTTGAATTCTGGCCGTGTTTGCTGCATTATGGCCGAACTATGGGGGCGGCCTGGGGGCGGCGGCTGGGAACGTGCTCGCCCCCACGCCTAAAACAGCGCCGGCTCGCCCCCAAGCGGCGGTTTTCGACGCGTCTTGGGGGCGCAACGGCTGGAGATGCTCTTAGGGCCACTAGAGACGAGGCTGATCTATGGCGGCGCCAGCGAGAGGCACAAACCTAGAATTGTTTTGGAGATTTTAAACTGTAAGTTGCATGTGTGCTTTCATTTCTATATATGCATAATTTGGTTATCATATTGTTGTTTAAAGCATAGAGACTAGATTTTTACTGAGTTAAACCTAGGCATGGTACCGTAGGCCCAGTGTCCCGGCTGGGCGCCTCATTTTTGTTGAGAGAGTCCAAAAAGGCACGAAGGAGTGGGTGGGATTTGTTTATTCTAGGAAAGTGGGTATAATAATTCATAATTTAACATTGGTAATGATAGAGAGGGATTAGTGGAATCAATGGATGCATTATTGAGCCTCGAGTATGAGTATATATTTAGTACAAGACTTGGAGGACAAGACGCCTCTCCTAGTGAGAAGGTAGATGATGGATTACAAATTCTAAACTACCAAATACATGTAACTCGAATATATCTCTAACAGCGACGAGGGGAGACATACTCCATCTTCTTCTTCTCCGTGGCCTCGAGAGTGCGTGTACCCATAGTTTGTTAAGCAAGATAAGATAGCTACAGCTGAGTTAAACGATTTGCTGCAAAGCATGGCCGCCCACACATTTGATATAACTAATATAAACGCGTACACCGATCAATGGCAGTCACACTCACATCCTGATTGTATCTTGCCCGGCTTCTAATTGATTTTGGCCTTTCCTTTCTCCAGAGAAAGAACGAACGTGTGTACGGTGTGCCACTATTCATAGGCGGCGGTCGGAATCGTTTTTATTGCGCCGGACATTACATGATCGCGAGACATTACATGAGGAGGAGACATGGGACATCTCGGCCTTGGTCGCTGGTCAAAGAAGAAAAGTGAACAGTTTCTTCCTGTCTTCTTCGGATCTTGGAACATCTCTGTCCGCCTTTGTTGCACTGTTGATTAATTTTTCTTCGGGTTTCCACGACAAGACAGAGATGTATCTATTGAACTGGTGCAGACCTCTATTATACTCCCTTCGTAAAGTAATATAAGAACGTTTATATCACAACTTTAGTAATCTAAACGCTCTTATATTTATTTACAGAGGAAGTACTTCTTATGTTTGAATTTATATTGAAAATCCTCTGTTTTTGGGTGAAAATCTCCTGTTTTCCGAGAAAAATATGCACAAGTACTTCCCACGAAATAAGTTAGCGGCCGCTATCGCCGGTTATAGGGGCCGTAGCGTTTGCATGAGCCAGCCCGGCGTGGAGCGGAGGTGCGGCCGCCGAGTGTTTTCGTCGCTTTAGGGTAACGGAGCCGTTCGCTAGCTTCAGCGTCAGTGACCTTCTCGTCCAACTCTGCAAGGGCATCTCCCCGGGGTGTTAGGAGATGGGGTGGCGCAGTGGAGATGGCGGCGAATTCCATTGGTGGCGGGCGGCAGCTTAGAAACGAACAGCCGCAGGACATTTTCAAATAATCTGCATATAATTATTAGGAGGGCCTATATGTAAAACAGGCTTAAGTGAATGGTTAGCGAGCCCGCGTACATGACCTATCAGCGTATGTTGCCGGTTAAATCCCTCACAGCGCAAGTTTCCACCTTTTCACTGATTGTAGGTTCATACTGGATATGTCGCCTCGTTGCAAAAGATGTTTCTTAATACAATAGTGACGCAGACGCTCATACATACACATATACACTCAGTCCAAGGAGATGCCTAGATTTAATTTCGCAAGAGGAATAGATTTGCTTATCGTAAAGTCACAGATTTAATTCCGCGAGAGGTAGAGTTGTGCCTCTTAGAAAGGAAAAAAATATGTGTTTCTTTCCTTCACGTGAGGCACAATTTTGCTTATCGTGGAGACACAACTTTGGTTTCGCATTGTGCCTCTTGGAAAAGGAAAACACATATTATTATTTTCTTAGGCAAAAGGCACGGATGTGCTTCTTGTGGAGGCACATGTTACTTCTGTGGGAGGCACAGTTGGGGCTCTCGAAAAGAGAAAATAACGTGTTTTATTGTTCTTCTGCGGGAAGCACATGTTTTCTTCTCGTGGAGGCACATGTTTGCTTTAGCAAGATGTACAACTTGGAAAGAGAAAAATGTGTTTCTTTTCTCCCGCGAGATGCGGATATTTTCTTCTCGTGGAGGCACAAGTTTGCTTCCGCGAGAGCCACATTGCCTCTTGAAACCGGAAAAAAGTGTGAGAAAACCGTGCTTTCAACTAAGTTTCTTTTTTCTTCTGGGGCTTTTCATGAAAAATGTTCGTCGAAACCAATAACATGGGATCTGCTTTCAAAGATCTCGACGCGACAAATCCAACGATGAAAATGATTCACAAATTTTACACACGGTTATAGAGATAAAACATTTTGAATAAAAAATCTAGAAAAAAAAAAGAAAACTCCCCGGTTACGACAAGTGGCACACTTGGGAGTGACCTTTGGAAGGGGTACCCCCTTACTTAGTGATTTCTGGGTATCTTTGTTTCTTGGGAGACAACCAAAAAACCCGGTATCTCGAAATATTCACAAGGAAAAAATCCTTTATTACTAGTACCATGTCTTTTCGTTTGTTCGACAACACCGGCATGTGTAATCACTTGATTCTAAGAGCATCTCCAGCCGTTGCACCTCCAAGACGCGCCGAAAATCGCCGCTTGGGGGCGAGCACTAGTAGATAAAGGGGGATCAGACCCGGTTCATTTGGGCCTTTAGCCCCGGTTCTGGAACCGGGGCAACAGGGTCGGTACTAATGCTCTGACCCTTTAGTCCCGGTTCAATCCAGAACCGGGGCAAAAGGGTGTCCACGTGGCCTGTGCACGGAGTCCAGGCAGGAGGGGCTTTAGTCCCGGTTGATGGTACCAACCGGGACCAAAAGGCTTCCACGCGTCAGCATTTCTGTGGCTGTGGTTTTTGTTTTTTTTGAAAGGGGAGGGGGGGTTTTAGGTTTTGGGGGTTAATTTAGGTGCTTGATATATTGTGTTAGCTAGCTAATTAATAGAGAGAAGTGTTCTCTCTTATGTCCGTGCTTTTGGTCGACGCTACATACTACACATACGTATATATATGGACTAGAGTAGTCACGCTAGCTAGCTAGCTAGCTGCTAGCTACTAAGCAAACGAAGGAACAGAAGATCTCGTATATATAATCAACATATATATATATATATGCATACAGAGAGAAGTAATAATATCGACCACCTCTCCTTCTCCGAGAGATTGGTCAAACAACAAGTTCTCGTATATCTATCCGACACTACCGGGCACATATATACAATAATTATCTCTTACAAAAATAATCTCCTAACACATGGATGCAGGGTCCACATAGTATTCTCCGTCTTCAGCGATCACGTGTTCAAGGAAGAATGCCGCCAATTCCTCTTGAATTGCTCGCAGACGATCTGGTGTTAGGAGTTCATCCCGCATCCGAAACATCTAATTTGAAGTAGGGGGTCAATACATGAAATGATGCTATAAATTTGTGAATATTATTGATTGCTTACGCACTTTAAATTGTTCATCAGTGTAGCCCCGCTCACAGGTCGTGTGGCGGATGGACTCGCAAATGTAGTATCCACAATAATCATTCCCGGGTTCCTGCCACAACCACTTTACAAGAAATAGAGCTCAATCAAACTGATAAGCAAGAATGCCAAATTGGTATTGATGAAACTAGCTAGCTAGCGCTTGAATCAAGATATAGGAGATGCGCGCGCGGAACATGCTACTATATAGTACTTACTTTCGGGTATCTAAATTGTAGCTTCTTCGGCAGTCCCGGAGCTTTTTTGATGAATGTTTTCCAAGCCCTGCCAGACAAAGGAAACAATTAGTTGATATCAGAAATGAAGTTGCTGATATATATGCATGGTGGATAATATTGATCGATTTAACTTACCTGGCTAGCATTTGAGTCATGTCCGCATACTCCTCGGGATCTTTACGTTTAGAGTCGAAGACAGTTACTATTCCCTTCTCAAGCTTAATCTCTAAGAGAATATAGTGGAAGCTACGCACGAATGCATGAGATCATTACATCACTATAAACTTGACTGATATATATAAGGGAAACCAAATATGCACAAGACATTAACACTCACTTGAAGTTGTAAGGAAAGAGTATTATATCTTTGTTTTCATTTACCACCAACGATCGTAGCAAGTTGGTCTCGGTATCGCCGGGACGCAATTTAACCTCGGTTGCATCTATGAGGTATGTGTTAATAAACCCAATATCACCTACTTGTCTTTTCTTCAATTCGACGATCTTCAATCTGCATAATATAATGAGGATAATTATAAATACATGCAATGAAGATCAGCTATATAGAGAGACTTAATGACAGAAGTAGTACTACTTACAGACAGTAGCAGGTGATCGTTGTTTTATCGAGGGCCAATTGATTGAAAAATTGATAGAACTCCTCAAATGGAACAGGCAACAGGTCAATTCCAACGAGGTCATGCTCCGGTTTAACTCTCAAATACAAGTTATTCCTCCCCCCAGACTCTCTGCAGATTTTCATGTACCAATCATGCAATCTTCGCATATTTGTTGATAGAGATCTTTCATTTTTGACGAGAGGCTTTTTGTACTCGTATCTTTCTATCTGCACGTCCATGAAATCATAGTGTACATCGTCGGACGCGTAATCTGCAAGATTGGTATAACCGGGCACCATCCTCGGATCATTAGCGACCATGTCGCTAGACACCTTGAGCGGGGGGCACGATTGGTTCGCTTGTTCGCCGAGCTGGGCAATTTGTTTCCCAGCTCGCCCTTCTGCTAACCTCTGATCACTTTTTGTACTTCCGGACCGCTTGGCATCTTGAAATGTCTTTTGAATAATGCGGTCATAGTTGCCCTTCGGCTTACTTTTCGCTGGTTGCTTCAGGGCAGCAAGAGTGCGCTTTGCTTTCACCGCATCTATCTTCTCCTCCGGAGGTGGATGTCTCTGTGCTTTCAACCCTTCAAAAAAGTCCTTCACTTCGCCTTCAGCGATCTTCGTGTTTTCCTCGTCGGACCTCTCGTGCGGTAACTTCTCTAGAGGCGTGAGAGAAGGACCGAATCTGCATCGCCTCCCGCCTCTGGCTGTACTGGTAGACATCGCCGGACCAGACGAAGCGACTGTCTTTTTTACTTGCTTAGGCGCCGGAGCAGGAGCAGCCGGAGCGGCGGCAGGTCTCTTCCGCCCTTGCTGATTAGGCGAAGGAGGAGCTGGCTGTCTGCTCGGGCGCGCCGGCGGCGAAGGAGGCGGAGTGCCGCCACGCGCCGGCGGCGAAGGAGGCGGTGTGCCGCCACGCGCCGGAGAAGGAGCCGGAGTGCCCTGATGGTCACTCGCCGGAGAAGGAGCCGGAGTGCCCTGATGGTCACTCGCCGGAGGAGGAGGCGGTGGAGGAGGCGGAGTGCCCTGACTCGTCGGAGGAGGAGGAGGAGGCGGAGGCGTCCAGTTCAGAATGTTGATTAGGTCCTTCCGCCATAGGCATGGAGTCTTCAGTGAAGAACCCAGCCGAGTCTCCCCTTCACCGGTAGGGTGGTCAAGCTGGAGCTCCTCAAATCCCTCCGTTATTTCGTCGACCATCACCCTAGCATATCCTTCTGGAATCGGCCGGCAGTGAAAAGTGTCGTCTGGTCCAGAAGGATAAACAGAGCCAGCATCCGCCTTGACCTTCAGATTCATCCACTGTGCCATAAGGTGGCAATTTTGTGCCTGCGTGATAGCATCCACAGGATTCCTGGCAGTAGCCGTCAAGGCAAGCTCTGGCTGAGGCAGCTCGGTGGAAGCCACGCTGCTTCTCCGCTGAGATGGCGGGGTAGCTTCGAGGGAAGCTTCGGCAATTCTTTCCCGATCTGCTTCCCGTTCCTCTATCGCTTGTATTCTGGCCCGCAGCGCCTGGATTTCGGTCATCTCCATTTTCTTCCTCCTGTCGTGGCATTTGTAGCCTCCTGCGTCCGGAAACCCAGCACGCCACGGAAGGGAGCCTGGCGTGCCTCGTGTCCGTCCAGGGTGCTCAGGATTCCCGAGGGCCATTGTCAGCTCGTCGTTCTCTCTGTCGGGGATGAACGTCCCTGCATGCGCTGCTTTGATATACTGCCGCATCTTCCTGAGTGGTGTTTCCAATTGCTTGTCCGTCCAAATGCACCACCCTGTTACAGGGTCCAAGGATCCGCCAGCCCCGAAGAACCAAGTCCGGCAACGTTCTGGCCAGTGCATTGTCTCTGGTTCGATCCCTTTCTGAAGCAGATCATTCTCAGCCCTGGCCCACTTAGGCCGGGCTACGAGGTAGCCGCCCGACCCCGTGCGATGGTGATGCATCTTCTTTGCAGCATTTATCCGGTTTGTCTCCGACATCTTCTGACTCTTTTCCGACTTCTTATGGGCCACAAATGCGGGCGAGTCATCTTTTATCTTCTCATATATGCCCATGAATTCTGGAGTCGTTTTCTCTCTGACAAACGTATTCAGTTTTTTCTTCCATGCCCTGAATTGGTCTGCCATCTTCTGAAGTGCAGCAGACTTGATTAAGTCCTCTATAACTGGCTTCGCCGGATCAACCTCTCGCGGTAGGACGAAGTTTGTCTTCAGCTCATTCCAAAGATCTTCTTTCTGCATATCAGTGACATAAGTCACCTGAGCGTCGTTTGAAGCCGGCTTTAACCATTGATGGATGCTGATCGGGATCTTGTCCCTAACCAGAACCCCGCACTGATTAACAAATGCGTTCTTTGTGCGGATGGGTGCAGTCGGCTCGCCGGAGCGCGAGATTTCTAAGATCTCAAACTTTTCATCCGGCCTCAACTTTTTCTTCGCTCCTCGTCTCTTTACCGAAGATTTGCTCGATCCGGAGGGCTATAAAAGGAACAAAGACGAGAGTTAATGAATGAATCAATTAACTAGTCAGCACATGCTTAACTAACATATATACCTCCTGGCCGGACTCGGTTCGGTCACCGGAGCCAGCATCACGGTCTCCTTCTTGCACCGGCATTGGGTCACCGGAGCCGTCCTCACGGTCTACTTCTTCCATGTGCATTGGGTCACCGAATTCATCAATATCATAGCCTAGATCTTCCAGCCGCAGCTCTTGTTCGACCTGCTCATCGGTGTCGTTGAGAAACGACCTGACGGCATTTTGTCCGTCTGGGATTATGTCCATCAACATCGCTTCTTGTGCTAGGTCTCGGGTGTTGTCGTCCATTGTTTCTACAAATATTTACAACATGCCAATTATTATTCAAACATGACAGATGGATATATTAATGGCAAACGTAGAACTAGCTTCAACCCTCGACTGCTCGGCGATCCACAAACCCTAGACCCCCTCATGTCACATTTTGTCTAGCTAGTGTCAAAGGATTCAACAAAACCAATACTTCATCATTAGGCAAAAGTAACAGTAGAATGATGGTACGAAGCTCTCCAAAGTTGTTTTGGAACGGAGTCCCAGATAAGATAATCCGTAACAAAAGACGGATTAACCTATCAGGAACTCCGTTCCAAAACATCTTTGCATAACTTCGTACCAACATGCCCCGGTTACTTCTGGCAAATGATGAAGTCATGGAATTTTTCAATACTTTGACACTAGCTAGGCAACCTCTCTC
>LR738710.1:938298015-938312251 GCA_902687465.1 Secale cereale
TTTGCTTTCACCGCATCTATCTTCTCCTCCGGAGGTGGATGTCTCTGTGCTTTCAACCCTTCAAAAAAGTCCTTCACTTCGCCTTCAGCGATCTTCGTGTTTTCCTCGTCGGACCTCTCGTACGGTAACTTCTCTAGAGGCGTGAGAGAAGGACCGAATCTGCATCGCCTCCCGCCTCTGGCTGTACTGGTAGACGTCGCCGGACCAGACGAAGCGGCTGTCTTTTTTACTTGCTTAGGCGCCGGAGCAGGAGCAGCCGGAGCGGCGGCAGGTCTCTTCCGCCCTTGCTGATTAGGCGAAGGAGGAGCTGGCTGTCTGCTCGGGCGCGCCGGCGGCGAAGGAGGCGGAGTGCCGCCACGCGCCGGCGGCGAAGGAGGCGGTGTGCCGCCACGCGCCGGAGAAGGAGCCGGAGTGCCCTGATGGTCACTCGCTGGAGAAGGAGCCGGAGTGCCCTGATGGTCACTCGCCGGAGGAGGAGGCGGTGGAGGAGGCGGAGTGCCCTGACTCGTCGGAGGAGGAGGAGGAGGCGGAGGCGTCCAGTTCAGAATGTTGATTAGGTCCTTCCGCCATAGGCATGGAGTCTTCAGTGAAGAACCCAGCCGAGTCTCCCCTTCACCGGTAGGGTGGTCAAGCTGGAGCTCCTCAAATCCCTCCGTTATTTCGTCGACCATCACCCTAGCATATCCTTCCGGAATCGGCCGGCAGTGAAAAGTGTCGTCTGGTCCAGAAGGATAAACAGAGCCAGCAGCCGCCTTGACCTTCAGATTCATCCACTGTGCCATAAGGTGGCAATTTTGTGCCTCCGTGATAGCATCCACAGGATTCCTGGCAGTAGCCGTCAAGGCAAGCTCTGGCTGAGGCAGCTCGGTGGAAGCCACGCTGCTTCTCCGCTGAGATGGCGGGGTAGCTTCGGGGGAAGCTTCGGCAATTCTTTCCCGATCTGCTTCCCGTTCCTCTATCGCTTGTATTCTGGCCCGCAGCGCCTGGATTTCGGTCATCTCCATTTTCTTCCTCCTGTCGTGGCATTTGTAGCCTCCTGCGTCCGGAAACCCAGCACGCCACGGAAGGGAGCCTGGCGTGCCTCGTGTCCGTCCAGGGTGCTCAGGATTCCCGAGGGCCATTGTCAGCTCGTCGTTCTCTCTGTCGGGGATGAACGTCCCTGCATGCGCTGCTTTGATATACTGCCGCATCTTCCTGAGTGGTGTTTCCAATTGCTTGTCCGTCCAAATGCACCACCCTGTTACAGGGTCCAAGGATCCGCCAGCCCCGAAGAACCAAGTCCGGCCACGTTCTGGCCAGTGCATTGTCTCTGGTTCGATCCCTTTCTGAAGCAGATCATTCTCAGCCCTGGCCCACTTAGGCCGGGCTACGAGGTAGCCGCCCGACCCCGTGCGATGGTGATGCATCTTCTTTGCAGCATTTATCCGGTTTGTCTCCGACATCTTCCGACTCTTTTCCGACTTCTTATGGGCCACAAATGCGGGCCAGTCATCTTTGATCTTCTCATATATGCCCACGAATTCTGGAGTCGTTTTCTCTCTGACAAACGTATTCAGTTTTTTCTTCCATGCCCTGAATTGGTCTGCCATCTTCTGAAGTGCAGCAGACTTGATTAAGTCCTCTATAACTGGCTTCGCCGGATCAACCTCTCGCGGTAGGACGAAGTTTGTCTTCAGCTCATTCCAAAGATCTTCTTTCTGCATATCAGTGACATAAGTCACCTGAGTGTCGTTTGAAGCCGGCTTTAACCATTGATGGATGCTGATCGGGATCTTGTCCCTAACCAGAACCCCGCACTGATTAACAAATGCGTTCTTTGTGCGGATGGGTGCAGTCGGCTCGCCGGAGCGCGAGATTTCTAAGATCTCAAACTTTTCATCCGGCCTCAACTTTTTCTTCGCTCCTCGTCTCTTTACCGAAGATTTGCTCGATCCGGAGGGCTAGAAAAGGAACAAAGACGAGAGTTAATGAATGAATCAATTAACTAGTCAGCACATGCTTAACTAACATATATACCTCCTGGCCGGACTCGGTTCGGTCACCGGAGCCAGCATCACGGTCTCCTTCTTGCACCGGCATTGGGTCACCGGAGCCGTCCTCACGGTCTACTTCTTCCATGTTCATTGGGTCACCGAATTCATCAATATCATAGCCTAGATCTTCCAGCCGCAGCTCTTGTTCGACCTGCTCATCGGTGTCGTTGAGAAACGACCTGACGGCATTTTGTCCGTCTGCGATTATGTCCATCAACATCGCTTCTTGTGCTAGGTCTCGGGTGTTGTCGTCCATTGTTTCTACAAATATTTACAACATGCCAATTATTATTCAAACATGACAGATGGATATGTTAATGGCAAACGTAGAACTAGCTTCAACCCTCGACTGCTCGGCGATCCACAAACCCTAGACCCCCTCATGTCACATTTTGTCTAGCTATAGTGTCAAAGGATTCAACAAAACCAATACTTCATCATTAGGCGAAAGTAACAGTAGCATGATGGTACGAAGCTCTCCAAAGTTGTTTTGGAACGAAGTCCCAGATAAGATAATCCGTAACAAAAGACGGATTATCCTATCAGGGACTCCGTTCCAGAACATCTTTGCATAACTTCGTACCAACATGCCCCGGTTACTTCTGGCAAATGATGAAGTCATGGAATTTTTCAATACTTTGACACTAGCTAGGCAACCTCTCTCGACCCCTCGACCCCCGACTGCTCGGCGATCCACAAACCCTAGACCCCCTCATGTCACATTTTGTCGAGTGTCAAAGGATTCAACAAAACCAATACTTCATCATTAGGCGAAAGTAACAGTAGCATGATGGTACGAAGCTCTCCAAAGTTGTTTTGGAACGAAGTCCCAGATAAGATAATCCGTAACAAAAGACGGATTATCCTATCAGGAACTCCGTTCCAAAACATCTTTGCACAACTTCGTACCAAAATGCCCCGGTTACTTCTGGCAAATGATGAAGTCATGGAATTTTTCAATACTTTGACACTAGCTAGGCAACCTCTCTCGACCCCTCGACCCCCGACTGCTCGGCGATCCACAAACCCTAGACCCCCTCATGTCACATTTTGTCTAGCTAGTGTCAAAGGATTCAACAGAACCAATACTTCATCATTAGGCGAAAGTAACAGTAGCATGATGGTACGAAGCTCTCCAAAGTTGTTTTGGAACGAAGTCCCAGATAAGATAATCCGTAACAAAAGACGGATTATCCTATCAGGAACTCCGTTCCAGAACATCTTTGCATAACTTCGTACCAACATGCCTCGGTTACTTCTGGCAAATGATGAAGTCATGGAATTTTTCAATACTTTGACACTAGCTAGGCAACCTCTCTCGACCCCTGGACCCCCGACTGCTCGGCGATCCACAAACCCTAGACCCCCTCATGTCACATTTTGTCTAGCTAGTGTCAAAGGATTCAACAAAACCAATACTTCATCATTAGGCGAAAGTAACAGTAGCATGATGGTACGAAGCTCTCCAAAGTTGTTTTGGAACGAAGTCCCAGATAAGATAATCCGTAACAAAAGACGGATTATCCTAGCTATCAGGAACTCCGTTCCAAAACATCTTTGCATAACTTTGTACCAAAATGCCCCGGTTACTTCTGGCAAATGATGAAGTCATGGAATTCTTCAATACTTTGACACTAGCTAGGCAACCTCTCTCGACCCCTCGACCCCCGACTTCTCGGCGATCCACAACCCTAGACCCCCTCATGTCACATTTTGTCGAGTGTCAAAGGATTCAACAAAACCAATACTTCATCATTAGGCGAAAGTAACAGTAGCATGATGGTACGAAGCTCTCCAAAGTTATTTTGGAATGGAGTCCCCGATAGGATAATTCGTAACAAAAGACGGATTATTCTATCAGGAACTCCGTTCCAAAATATCTTTGCATAACTTTGTACCAAAATGCACCGGTTACTTCTGGCAAATGATGAAGTCATGGAATTCTTCAATACTTTGACCCCCGACTGCTCGGCGATCCACAACCCTAGACCCCCGACTGCTAGGCAACCTCTCGACCCCTCGCCCTTCGGCCTCTCGGTCCCTCGACGACCCTCGACCCCTCGACCTTCGGCCTCTCGGTCCCTCGACGACCCTCGACACCGCCCCCCCCCCTAATGTCGAAGTTATCGGGGAGGGTGTATATCGACATAGACATATCCGATAAAAAAAAGAGGAAGAAGAAGAAAAAAGGAACCGCTAGAGGAGAAGATCGAAGAAAAAAAAAGAAAAAAAAAGGAGAAGAAGAAAGGAATAGAGGAGAAGAATTTTCTCCTCTATTCCTTTCTTCTTCTCCTCTTTTTTTCTTTTTTTTTCTTCTTCTTATTTATTTCTCCTCTTCTTCCTCTCCTCTTCTTCTTTCTTTCCTCTTTCTTATTTTCTTCTTTCCTATCCTTCTTTTTCTAAATTTGTAACTTTTGCATATATAAAACTTTCTACATATATTTAGCATATATAAACAAAAAACTATATAGCCACATACACATATATATACATCACATATACACACATCACATATATACAGCAACTTCCTAAGAAAAAATATATTTATATACACATAAATATATATTTAACATATATATTTAGCAAATTCCTAAGAAAAAAAAAAGATATACACATACATATAAATACAGCAACTATATACAGCAACTATATATACTGCAATTTCCTAAGAAAATTCCTAAGAAAAAAAAATATACACATATATACATATATATACACAGCAACTATATATATATATACAGCAATATATATTAAACATATAAAAAAAAGGGAGCCGGCCCTCACATCGGCAGGGCTGGGCGGCGCGACGGCGGCGGGGCGGGGCGGCGACGAGGCGGCGTCGGGGCGCGGCGGCGCGACGGCGGCGGGGCGGGGCGCGCGGCGGCGCGGGGCGACGGGCCGGCCGGGGGGCGCGGCGACGGCGCGGGGCGGGGCGACGGCGCGGGGCGCGGCGACGGCGCAGGGCGGAGCGACGAGGCGGCGTCGGGGGCGACGGCGACGGGGCGACGGGGGCGACGGGGGCGACGGCGACGGCGACGGGGACGGAGCAGATCGAGGGCGGCGTCGGGGCTGGGAAGAAGGAGAAACTGAACGAAATTTTCGCAAGTGTAGCTTATATAGGAGGAATATTAGTCCCGGTTCTTGGCACAAACCGGGGCTAATAGCCCCCTTTAGTCCCAGTTGCTGCCACCAACCGGGACTAAAGGTCCCTTTTCAGCAGCCCAAAGGGCGGGAAGGAGGCGCCTTTAGTCCCGGTTGGTGGCAGCAACCGGGACTAATGCCACCCTTTAGTCCCGGTTGGTGGCAGCAACCGGGACTAAAGGCCTTGCCGCGGTGCGGTGGGAAGTTTAGTCCCACCTCGCTAGTTGAGGGAGAGCAGCACCAGTTTATAAGCCCCGCTGCCTCTCTCCTCTCGAACTCCTCTAAACTGCAGGCCTAAGGGCCTAAACTGTCACTGCTTTGCCTGTGGACTTGCTGGGCTTTCTACGGGCCTGAATCCTGGCCCATGGTTGGGTTTCTAGTCGTATTCAGGCCGTTTGGGCCCAGCAGGTGGCATATTTTTTCTTTTTTTCTTTGTTGCTTTATTTTTTAGTTTTGTTTCTACTTTCAACAAAATACTTACTGTTGCTATTTTTATTTATTTGTTTTCTTTGTTTCTTTATTTATTTGATTTTGTTTCTACTTACAAAAAAATATTTATTGTTGCTTTTTTTTTTTCAAGTTTTTTTGTTTTGTTTTCTGCATTATTTATTTTCTTTTGTAAAACCAATTACAAACTTTCTGTTAGTGCAAGTAGTATTCAAATTTGAATAGTTTAAATTTGAAATTATTTATTTTACTTCCTTTATTTATTTTCTTTGTTGCTTTATTTATTTTATTTTGTTTATACTTAATTACAACAAAATACTTATTGTTGCTATTTATTTCTAAGTTGTTTTTTGCTGTATTTAGAGTTGCTTTATTTATTTTATTTTCTTTGTTTATTTCTAAGTTGTTTTTTGCTGTATTTAGAGTTGCTTTATTTATTTTACTTTCTTTATTTATTTTCTTTGTTGCTTTATTTATTTTATTTTGTTTATACTTACAATAAAATACTTATTGTTGCTATTTATTTTTCAAGTTTGTTTTGTTTTGTTTTGTTTTGTTAGTGCAAGTAGTATTGAAATTTGAATAGTACAAACGGACAATGGTATCATACTCGTTTGTTACAAAGTTGGCATGGTATCATCATAATAGTTGCGGAAATAACTCTTCACTTTTTCTTCGCTTGTGTCATTTGCTTATTGCGCCGTAACCATGGATAATCTTCATCGTTTATCAGGATGCTTGGGTCAGCCTTGACTTTGAAGGGAGGAATTTCATGAAACTTTTCATAATCTTCAGACATGTCTGTCTTGCCCTCCACTCCCAGGATGTCCCTTTTTCCTGAAAGAACTATGTGGCGCTTTGGCTCATCGTATGATGTATTCGCTTCCTTATCTTTTCTTTTTCTCGGTCTGGTAGACATGTCCTTCACATAGATAACCTGTGCCACATCATTGGCTAGGACGAACGGTTCGTCATTGTATCCAAGATTTTTCAGATCCACTGTTGTCATTCCGTACTGTGGGTCTACCTGTACCCCGCCTCCTGACAGATTGACCCATTTACACTTAAACAAAGGGACCTTAAATAGATAATTAAGTGACCAAATGGATAAAAGTTCATCATCACATTAAAACCAAAGTACATACATATATAGTTCTCATCTAACAACATATATAGCTCTCCATACACATCGAAACTATGTAAAACATTTCAACGCGAAAACAAATGCTATCATAATCGCAACCAAGGTAACAATTGATCCAACGGCATAATGATACCAAGCCTCGGTATTAATGGCATATTTTCTAATCTTTTTAATCTTCAACCGCATTGCATCCATCTTGATCTTGTGATCATCGACGACATCCGCAACATGCAACTCCAATATCATCTTCTCGTCCACAATTTTTTTTATTTTTTCCTTCAAGAATTTGTTTTCTTCTTCAACTAAATTTAACCTCTCGACAATAGGTTCCATCTTGATCTTGTGATCATCGATAACTTCCGCAACATGCAACTCCAATTCCATCTTCTCATCCTCCATTTTTTCCAATTTTTTCTTTAACGAAATGTTTTCCTCTTCAACTAAATTTAACCTCTCCACAAGAGGGTCGGTTGGAATTTCCGGTTCAACTACCTCCTAGACATAATAAAACATCTATGCATGTCAGGTTGGTCGGCATAACTATCATAAGCACTAAAACAAATAGTTATAAATTAAAGATAATATACCACATCCGAATCGTAGACCGGACGAGGGCCCACGTGGGCGGATATCAAAACCATCGCACTATATAATAACAAGCAATAATAAACGTAAGAAAATTAGACAAATATCTATCTAAAGCAATAATAAAAGTAAGAAAAGCATGGACATAACAAGAGGCTCACCACGGTGGTGCCGGTGACGAGATCGGCGGGGGCGATCGACGGCGGCGAAGACGGGGACGGGACGTGACGGACCGCTAAACCTAGACAAATCTCGAAGAAAATAGAGCTTCGAGAGGAGAAAAGCTTAACTAGTGTGGCTCGGGCATTCCACCGAACATGTTGTGTGCATAGGAGGTGAGCTAGAGCACCACTAACCCCTCTCCCCCTCGGCCAGAACAAAAACAGAGCAGTGAGCTCTGCTCTTGAGTGAGGGGGTATATATAGGCAACTCACTGGTCCCGGTTGGTGCTACAAACCGGGGCTAAAGGGGTGCCTTTGGTCCCGGTTCATAAAACAAACCGGGACTAATAGTGGTGGGCCAGGAGCAAGAGCCATTGGTCCCGGTTTTTAGCTCCAACCGGGACCAATAGGTCCAGACGAACCGGGACCAATGGCCCACGTGGCCCGGCCGGCCCCCTGGGCTAACGAACCGGGTCCAGTACCCCTATTGGTCCCGGTTCTAGATTGAACCGGGGCTAATGGGCTGGACCAATGCCCTGTTTTCTACTAGTGATAGGACTTCTAGTTTTTATGATTTGGAGGATTTTACATACGTGCACACACAGGATCACGTGCGTGGAAAATTCTGAGCCCAAAAAGGGTCGTCTTGGCCCTCAAAAATGGCCTGCAGGATTGGAAAAAATGAAAGTTATCGGAATTACAGCTCAAATTTTGATGAGCCGGCATATCACTTTGGTGTTCAGGTCCTGGGCGCCCCACCCATGTATGGATACAATAGGGTGTTAGGCCAACTCTCGCGAAGAAACGGTGATCAAAGAAAATACAAAAATCAACCTAGAGTCCGAATTGATCGAGACTCTCAAAGCAAGTGAGAACAAGCTCCGATTTCGTCATTTTCATAGGCGTTGGAAAGCTATTGGGGAATTGAGGTGATAGGACTTCTAGTTTTTACGATCTGGAGGATTTTACATACGTGCACACACAGGATCATGTGCGTGGAAAAATTTGAGCCCAAAAAGGGTCGTCTTGGCCCTCAAAAATGGCCTGCAGGATTGGAAAAAATGAAAGTTATCGCAATTACAGCTCAAATTTTGATGAGCCGGCATATCACTTTGGTGTTCAGGTCCTGGGCGCCCCACCCATGTATGGATACAATAGGGTGTTAGGCCAACTCTCGCGAAGAAACGGTGATCAAAGAAAATACAAAAATCAACCTAGAGTCCGAATTGATCGAGACTCTCAAAGCAAGTGAGAACAAGCTCCGATTTCGTCATTTTCATAGGCGTTGGAAAGCTATTGGGGAATTGAGGTGAGAGGACTTCTAGTTTTTATGATCTAGAGGATTTTACATACGTGCACACACAGGATCACGTGCGCGGAAAATTTTGAGACCAAAAAGGGTCGTCTTGGCCCTCAAAAATGGCCTGCAGGATTGGAAAAAATGAAAGTTATCGCAATTACAGCTCAAATTTTGATGAGCCGGTGTCGGTGTACTAAGGTAGGGGTACCTCAGTACCCCAACTTGTGCACGGGCAGTTGCAGCTTCCCGCGGCAAGGTTTACTGCTGGCTCGCCGGAGACCTTCCTGCTCCTTATCTAACCATTCAAAGACAAAGTATACAAGACAGAAGACCAAGACCCCGGCAAGAGGAGCTTGCCGGGAAGGCCGTTCCAGGCTCAAGATTGCTTAACTAGCACGAGGCCCTGGCAAGAGGAGCTTGTCAGGACGAACAGAAGATTTTATCTTAGAAGACCCAGCAAGGGCTCGGGGAGCGGCAAGCTTCCGGGCCCGGCAAGGTCGAGATCCCCGGCAAGGTGCTTGCCGGGGGAGGTGCCCGGCAAGGTGCTTGCCGGGGGAGGTGCGCTGTGTGCCCGCGCTCCAGCTCATCAGCCCACGCGTCGCCCTGGGGCCACTCCAGGGACGCGTGGCGGATGGCTGTGCAGCCTGGGGGACACGGTGGCACTCCACGGCAGTGGATCCATCGCCGTGGCAGACGGAGACGCAACGGCGGGAGCTTTTGGGGTCGACGGCGACGGGCATTAAATGCCCTTGTCCCCCACTGTTAGAGTAGGTATAGGCCACTGTTCTGTACTGTAGACCACTGTTCCCGCACTGTTCCAACTACCACATCTTTTACATTTTTACCCCTTTCTCCTACGTTGACACCTGTCGGTGACCCCTTGCACTATAAAAGGAGGCCCATGCACAACGTGGAGGGGGTTCGAAACCTAGATCATTCTCACGCTCGTGTAGCTGCTTCTTCAAGCTCCGAGCGCCCAACTCAATACACAACCAAGCAGGAGTAGGGTTTTACGCATCCGTGCGGCCCGAACCTGGGTAAAACTGCCCGTGCGTCTGCCTCGATCTGCTCTTCGTGCTCCCTCCGCCCTCGTACCGCACAGACAAGGGGCTCCGGTCCCATAGGTGTTCGTGGTGGACAGTTTCCCCCGACAATCCTGGCCCATGGTTGGGTTTCTAGTCGTATTCAGGCCGTGTGGGCCCAGCAGGTGGCATATTTTTTCTTTTTTTCTTTGTTGCTTTATTTTTTAGTTTTGTTTCTACTTTCAACAAAATACTTACTGTTGCTATTTTTATTTATTTGTTTTCTTTGTTGCTTTATTTATTTGATTTTGTTTCTACTTACAAAAAAATATTTATTGTTGCTATTTTTTTTTCAAGTTTTTTTGTTTTGTTTTCTGCATTATTTATTTTCTTTTGTAAAACCAATTACGAACTTTCTGTTAGTGCAAGTAGTATTCAAATTTGAATAGTTTAAATTTGAAATTATTTGTTTTCTTTGTTGCTTTATTTATTTTATTTTGTTTCTTTTCAGCAGCCCAAAGGGCGGGAAGGAGGGGCCTTTAGTCCCGGTTGGTGGCAGCAACCGGGACTAAAGGGGGGCATTAGTCCCGGTTGGTGGCAGCAACCGGGACCAAAGGCCCTGAGCTGGCGCGGATGCGGTGGGATGTTTAGTCCCACCTCGCTAGCTGAGGGAGCTCGAGAGTGGTTTATAAGGGCTGCTGCTCCCACCCTCTCGAGCTCCTCTCAAATGCAGGCTTCTGGGCCTAACTCTGCGCGCTGCCCTGTGAGCTTGCTGGGCCTTATATTACAGGTGGATCCTGTGCTATAGGCCTTGCAGGCTCACTGGGCAGCGCTCAAATTTTTTTTTTTCCTTTTTTGCTTTATTTATTTCTAAGTTGTTTTTTTGCTGCATTTAGAGTTGCTTTATTTATTTTATTTTCTTTGTTTATTTCTAAGTTGTTTTTTGCTGTATTTAGAGTTGCTTTATTTATTTTACTTCCTTTATTTATTTTCTTTGTTGCTTTATTTATTTTATTTTGTTTATACTTAATTACAACAAAATACTTATTGTTGCTATTTATTTCTAAGTTGTTTTTTGCTGTATTTAGAGTTGCTTTATTTATTTTATTTTCTTTGTTTATTTCTAAGTTGTTTTTTGCTGTATTTATAGTTGCTTTATTTATTTTACTTTCTTTATTTATTTTCTTTGTTGCTTTATTTATTTTATTTTGTTTATACTTACAACAAAATACTTATTGTTGCTATTTATTTTTCAAGTTTGTTTTGTTTTGTTTTGTTTTGTTAGTGCAAGTAGTATTGAAATTTGAATAGTACAAACGGACAATGGTATCATACTCGTTTGTTACAAAGTTGGCATGGTATCATCATAATAGTTGCGGAAATAACTCTTCACTTTTTCTTCGCTTGTGTCATTTGCTTATTGCGCCGTAACCATGGATAATCTTCATCGTTTATCAGGATGCTTGGGTCAGCCTTGACTTTGAAGGGAGGAATTTCATGAAACTTTTCATAATCTTCAGACATGTCTGTCTTGCCCTCCACTCCCAGGATGTCCCTTTTTCCTGAAAGAACTATGTGGCGCTTTGGCTCATCGTATGATGTATTCGCTTCCTTATCTTTTCTTTTTCTCGGTCTGGTAGACATGTCCTTCACATAGATAACCTGTGCCACATCATTGGCTAGGACGAACGGTTCGTCATTGTATCCAAGATTTTTCAGATCCACTGTTGTCATTCCGTATTGTGGGTCTACCTGTACCCCGCCTCCTGACAGATTGACCCATTTACACTTAAACAAAGGGACCTTAAAATCATGTCCGTAGTCAAGTTCCCATATGTCCACTATGTAACCATAATATGTGTCCTTTCCCCTATCGGTTGTTGCATCAAAGCGGACACCGCTGTTTTGGTTGGTGCTCTTTTGATCTTGGACAATCGTGTAAAATGTATTTCCATTTATCTCGTATCCTTTGTAAATCAATACAGTCGAAGATGGTCCCCTGGACAACAAGTACAACTCATCACAAACAGTGTTGTCACCTCTGAGACGTGTTTCCAACCAACTGCTGAAAGTCCTGATGTGTTCACGTGTAATCCAGTCGTCGCACTGCTCCGGGTGTTTGGAGCGCAGACTGTTCTTGTGTTCATCGACATATGGGGTCACCAATGTAGAGTTCTGCAGAACTGTGTAGTGTGCTTGAGACCAAGAATAACCGTCCCTGCATATTATTGAGTCCCTTCCAAGCGTGCCTTTTCCAGTCAGTCTGCCCTCGTACCGCGATTTAGGGAGACCTATCTTATTAAGGCCAGGAATGAAGTCAACACAAAACCCGATGACATCCTCTGTTTGATGGCCCATGGAGATGCTTCCTTCTGGTCTGGCGCCGTTACGGACATATTTCTTTAGGACTCCCATGAACCTCTCAAAGGGGAACATATTGTGTAGAAATACGGGCCCCAGAATGACAATCTCGTCGACTAGATGAACTAGGACGTGTGTCATGATATTGAAGAAGGATGGTGGGAACACAAGCTCGAAACTGACAAGACATTGCGCCACATCACTCCTTAGCCTTGGTACGATTTCTGGATCGATCACCTTCTGAGAGATTGCATTGAGGAATGCACATAGTTTCACAATGGCTAATCGGACGTTTTCCGGTAGAAGCCCCCTCAATGCAACCGGAAGCAGTTGCGTCATAATCACATGGCAGTCATGAGACTTTAGGTTCTGGAACTTTTTCTCTGCCATATTTATTATTCCCTTTATATTCGACGAGAAGCCAGTCGGGACCTTCATACTGAGAAGGCATTCAAAGAAGATTTCTTTCTCTTCTTTCGTAAGAGCATAGCTGGCAGGACCTTCATACTGCTTTGGAGGGATGTCGTCTTTTTCGTGCAAACGTTGCAGGTCCTCCCGTGCCTCAGCTGTATCTTTTGTCTTTCCATACACGCCCAAGAAGCCTAGCAGGTTCACGCAAAGGTTCTTCGTCACGTGCATCACGTCGATTGAAGAGCGGACCTCTAGGTCTTTCCAGTAGGGTAGGTCCCAAAATATAGATTTCTTCTTCCACATGGGTGCGTGTCCCTCATCGTCATTCGGAACAGCTAGTGCGCCGGGGCCCTTTCCGAAGATTACGTGTAAATCATTGACCATAGCAAGTACGTGATCACCGGTACGCATGGCGGGCTTCTTCCGGTGATCTGCCTCGCCTTTGAAATGCTTGCCTTTCTTTCGACATTGATGGTTGGTCGGAAGAAATCGACGATGGCCCAGGTACACATTCTTCCTGCACTTGTCCAGATATATACTTTCAGTGTCATCTAAACAGTGCGTGCATGCGTGGTATCCTTTGTTTGTCTGTCCTGAAAGGTTACTGAGAGCGGGCCAATCGTTGATGGTCACGAACAGCAACGCCTTTAGGTCAAATTCCTCCTGTTTGTGCTCATCCCACGCACGTACACCGTTTCCATTCCACAGCTGTAAAAGTTCTTCAACTAATGGCCTTAGGTACACATCAATGTCGTTGCCGGGTTGCTTAGGGCCTTGGATGAGAACTGGCATCATAATGAACTTCCGCTTCATGCACATCCAAGGAGGAAGGTTATACATACATAGAGTCACGGGCCAGGTGCTGTGATTGCTGCTCTGCTCCCCGAAAGGATTAATGACATCCGCGCTTAGAGCAAACCATACGTTCCTTGCGTCCTTTGCAAACTCCTGCCAGTACTTTCTCTCGATTTTTCTCCATTGCGACCCGTCAGCGGGTGCTCTCAACTTCCCGTCTTTCTTACGGTCCTCACTGTGCCATCGCATCAACTTGGCATGCTCTCTGTTTCTAAACAAACGTTTCAACCGTGGTATTATAGGAGCATACCACATCACCTTCGCAGGAACCCTCTTCTTGGCGGGCTCGCCATCAACATCACCAGGGTCATCTCGTCTGATCTTATACCGCAACGCACCACATATCGGGCATGCGTTCAGATCGTTGTATGCACCGCGGTAGAGGATGCAGTCATTAGGGCATGCATGTTTCTTCTGCACCTCCAATCCTAGAGGGCATACGACCTTCTTTGCTGCGTATGTACTGTCGGGCAATTCGTTATCCTTCGGAAGCTTCTTCTTCAATATTTTCAGTAGCTTCTCAAATCCTTTGTCAGCCACAGCATTCTCTGCCTTCCACTGCAGCAATTCCAGTACGGTACCGAGCTTTGTGTTGCCATCTTCGCAATTGGGGTACAACCCTTTTTTGTGATCCTCTAACATGCGATCGAACTTCAGCTTCTCCTTTTGACTTTCGCATTGTGTCCTTGCATCGACAATGACCCGGCGAAGATCATCATTTGGTTCCTCTTGATCTTCAGCAGCTTCACCCGTTGCAGCGTCATTGGGCACATCGT
>LR738710.1:938328725-938376827 GCA_902687465.1 Secale cereale
TTTCCTCAAAAAAAAAAAAAAAAGTTTCCTTGTAATTCTGGATTATCATTTTTCATCCCTTGACTGTGTCTTATTTTTCTTGTAGCTCATAGTTGTTTTGACTGTGGTTTTGTAAATTTAATCATTGTTATAGCATAGCTACTTCTGAAGTGCTGAAAAGGGTTCATAGTCGGGTGTAACGAGCCGAGAAGGGAGGGTTTCTGGCCATTCCTAAAAACCCGACAAGATCTCGCATCTACTTAAACGGTCCACTAAGATAAGAAGTCCAGAATTACAATAGTTCTTACTTGCCTGATAGAGACCTCAATAATTCCCTCATAAAACACTCCTACATATTGTTCTCTGTTCATTTTCTTAAAAAAAAAACCATTGTAGTGTTAAACAAACATCTAGGCGACCTGCCAAATTTTCTTGTAGTTTTGATTTCTCATTTACATTGAACATTCAATGTTAATCAAACGCTAACCAATTTTTTTTTAAACGTGTGTATCCATGCAGGGTTATGGCATGATCACTCTAGTATCCACGCTCTCGGCGCAGCCGTCATCACAGGGCGGCGACATCCATTCTTCTTCCCGCCCTTCATCGGCGCAGGTGGCCCTCTTCTACGCCTCGCTCTACGAAAATATATTATAGAGCAGGTGCGCCCCGGCCCGCTTATCTGGTGCGTACATACACCTCGTGATATGTGTCAGCCGCTACCGTAAGACCAGGCTAGCCGGCCACGGCCGCAGTTATATCGATTGGGTTAGCAGGTCCTTCCTCCGTGATCTGCCTAGTACATAGAGTAGGGTACTGTTCAGCTAGAAACGAGGACAAACAGCTATGGGACACGGCCCGTGACTCTGGTCAATACGCGCCCCCCCCCCTTGTACCTCTAGGAGCAGGCTAGCCGGCGGGGGAGGGGGATTCAGCAGAGGCAGAGCGGCCGAGGGAACCAGATCCTGAGCGAGACGCAAGAGGTTCTGGTTCAGGAGGAGGCACCGGGACGGGCGGGCCGCCGGGATCTCCTGGCTCATGTATGCGTCCGCGTGCATGGTCAAGGCCGAGATGCCAGTTATGCCGGCGAGCATCTTCCATGGCGCCTTGGCCGCAAACTCGACCGGCTTCATCACGTGGCCCAGGCGGCCGCCCTTGAGCCTCGACGCCATGCTCAACTTGGCGGCGAGCAGTTGCATCACGTACTCGCTGCCGGTGCCGACGGGAGGGCCTTGGCCTTCTTCGCCACCATCGCTGTCCGGTCGCTGCTCCTCGATATAATCCTCGACGGGGCCAGACCACGCCGGGTCGGAGTTCTCAGAGGCAGATGGCTTGGGCTTGGGCTTGGGCACGAACAGGTGGTAGAGCAGCTCGAGCAGGTGCACGTGCTTGGCGAGGTCCCTCTCGATCTCCTTCTCGGGGAAGTTGCCCTCCATCTTGAACGGACAGAGCTCCTTCATGAGGCCCGTTACCATGCAGGTGAGCCGCGTGGTGGACTCGTCGACGGACTGGGAGAGACATGTCGCCTGGAGGATCTCGCGGAGGAGGAAGAGCGGGATCTGGTTCTCGAGCATGAGCATGTCGCGGAGGATGAGGCTGTGAGCGGACTTCCGCCCGGTCCCGCCCAGGTCGATGAGGTGCGCCATCCTCGACGTCCAGTTAGAGACGGTGACCCTCTCGAGCTCGGTGGCGGCATGGTGGTGGTGGATGGTGAGGAACTCGAGCAGGAAGGCGCCATCCATTAGAGCGAGGGGCCAGGAGACAGAGCAGGGCGCTGTATAGCGGGAGAAATTACTCGTACTCACGGGTTCGCGTCGGTATGCAAGGGGGCGGGTAGAAGACAAAAAAGTGCAGAGGCTACCGTGGAGCTGTTTACCCTACGACGACAGCAACCGTGACAGATGTCTGAGACGGTAATACATGCACTAAATCACTTTCCTTCGTCGGGAATCTCGAGGGAAAGCGCGGGGTTTCGACCGCTACGATAGCGCGGCCCCGATGCAGGTGTTTGAAAAATCCGCGTCCCCTCGCTCTACCTCATTCCTCTCGCACAGGGAGCTGACAAGCCATGCGGCCTAGCCTTCGCCGCCGACCAGTTCGATGCCGATCACCCCAAGGAGCGCGCCTCCCGCAGCTCCCTCTTCAACTGGTGGTACTTCTCGATGGCCATCGGCATCTCCGTCGCCGTCGCTCTCGTCAGCTACATCCAGGAGAACGTCGGCTGGGGCATCGGCTTCGGCATGCTTTGTGCCATCATGGTGTGCGCCTTCATCGTCTTCCTCTCCGGCACCCCCACCTACCGCCTCTACGCGCCCACCCCGGGCGCCGAGAGCCCCTTCGCCCGACTCGGTCGTAGCCTCGTGGCGCTCGGGAGGAGTTCGAGCTTCTTCCGTACAAAAGGATGCCAAGACGAGGACGTCGCGGCCAAGTCAGAGGAGGCACATGGCATGCTGCGGCTGCTGCCGATCTGGGCGGCGTGTCTGGCATACGGCGTGGCGTACGCACAGATCATGACGCTCTTCAACAAGCAGGGCCGCACCCTGGACCGACGCATCTTCGGAGCTGCCCCCGGCGGCACTTCAGACGCTGGGACCGGCGAGCATCCTGTTGTTCGTCCCCATCTACGATCGCCTGCTGGTGCCGGCGCTGGGGCGCGCGACGGGCAAGCCATCAGGGTTGACTCTGCTGCAGCGCGTGGGCGTGGGCATGGTGGTGTCGATGGGCGCGGTGTTCGTGGCGGCACTGGTGGAGGGCCGGCGGCTGGAGACGGCGCGGGAGCACGGGCTGGTGGACGACGCCGGGGCGACGGTGCCGATGAGCTGGGCGTGGCTGGTGCCGCAGTACGCGATGATGGGCGTGGCGGACGTGCTGACGGTGGTGGGCCTGCAGGAGTTCTTCTACGACCAGATGCCCCGCGAGCTGCGCAGCCTCGGCCTGGCGCTCTACTTCATCGTCATGGGCATCGGCGGCTTCATCAGCAGCGCCCTCATCTCCTTCATCGACCGTGTTACTAGAAGCGGCGGCGGTGATGGCTGGTTCGCCGACAACCTCAACCGCGCCCACCTCGACTACTTCTACTGGCTGCTCGCGGGGCTCTCGGCCGCCGAGCTCGTGCTCTTCATGTGGCTCGCCGGCTCCTACACCTACAACAACCACAAGAGGCTTCAGCACTGAGAGTTCACCGGGACAATTCCCGGTTGTGTAAAGAAAAATGGTCCACATTGTTCAGTAGTAGGTAGGAAACAAGAAATCTGCTAGCAGTATTAAGCAGATGGCATTTGTAATTACAAATGTTACATGAAGGGTTAGCCCAATGGACTCTCGCTTGAGTGTTCAGTGCATCTGATCTGAGCTGTTGCAATCATAGAACGGTTGTGATCCATCTGGCTGACGGTACTACAATTCTTTATTCTCACACAAGGGCTCCTCTCCGTTTGTTTGTTTTGGCTCGATTCTGAATTCGTGTCTACTACTATACTGACATAAAAAATCAATCTTGTGTTCTTGATTGAAATTGTTCAACTTGGCAAAAAAGTTTGTTTTTGCGGGTTTGGTAAAATCATGTTGTCACATATTCTATGGGGTCCAACCATCTCAAGAGTCATGATTGAGTATACTGCACTCATAGATATGTGCAGTTGATCATATAAGAGCAAAACTCTCAATTAACTATCAAAGAATTAAAGTGATCATGAAATCTGCATACGACGGAAAGAAAAAAAATGATTACTACAGATTCATCTACTTGTGCATGCCTACCAAAATATTTGTTTCTTTTTAAGGTTTTATGACCCTGAAGTCTCCATCTACATACTTATTCAACATAATCTCAGTGTCATCTACAAATATAAGCATACTTACCAGGTTACCAATCTAGAGCATCACAACAATGTGAAATCAATAAAAGATCAAATTATTGGAGATAAACAAGGCAATGAAAAAACAAAGGATGAACAATGTCCAGGAAAGGAGATGATAGAAAATCAACACCAATTATTATAACGAGAGATCAAATTAACGGATGGTCAAAGAAAGCATCTTGTTATTTTAAGAAAAGCTTTGAAAACAACCTGTAGAAGGGTAAGACTATTTCCTTGGTATATCCTTGTAAAACAGAAAGGCTGAAATGTTGAGATGCATAGAAAGGCTGAAAAACAAGTGAACCATGTAAAAGCAAAGGAGCAGATGTAGAGCATGCTGATATTTTTTGTCCAACATATAAACAAAGATCCCTCTTCCTTGAAACCTAGCAGCATTCCATGCACAAAGAAACAACAAATGCAGGTCCTACCAAGATTCGGGCAAGGAACAAAAGGCATAGAGGTACATACCAAAAAAACAAGCAAAGAGAATAATACACTTGACTTTTCCAGAAACAAGACAAGAAACAAAAGGCCCTCATTGGCCAGCATGCGCACCAATCATATTGCCATACAACTGTGCACCTAGCCCTAGAAATGAAGAGGGGTGGAAAGGATGAGGAGAAGAGGGGTTGACCTGCAGATCCATGAAGGGAGACGCACGAGGCTGCTACCAGACGAGGCGCAAGCACATGTCAAAGGAGGCACCGGCCAGGGGATAGACTAAAGGCACAAGAATCCGGTAACAGCAAACCAATCTGCAGGAAAAACAAAGAAATAACATTGATGAGCAACAACCAATGAGCGAGAACGGAAACAAATAGACTCGTGAAGTAGCAAATCCGGCCAAGTGACCAGAAGCACAAGGGGCGTACAATGAAGTGACGCGAAAACAAAATTCAGGAATGAGGGGGACATCTTCTTCCTCCCCCGTGGCTTCCTCTCTAGCTCTCCCTTGTGGCCTCCTGTTCCTCTCCGGCTCTCCCCCACAACCTCCATGTCCTCCTCTTCTTCCTTTCCCCATGACCTCCATGGCCTCCACCCCTTCCTCCTAGCTCTCACATGTTGGCGTATGAGCAAGAGGAGGCAAAGGAAGGGGGCGCACCTTAACCAACAAAAACAATGGTAGGGTTAGGGTTGGAGCAAGGGGAGGGCGGCGTCCCGAGCAGGCCATGACATGAGCGTGAAGCAGCTAGCCCGTACCGTCATGCCGCCAAGCAGAAGCACTCGTAGAACGAGGTCGGACGACGGCGCCGGCGGATCTGCTAGCGCCATGGGCGTCGCCTGACCTGCTCGCTCTCCCTCTTCTCTTCCCATCCCTTCTAATGACGGGTAGGGGAGGTTGTGGGCGACGTGGTGCGAGGGAGACGAGGAGAGAGGTCTGTGGCGGCGAGCTCTAACGGGAGGTGTCGGTGGCGAGGTCGGGGAGGAATGACTCGGGTGGGTGGGTGGGAGAGGGCTGGCGAGCAGAGGTGGCGCGCGAGTGAGGGAGGAGCGGCCGCTAGATTCTCTCCAGAGCGCGGCTGCCTTTTATAGCTTGTACGCGAAATGATGGAAATGCCCTCGGCGGGGCACGGTAATTATGTGCGGTGGCACACATTTTTATCACTATTCATTGCGACAGTGTTTGGTTTTCTTCCAACGGCCGAAGTCATCCGGGAGCGAGATCTGACGACCGAAAACACATCAAGAAAACGATCCGACGGTCGAGACTTGCTAAACTCTGAGGAGCCAGGGGTTCTCCCATGGTTCTTGTTTCTAGACATAACCACTGAAGGTTGACCATTAACCGTTTCACCGTTGACTTTTGAAAAAAGTGTGGGTTTAAAAAAAATAGGATTTTGAAAAACAATTCGCCAATTTGGAAAAACATCACAAATTTTACAAATGTGCATGAAGTTATTTTTTTCCATATATTTGAAAAAATCATGAATTATTAAAAGGTATAAAAATTTATTAAACTTTCAGTGATTTTCTTATGAATTCTAAAAAATATTGTGCATATGAAAAATGTTCATGAATTTTCTGAAACAATTACAGATTTTATTTTATTTTACCTAAATTGAACAAATCATGAAGTTATAATTAAAAAAAGAAAAACAAAATAGAAAAACCGAGAAACCAGAAAAGTTCCGACGAAAACAGAAACCAGGGAAAACCAAGCGCAGAAAACTAAAGATAGCTAAAGGGCCGGTGGCCCACTTGGGCAGGGGTGTGGGCCCTCTACCAAATGATTTCGCGTTCTTTCTTCAATGGAACGATTCCAGGGGATTCGGTAGGGAGCCGACCCGGTATCTTGGTTTGTTCTTCTGGTCAAACCAAGGACGTACACATAAAAAAGGAGCACATGCACATGTACGTAGGACCCATGTGTTTTTTCAATTTTGCTAAAAAATTATATTGTTAAAAAATAATTTTATACAATTTTTAAAAAACAAATAGACATCGCACACTCAGAAAATGTTAACCCAATGTTCACCAAAATTTTAAAATAAGTTTTACCTGTCCAAAAAACGTTAGGAACAATACAAAAATGTTCGCATTTTTTAAAAATGTATGTGATAATTGTTTGAATTTTTTTATACAATATGAAAAATACTTCATAAGTTAAAAATATATTTCATATGACTAGGGATTAAAACGGAGAGGAAACCTTCCAATTTTGTAGTAAAAAAAATGAAAACAGAGTGGAAATGTGGAAACGAAAGTAGAAATGAGCAAAATGAAACGGAAATGATTTTTGTTTCCGGAAATGGAAACAAAACTGGAACGGCGTTTTCCTATGGAACGGACACGGAACTTTTCGTTTCTACGATGGGCCTATACTGCTTTGTTAGCCCAACCATCAAACATCACATAATCAAGCAATGAACATAATACGCTGTGTTTTGCTTATATATGGAGCATGCCCTTCTTATTAGCACAAATATGTTTGTATTGCTATAGTTGAAAAATATAATTGTTTATCTTATAATATAACCATCATATTTGGGTTTTCATGTGTTTTTCACTTTGGTTCAAGGGGGTTTTTAAGTTCCAGTGAAGACCTGCTTCCGTTGCCATTTCCGCGTCGTATTCACTCCATGTTCGTTTCCGGCAGTATTTGTTTCCGTTTTTATTTTCGCCATTTTTGTATTCGTTTCTGCTTCAGCAAAAAAATATGAAAATGTGGTAGCACCCAGTTTCATTCGTTTTCGCTCCGTTTTCATCCCAACATACCACTACAAAATATACATGATATTTACAAAGTGTTCACATGATCAAATTTGTTTATGACATTAATAAATTACTTTTATATAATATAAACCAATGTACGTGTAACGTAAAAAAGCATGTGATTCAAAAAAATGTTCAACATGTATTTCAAAATATTTAATATTTGTTTAATTATTATTTTAAATGTATTTCAGAAAAATGTTCATCATGTACCTGAAAAACGTACAACATGTATTCAAAATGTAGACATATATTTGAAGCAAAAGTAAAAGAAATAAAAAGGAAAACTAAGATGTTGATGAAGACAAAAATATAAGAAATATGTGAAAACTATCCGAAACGGGTCAAAAACCGGTAGAATGTTCCATCAACTGTTTTTGTAGCAGTAATTTTTTTGAGGCAATTTTGAGTAGTTTGTTTTTAGACAAGGCAATTTTGAGTAGTAGTTGCTCGAACTGATGTGCAAGACCTTCGCAAAACCGCTCATGTACGTGTTAATTGGGCCGGCTTATTCTAGTGCTCGCCTAGTACAAGATGGAAGTCGGTCTCGCATTAGGCGAGATAGAGGTACGGCGCTCCTATTTGACGCTCGTTAGCGTAACACAGATTTGTTCTTTTTTTTTTAGAAACGTTAGCGTAACACAGATAAGGCTTCACCCAGGTTTGCGTGTAATGGGCCGCCAGCCGACTGGCAATTCGTGGGAAACTCTGTTCAGCAGTTATCTTTTATTCGGTTTCTTTTTCTTCATGTTTTTGGTCGGGTTTCTTTTAAAAGCCCCCCATTTGAAGTTCATTTGGATTTTTAATAAATGAGAAACTGCTAAAAATAAAAAATATTTTAAAAATTTTGTCATTAAAAAAATGTCCAGTATGTGTTTCAAAAAAAGAAATAGTGTGTCATTAGAAAGAAATCACCGCTGATTACATGAAAGTTCATCGTGTATTATATAAATATTAATCATATACAGAAAAAATATTCAAAATATACTAACAAATTTTCAATGTGCATTTTAGAAATTTTAGTGTATTTTCTAAGAAGGTTCATTTTATTAAAGAAATATTCATCATATATTTTAAAAATATACCGTGTGTCACCACTTCATCCGCTCGCTCTCCGCTGCCCCTCATCAAGGAGGCCCTGCCCAGCCCGCCAGGTGCGGCAGCCAGCCAGCCTGCAGCTCCATTGAGGCAGGCGCCAATCCCCAAGTTTTCATTCGTTAGGGCAGGTCAACATTGTGGTTTCTGTGTCACGGTTGTCCGGTTGATCATTCACGATTGATATATTCATTAGGTTAAGGTTTGGTTAGTCCATTGCAATACATTGTGACATTGTCCAATTGATTTACGATGTTGTTACGCTGTTGGTAATATTTGTTTGTTATCATTTTTGTAAGGTGGACCACCCTGTTTTAAATCCTAGATCCGCCACTCACTGTGGCGACTTGGTCAATCTTAAAGCCTGTCGGCTCAGTCTCTCGGAATCCTTATAGTGATAGGGTGTACGTGCATATATTCGTAAGGGTAACTGTACCCATGTATTTATGTGCGTCTATGTTTATACTGTGTGACGAAGAAAAATCTGAAATTAGATAATATTGTGGTCCAAATATCAAAGTATAGCAGTCGCAAAGCTACGGTACTGCTCTCGATCCACGTCGGAATTAGTTTCTTCTCAATTTGGACAATCCTTAATGTTGGGTCAAATCTAATTACCGTGAGGGTGCTTTCAGTTAATCTCAAAAGCAAAAGTGTCAAGTAGATCTGTCTCAATCGAACTCCGTTGCACAGTGTGACCCCGTGCCCGCTGCGTCGTCCCGGCGTGCTCGCAGCAGAAGAAAACACAAAGTTTCTTTGTAGCTCAGGCTACATGTAACCTCTTATTCTTACCCCTTCAGCCTTGTTTTGAGATTCGTACTCTACAACTAACTTACAACAAGTAAATTTCTCTTTTTTGTTTCTCTAAAATGAAACAACATATGAACTTCAAACTTTGCAGATCGAACAAACATTAGAACATCAATGTGTGAAAAAACATTCAGATTTTTTGGTCTGATATAAATATACAAAATGAGATTTTGTTTGACTACAAATATTATTTTAAGTATTTAAAATGCGTGAAAAAATCTGAAAGTTTTTTTTTCCAGATTGTAGTTAGAATGTGTTGTTGTTCTGCAAAATTTGAAGTTTATATATTGTGTCGTTTGCGAGAAACAAAAAAAACAAATGTGTCTGCATGAATCGCGATGCGGAAATGGATGGCAAAGATAAGGGGTACCATGTAAACTGAGCTACAGAAAACCGTTCTCGAAAGAAAAACATGGCCAACAGCGTTCCAAGAAAAACAAGGTGGTTTCTAGGAAGAGAGCCAACACGAAGATCGTTTTTTTAAGTTCTAAAACGAAGGTCATCCATTAATTGGACTCGTCCAGAGAGAATAGACGCGGTTGACACAAGGCATCTTGCTTGCGCACAAGCTTCTTTTTTAGCTTCGCTTCGGTCTTACCATTTCTTGGGTTTGTCAGCACACGTGATGTGTGACTATGAGTTGGTCACCACACGTGATGTGCGAGGGGTAACCACGCATGCTAGAGCTACCCTTTTTCTTGTTCACTTCTGCTTCAGTAGACCCCCCTAAACACATCGAGGACTGAGATGATCCCATACCCCTTCATAATAGAGGATAAGATGGTCTTTGTAAAAGTACGCCATAAGCCCAATAAGCCATGCCCCTCCTAACAATAAAAGAGGGTAAAAATAAAAGAAAAGGGAGAGCTCATGAGGACTTGAACACCAAACCTCATGCTTAAAGGCACGGGTTGCTAACCACTTCACCAACCAATCCTTGTGGAAATTTAAGGCGCCAAGTATATAAGAAAACACAACGGCATTCATACATATGAAATATTTTCTAAAAAAAATTCAAACTTTTACTGAACAAAGCAGGAACAATTTTGAAATGCCGTATTTTTATTTTTATTTTCGTTTCACCTGTTTTTTTATTTTTTATTTTTTATCTTTCTTTTTTCAAAATTCACAAACTATTTTTAGATCTTGAACCTTTTCTTAAATTTGTGAACTTTTCAAATTCGTGAATATTTTCTTAAATTCGTGAACTTTTTTCTAAACTCTTTTGTAAAATTTGTGAACTTTTTTGAATTTCGTAATTTATCGAACTCTTTGCTGGTGTTCGGATCGCTCCCAAGCCCAATTCTGACCACCCTGACCCACACAAACCCCTCGTCCCGTGCCCGATCGCGTTCTTACCCTGCGGCAGCTGCCCGCATTCATGCCGATGTGGAGCGCGCCGCTCCACATTGAAGGCGGCTCAGGACGGACACGACCTCTCGCTGCCTCCGCCATTGAAGCGGCGCATCGGCCGAGGGCGCCGCTCCACATTGAAGACGGCTCAGGGCGGACACGACCTCTCGCTGCCTCCGCCATTGAAGCGGCGCGTCGGCCGAGGGCACCGCCCGCGAGCGTCTCTGGTGTCCGCGGCTGTTCAATGTCGGAGACGCATTACTAGATGGGGCGAACGGATATCTACTACAGCGGTTCTATGCCCTGTCCGTCTGTATGCCGTTATTAAGCAGGCTCGCCATGTGAGAGATAACGGGACAGGCGGACAACCGCCATGACCGCGGGCGGGAACGCTCTGTGGGACAGGTCTGTCACTGGAGATTAAGCACATGATGGCCCCCCTTGCCGCCGCGTGGCACAGCCGCCATGCCGGACGAAATGAGGCTGGCTTGCCGGCCTGTTTGCCTCCGACGACGAGGACAACTCCATGATGGAGACGGGCTCCGACGACACCATCCTGACTCTCGCGCCTCATGTGCACGTCGGCTTCACCATGGAGCAGGAGCAGGCACAGTACAAACACCGCCATGGCGGAGGTGCATCCTGGGCCAGCGCCGCGTAGGAGGGACATCGGTACAACCTGGTCCTCCTGGAGCAGCACCGACTGGCGAAACGGCCGCCACTGAGACGCAGCTATGGGCGACCGCAGAGGAGAACAAGGTCAGCTGCGCCTCCTACGCGTTGCCGATGAACCATCCAGCAGCCCGGTGGGACAACGGCAGCCCAGTTAACTGACTTAGTCCGAGTCAGCGTATATAATTGCCCAACACGAGGCATAGGTGTCGCGCGCAGCCAACTTCTCCCGGGTATAGTCCCACCTCGTCCGTGAGAGGAGATGATGCAAAGATTTGCAACTATATAAAAGGTGTTGCTGGTGCATTTGAATCGCAACTACTGAATTTTCATTTATCTATTTTCAATTACAATTTTTGGTTTTTGTTTGTCTATCCGAATTTAAAAATTAACCAAACGGTAAAAAGCAAATTTTTGGTTTATACCGAACACCCGACAAACCAAATACCGAACATAAAGAACTTTTGTTTTGTTTTTTGTGTTGTTGTTGGAAAATTTCTGGCACATATTCGCGTTATAATATTTATTTATTCCTGTTCATAAAAAATATTTGCATTAAAAAAATCACTATTTCAAAACTTGTTCTTGTTTTTAAATTTGTTCCTTTTTACATAAATGGTTGAGATTCCGAAAAAAATGTTCGCATTTCACAAATGTTTGACATTACAATATTTTGTTCAGAAACTTGAAATGCTCGCGTTAAAAAATATTTATTTATTTTCGAAAAGAAAATCACGTTTGAAATTTAAAAAAGTTTAATCTGTTTGCGGCTGATGGTTCATATACACTGGGCTGCCTTGTTAGACACCAAATCTCTGTAATTATAGTGGCTAGCGACGCATTTTACTAGCAAGAGGTCCTTTTTTCGAGAGAAAAAACTTGCAAGAGGTCCATTGTTCAATTCCCCGCACAGACTTGGGTTTTGGGAATTTCTGCCTTTTAAGTTTTGCTGCACTCTGCTCTTACTTTAAGGGTCGCACTGCAAACCTAACACAACAACCTGGTGGCCGCGGTTGTTAGCAAAGTGTTCTTACTTCCACCAGATTCTATGTTCGAATCCCAGGCCCAGCGGACAATTTTTTCTATATTTTTTCACCTTATTATGTGGTTCTACGGCTTGCTCTTGCAAACGGGCCGGCCCAGGTGAGCTGCCCTGTGCGTACCGCGGGCTGTACGTACAGCTCTGCCCCACGTACAAAGGTGTGTATACTTGATGACCGAATGACCATACTGCCCTTATACGGTTTGTGAGGGGGGTCTACCGAAGCATGGCTCTGCTGTTCTTGTTTCATTTAGGTGAAAAACCAACTACAAAGTAGACGTATACACCCTCTGTAAAACAAATAAGATCATTTAGATCAAGTTCAAAAAAAAAAGATCATTTAGATCACTACGTTAGCGATCTAAATGATCTTATATTACTGCTCAGAGGGACTACTTTTTCTGGATTGAGAATAGACTTATACTAGTATTCATCACATGGACATGCACAAAATTATGAAAATTAATGTTATAATTTTTTTTTGCATGGCAATTCTAATTGTACTATTTCACCCTACCAGTCCAAATGTTTTCGTGTATATATCACTAGTCAATGTTAAAAAGTGTAATTGCATTTGCATGTTTTCTAGGAAGTCACTAGCTAATTGTCTATGTTTTCTCACTAAAAAAAGGAAGTTACTAGTTAATTGTCGTTGTGTTGCAGTGAAGACATACATATTCGAGTGATTCAACAACAATCTTATCCGGCATATACGTTACATCCATCTTATTTTAGATTTTGATTAGATTTGATTTGTGTATGGGCAAGGAAAGGCAAGGAACATTTTGATTTAGTTGAGGTTTGGTCAGATAAATTGTACAACATTTTGACTCGAATATGTATAAAATGGTTCCTAATTATTTGTTTGATTTAGTTTAGGTTTTCGTATGATTTGATTTTAATTTGATTTGACTGAGTTAATGCATGACGTGGGTTCTGGGAGGAGGGACGACAAAAACCAAACCTACCATCACAACCAAAGACTCCCCTTTTAATAATAAAGATATATTCGCGACATGGTCCGAATTATAAGAATAGAAAGTTATAGTCAAGTCCTTCAAGAAATCAACATTGTCTTCCTTCTACATCTACCGTGGCCTGCGGTTTGCAGAGCTCTTTGCTGCCTCCGAGCGTCCGCCTTATTAGAGCACCCTTTTTGAAATACAGGTGCTCGTAGTAGTACTGGTTGGGAAGTCATCAATATAAACCAGAAGACAAGGCGACTGCGGTCTGAATCTATTGCCTTCTCAGAGAACTGGCATCGGTGAGGACCAAATGATAATCCTCACTCCGGCCAGGTAGAGGAGGGGACACTAATCTAAGAACTTCCCGATGGAGCTCTATTTAGATGAGCTTCATCGGACAGATATAGAACTGGAAAACGAAAACATGCTGCAACGTCGTCACCTTTGCAGGAAGCAGGCACCATGAACAAACAAATCACGCAGAAGAAGCGTGATGATCGACTCCATTCTCTGAATCATTTGCTCCACTCCAAGGAAAAGTAATAACTTGGGAAAATCTAAGAGCCATTTTTCTCATCGCCGCCACTGCCCCAACTTCATGAGTGACAAAAAACTTAAAAGACCCTATGCGACAAGGATCGGACACACACAGACCCAGTGTTCCCGCTTCCTTCCGCCGCCATAGTAGCGGATGGAAGGCACAAGAACCGACGGCAGCGCTGACATGAAGTGTTGGTGGCTTCCTTATCGCCAAAACCTACTAAAGTCACATTTCATTTTTTACTGATATTTGCTACTTCAGATTATAAAGTAAATTCATCACAATCAAGTTAATACAACATTTTTGACTTCTCACAGCTACCTTTTTCTCCAATTCGATTTTGATTCCCCACATTGGTCATCTTTATGACATCAGCCATTGTCCCGTGTGCCTATATAACAAGCAGCTCCTACTCTGTATCGCATCCACCCCACTGTTGCTGCTCATCTTCTCCTCCCTCCCATCTCATGTACCAGCTGAGCTTTTACTTGAACTTGAAATAGTTGATTACAAGCTCCAACAAGTAGTTGGACCGTGTGCATGTCCACAGTGTCTCTCCAGTGGCGCTCCAAACATCGCTACCTCTAGCATTCCACGCGGCCCCGACCATACTCACGATTCTTGTCTGTGGTAGGTACATATGGGTGATAGATCGCCGGGAAAATTGATTCGATCTTGCATGCTTTCGCATGTACTCCCTGCGTTCCTAAATATTTGTCTTTTTAGAGATTTCAACAAGTGACTACATACGGAGCAAAATAAGTGAATCTGCACTCTAAAATATGTCTATACTAGTATAATGCCCGTGCGTTGCTATGGGCTCCTTGTATATGACAATGGTTGTATGATATATACTTTACCCTCGTACTAATCATGCTTACCCATCATTGTCGACCTTTTTGTATGTAAAGACCCTCTTTCTCACCCTGTCTCTCATCTCCACTCTCTTCTGTCTCTCTCTCTCTCCATCCATTTCCCTATTGTGCCCCCATCTTATCCATCCTCTCAAATTCCCTCGATTAGTTATTTAAGTGTTCGATTATACACAAAATAATATTTTTCAGGACTAAGTATTATACTTGCCACCACAATAGAAGGAATTTCATGGAAACTGTTGTGGGCAATTCGCTCTATCCTTAAAAGTTTTTAGGAGTCATGGAAAAATATTTTTGTGGAGCACTACAACACACTCCACACATATGGTGGTGTAATTTTTCTGTTTCTGATAAGAAAACTTACTTTTTTTTTTATCTATTTGTGTGAAGCATTGTAATCAGGATAGTTCGGTTATTGTGGATGTCATGATATGAATGGAAATATCTGCAAGTTTAAAATATTTGATGTCAATGACTATCATAAACCAAGTCATTACAAACACTACTTGCCTTGGTGCATCAAGTATTCTCGAGATTTTAGTACTGTAATATCAAGTCAACACTGTTTAGAAAAAATAGCCCATTGAATAACCTTAGCAAGAACTTTTTTTACAAAAAGTGAAGTGCTACTATTTATACATCAAAGCTTAACCAGCCTGCAGAATTTTCCTATATCGAAACCAATTAACTGTTCTATGAGGTAGTTATTTCACCAAATTGCAAATTTCTTCTGATTACCGCCACCCCCTTATAGCAGCACCCCTCGTAAGTCAAGATGGCAACGGGGACGAAACACATCGGGTTTTGCCTTCTCAAACCCATCCCCACGAGAAAATCGTAAACCCATCCCCGTCCCCATCACCATGGGCGGGGCTAGTTTTTCGCCCGTCCCCTAAACCCATCGGGTTTCGGGGAACCCACGGGGAATCCACGAGAAAATCAAAATATTAAACAAATATAGTGGCAACAAAGAATAACATTTCAGCATCAAAACAAGCACATTTTAGCAGCATAACTTGAGCAAATATCAACAAAAAAAACAATAGTAGATGGTTCAACACCTATATTGAGTGTATTTCAGCAACATGATACCACATTTCAGCAACAAAGATGATCAAATTTCGGCAACAAAGATGAACGCATCAAGGCCTCTAAGATTTCGGGGGTAAGACGACTATGGTGGTCACTTAGAACTCTACCACTTGTGTTGAATGTGTATTTAGACGGGTTTTGCCAGGTTTCGGGTTCGGGGACTATTGAAACGGGTGTAAACCCATGAAATGTGTCGGGTTGTATAATGTGCCCGATAACAGCCCCGCGGGGATGAAAAGGTGCCCATCCCCGTCCCCTAATAGGGTAAAAACCCGCGGGGATGCGGGTTTCGGGGCCCCGTTGCCATCTTGACTCATAAGCACTCCTACTTTCTACCAAGAACTTGAATATTCATTAAATGTTATTGTCTCATTTTCTTCCTTGACGTCGGAATCCGTATACTATTTATTTTCATGGATATAGGGTTCTTTGCTTCAACTATGGTATAGATATTCTGCCATGTCGTTTGTAGAAACGTGTCTACTTTGTAGTATCCAATGTATCGTGCACCTGCGTCTTCTCGCCTTATATTCTCAACTGCAGATAAGGCTTCAAAAAAAATAATCACGTGCAAGATCTTGGCTAAAAAAAGACATTCATGGAAGCTATCTGCAGGCTTTCCTCAGTCACCAACTCTGACTGTGGTGTCCCCGCTGATAATTCTACCTTGGTTGTAGGCAAGTAGGCTGGTATTAATTACTAACCAGACGAACTTGATGCCGAGGAATGGTCATTATGCGTGCATAAAAGGAATTGATTATAACTTGGAAGATTATGCGTACCTAAAAGAATAACTGAGTAGCAAATGTTCAAGCATCAAAAACTTTTTGACTGGCTTTTCCTTACCACACATCAAGTCAATCTTAACATTTTTCCGACCCCATGTCTTCTTCCTTCAGCGGCAAATTAGAAGATTTCTGCACACAGGGTAAAATCATGAAGCACTTGGTCAAGAATCTGAAACTACTGTACTTAACTATAGAATAAATACAAGACATATCAAACTTGAGTATAAAAGAAATATGTGTGTCCAGAAAGAAGTCAAATTATTCATGGCCATTTTAGTCCATGATTTGTAAATAGTCCAGAATATAGTCTGCTTGGCCATCGAGCTAGTGTCACCGCACCATTTGGCAACCTCACCCTTTGAGCGGCATCGCTCTCCCGTGCTCTGGCTTCCTGGACACATTGCATGTCGTCGACCTACTACTTCTTGAGGGTCAACACGTCAAGCCCTTGATGGTTGCACATTACCTCATGGCAGCAGAGGCAAACTGCAAGTAACAACGACAGTCCAAGAAGAACAAACATAATGATTAGGAATTGGTCCTTCTCTTGCTTACCTATCTTGAGGTCCATGCTGCCCGCATATTTGAGAATTTACATTAAGGAAATTCAATCTTAAATTAGATGATAGCAAGCTATATACACAAATATTTTGCTAGCACAGAATGAATGGTAGTGTGTAGTGTATCACGAAATGAATACTAACTTCAAAATGATGCCCCTAGTATAAATATGCAAGGAAAAGGTGCATACATTTCTCGACAGATTCCATGAATCGAGTACATAGTTGCTAATAATTTGGTAGGAGTAGGGCATAATTTAGGGATCAAGCAAGAGCATCCAGTTGAATCTACGTAACGATATGTGATCATTCAGAATGACACCAAGCTACGAGTTGAGTGAGTGATTAGTTAATGGCCCCTAGTGAAGCTAAGCTAGATGTGGTTAGTTGGGGGTCAAGTGTCTGTCTTATCTGATTATCTCCCGGACGAAATCAGTAAGACCAAAATTGTCGTACACCCATCATAGTCTGACAAAATCCGTAAGATCAAAAATGTGAGTACTCATCATCTGCATCTCGTGAGGAATCAGTGATTTTCCACTGAATGATGGGTAAACAAAAATGCAGCCGGAGCATCTTCAGAGAAGCACATGCCCTTGAAAATATAGAGCCAACGTTGAACATCTATCAACCATTTTAAACAAAATGATGACAGATCCACTGCGCCCCCTTGCTAGCTCACTAAAACGCCTGCCCACAAAATCAACACTGAACACTCGTGGCGCTGAATAAAATAAATCAACAGCAGTTCCCCCAAATAAATGTCAATCTGGGCATGAAATTGTATGGATAAATCAATAACGATTTTGGTATGCCTATGTGTGTACTTGCGCATCACGACAAGACAGACTTTGCTATCCATGGGAACGCGAGGCTGAAACTGTACACACCGGCCTTGGACAAGGATCTCGAACTGTTGACCGGCGGTAGGGGAAGGAAGAACTATGCGGAGAGGCGCTAAAGGTGTGCTCTCCCTCACAACTATTCCATGGCCGACCGCCACAGTGAGCCGACCATCATAGATCAAAAATGCAGGGACCCCTTGACTGACACGTCGACCATGCCTCAACCGGTCAGCATCGGCGCATTGCCACCACGCTCCTTTCTGCTCTCCCTCCCCTCTTTCATGGCTGGCACAAGGGGATGGGATGAGACGGACGGGAGGCAACCCTTCTCCTCTCTTTCAAGCGGGTCATGGAGCTGCATTTTTACATGAGATTACATGGAGCTAATGTAGTGATCAATTATGAACTGTTTATTCGGTACAACTTATCTCCAGAGAGTAACTGCCACATACGGCATGGAACGAAAAACAATTGAAGCACAACTCAAAATATGGTTAAGCAAAGCCTGGGACGAAACTTGGTGCCAATACATAAATTATTTCAGTAAGCAAATGTAAATAAGAATAAACAACCAGTACTATAAATATCAAGGACCTACACAGGATGGACCTACACAATTATGTGGCAAATTGCTGAGCTAATTCAAATATGATGAAGTAAGATCAATTTATTAAATCAATGAACACCATCAAGTGTTACTTACAGGGGCTGGACACTCGTAATCGATACCAGCAGAATTGATTATTTTGTGACACTTCTCATCCCGCTTTACAATTCCTTCAAGCATCCTCTAGTGCTCTTCTACTATTTTATCCTAGTAACACAAAACAACTTATATTAATCTACAACATAAAATTTTGCATTCCAGCTGTAGTTAGCAACAGATTACCTTACTAAGCCTCTTCCTATTCAATTGCTAGCCGGTCAATTGGTACAAATACCTTCCGCACACCTTTCCATCTAGAAGAGATACACTATATGGACATTGTAGATCATAAGAATTATTCTCTCATTTTAATCAAAACGCATAAAACAATAACTATGTACAGCTATATGTTACAAAGTACAGGGAAAGAAAACTGTAGTGTTGTGAGTTACTGCAACCTCCATATAAACTACACAAAAAGAACAAGGATTCAAGAACAAATACAGGCACATAAATGAAATTTAACACAAGAAGCTTGCAAGTTCTTGCAAGAGCTTACCACCAATTCCTAAGCTTACCGGCTGTTTGGCCCATCTAAACTGGATGTTCCATTATGGAAATCGAGTAGCAGAGGCGAACATCTACAATGCTATTAATGAAAATGAACTAATCAAGTATTCATACAGATCAAATCTAAGAAGCTGGCAAAAGCTTACTGCTAGGAAACAATATAGTGCTACTCATCTTGATATGACATATTACGACAAAAGCTTTTTGCAAAAGTTATCTTAATTTATTGGCAAGTAGTGCTGCCAAGTTTGGTTTGGTTTGGAACTTAATGTCGTACCAACTAAGAGCATTGTCATCAGAGAAGTTTAGAGACATACCAGAAGATGAACTTTGGGTAGATATTAGTCTCAAGAAATTTTATGTGGGTTGGTCTCAAGGAAAGTGAATGGTTGGTTGTGTACGTGGCTCCGTCACTGTTGAGGTCATGGGGACAGATGTTGGTTGACTTGTGTGCACCCTTAAGCCTCAGCACCTCAGCACATATGTCATCGGTACTCCTGTACTCAAATGGATGCTTCACACCTGCACCGACAAACCATCTCACTTCATCACCAACCCCAACACATCAAAGCTGGCAATTCACCGACAAATCCATAGTCACAGCATCACTACTCAAAATGAATACCATTAAACAGCAAGCGGCAAGATTTGGAATTCATTGTAGCAGATCTTCTTCTTGTTCGAGAGAGCCCGACGAACACAGCAAGCCGTAACCACATACCTGATGCCTTCTACTCCACTCCTTCTGATCTAGAGATGCACGCCCAATCCTGATGTGACCTATCAATTGGGCACTTTTTAAACTTTAGCAAACCTTTTGATGGTTCTCACGTACAGCGAGAGATGATTGTGCATTATACGTCTGATATACGAAATGAAAGGTGTCACCTACTGCTAGGAAAATGAACTAATCAAGTATTCATACAGATCAAATCTAAGAAGCTGGCAAAAGCTTACTGCTAGGAAACAATATAGTGCTACTCATCTTGATATGACAAATTACGACAAAAGCTTTTTGCAAAAGTCATCTTAATTTATTGGTAAGTAGTGCTGCCAAGTTTGGTTTGGTTTGGAACTTGATGTCATACCAACTAAGAGCATTTTCATCAGAGAAGTTCAGAGACATACCAGAAGATGAACTTTGGGTAGATGTTAGTCTCAAGGAACTGTATGTGGGTTGGTCTGCCAATCATGGTCTTGAGATTCCGCCCATGGACAGATTAGTCAAAATTAACGCCACACCTCATGAATACATGGGTTTTAGATGATGGTGCATGGATATGATTGTTGGGGAACGTTGCATGGAAAACAAAAATTTTTCTCTACGTTCACCAAGATCAATCTAGTAGATGCAACTACGAGGGGAGAGTAGGATCCACATACCCTTGTAGATCGCTAAGCGGAAGCGTTAAGAACGCGGTTGATGGAGTCGTACTCGCCGCGATTCAGATCGCCGAAGATCCTAGCACCGAAGCAACGGTGCCTCCGCGTTCTTCACACGTACGGCTCGGGGACGTCTCCTCCTTCTTGATCCAGCAAGGGGTGGAGGAGAGGTTGATGGAGAACCGGCAGCACGACGGCGTGGTGGTGATGGTGTAGAAGAATTCCAGCAGGGCTTCGCCTAAGCACCGCGGGAGAAGAAGATGTTATGGGAGAGGGAGGGCAGCACCGAGGCACGAACTTGTGTTGGCTGCCCTCCCTCTACCTCTCTATATATAGGGGGAAGGAGGAGAGGGGGGCGCCCTAGGGTTTCCCCTAGGGGGGGCCGGCGGCCAGGGCAGGGGGGGCGGCGGCCAAGGGGCCAGGCCCTAGGGTTTCCCCCCCTAGGTGCCTTGCCCCCCAAGGCTAAGGGGGTGCGGCCACCCTAGGGGGTCCCACCTCCCTTGGCGCACAAGGAGAGGGCCCAGGGGGGGGCGCACAGCCCCTTGAGGGCTGTGGTGTCCCCCCTTGTGGCCCACTAGGCCCAGAACTACTTCCGGAACCCCCGAAACCCCTTTCGGTCGTCCGCCGATTTCCCGATGCTCCCCGGAACACTTCCGAACTCCGAAACCTTTCATCCTATATATCAATCTTCGTCTCCGGACCATTCCGGAGACCCTCGTCATGTCCGGGATCTCATCCGGGACTCCGAACAACCTTCGGTAACCATGCACTTTTCTCACTAACAACCCTAGCGTCACCGAACCTTAAGTGTGTAGACCCTGCGGGTTCGGAAACCATGTAGACATGACCGAGACACTCCCAGGTCAATAACCAATAGCGGGATCTGGATACCCATATTGGTTCCCACATGTTTCTCGATGATCTCATCGGATGAACCACGATGTCAAGGATTCAGGCAATCCCGTATACAGTTCCCTTTGTCTCGTCGGTATGTTACTTGCCCGAGATTCGATCGTCGGTATCTCTATACCTAGTTCAATCTCGTTACCGGCAAGTCTCTTTACTCGTTACCGTAATACATAATCCCGTGACCAACCACTTAGTCACTTTGAGCTCATTGAGATGACGTATTACCGAGTGGGCCCGGAGATACCTCTCCGTCACACGGAGTGACAAATCCCAGTCTCGATCCATGTCAACTCAACAGACACCCTCGGAGATACCTGTAGAGTACCTTTATAATCACCCAGTTACGTTGTGACGTTTGGCACACACAAAGCACTCCTACGGTGTCAGTGAGTTACATGATCTCATGGTCATAGGAACTTATACTTGACATGCAGAAAACTATAGCGATAACTGACACGATCAAAAGCTATGTTTAACGTTTGGGTCTCGTCCATCACATCATTCTCCTAATGATGTGATCCCGTTATCAAATGACAACTCATGTCTATGACCTGGAAACCGCGGTCATCTTTGATCAACGAGCTAGTCCTGTAGAGGCTCACTAGGGACAAAGTCTGTCTATTCATCCACACGTGTATTTGAGTTTCCAATCAATACAGTTATAGCATGGATAATAAACGATTATCATGAACAAGGAAATATAATAATAACTCTTTTATTATTGCCTCTAGGGCATATTTCCAACAGTCTCCCACTTGCACTAGAGTCAATAATCTAGCATTACAAGGTAATGAATCTAACACCCATAGAGTCTTGGTGTTGATCGTGCTTAGCCCGTGGAAGAGGCTTAGTCAACGGATCTGCAACATTCAAATCCGTGTGTACTTTGCAAATATTTATGTCCTCCTCCTTGATCGAATCGCGGATGGAATTGAAGCGTCGCTTTATGTGTCTGGTCCTCTTGTGAAACCTTGGTTCCTTGGCTAGAGCAATGGCACCAGTGTTGTCACAGAACAGAGTCATTGGGTTCAGTGCACTAGGCACAACTCCAAGATCTGTCATGAACTCCTTCATCCAGACACCTTCCTTTGCCGCCTCCGAGGCAGCTATATACTCCGCTTCACATGTAGAATCAGCTACCACGCTCTGCTTGGAACTGCACCAGCTTACCGCTCCCCCGTTGAGAATATATACGTATCCGGTTTGAGACTTAGAGTCATCCGGATCAGTGTCAAAGCTTGCATCGACGTAACCCTTTACGACGAGCTCTTGATCACCTCCATAAACGAGAAACATCTCCTTAGTCCTTTTCAGGTACTTTAGGATATTCTTGACCGCTGTCCAGTGATCCATACCAGGATTACTTTGAAACCTTCCGGCCATACTTATGGCAAGGCAGACATCTGGTCTTGTGGACAGCATTGCATACATGATAGAGCCTATGGCTGAAGCATAGGGGACGACACTCATCTTTTCTCTATCTTCCGCAGTCACTGGGCATTGAGTCTTACTCAACTTTGTACCTTGCAATACCGGCAAGAACCCCTTCTTGGATTGATCCATTTTGAACTTCTTCAAAACTTTATCAAGGTATGTACTTTGTGAAAGTCCTATCAAGCGTCTTGATCTATCTCTATAGATCTTGATGCCCAATATGAAAGCAGCTTCACCGAGATCTTTCATCGAAAAACTCTTGTTCAAATACCCCTTCACGCTATCCAAAAATTCTATATTGTTTCCAATCAGCAATATGTCATCCACATATAATATTAGAAACGCTATAGAGCTCCCACTCACTTTCTTGTAAATACAAGCTTCTCCGTAAACTTGTACAAACCCAAACGCTTTGATCACCTCATCAAAGCGAAGATTCCAACTCCGAGATGCTTGCACCAGCCCATAAATGGAACGCTGGAGCTTGCATACTTTGTCAGCATTCTCTGGATCGACAAAACCTTCCGGTTGTATCATATACAACTCTTCCTTAAGAAAACCGTTAAGGAACGCTGTTTTGACATCCATCTGCCAAATTTCATAATCAAAATATGCAGCTATTGCTAACATGATTCGGACGGATTTAAGCATCGCTACGGGTGAGAAAGTCTCATCGTAGTCAATTCATTGAACTTGTGAAAAACCCTTTGCCACAAGTCGAGCTTTATACACGGTGACATTACCGTCAGCGTCCGTCTTCCTCTTAAAAATCCATTTATTCTGAATGGCCTTCCGCCCTTCAGGTAATACTTCCAAAGTCCATACTTTGTTTTCATACATGGATCCCATCTCGGATTTCATGGCCTCTAACCATTTGTCGGAATCCGGGCCCACCATCGCTTCTCCATAGCTCGTAGGTTCATCGTTGTCTAACAACATGACCTCCAAGACAGGGTTACCATACCACTCAGGTGCAGTGCGTATCCTTGTCGACCTACGAGGTTCGGTAGTAACTTGATCAGAAGCTTCTTGATCATCATCATCGGCTTCCTCTTCAACCTCTGCAGGCTCCACAAAAATATCTTTCTGTGCTGCGCTACTCTCTGGTTGAAGCAGAGGTTCAATAACCTCATCAAGTTCTACCTTCCTCCCACTCAATTCTTTTGAGAGAAACTCTTTCTCGAGAAAGGACCCGTTCTTAGCGACAAACACTTTGCCTTCGGATCTGAGATAGAAGGTGTACCCAACTGTTTCTTTTGGGTATCCTATGAAGACACATTTGTCCGCTTTGGGTTCGAGCTTTTCTGGCTGAAGCCTTTTGACATAAGCATCGCAACCCCAAACCTTGAGAAAAGACAACTTAGGTTTCTTACCAAACCACAGTTCATACGGTGTTGTCTCAACGGACTTAGATGGAGCCCTATTTAAAGTGAATGCAGCTGTCTCTAACGCATATCCCCAAAACGATAGTGGCAAATCGGCAAGAGACATCATAGAACGTACCATATCTAATAGGGTTCGATTACGACGTTCGGACACACCATTACGCTGTGGTGTTCCAGGTGGCGTCAACTGTGAAACAATTCCACATTTTCTTAAGTGATCACCAAACTCATAACTCAGATATTCTCCCCCTCAATCAGATCGTAGGAACTTGATCTTCTTGTTACGATGATTTTCAACTTCACTCTGAAATTGCTTGAACTTTTCAAAAGTTTCAGACTTATGCTTCATCAAGTAAATATACCCATATCTACTTAAGTCGTCAGTGAAGGTGAGAAAATAACGATATCCACCGCGCGCCGTTACACTCATCGGACCGCACACATCAGTATGTATGATTTCCAATAAGTCACTTGCCCGTTCCATTGTCCCTGAAAACGGGGTCCTTGTCATCTTGCCCATGAGGCACGGCTCGCACGTGTCAAGTGATTCAAAATCAAGAGACTCCAGAAGTCCATCAGCATGGAGCTTCCTCATGCGTTTCACGCCGATATGACCCAGACGGCAGTGCCACAAGAAAGTGGTATTATCATTATCAACTCTACATCTTTTGGCATCAATGTTATGAACATGTGTATCATCACTATCGAGATTCAATAAGAATAAACCCCTAACTTCGGGTGCATGACCATAAAAGATATTACTCATATAAATAGAACAACCATTATTCTCTGACTTAAATGAGTAACCGTCTCGCAATAAACAAGATCCAGATATAATGTTCATGCTTAACGCAGGCACTAAATAACAATTATTCAGGTTCAAAACTAATCCCGATGGTAATCGAAGAGCGAGCGTGCCGACGGCGATCACATCAACCTTGGAACCATTTCCCACGCGCATCGTCACTTCATCCTTCGCCAGCCTCCGTTTATTTCGCAGTTCCTGTTTAGAGTTGCAAATGTGAGCAACCGAACCGGTATCAAATACCCAGGCACTACAACGAGAGTTGGTAAGGTACACATCAATAACATGTATATCACATATACCTTTGTTGTTGTTGGCCCCCTTCTTGTCCGCCAGATACTTGGGGCAGTTCCGCTTCCAGTGACCGTTCCCCTTGCAATAGAAACACTCAGTCTCTGGCTTGGGCCCAGCCTTGGGTTTCTTCACTGGATTAGCAACTGCTTTGCCACCCTTCTTAGAGTTACCCTTCTTGCCCTTGCCATTCTTCTTGAAACTAGTGGTTTTATTGACCATCAACACTTGATACTCCTTCTGGATGTCTGCCTCAGCGACTTTCAGCATCGAAAACAGCTCGGCGATGGTCTTGTTCATCCCTTGCATGTTATACTGCTGCACGAAGCTCTTGTAGCTTGGAGGGAGTGACTGGAGAATTCTGTCAATGATAGCCTCATCCGGGAACACAAGTCCCAGATCAGCTATGCGGGTATAGTACCCAGACATCTTCAGCAAGTGCTCACTGACAGACGAATTCTCCTCCATCTTGCAAGCAAAGAATTTATCGGTGGTCTCATACCTCTCGATCTTAGCATTCTTTTCAAAGATGAACTTCAACTCCGTGTACATCTCATATGCACCATGACGTTCAAAACGCCTTTGAAGTCCTCCTTCCAAGCCGTACAACATGGCACACTGCACCATCGAATAGTCATCCGAACGCGTCTGCCAGACGTTCATAACGTCTGCAGAGGCTCCAGGAGCGGGGGGTTCACCTAGCGGTGCATTTAGGACATAAACCTTTTGGGCAGCTGTGAGGATGATCCTCAGATTGCGGAGCCAGTCCACAAAGTTGCTCCCGTCATCTTTCAGTTTAGCTTTCTCTAGGAACGCATTAAAATTCAGGGGAGCTACTGCGCGAGCCATCTACAACCAAAATTTGCAAAGACATTTTAGACTATTGTTCATGATAAGTTGAGGCCGGATGAAAAGTTTGAGATCTCAGAAATCTCGCGCTCCGGCGAGCCGATTGACCCCATCCGGACAAAGAACGCATTTGTTAATCAGTGCGGGGTTCTGGTTAGGGACAAGATCCCGATCAGCATCCATCAATGGTTAAAGCCGGCTGCAAATGACGCTCAGGTGTCTTATGTCACTGATATGCAGAAAGAAGATCTTTGGACTGAGCTGAAGTCAAATTTCATCCTACAGCCAGAGGATGATCCGGCGAAGCCAGTTAAAGAGGACTTAATCAAGTCTGCTGCTCTTTCAAAGATGGCAGACCAATTCAGGGCATGGAAGAAAAAACTGAATAAGTTTGTCAAAGATAAAAAGACTCCAGAATTCGTGGGCATATATGAGAAGATCAAGGATGACTGGCCCGCATTTGTGGCCTATAAGACATCGGAAAAGAGTCAGAAGATGTCGGAGACAAACCGGATAAATGCTGCGAAGAAGAAGCATCACCATCGCACGGGGTCAGGTGGCTACCTCCACTACTAGAAAAAAGCTCATTAGTGGCGCACCACTTTTGGGTATTAGTGTTGGGAAACGTTGCATGGAAAACAAAAATTTTTCTCTACGTTCACCAAAATCAATCTAGTAGATGCAACTACGAGGGGAGAGTAGGATCCACATACCCTTGTAGATCGCTAAGCGGAAGCGTTATGAACGCGGATGATGGAGTCGTACTCGCCGCGATTCAGATCGCCGAAGATCCTAGCACCGAAGCAACGGTGCCTCCGCGTTCTTCACACGTACGGCTCGGGGACGTCTCCTCCTTCTTGATCCAGCAAGGGGTGGAGGAGAGGTTGATGGAGAACCGGCAGCACGACGGCGTGGTGGTGATGGTGGAGGAGAATTCCAGCAGGGCTTCGCCTAAGCACCGCGGGAGAAGAAGATGTTGTGGGAGAGGGAGGGCAGCACCGAGGCACGAACTTGTGTTGGCTGCCCTCCCTCTACCTCTCTATATATAGGGGGAAGGAGGAGAGGGGGGCGCCCCTAGGGTTTCCCCTAGGGGGGCCGGCGGCCAGGGCATGGGGGGGGCGGCGGCCAAGGGCCAGGCCCTAGGGTTTCCCCCCCTAGGTGCCTTGCCCCCCACTCCAAAGGGGTGCGGCTGCCCTAGGGGGTCCCACCCCCTTAGCCGCATGAGGAGAGGGCCCAGGGGGGGGGGCGCACAGCCCCTTGAGGGCTGTGGTGTTCCCCCTTGTGGCCCAATAGGCCCAGAACTACTTCCGGAACCCCCGAAACCCCTTTCGGTCGTCCGCCGATTTCCCGATGCTCCCCGGAACACTTCCGGACTCCGAAACCTTTCATCCTATATATCAATCTTCGTCTCCGGACCATTCCGGAGACCCTCGTCACGTCCGGGATCTCATCCGGGACTCCGAACAACCTTCGGTAACCATGCACTCTTCTCACTAACAACCCTAGCGTCACCGAACGTTAAGTGTGTAGACCCTGCGGGTTCGGAAACCATGTAGACATGACCGAGACACTCCCAGGTCAATAACCAATAGCGGGATCTGGATACCCATATTGGTTCCCACATGTTTCTCGATGATCTCATCGGATGAACCACGATGTCAAGGATTCAGGCAATCCCGTATACAGTTCCCTTTGTCTCGTCGGTATGTTACTTGCCCGAGATTCGATCGTCGGTATCTCTATACCTAGTTCAATCTCGTTACCGGCAAGTCTCTTTACTCGTTACCGTAATACATAATCCCGTGACCAACTACTTAGTCACTTTGAGTTCATTGAGATGACGTATTACCGAGTGGGCCCGGAGATACCTCTCCGTCACACGGAGTGACAAATCCCAGTCTCGATCCATGTCAACTCAACAGACACCCTCGGAGATACCTGTAGAGTACCTTTATAGTCACCCAGTTACGTTGCGACGTTTGGCACACACAAAGCACTCCTACGGTGTCAGTGAGTTACATGATCTCATGGTCATAGGAACTTATACTTGACATGCAGAAAACTATAGCGATAACTGACACGATCAAAAGCTATGTTAACGTTTGGGTCTCGTCCATCACATCATTCTCCTAATGATGTGATCCCGTTATCAAATGACAACTCATGTCTATGACCTGGAAACCGCGGTCATCTTTGATCAACGAGCTAGTCCTGTAGAGGCTCACTAGGGACACAAAGTCTGTCTATTCATCCACACGTGTATTTGAGTTTCCAATCAATACAGTTATAGCATGGATAATAAACGATTATCATGAACAAGGAAATATAATAATAACCCTTTTATTATTGCCTCTAGGGCATATTTCCAACAGTCTCCCACTTGCACTAGAGTCAATAATCTAGCATTACAAGGTAATGAATCTAACACCCATAGAGTATTGGTGTTGATCATGCTTAGCCCGTGGAAGAGGCTTAGTCAACGGATCTGCAACATTCAAATCCGTGTGTACTTTGCAAATACTTATGTCCTCCTCCTTGACCGAATCGCGGATGGAATTGAAGCGTCGCTTTATGTGTCTGGTCCTCTTGTGAAACCTTGGTTCCTTGGCTAGAGCAATGGCACCAGTGTTGTCACAGAACAGAGTCATTGGGTTCAGTGCACTAGGCACAACTCCAAGATCTGTCATGAACTCCTTCATCCAGACACCTTCCTTAGCCGCCTCCGAGGCAGTTATGTACTCCGCTTCACATGTAGAATCAGCTACCACGCTCTGCTTGGAACTGCACCAGCTTACCGCTCCCCCGTTGAGAATATATACGTATCCGGTTTGAGACTTAGAGTCATCCGGATCAGTGTCAAAGCTTGCATCGACGTAACCCTTTACGACGAGCTCTTGATCACCTCCATAAACGAGAAACATTTCCTTAGTCCTTTTCAGGTACTTTAGGATATTCTTGACCGCTGTCCAGTGATCCATACCAGGATTACTTTGAAACCTTCCGGCCATACTTATGGCAAGGCTGACATCTGGTCTTGTGCACAGCATTGCATACATGATAGAGCCTATGGCTGAAGCATAGGGGACGACACTCATCTTTTCTCTATCATCCGCAGTCACTGGGCATTGAGTCTTACTCAACTTTGTACCTTGCAATACCGGCAAGAACCCCTTCTTGGATTGATCCATTTTGAACTTCTTCAAAACTTTATCAAGGTATGTACTTTGTGAAAGTCCTATCAAGCGTCTTGATCTATCTCTATAGATCTTGATGCCTAATATGAAAGCAGCTTCACCGAGATCCTTCATCGAAAAACTCTTGTTCAAATACCCCTTCACGCTATCCAAAAATTCTATATTGTTTCCAATCAGCAATATGTCATCCACATATAATATTAGAAACGCTATAGAGCTCCCACTCACTTTCTTGTAAATACAAGCTTCATTGTAAACTTGTATAAACCCAAACGCTTTGATCACCTCATCAAAGCGAAGATTCCAACTCCGAGATGCTTGCACCAGCCCATAAATGGAACGCTGGAGCCTGCATACTTTGTCAGCATTCTCTGGATCGACAAAACCTTCTGGTTGCATCATATACAACTCTTCCTTAAGAAAACCGTTAAGGAACGCTGTTTTGACATCCATCTACCAAATTTCATAATCGAAATATGCAGCTATTGCTAACATGATTCGGACGGATTTAAGCATCGCTACGGGTGAGAAAGTCTCATCGTAGTCAATCCCTTGAACTTGTGAAAAACCCTTTGCCACAAGTCGAGCTTTATACACGGTGACATTACCGTCAGCGTCCGTCTTCCTCTTAAAAATCCATTTATTCTGAATTGCCTTCCGCCCTTCAGGTAATACTTCCAAAGTCCATACTTTGTTTTCATACATGGATCCCATCTCGGATTTCATGGCCTCTAACCATTTGTCGGAATCCGGGCCCACCATCGCTTCTCCATAGCTCGTAGGTTCACTGTTGTCCAACAACATGACCTCCAAGACAGGGTTACCATACCACTCAGGTGCAGTGCGTACCCTTGTCGACCTACGAGGTTCGGTAGTAACTTGATCAGAAGCTTCTTGATCATCATCATTGGCTTCCTCTTCAACCATTGCAGGCTCCACAAAAACATCTTTCTGTGCTGCGCTACTCTCTGGTTGAAGCAGAGGTTCAATAACCTCATCAAGTTCTACCTTCCTCCCACTCAATTCTTTCGAGAGAAACTCTTTCTCGAGAAAGGACCCGTTCTTAGCGACAAACACTTTGCCCTCGGATCTGAGATAGAAGGTGTACCCAACCGTCTCTTTTGGGTATCCTATGAAGACACATTTGTCCGCTTTGGGTTCGAGCTTTTCTGGCTGAAGCCTTTTGACATAAGCATCGCAACCCCAAACTTTGAGAAAAGACAACTTAGACTATTGTTCATGATAAGTGAGTTTTAACTAATCAAATTACTTATAACTCCCACTCAAATTGACATCCCTCTGGTCATCCGAGCGTGACATGATCCAAGTCCACCAACCCAAGTCCGATCATCACGTGAGATGAGGTGGTGTCAATGGTGAACATCTTCATGTTGATCATATCTACTATATGACTCATGCTCGACCTTTCGGTCTTCCGTGTTCCGAGGCCATGTCTGTACATGCTAGGCTCTTCAAGTCTAACCCGAGTGTTCTGCATGTGCAAAACTGGCTTGCACCCGTTGTATGCGAACGTAGAGTCTATCACACCCGATCATCACGTGGTGCTTCGAAACGACGAACCTTCGCAACGGCGCACACTCGGGGGGAACACAATTTTATCTTGAAATTTTAGTGAGGGATCATCTTATAATGCTACCGTCGTCCTAAGCAAAATAAGATGCATAAAAGGATTAACATCACATGCAAATCATAAGTGACATGATATGGCCATCAACTCGTGCTTTTGATCTCCATCTCCAAAGCACCGGCATGATCTCCATCGTCACCGGCGCCACACCATGATCTCCATCATCATGATCTCCATCATCGTGTCGCCATCGGGGTTGTCGGCGCCCACCATGCTCTTACTACTATTGCTACCGTTTAGCGATAAAGTAAAGCATTACAAAGCGCTTAATGATTGACACGCAGGTCATACAAAAAATAAAGACAACCCTATGGCTCCTGCCGGTTGCCGTATGTATCGACATGCAAGTCGATATTAACTATTACAACATGATCATCTCATACATCAAATATATCTCATCATGTCATTGGCCATATCATATCACATGCATACCCTGCAAAAACAAGTTAGACGTCCTCTAATTTGTTGTTGCATGTTTTACGTGGCTGCTATGGGTATCTAGCAAGAACGCTTCTTACCTACGCAAGACCACAACGGTGATATTCAAGTTGCTATTTAACCTTCTACAAGGACCGCCTTGTTCTATTCCGATTCAACTAAGATAGGAGAGACAGACACCCGCCAGCCATCTTATGCAACAAAAGTCACATGTCTGTCGATGGAACCGGTCTCATGTACGTGGACATGTAAAGTTGGTCCGGGCCGCTTCATCCCATAATACCGCTGAATCAAGAAAGACTAAGGAGGGCAGCAATTTAAACATCAACGCCACAAACCCTTTTGTGTTCTACTCGAGAAAGCATCTACGCAAGATCCTAGCTCATGATGCCACTGTTGGGGAACGTTGCATGGAAAACAAAAATTTTTCTCTACGTTCACCAAGATCAATCTAGTAGATGCAACTACGAGGGGAGAGTAGGATCCACATACCCTTGTAGATCGCTAAGCGGAAGCGTTAAGAACGCGGTTGATGGAGTCGTACTCGCCGCGATTCAGATCGCTGAAGATCCAAGCACCGAAGCAACGGTGCCTCCGCGTTCTTCACACGTACGGCTCGGGGACGTCTCCTCCTTCTTGATCCAGCAAGGGGTGGAGGAGAGGTTGATGGAGAACCGGCAGCACGACGGCGTGGTGGTGATGGTGTAGAAGAATTCCAGCAGGGCTTCGCCTAAGCACCGCGGGAGAAGAAGATGTTATGGGAGAGGGAGGGCAGCACCGAGGCACGAACTTGTGTTGGCTGCCCTCCCTCTACCTCTCTATATATAGGGGGAAGGAGGAGAGGGGGGCGCCCTAGGGTTTCCCCTAGGGGGGGCCGGCGGCCAGGGCAGGGGGGGGCGGCGGCCAAGGGGCCAGGCCCTAGGGTTTCCCCCCCTAGGTGCCTTGCCCCCCAAGGCTAAGGGGGTACGGCCACCCTAGGGGGTCCCACCTCCCTTGGCGCACAAGGAGAGGGCCCAGGGGGGGGCGCACAGCCCCTTGAGGGCTGTGGTGTCCCCCCTTGTGGCCCACTAGGCCCAGAACTACTTCCGGAACCCCCGAAACCCCTTTCGGTCGTCCGCCGATTTCCCGATGCTCCCCGGAACACTTCCGGACTCCGAAACCTTTCATCCTATATATCAATCTTCGTCTCCGGACCATTCCGGAGACCCTCGTCATGTCCGGGATCTCATCCGGGACTCCGAACAACCTTCGGTAACCATGCACTTTTCTCACTAACAACCCTAGCGTCACCGAACCTTAAGTGTGTAGACCCTGCGGGTTCGGAAACCATGTAGACATGACCAAGACACTCCCAGGTCAATAACCAATAGCGGGATCTGGATACCCATATTGGTTCCCACATGTTTCTCGATGATCTCATCGGATGAACCACGATGTCAAGGATTCAGGCAATCCCGTATACAGTTCCCTTTGTCTCGTCGGTATGTTACTTGCCCGAGATTCGATCGTCGGTATCTCTATACCTAGTTCAATCTCGTTACCGGCAAGTCTCTTTACTCGTTACCGTAATACATAATCCCGTGACCAACCACTTAGTCACTTTGAGCTCATTGAGATGACGTATTACCGAGTGGGCCCGGAGATACCTCTCCGTCACACGGAGTGACAAATCCCAGTCTCGATCCATGTCAACTCAACAGACACCCTCGGAGATACCTGTAGAGTATCTTTATAGTCACCCAGTTACGTTGTGACGTTTGGCACACACAAAGCACTCCTACGGTGTCAGTGAGTTACATGATCTCATGGTCATAGGAACTTATACTTGACATGCAGAAAACTATAGCGATAACTGACACGATCAAAAGCTATGTTAACGTTTGGGTCTCGTCCATCACATCATTCTCCTAATGATGTGATCCCGTTATCAAATGACAACTCATGTCTATGACCTGGAAACCGCGGTCATCTTTGATCAACGAGCTAGTCCTGTAGAGGCTCACTAGGGACACAAAGTCTGTCTATTCATCCACACGTGTATTTGAGTTTCCAATCAATACAGTTATAGCATGGATAATAAACGATTATCATGAACAAGGAAATATAATAATAACCCTTTTATTATTGCCTCTAGGGCATATTTCCAACAATGATCCCAACAATTAATACCTCTATTTCAAAATAAGGCGAATTAGTTTTTCGAAAGTTAATTTCAAGGGATAGCAGAACAAGTGCTCGAAGCAAACATAACAAAGAGGTCATGAACTCATCATATATGAAAAACGATATGTACATTACAACAGATCGCCATACTCCATATACAAATAAAATTAGTTTTAACTAATTGGACATCCATTATGAGATGCTAAGATTTGAATCATTAACTATGCAATTTAGTGGGAATTTGGCGTATCAAATCGCCCTTGTGCTCCACCTACTCGCTCCTCAAAGAGAAAGTTGTACACACATATAGAAAGAAACAGGTAAATTTTGGTATTGATTTGTGCATGCTCGAACGACTTCTACCACGCATTTAGAGGATTTAGAGAAAGAAGCAATGAGAGATTGAGCATCGTGGACTTCTACCACACACACACATGCCAGCTTCATTGTTGAAAGCATATGTCCCAATTCAGAGGAAAGTGAATGGTTGGTTGTGTACCTGGCTCCGTCACTGTTGAGGTCATGGGGCCAGATGCTGGTTGACTTGTGTGCACCCTTAAGCCTCAGCACCTCAGCACATATGTCATCGGTACTCCTGTACTCAAATGGATGCTTCACACCTGCACCGACAAACCATCTCACTTCATCACCAACCCCAACACATCAAAGCTAGCAATTCACCGACAAATCCACATAGTCACAGCATCACTACTCAAAATGAATACCATTAAACAGCAAGCGGCAAGATGTGGAATTCATGGTAGCACATCTTTTTCTTGTTCGAGAGAGCCCGGCGAACACAGCAAGTCGTAACCACATACCTGATGCTTTCTACTCCACTCCTTCTGTTCTAGAGATGCACACTCAATCCTGACGTGACCTATCAATTGGGCACTTTTTAAACTTTAGCAAACCTTTTGATGGTCCTCTCGTACAGCGAGAGATGATTGTGCATTATACGTCTGATATACAAAACAAAAGGTGTCACCTACTGTGAGGAATGATCGCGTATTAATTTAATATTTACATATGATGGAATAACACTAGTAGATAAAGGGTCATCAGACCCGGTTCATTTGGGCCTTTAGCTCCGGTTCCAGAACCGGGACAAGAGGGTCGGTACTAATGCTCTGACCCTTTAGTCCCGGTTCAATCCAGAACCGGGGCAGAAGGGTGTCCACGTGGCCTGTACACCGAGCCCAGGCAGGAGGGGCTTTAGTCCCGGTTGGTGGTACCAACCGGGACCAAAAGGCATCCACGCATCAGCATTTCTGTGGCTGTGGTTTTTGTTTTTTTTTTGAAAGGGGAGGGGGGTTGGAGGTTTTGGGGGGTTAATTTAGGTGTTTCATATTGTGTTAGCTAGCTAATTAATAGAGAGAAGTGTCCTCTCTTATGTCCGTGCTTGCTACGTACTACACATACGTATAGAGATGACTAGACACGGTAGCTAGCTAGCTAGCTAGTAAAGCAAACGAAGGAAACAAAAGATCGTATAATCAACATATATATATATATATGCATACAGAGAGAAGTAATATCGACCACCTCTCCTTCTCCGAGAGATTGGTCGAACAACAAGTTCTCGTATATCTATCCGACACTACCGGGCACATATATACAATAATTATCTCTTACAAAAATAATCTCCTATCATATGATGCATGGTCCACATAGTATTCTCCATCTTCAGCGATCACGTGTTCAAGGAAGAATGCCGCCAATTCCTCTTGAATTGCTCGCAGACGATCTGGTGTTAGGAGTTCATCCCGCATCTGAAACATCTAATTTGAAGTAGGGGGTCAATACATGAAATGATGCTATAAATTTGTGAATATTATTGATTGCTTACGCACTTCAAATTGTTCTTCAGTGTAGCCCCGCTCACAGGTCGTGTGGCGGATGGACTCGCAAATGTAGTATCCACAATAATCATTCCCGGGTTCCTGCCACAACCACTTTACAAGAAATAGAGGTCAATCAAACTGATAAGAAAGAATGCCAAATTGGTATTGATGAAACTAGCGCTTGAATCAAGATATAGGAGATGCGCGCGCGGAACATGCTACTATATAGTACTTACTTTCGGGTATCTAAATTGTAGCTTCTTCGGCAGTCCCGGAGCTTTTTTGGTGAATTTTCTCCAAACCCTGCCAGACAAAGAAAACAATTAGTTGATATCAGAAATGAAGTTGCTGATATATATGCATGGTGGATAATATTGATCGATTTAACTTACCTGGCTAGCATTTGAGTCATGTCCGCATACTCCTCGGGATCTTTACGTTTAGAGTCCAAGACAGTTACTACTCCCTTCTCAAGCTTAATCTCTAAGAGAATATAGTGGAAGCTGCGCACAAATGCATGAGATCATCAATTACATCACTATAACCTTGACTGATATATAAGGGAAACCAAATATGCACAAGACAGTAACACTCACTTGAAGTTGTAAGGAAAGAGTATTATATCTTTGTTTTCATTTACCACCAACGATCGTAGCAAGTTGGTCTCGGTATCGTCGGGGCGCAATTTAACCTCGGTTGCATCTATGAGGTATGTGTTAATAAACCCAATATCACCTACTTGTCTTTTCTTCAATTCGACGATCTTCAATCTGCATAATATAGTGAGGATAATTATAAATACATGCAATGAAGATCAGCTATATAGAGAGACTTAATGACAGAAGTAGTACTACTTACAGACAGTAGCAGATGACCGTTGCTTTATCGAGGGCCAATTGATTGAAAAACTGATAGAACTCCTCAAATGGAATAGGCAACAGGTCAATTCCAACGAGGTCATGCTCCGGTTTAACTCTCACATACAAGCTATCCCTCCCCCCAGACTCTCTGGAGATTTTCAAGTACCAATCATGCAATCTTCGCATATTCGTTGATAGAGATCTTTCATTTTTGACGAGAGGCTTTTTGTACTCGTATCTTTCTATCTGCACTTCCAAGAAATCATAGTGTACATCGTCGGACGCGTAATCTGCAAGATTGGTATAACCGGGCACCATCCTCGGATCATTAGCGACCATGTCGCTAGACACCTTGAGCGGGGGGCACGATTGGTCCGCTTGTTCGCCGAGCTGGGCAATTTGTTTCCCAGCTCGCCCTTCTGCTAACCTCTGATCACTTTTAGTACTTCCCGACCGCTTCGCTGCTTGATATGACTTTTGGATCATGCGGTCATAGTTGTCCTGCGGCTTACTTTGCGCCGGTTGCTTCAGGGCAGCAAGAGTGCGCTTTGCTTTCACCGCATCTATCTTCTCCTCTGGAGGTGGATGTCTCTGTGCTTTCAACCCTTCAAAAAAGTCCTTCACTTCGCCTTGAGCGATCTTCGTGTTTTCCTCGTCGGACCTCTCGTACGGTACCTTCTCTAGAGGCGTGAGAGAAGGACCGAATCTGCATCGCCTCCCGCCTCTGGCTGTACTGGTAGACGTCGCCGGACCAGACGAAGCGGCTGTCTTTTTTCCTTGCTTACGCGCCGGAGCAGGAGCAGCCGGAGCGGCGGCAGGTCTCTTCCGTCCTTGCTGACTAGGCGGAGAAGGAGGAGCAGGCTGGCTGCTCGGGCGCGCCGGCGGCGAAGGAGGCGGAGTGCCGCCACGCGCCGGCGGCGAAGGAGGCGGAGTGCCGCCACGCGCCGGAGAAGGAGCCGGAGTGCCCGCTTGATGGTCACTCACCGGAGGAGGAGGCGGTGGAGGAGGCGGAGTGCCCTGACTCGCCGGAGGAGGAGGAGGAGGCGGAGGCGTCCAGTTGAGAATGTTGATTAGGTCCTTCCGCCATAGGCATGGAGTCTTCAGTGAAGAACCCAGCCGAGTCTCCCCTTCACCGGTAGGGTGGTCAAGCTGGAGCTCCTCAAATCCCTCCGTTATTTCGTCGACCATCACCTTAGCATATCCTTCTGGAATCGGCCGGCAGTGAAAAGTGTCGTCGGGTCCAGAAGGATAAACAGAGCCAGCAGCCGCCTTGACCTTCAGATTCATCCACTGTGCCATAAGGTGGCAATTTTGTGCCTGCGTGATAGCATCCACGGGATTCCTGGCAGTAGCCGTCAAGGAAGGCTCTGGCTGAAGCAGCTCGGTGGAAGCCACGCTGCTTCTCCGCTGAGATGGTGGGGTAGCTTCGGGGGAAGCTTCGGCAATTCTTTTCTCCCGATTTGCTTCCCGTTCCTCTATCGCTTGTATTCTGGCCCGCAGCGCCTGGATTTCGGTCAGCTCCATTTTCTTCCTCCTGTCGTGGCATTTGTAGCCTCCTGCGTCCGGAAACCCAGCACGCCACGGAAGGGAGCCTGGCGTGCCTCGTGTCCGTCCAGGGTGCTCAGGATTCCCGAGGGCCATTGTCAGCTCGTCGTTCTCTCTGTCGGGGAAGAACGTCCCTTCATGCGCTGCTTTGATATACTGCCGCATCTTCCTGAGTGGTGTTTCCAATTGCTTGTCCGTCCAAATGCACCACCCTGTTACAGGGTCCAAGGTTCCGCCAGCCCCGAAGAACCAAGTCCGGCAACGTTCTGGCCAGTGCATTGTCTCTGGTTCGATCCCTTTCTGAAGCAGATCATTCTCAGCCTTGGCCCACTTAGGCCGGGCTACGAGGTAGCCGCCCGACCCCGTGCGATGGTGATGCTTCTTCTTCGCATCATTTATCCGGTTTGTCTCCGACATCTTCTGACTCTTTTCCGACTTCTTATGGGCCACAAATGCGGGCCAGTCATCTTTGATCTTCTCATATATGCCCACGAATTCTGGAGTCGTTTTCTCTCTGACAAACGTATTCAGTTTTTTCTTCCATGCCCTGAATTGGTCTGCCATCTTCGAAAGTGCAGCAGACTTGATTAACTCCTCTATAACTGGGTTCGCCGGATCAACCTCTCGCGGTAGGACGAAGTTTGACTTCAGCTCAGTCCAAAGATCTTCTTTCTGCATATCAGTGACATAAGTCACCTGAGCGTCGTTTGCAGCCGGCTTTAACCATTGATGGATGCTGATCGGGATCTTGTCCCTAACCAGAACCCCGCACTGATTAACAAATGCGTTCTTTGTGCGGATGGGTGCAATCGGCTCGCCGGAGCGCGAGATTTCTGAGATCTCAAACTTTTCATCTGGCCTCAACTTTTTCTTCGCTCCTCGTCTCTTTACCGAAGATTTGCTCGATCCGGAGGGCTAGAAAAAGGAACAAAGACGAGAGTTAATGAATGAATCAATTAACTAGTCAGCACATGCTTAACTAACATATATACCTCCTGGCCGGACTCGGTTCGGTCACCGGAGCCAGCATCACGGTCTCCTTCTTGCACCGGCATTGGGTCACCGGAGCCGTCCTCACGGTCTACTTCTTCCATGTGCATTGGGTCACCGAATTCATCAATATCATAGCCTAGATCTTCCAGCCGCAGCTCTTGTTCGACCTGCTCATCGGTGTCGTTGAGATACGACCTAACGGCATTTTGTCCGTGTGCGATTATGTCCATCAACATCGCTTCTTGTGCTAGGTCTCGGGTGTTGTCGTCCATTGTTTCTACAAATATTTACAACATGCCAATTATTATTCAAACATGACAGATGGATATATTAATGGCAAACGTAGAACTAGCTTCAACCCTCGACTGCTCGACGATCCACAAACCCTAAACCCCCTCATGTCACATTTTGTCTAGCTAGTGTCAAAGGATTCAACAAAACCAATACTTCATCATTAGGCAAAAGTAACAGTAGAATGATGGTACGAAGCTCTCCAAAGTTGTTTTGGAACGGAGTCCCAGATAAGATAATCCGTAACAAAAGACGGATTAACCTATCAGGAACTCCGTTCCAAAACATCTTTGCATAACTTCGTACCAACATGCCCCGGTTACTTCTGGCAAATGATGAAGTCATGGAATTTTTCAATACTTTGACACTAGCTAGGCAACCTCTCTCGACCCTCGACCCCCGACTGCTCGGCGATCCACAAACCCTAGACCCCCTCATGTCACATTTTGTCTAGCTATAGTGTCAAAGGATTCAACAAAACCAATACTTCATCATTAGGCGAAAGTAACAGTAGCATGATGGTACGAAGCTCTCCAAAGTTGTTTTGGAACGAAGTCCCAGATAAGATAATCCGTAACAAAAGACGGATTATCCTATCAGGAACTCCGTTCCAGAACATCTTTGCATAACTTCGTACCAACATGCCCCGGTTACTTCTGGCAAATGATGAAGTCATGGAATTCTTCAATACTTTGACACTAGCTAGCTAGGCAACCTCTCTCGACCCCTCGACCCCCGACTGCTCGGCGATCCACAACCCTAGACCCCCTCATGTCACATTTTGTCGAGTGTCAAAGGATTCAACAAAACCAATACTTCATCATTAGGCGAAAGTAACAGTAGCATGATGGTACGAAGCTCTCCAAAGTTATTTTGGAACGGAGTCCCAGATAGGATAATTCGTAACAAAAGACGGATTATCCTATCAGGAACTCCGTTCCAGAATAACTTTGCATAACTTTGTACCAAAATGCCCCGGTTACTTCTGGCAAATGATGAAGTCATGGAATTCTTCAATACTTTGACCCCCGACTGCTCGACGATCCACAACCCTAGACCCCCGACTGCTAGGCAACCTCTCGACCCCTCGACCTTCGGCCTCTCGACCCCTCGACGACCCTCGGCCCCTCGGCGATCTCTCGACCGGTCCCTCGGTCCCTCGACGACCCTGACCCCGGCCCCCCCTAATGTCGAAGTTATCGGGGAGGATGTATATCGACATAGACATATCCGATAAAAAAAAAGAGGAAGAAGAAGAAAAAAGGAACCGCTAGAGGAGAAGATCGAAGAAAAAAAAAAGAAAAAAAGGAGAAGAAGAAAGGAATAGAGGAGAAGAGAAAAGAAAATTTCTCTTCTTCTCCTCTATTCCTTTCTTCTTCTCCTCTTTTTTTCTTTTTTTTTCTTCTTATTTATTTCTCCTCTTCTTCCTCTCCTCTTCTTCTTTCTTTCCTCTTTCTTATTTTCTTCTTTCCTATCCTTCTTTTTCTAAATTTGTAACTTTTGCATATATATAAAACTTTCTATATATATTTAGCATCTATAAACAAAAAACTATATAGCCACATACACATATATATACATCACATACACACATCACATACAGCAACTTCCTAAGAAAAAATATATTTATATACACATACATATATATTTAGCAAATTCCTAAGAAAAAAAAATATATACACATACATATATATACAGCAACTATATATACACATGCATATATATACAGCAACTATATATACAGCAATTTATATAAACATAAAAAAAAATATACACATATATATACATATATATACAGCAACTATATATATACAGCAATATATTTATATAAACATAAAAAAAAGGGAGCCCTCACATCGCGCGGCGGGGCTGGGCGGCGCGACGGCGGCGGGGCGCGGCGGCGCGACGGCGACGGGGCGCGGCGGCGCGACGGCGACGGGGCGCGGCGGCGCGACGGCGGCGGGGCGGGGCGCGCGGCGCGACTGCGACGGGCCGGGGCACGGCGACGGCGCGGGGCGGGGCGGAACGGGGTCGCGGGGCGGGGCGACGGCGACGAGGCGGCGTCGGGGCGGCGTCGGGGGCGACGGCGACGGCGACGGGGCGACGGGGGCGACGGTGACGGCCACGGGGCGACGGGGGCGGGGAAGGAGAGGGAGGCGTCGGGGGCGCGGAAGAAGGAAACTGCCCAAAATTTAGCAAGTCCTGGTTATATAGGAGCAGTATTAGTCCCGGTTTCAGCCACCAACTGGGACTAATGCCACCCTTTAGTCCCGGTTTCAGCCACCAACCGGGACCAAAGGCCCTGTGCTGGCGCGGGTGCGGTGGGATGTTTAGTCCCACCTCGCTAGCTGAGGGAGCTCGAGAGTGGTTTATAAGGGCTGCTGCTCCCACCCTCTCGAGCTCCTCTCAAATGCAGGCTTCTGGGCCTAACTCTGCGCGCTGCCCTGTGAGCTTGCTGGGCCTTATAGTACAGGTGGATCCTGTGCTATAGGCCTTGCAGGCTCACTGGGCAGCGCCCAATTTTTTTTTCCTTTTTTGCTTTATTTATTTCTAAGTTGTTTTTTGCTGTATTTAGAGTTGCTTTATTTATTTTATTTTCTTTGTTTATTTCTAAGTTGTTTTTTGCTGTATTTAGAGTTGCTTTATTTATTTTACTTCCTTTATTTATTTTCTTTGTTGCTTTATTTATTTTATTTTGTTTATACTTAATTACAACAAAATACTTATTGTTGCTATTTATTTCTAAGTTGTTTTTTGCTGTATTTAGAGTTGCTTTATTTATTTTATTTTCTTTGTTTATTTCTAAGTTGTTTTTTGCTGTATTTAGAGTTGCTTTATTTATTTTACTTACTTTATTTATTTTCTTTGTTGCTTTATTTATTTTATTTTGTTTATACTTACAACAAAATACTTATTGTTGCTATTTATTTTTCAAGTTTGTTTTGTTTTGTTTTGTTTTGTTAGTGCAAGTAGTATTGAAATTTGAATAGTACAAACGGACAATGGTATCATACTCGTTTGTTACAAAGTTGGCATGGTATCATCATAATAGTTGCGGAAATAACTCTTCACTTTTTCTTCGCTTGTGTCATTTGCTTATTGCGCCGTAACCATGGATAATCTTCATCGTTTATCAGGATGCTTGGGTCAGCCTTGACTTTGAAGGGAGGAATTTCATGAAACTTTTCATAATCTTCAGACATGTCTGTCTTGCCCTCCACTCCCAGGATGTCCCTTTTTCCTGAAAGAACTATGTGGCGCTTTGGCTCATCGTATGATGTATTCGCTTCCTTATCTTTTCTTTTTCTCGGTCTGGTAGACATGTCCTTCACATAGATAACCTGTGCCACATCATTGGCTAGGATGAACGGTTCGTCAGTGTATCCAAGATTTTTTAGATCCACTGTTGTCATTCCGTACTGTGGGTCTACCTGTACCCCGCCTCCTGACAGATTGACCCATTTACACTTAAACAAAGGGACCTTAAAATCATGTCCGTAGTCAAGTTCCCATATGTCCACTATGTAACCATAATATGTGTCCTTTCCCCTCTCGGTTGTTGCATCAAAGCGGACACCGCTGTTTTGGTTGGTGCTCTTTTGATCTTGGACAATCGTGTAAAATGTATTCCCATTTATCTCGTATCCTTTGTAAATCAATACAGTCGAAGATGGTCCCCTGGACAACAAGTACAACTCATCACAAACAGTGTTGTCACCTCTGAGACGTGTTTCCAACCAACTGCTGAAAGTCCTGATGTGTTCACGTGTAATCCAGTCGTCGCACTGCTCCGGGTGTTTGGAGCGCAAACTGTTCTTGTGTTCATCGACATACGGGGTCACCAATGTAGAGTTCTGTAGAACTGTGTAGTGTGCTTGAGACCAAGAATATCCGTCCCTGCATATTATTGAGTCCCTTCCAAGCGTGCCTTTTCCAGTCAGTCTCCCCTCGTACCGCGATTTTGGGAGACCTATCTTATTAAGGCCAGGAATGAAGTCAACACAAAACCCGATGACATCCTCTGTTTGATGGCCCATGGAGATGCTTCCTTCTGGCCTGGCGCGGTTACGGACATATTTCTTTAGGACTCCCATGAACCTCTCAAAGGGGAACATATTGTGTAGAAATACGGGCCCCAGAATGACAATCTCGTCGACTAGATGAACTAGGACGTGTGTCATGATATTGAAGAATGATGGTGGGAACACAAGCTCGAAACTGACAGGACATTGCGCCACATCACTCCTTAGCCTTGGTACGATTTCTGGATCGATCACCTTCTGAGAGATTGCATTGAGGAATGCACATAGCTTCACAATGGCTAATCGGACGTTTTCCGGTAGAAGCCCCCTCAATGCAACCGGAAGCAGTTGCGTCATAATCACATGGCAGTCATGAGACTTTAGGTTCTGGAACTTTTTCTCTGCCATATTTATTATTCCCTTTATATTCGACGAGAAGCCAGTCGGGACCTTCATACTGAGCAGGCATTCAAAGAAGATTTCTTTCTCTTCTTTCGTAAGAGCATAGCTGGCAGGACCTTCATACTGCTTCGGAGGGATGCCGTCTTTTTCGTGCAAACGTTGCAGGTCCTCCCGTGCCTCAGCTGTATCTTTTGTCTTTCCATACACGCCCAAGAAGCCTAGCAGGTTCACGCAAAGGTTCTTCGTCACGTGCATCACGTCGATTGAAGAGCGGACCTCTAGGTCTTTCCAGTAGGGTAGGTCCCAAAATATAGATTTCTTCTTCCACATGGGTGCGTGTCCCTCAGCGTCATTCCGAACAGCTAGTGCGCCGGGGCCCTTTCCAAAGATTACGTGTAAATCATTGACCATAGCAAGTACGTGATCACCGGTACGCATGGCGGGCTTCTTCCGGTGATCTGCCTCGCCTTTGAAATGCTTGCCTTTCTTTCGACATTGATGGTTGGTCGGAAGAAATCGACGATGGCCCAGGTACACATTCTTCCTGCACTTGTCTAGGTATATACTTTCAGTGTCATCTAAACAGTGCGTGCATGCGTGGTATCCTTTGTTTGTCTGTCCTGAAAGGTTACTGAGAGCGGGCCAATCGTTGATGGTCACGAACAGCAACGCCTTTAGGTCAAATTCCTCCTGTTTGTGCTCATCCCACGCACGTACACCATTTCCATTCCACAGCTGTAAAAGTTCTTCAACTAATGGCCTTAGGTACACATCAATGTCGTTGCCGGGTTGCTTAGGGCCTTGGATGAGAACTGGCATCATAATGAACTTCCACTTCATGCACATCCAAGGAGGAAGGTTATACATACATAGAGTCACGGGCCAGGTGCTGTGATTGCTGCTCTGCTCCCCGAAAGGATTAATGCCATCCGCGCTTAAAGCAAACCATACGTTCCTTGGGTCCTTTGCAAACTCCTCCCAGTACTTTCTCTCGATTTTTCTCCACTGCGACCCGTCAGCGGGTGCTCTCAACTTCCCGTCTTTCTTACGGTCCTCACTGTGCCATCGCATCAACTTGGCATGCTCTCTGTTTCTGAACAAACGTTTCAACCGTGGTATTATAGGAGCATACCACATCACCTTCGCAGGAACCCTCTTCCTGGCGGGCTCGCCATCAACATCACCAGGGTCATCTCGTCTGATCTTATACCGCAATGCACCGCATACCGGGCATGCGTTCAGATCCTTGTATGCACCGCGGTAGAGGATGCAGTCATTAGGGCATGCATGTATCTTCTGCACCTCCAATCCTAGAGGGCAAACGACATTCTTTGCTGCGTATGTACTGTCGGGCAATTCGTTATCCTTCGGAAGCTTCTTCTTCAATATTTTCAGTAGCTTCTCAAATCCTTTGTCAGCCACAGCATTCTCTGCCTTCCACTGCAGCAATTCCAGTACGGTACCGAGCTTTGTGTTGCCATCTTCGCAATTGGGGTACAACCCTTTTTTGTGATCCTCTAACATGCGATCGAACTTCAGCTTCTCCTTTTGACTTTCGCATTGTGTCCTTGCATCGACAATGACCCGGCGAAGATCATCATTTGGTTCCTCTTGATCTTCAGCAGCTTCACCCGTTGCAGCATCATTGGGCACATCGTCTGGTTCCTCTTGATCTTCACCAGCTCCCCCCATTGCAGCATCACCGTATCCAGAGGGCACATAGTTGTCATCGTACTCTTCTTCTTCGCCGTCTTCCATCATAACCCCTATTTCTCCGTGCCTCGTCCAAACATTATAGTGTGGCATGAAACCCTTGTAAAGCAGGTGGGAGTGAAGGATTTTCCGGTTAGAGTAAGACATCGTATTCACACATTTAGTGCATGGACAACACATAAAACCATTCTGCTTGTTTGCCTCAGCCGCATTTAGAAACTCACGCACGCCCTTAATGTACTCGGAGGTGTGTCTGTCACCGTACATCCATTGCCGGTTCATCTGCGTGCATTTATATATAATTAAGTGTGTCAAAAACCATTACAGAACATCATAAATAGATAATTAAGTGACCAAATGGATAAAAGTTCATCATCACATTAAAACCAAAGTACATACATATATAGTTCTCATCTAACAACATATAGCTCTCCATACACATCGAAACTATGTAAAACATTTCAACGCGAAAACAAATGCTATCATAATCGCAACCAAGGTAACAATTGATCCAACGGCATAATGATACCAAGCCTCGGTATGAATGGCATATTTTCTAATCTTTTTAATCTTCAACCACATTGCATCCATCATGATCTTGTGATCATCGACGACATCCGCAACATGCAACTCCAATATCATCTTCTCGTCCACAATTTTTTTTATTTTTTCCTTCAAGAATTTGTTTTCTTCTTCAACTAAATTTAACCTCTCGACAATAGGGTCCATCTTGATCTTGTGATCATCGATAACTTCCGCAACATGCAACTCCAATTCCATCTTCTCCTCCTCCATTTTTTCCAATTTTTTCTTTAACGAAATGTTTTCCTCTTCAACTAAATTTAACCTCTCCACAAGAGGGTCGGTTGGAATTTCCGGTTCAACTACCTCCTAGACATAATAAAACATCTATGCATGTCAGGTTAGTCGGTATAACTATCATAAACACTAAAACAAATAGTTATAAATTAAAGATAAAATACCACATCCGAATCGTAGACCGGACGAGGGCCCACGTGGGCGGATATCAAAACCATCGCACTATATAATAACAAGCAATAATAAACGTAAGAAAATTAGACAAATATCTATCAAAAGCAATAATAAAAGTAAGAAAAGCATGGACATAACAAGAGGCTCACCACGGTGGTGCCGGTGACGAGATCGGCGGGGGCGATCGACGGCGGTGAAGACGGGGACGGGACGTGACGGACCGCTAAACCTAGACAAATCTCGGAGAAAATAGAGCTTCAAGAGGAGAAAAGCTTAACTAGTGTGGCTCGGGTATTCCACCGAACACGTTGTGTGCATAGGAGGTGAGCTAGAGCACCACTAACCCCTCTCCCCCTCGGCCAGAAAAAAAAACAGAGCAGTGAGCTCTGCTCTTGAGTGAGGGGGTATATATAGGCAACTCACTGGTCCCGGTTGGTGCTACAAACCGAGACTAAAGGGGTGCCTTTGGTCCCGGTTCATAACACCAACCGGGACCAATAGTGGTGGGCCAGGAGCAAGAGCCATTGGTCCCGGTTTTTAGCTCCAACCGGGACCAATAGGTCCAGACGAACCGGGACCAATGGCCCACGTGGCCCGGCCGGCCCCCTGGGCTCACGAACCGGGTCCAGTACCCCCATTGGACCCGCTTCTAGATTGAACCGGGGCTAATGGGCTGGACCAATGCCCTGTTTTCTACTAGTGTAAGCACATAATGTAGCGACAATGTTTGTCTCTCCTTATTATTTGGCCACAACAAAGATATCGTTTTTGTGACAGAAAGAAACATAAATAGGAACACCTACAATGTATATATGAGAAAATCAAATTAAAACAAACACGTGATTATAAAAGCACGTAGAGAGGTAGAACTGCATCATGGACCTGCAATTGAAAAGCACGTAGGTGTATCAAGTAACAACTCTTAACCAAAACTGGAAATAAATAAATTATAAATACAATTTGTACCAAGCCTCGCAATGTCATAATCATCGTTTAAATGGCATACACATTGTTTGTACAAAAAAGAGCTAGAACAAAAATTAAAATCTGAAACAAAAATCAAAACCGGAACCTTTGTATGGCAGGCAATGAATAAGTTATAAAGCAAGATCTAGCAAGCAATCTAGCTATACACGATAGAGTTTAACATCAAGTGGTTGAGTTAGGAAGATCTAGCCAGCAATCGAGTCCCTGCACGTGAACTGGGATGAGAATAAAAACGAAAAGGAGGGAGTGTCACTCATTACATGAACATATCAACCAACCTCAGATCCCGGCCAGCCCCAGCAAGCCCTCGCCAGGAACGCACACGGGCCCCGCCGCTCGGTCCCCAACCCGCACGGCCGCACAGGACTCCCGCACTGGCGGCAGCCCCAAGGGGCCTCCAAGCCGATGCGCAATTTGGCACGGAGGAGGGGCTGGCCCCGAGGAGCGGGGACCCGACGAGTCAGTCCGTCGGTCAGGAAAGACAGTATAAGAAGGTACCTACCCCCTAGACTCAGAGATGTGAATTGTTTGCGGCACCACGGATAAGCGCAGATAAATATGGGGTAGACCAAAAACCCTAAATTTCTAACACTGATAAAAGGCGGTGTTTTTCCTTTGGCACCGTGATAGAACCACTGGCCCATTTTCCCTAAGTAAATCAACAGTACTATTCAATTTCCACACAGCAGGCGAAAATAGCACCAGGAATTTCCTCACCTGATGATTGTCCTACTGTACAGCAAGGCGAGCATCTCGTCCGACTCCAGCTTATCATCCGAAGCCACTCCAGTCGTAGAGGAAAATTTTCTATCACATATATAACTTCGTCCCAAATCAATCCACACGCAATAGAAAAAGGTTGGAACTGTGCATCCAAACAACGTACCGGAAAAAGGGATCCCGCAGCCTTATCTCCAAGAGGGCAGCAGTGACCTCCACGGGGATCGGGAGGCAGCCCCTGCTCCGCCACGCCGCGGTCTGCACCAATGAAACAGTCAGAGATTTCTCACCATTCACCTGATACTTTTGTGTGTGTGTGTGTGG